>CM040119.1:311798839-312415956 GCA_022559845.1 Amorphophallus konjac | reverse complement strand
GAATCCGATTCACTAGTACTTCCTGAAATAGACAAGAAAATAGGTATGAGCACACTTACCTAGTAAGTATCTTCGTATCAACATGAAGGCAATATTTAAGTGATTAACGTCTTAGCTCTAGAATTAAGATAAAAATAAGAATGCAATAAATAAGCGATATAAACCAAGATAACTAAAAATCATGAAATAACTGAGTAAGTAGATGTGAGCGAGTATAGATCATGAACAAGCAAGATTATCATGTAGATGTAAATTTGGCCTTTCATGAATATGAATGTACGAGCATGTAACTACAAAGTACTTTACACAACCTTGTAAAGGCTATGTGAAGAGGCGAAATCTCGCGCTGGTTCCTGAGCGGGCTGGTAATCACCAAGTTTGTGAACTGCAAGACAGGGAAACTGGTCAGAGGGCCCAGGGGGATTCCCTGGGGCGAAACCCTCCGACGCTCAAGTCAGTAGAGCAATGGTGGGAGCGGCGATAGGGAGGAGAAAGTGAAGGCGCGAGATCCCTCTCCACCAATGGGGTGAAGTGATCCTTGCTCAGGAATTGGGGGTGGATCAATGCCCTTTTGGACTTACCTTTCGCCGGAGGGTATCCCAGGTTTAAATAGTGCGCCGCCCTCTGGAGTCCTGCAAGCTGAGAGGTATCCGGTGGAGGTTACGTCCTCGTTGTGGGCTTTTATGGCCTCATCGTGGGGGCGTTATCCTCGCGGGGAAGCCGGAGCTCCTGGACTTCTTGGCGTCCGGCCCGCTGTGGACCCTAACGGCTGCAGTGATGAATATTTTATCGGTCGTACCGAGCTTAGGGGGGCCGGCCCTATCGGGCGAGAGGCCTAGCTCGGTGAGGAGATGGGTCGGACAGACCGGCTAGCGCTTCCCCCCTTCGTCCGGAGGGATAGCTCGTGCGCGGGTCTTCCTGTGACCTGACCGAGGCTCGGGCTCTCCGAGCCTTGGGGCCGCCTAGGAGAGTTGTTTCCTCGAGCATTATTTTATTAAGCTTTTGCGAGTGGGCCCTGTGGGCTGTCACTTGGACGAGCTTGCCTCGTTGGGCCTTGTTGGGCCTAGTTGGGTCTGCTCTTTGAGTGGGCTGCAGGAATCCCCCTCTCCACTTGTCCCCTTCCTACTCTCGAGCCAAGGAGGCTCGGTTGAGTAGTTTTTCGAGGCTTTGGACCGGCGTGGCTCGGGTGGGTGGAATCATGTTGACGTTATGAAGCCACGTGTAGTGGTCGCCTGGGCCTGTAGTAATAATGATCCTGACGGATTTGAAATGAAGGGGCCCCCTTTTTCTTGGAGGTTGAAACGGCGCGCCGCCTCCCGCGAGGGTTTATAGGCGTAGGGCGCTGCTCGTTCCTCCCAGTCTTTTTAGGGTTTTTGGCCTTTCCTCCATTTCTCTGCTTCTGGGGCTCCTTGATGCGCCGTGAAGATACAGCGGGAGAGCAAGCTCTTGCGGCAGCATTTGAGGAGCTGGCGCGTATAACCGCGGAGGCGATCCGGCAGCTTCCTTCTCCCCCGGAGTCTTCGGGCTCTAGTGAAGGTTCTTCTTCTAGCTCGATGGCGGATCTGCTCTCGGAAATCGAGCAGGTGAGGCGGGAGCCCGTCCCCAATCGCAGCGAGTTGGGGGAGGCTGATGTGAAGAAACTAGAGCATCGGTTTCGCCTGCCTCTCCGATATAACTTTGTAGCCGCTGCCCCATACAAGACGAGCTTGGATAGCCGCACGAGCCATATTTGTACTTTTCTCCTGGCGTGGAAGAGCGGATTCTACCTCCCATTCGAGCCTTTCGTCTTGAAGCTTCTCAATTTTTTCGTGTTGGCGCCTGTTCAGCTGGTGGCCAACTCGTATCTCCTGCTATCTGCCTTTCGGATCCTATGCCGCCTGCAGGGGGTTCCCCCGTCCCTGGATCTTTTTAATTATTTCTTCGAGCTGAAGGCACATCCGTCGGCGGGGAAAGGCTTCTATTTTATCCAGGCGCGCAGGAATCGGAGTTGTATTCCGCTGGCGGCGAAGGATTCTTCGCACAAAGGGTGGAAGAGGCAGTTTTTCTAGGTGAAGGCGGAAGCAGTGGATGAATCCTGGAGGTGCCAGGTTATGCCCAACTTCCATCCGAATCTTCCCCCGCGACAGGAGGAGTTCCCCGCCGATGTGGAGGAATACGCCGCTCGCTTGTTGACAAATCGCCTGTCTACTGAGGAGCTGGTGACGCTGGAGAACGTAGAGCAGTATCTGCTTACACAGCTCAAGCCATCAGGTATCATCCTTCGGATCCTTCGACGGGGTCGGAGGGTCGCCTTTTCGCTTTTTAACCGAATCTCCCTCTTCATTGCAGATATCCGACGGGAACCTTTGGAAGAGGTCACCGAGGTCATCGATCTTGGGGATGACTCGACGGCTGATGAGTCTGTCATTCCCGCGGGTCGTTCCCAAGCCCGAGATAAGGGCAAGGGGGTGGCCTCCGAGGGGTCTTCGCGGCCAAGCGGGCCGAAGCGCAAGGATCCCATGGAGGGAAAATTGCGGGAAGCCGCGAAGGCCAAGAAACGGGCCAAGAAGGCTGGCCTTCCTACCGCTGCCGGGGGCGACTCTGGCTCGGCGGCGCTCCCCTCTCGGGGACAAGATGGGGCCGACCCTTCCGGGCCAGCTCCCCCACCTATCGGGTGAGAGGGGGCCGAGGAGACCAGGGGCCCCTCAGGGTGCGGAGATGGGTCGGTTCTCCCCTCCCTGGGGACGGAGGGGACCGGTGCTGAAGCAGCCGGCGTCGAGACCGGGAGACCGGTCGAGGTCGGCGCTGTCTCGGATGGCGAGGCGTGGGCCGAGACAGATAGGGATAGGGGTTCGCCCGCGAGGGCGTCGCAGCCCCAAGTGCTCGAAGTTCCTGGTGCGGTCGATCCCGTGGCGTCAGTCGAGGTTGGGGGTTCGCCCGGGGGGGCGTCGCAACCCCAACCGACCGCGGCGCGCGGGGCGGTCGGCCCCATTGCTCGAGCCGAACCTTCTGGCGGGGCGTCCGGTGGGGAGCGGATCTCCATGCCGGAGGTCCTAGAAAGGCTCGGTGTTTCGGGCGACCTCTACCGGGTTTGCCGAGAGGTTGCCGCAAAGACGAGGGGGGGAGACAAGCGCCACTCCCCCTCCGGAGTCCTCGACGTCCTCATGGAGGGCGGCCTAGTCATGGCTCGGTCGGCGGCCTTGATGGCGGAGACGTTCACTCGGACGGAGGCGGAGCGGTCGAATCTCGCCTGGGCCCTCGGGGGGTGCGAGAGGAAACTGGCCCGCCTCAGCAAGGAGCATGAAGGGCTTCGACTGGAGTTCTCCGTGATCAGGGATTTGGCACGGGCGAGCCGGCTAGAAACCGAGGCGTTGACCGAGCAGTTGGCTAAGGCCTGAGAGTCGCTTGAGAGGAAGGGCAGACTCTTGGAGGAGGAGCGTCTGCGCCACCTCGAGCTGGACGGTCGCTGGGAGCTCGAACGTGCCGAGCTACTGGACCGGGCGGAGGTAGCGGAGTGCCTTCGTTCCGTGGCCGAGGCGGACCGAGCCCGGGCGGAGAGGCGGTCGAGCGAAGCCGAGCGAGGGAGGGTCGGGGCAGAGGAAAGCCTGGCGGGGGCAGAGGAGCGTGCGGCCAAGGCGGAGCGGGCTTGGTTCGAGCTCGCTGGGAGGACGGAGCAGATCGAGGCGGAGGCGATCGAGCGGTATAGGAGCTCGGACGCCTATTCAGCCGACCTGGAGAGAGCCGCCCTACCCTATTACGAGGTAGCGCTTCGTCGGGGCGCCCGAAAGGGGTTTAAGCAGGGTTATCATCGGGCGGTGGACTATGCCTTCGATTGAGACTCCGGGATCGAGTTCCCTTTGGGCCAGATCTATGACTCGGATGAGTCGATTTCTAGCTCCTCTGCGTCGAGCGGGGAAGATCCAGAGGGGTCTCCTACGGCGGGGTCACCAACTACGGACGCCTCGGGAGGGCTCGCGACCGAGATAGTTCTCGCATAGGCGAGGTCAGTGCCCGGGTCGGCCGTCACCGAGGGTGCTGGGGGTGCGCGCCTACTTCCGTCGCTCCCGAGCTTCAAAGTTGGCCCGAGGCCTGATGTATTTTGCCTTATTTTGCCCCTTTCTCTTGTTTGTCTCTCTTTCCTCCTTTAGAGAGTTTCCTCTTTATGAGATAATAAATGACTTACTTGTTTGATCGCCATCCTTGCCGTGATTTGGTTGGCGTATCTGAAGTAGTTGGAGAGTGCCGATATGTCCTGCGTGGTTTTCGCATGCTGATTCGGTAGGCTTCTGACGGTCTTTCCGTTCCCTCACGCTTTGATTGCCAGGCCGCTTCGTGAATCCCGCTAGGGCGGGAAACGAGGAGTTGGGGGTGACTGTTCAGGGGAGAAATCCTTTGGCGTGTTTTAGAGGGGGGGGGGGGGGTCATTTAAGGCGTGCAGCCTCATTTGGCCTATAAGAAGGACCGAAAGGCACCCTTTCCTCTTTACCGCTTGGGATTTTCTCTAACAGTCTTCCCTCACTCCTTCTTCTTCACTCTGCGTTGTGCCGTTGCATTCGGAGCATGGAGGATCCTTCGGAGGGTGACGCCGCCGACGACGGGGAGCAGAGAGCTCTTGCCGTCCCGGCTTGTTGGACGGGTCCCACGGTCGCCGCGCGAGTTTGAGATGGGTCTGACGGTCGCCGCGCGGATCTGGAGAGGGCTTCGATGTGTGAGGGCACGGCTCTTGCCCTTTCTCAGTTCTGGCATGGCTTCCGGGCGGGCACCGAGGCGGAGGACGGATGGGGGTATCAGGGATGCCTGCCGCCACTCCCCCTCTGCATGGGGGGGGGGGGGGGGAGGCGCATCAAGTTCCCTCCTCACCGAAGCCTTCCTCCGTCTGCAGCCTCTTTCTCCCTCTTCTGCTCTTCATTTCTTTCACTCTTCGGAGGCTGCTTGCTCTCTGTTCCCTTCCAAGGAGTTGGTAGGTTGGGAAAGAGGGGGTCTTCACGGCGCTCCTTCTTCCTGGCCTCCATCAACTTGGAAGGTAGCCTTCTCCGACTTTAGAAGGTGGTTACCTTCTCTACAGTCCCTCTGTCACCTTTGTCGGGGGTCATCTGAGCCAACTGGATCGGCCCCCTCTTGTCCGAGCCAGTTTCTACGCGAGGCAGAGTCAGTGGCTGGACGCGAGGAGATCAAGATCGAGTCAACCGAGCGATGACCTCTTGCAGCGGTGTTAGACGGATTCTCTTGCTTTTTGTCATGCAATGTACTGGCCTTTGCCTTTCTAATGTATCAATAGTTTTGAATGAAAAGAAAAGGGATTTATTTCGTCCATCTTGCTGTACAATTTCAAAAATAGAATTTGCGTAGTGCGGCTGCGTTCCATGTTCGAGGAATGAGTTCCCCTTCCATTGTTGCTAACCTGTACGCACCTTTCCCGAGCGTCTCGACCACTCGGTAGGGACCTTCCCAGTTAGGGGACAGCTTGCCCGCCGCCTCTAGTGGTCGAGAGGCTTCGGCTTTTCTGAGGACAAAGTCTCCAGGTTGGAAGTGTCTGCTTCGGACTCTGGCGTTGTAGTATCGAGTGAGGCGTCGCTGGTATTCCGTCGCTCGGATGCTGGCAGTATCCCGGAGTTCATCGGCTAGGTCGAGGTTCTCGAGTAACTTTTGGTTGTTTTCCTCAAGCGAGTAGCGGATGACTTGGAGAGACGGGTTGGCGATCTCTAATGGAATGACGGCCTCAGTGCCGTACACCAACTGAAAAGGACTTTCACCGGTTGTCATCTTGGGAGTCGTTCGGTGCGACCACAGTACGCTAGGTAATTCCTCGAGCCAACTACCCTTGGCTTTGCCGAGTCTGGTCTTTATGCCTTTCAAGATAGTCTTATTGGCATTTTCGACCAGCCCGTTGGCCTGAGGGTGGGCGACCGAAGTGAAGTGGTTGCGGATGTTTAGGTCGGCGCATCTGTCTTGGAAATATCAAGAATCAAATTGCCGACTGTTATCGCTCACTATCACTCGGGGGATGCCGAAGCGACAAATGATCGATTTCCAGACGAAACCCCAGACGACTGTCTCGGTGATCCTTGCAGTGGCTTCGGCCTCGATCCATTTAGTGAAGTAGTCGATGGCGACGACGATGAACTTTTTCTGGGACTGAGCCGTGGGAATGGCCCGAGAATGTCGATCCCCCACCGAGCGAAGGGACAAGGCTCGGCGAGGGTGACGAGTTCTGTAGCTGGCTGATGGACCAAGTGGTCGAACCGCTGGCATCGGTCGCACTGTTGAGCATAGGCAGAGCAGTCGCGCTGCAGGGTGGGCCACCAGTACCCCTGTCGTAACAGGATCCTGGCCAGTGACCTTGCCCCTGAGTGCGCTCCGCACATGCCTTCATGAACCTCTTGGATGGCTCGGCTGGCTTCGTCGGGGCCGAGGCACTTCAGGAGAGGGCCGACGAAAGACCTTCGGTAGAGTGTGTCGTCCAGGACGACGAAGCGCCGGGCTTGGTACTTCATTCGGCGTGCTTCCCGAGGGTCGGAGGGGTCTTGGGAGTCTCGAAGCCAAGACAGGTAGGGGGTGCGCCAGTCGCTCGGGACGGCCGAGTCAACAGCGAGGAGCTCCGAGTCAATGCTCGGGCGTTCTAGCTCTTCGAGGAGGACCGATCGGGTACCTTCTGGGTCTAGGGAGGAGGCCAATCGAGAGAGGGCGTCCGCTCGGGAGTTTTCTTCCCGGGCTATTCGGACTACCTCGAATCCCTCGAATTGTTGGGCCAGGCTCCTGACCAGCTGGAGGTATTTGATCATGGGTGCCTCTCGAGCTTCGTACTCGCCGTTGACCTGGCTTGCGACCAGCTGAGAGTCGGTGTGGATCCTGACTCGCTCAGCCCCCAACCGCCGGGCCATGCGCGCTCCCGATATAAGGGCCTCGTACTCGGAAGCGTTGTTGGACGCCTGAAAGTTGAATTTCAAGGCGTACCGCAGCTTCACTCCTTCGGGGGATCTTAGGAGGATCCCAGCACCACTACCGACTGAGTTGGAAGATCCGTCGACATACAGTTCCCAGGTTGGCCCGGGCATGGTCAGTAGTCTTTCTTCGGTCGGGATGGTGCTTTCGGCGATGAAGTCGGCGAGCGCTTGACCTTTTATAGCTGAGCGCGGGCGATACGAGATGTCGTAGGCCCCAAGCATAATGGCCCATTTGACGAGTCGCCCCGAGGCCTCGGGGTGGGCCAAAATCTTCTTCAACGGCTCGCCGGTTAGCACGGTGATGGGGTGCCCCTGGAAGTAGGGTCGGAGGCGTTTCGCAGAGGTAACCAGCGCTAGCACGAGCTTCTCGATTGCGGGGTACCTCCTCTCGGCCTCGTTAAGCACCTTGCTGGTGTAGTAGACTGGTCTTTCGATTCCCAAGTCATTTCTGACTAGGACCGAGCTGACCGTTGATGACGTCGCTGAGAGATAGAGTAGCAAGACTTCGCCCGGCACGGGCTTGGAGAGCACCGGGGGCGAAGCCAGGAACTCCTTGAGCTCAGCGAACGCTTTCTGGCATTCATCATCCCATGCGAACGTAGCAGATGCCAACTTGGGCCCCCTCAACAGTTTAAAAAAGGGCAAGCATCGTTTGGCCGCACGGGACAAGAAACGGCTGAGAGCGACGACACGCCCTGTCAGACGCTGGACGTCCTTAATGCAGGCGGGCGCGCGCATGTCCAGGATGGCCTGGACCTTGTCGGGGTTAGCTTCGATCCCACGCTGAGTGACCAAGAAACCCAAGAACTTCTCGGATCTTACTCCGAAGGCGCACTTGGCAGGATTGAGCTTCATGTTGTACTTCAGGAGGACGCCGAAGGTTTCGGCGAGGTCGGTGAAGTGGTCCTGGGCCTTGGGGGTCTTGACGAGCATGTCGTCAATGTAGGCCTCGACGTTCCGACCTAGCTGCTCCTCGAACATGTGATTGACCAGTCTTTGGTATGTGGCTCCGGCGTTCTTCAACCCGGAAGGCATCCGGGTATAGCAGTACACGCCGTAGTCGGTGATGAAGGCGGTCTTCTCGACGTCTTCAGAATTCATTCTGATATGATGGTAACCCGAATAGGCATCCAGGAAGCTGAGCATCTCATTGCCCGATGTCGAGTCGACCAGTTGGTCGATGCTGGGCAAGGGATAGCAGTCCTTAGGGGTCGCCTTATTCAAGTCGGTGAAGTCCACGCACATCCGCCATTCGCCGGAAGCCTTTGGTACCAGGACGACATTGGCTAGCCACGTCGGGTACAGGACCAGTCTAAAAAGACCAGTCTCTTGCCCCTTGGTGACCTGCGCCTTGATAATCGTCTGTTTCTCTAGTGCGTGCTTCCTTCGGCGCTGCTGCACGGGCTTCATGGTGGGGTTGAGGTTGAGTCGGTGCAGCACGGTCTCCTCTGGTATTCCAGGGAGCTGATCGTCGGACCAAGCGAAGACTCGGATGTACTCAGAAAGAAAATTCTTATATTGCTGCTGTTCCTCGGGTGGTAGGTCGGCTCCGATCCTTACTCCTAGGGTCGGGTCGTCGTTTAGGAAAATTGTCAGCAACTCGCCACCTGGCTCAGTAGCTGCGGATTTTTCCTCGACTTCCCGGGGGCCCTTGTCGTTCCCGTCCGGCCTCGTGGCCTCCACCGAGATATTATAGCACCTTCGGGCCGTGGCCTAGTTACCTCGGATTTCCCCTACCCCGTTTTTGGTGGGGAACTTCATTTTTTGGTGATAGGTAGATGGTACTACCTTGATCCGGCTGAGGATTCCCCGGCCGAAGATGGCGTTGTACGCTATCATCCCTCTGATCACCATGAAGTCTACCATGACCGTAACGGTTTTGGGTGGGGTGCCAAGGGTAACCGGCAGGCTTAGGGCTCCTTCGGGGAGAGTGGCCAGGCCGTTGAACCCACAGAGGGGCGTTCGGATCGGGCGGAGTTTGGATGGACCCTCTCTCATTTTGAGGAAACAGTCATAAGACAACACATCAGGGGCACTTCCATTGTCCACAAGAATCCGATCTACGTTACAATGGTTTATGGTGGCCGAGATTACGAGGGCGTCATCGTGCGGGGTGCTCAGCCTCTCCAGGTCTTGATCGGAGAAGACTATGACCTGGGGCGGGGCCTTGGGTGGCTCTAGGGCTCGGCTCGCCCGCTCGGCATGATGCTTCCTTCCACGGCTGCTGTCGCCTCCTGATGCTATTCCTCCAGAGATGACGTTGATGTGAACCCCTCGGGGGGCGTTATCGATCTCCTCTGCGGCGCCTTGATCTTCTTTGCGTTCGGCGGTGAACCGAGCCAGGTGCCCTAGGCGGATGAGGTGCTCGATTTCGTCTTGGAGCTGGTGGCAATCACCGGTGTGACGCCCATGATCGCCGTGGAATAGACAATGTCTGTCTCGCTTGCGGTTTTTCGACCTCATCGGCTCGGGCCTGCGGAGGAGTCCCGAGTCTTTGACGTCTTCATAGATTTCATAGACCGGTGCGGTTAACAGGGTGTACCGCTCGTACTTCCGCTTGCGTTCTCCATCTCGGTCTCGCTTCTTTCCCGAGCTAGGATTTGGCTCGGGGCCCCGCTTCTTGTCCCCCTCCCGACCCGAGCCGGTTGCGTCTCGGCAAGCGCTGAGTACTTCTTCGCACTCGGCGTGGCGCAGAGCCAGAGTCACTAGCTCGGCAAGGGTCGAGGGAGGGTGGAGGACAAGTTCACGGCGGAGGTTCTCGTCCCGGGTACCCCCGGTCAGTGCGGTTGTGGCTGAGGCCACGGCCAAGCAGGGGATTCAGAGGGCTTTCGATTTAAATCGGTGGACGTAAGCCTGGAGCCTTTCCCCTTGTGCCTGTTTGAGGGCCAAGAGCCCCGCTACCGACCTTGGGGGGGAACTTCCGGCGAAGCTCTCCTTGAAGACTCGCCCGAACTGCTTGAAGTCTCGGATGGATCCGGGGGCGAGAGCCCGGAACCACACTTGAGCGCCCTGGACCAGAGTGGTCACGAAGGCTCGGCACTTAATGGGGTCCGACGCTCCGTGTAGAGTCATCAGGGCGTCGAAGCTATCATAATGGTCGGCCGGGTTGCCCTGGCCGTCGTAAAGCTTGAAGGTTGGTATGGTGGCTCTGGGAGATACCTCTGCCTTCAAGATATACTCGGAGAACGGGGATTTCTCCTCGTCTTTCGGGGAAGAGGCCTTCTGCAGGACGCGAAGGGCGCGCTCCTACTCAGCGAAGCGTCTTTCGAAGTCTCGCAACCGGAGGGATAACTCCGGTTGCTGTCGTGCCGCGATGCTAGGGGGGCGTCTCGGCGGTCTCCGGGAACGTCGGCTTCCGGATCTGGCTGTTGCGTCCCCCGCCTTCCTTTCCTCGGCGCGGAGGAGGCCTCTTGCTCCGGAGGTGGAGCTTACAAGGGTCCTCCGACCCTGTTACGGATGAGCTGCTGGCCGCGGAGGGTGAAGCGGCCCCCAGCTGTGTGCTGGGACGTACTCCTGCGGGGGGGGCTCCCTGACTGGGCCCGGGACCTTGCATCCCTGGCCGCCTGGGTCTTCATGAGTTCCACGAGGACATCCAATTTGGCGTTGAGGGCCTGGAAGGCTTCGGCGCCACCGTAGGGGGGTAGCCCCGCAACCGCGGGGGGGGGGGTGGTCCGTCGGCGGGGATGCTGGCGTTGGAGGGAGGGTTCTGTGAGGCCCTGGAAGGGCCATCCCCTGCTGCTACCATGGCCTTACCCTTTTCGTCGGCGGACCTCCTCCCTGAGCTCCTTCTCACCATGTTGGCTCTTCGTGCGTTTCCCACAGACGGCGCCAGATGAAGAGGCGAAATCTCGCGCTGGTTCCTGAGCGGGCTGGTAATCACCAAGTTTGTGAACTACAAGATAGGGAAACTGGTCAGAGGGCCCAGGGGGATTCCCTGGGGTGAAATCCTCCGACGTTCAAGTCAGTAGAGCAATGGTGGGAGCGGCGATAGGGAGGAGAAAGTGAAGGCGCGAGATCCCTCTCCACCAATGGGGTGAAGTGATCCTTGCTCAGGAATTGGGGGTGGATCAATGCCCTTTTGGACTTACCTTTCGCCGGAGGGTATCCCAGGTTTAAATAGTGCGTCGCCCTCTGGAGTCCTGCAAGCTGAGAGGTCTCCGGTAGAGGTTACGTCCTCGTTGTGGGCTTTTATGGCCTCATCGTGGGGGCGTTATCCTCGCGGGGAAGCCGGAGCTCCTGGACTTCTTGGCGTCCGGCCCACTGTGGACTCTAACGGCTGCAGTGATGAACATTTTATCGGTCGTACCGAGCTTAGGGGGGCCGGCCCTATCGGGCAAGAGGCCTAGCTCGGTGAGGAGATGGGTCGGACAGACCGGCTAGCGCTTCCCCCCTTCGTCCGGAGGGATAGCTCGTGCGCGGGTCTTCCTGTGACCTGACCGAGGCTCGGGCTCTCCGAGCCTTGGGGCCGCCTAGGAGAGTTATTTCCTCGAGCATTATTTTATTGGGCTTTTCCGAGTGGGCCCTGTGGGCTGTCACTTGGACGAGCTTGCCTCGTTGGGCCTTGTTGGGCCTAGTTGGGTCTGCTCTTTGAGTGGGCTGCAGGAATCCCCCTCTCCACTATGTACTAGAAAGTCATTAACAATCATGTAATTTCTATAACGAGCCTCGTGGATTTCACTCATTTATAAGAGAAAGTACTCCCAACGCAATGCGACACTAGTATCATCGTACCCCATGGTTTATAGCACGTTTCCGACCACCGGCCGTGGGGGCTAGCTGTGGACGCACTTTTCGACACGCTTATTATGTTGTTCATTTATTCGGATGGTTGATTCATCTATTAAGTGCGTGGGCGTGCCAGTCACCGGAGTGACAATTTATTCGGGCTCCGAAGAGCCCATGGTGCGCTCGATCTGACTTCGTCAGACGATTGTGTAGTTCGTGTCGGGACCAAAACCCGTCGCGCCATAAAGGTCACGGCGTCATTTACATCCCCCATACGAGGGAACACCCTTGATTAATCGCCGAGATTCAGGACCTCATGGCCAAGAAATTAATTGCATGAGAGGTCTATTACGAGGTATTGAAATCCTCACGCGAGGGCGAGAAGAAAACTATTCGCGGTCATGTCGATCGTGTACTGACCATTTAATGTTCGGACGAATGTCCGGCTCGAGAAAATCACGGTTGTCGCGGGAAAACCGGAACGCATGTATGCCGAGGTACGACAAATTTATTGTTCGGAAGAGCGGAAAACGTTTGACTGAGCCTCGGTTGGAGCGGTCAAAAACCAATAAATCTGTTGGCCCGGTGCAAGAGCAAGCTGCGACCATACTGCGGTGGGCCCCCCGCGGTCGAAGTTTGACTCGCATGAGCGTCATTAATATTTCCGGTGCCAAGGGGCAATGAGGGAATGTCCCTTGAATCGGCTGAAAAGTCCTGTGTCTAGGGAAGCGGACATTCGAAACGTGTCGGTCATTCGGGAGACCGTTCAATATTCGGACGGGTGTCCGGCTTGAGAATATTGTAATCGTCGCGGGAGGACTTGGAACATATGTATGCCGGGATACAGCACATATACTATTCCGAGACACTAAAAACATTCGGTTAAATCTCCCTTAGTGTAGTAGGAAACCAGTGAATTTATTAGCCCGGTGCGAGATCGAGTCGGGACCATACCGGGGGTGCCTCCCGCGGTCCAAACGGGGCTTGCGTGGGCATCATTAATGTTCCCGGTGCCGGAGGGCAACGGGGAAGAGTCCCGGGACTAGATTCCAAAACCAAAACATGTTCGAAGGAAGCGAGCTCTAGGTCGAGGGTGTGGGTCAGACAGTGACCATAATCGGGATGGACCCGAGGTCCAAGCACAGCCCACAAAGGCCTTATTGATATTCCCGTGTATAGGGTTTAGGGATGACAGGAGCCATCTCGTTCTATTCAGATTTTTGTCGGTCACTTGCGGACCACTTGATATTCGGACAAGGGTCCATATTGAAGATGCGGCGTGGATACGAACAACCCCGTACAAGTGTATGCCGAGTTTACGGTAATTTCAATAAAAGGGCGGGAACGAATCCCGATAGGGTGAATCCGATTTGACGAGCTATCGGCCCAGAGCAATGCTGGGTCATGACCACGTCGGGGTAGGAGCCGTTGGCCATGTTGGTTGTTCACAGGTCTTTTCATGTTCAGACACAGGTCCATGATAGAAACGCGGCGAAAACCGAGGCGAACCCGTTCAAATGTTTGCCGAACGTGCGGCAATTTTAGTAGTGGCTCGGAGGGGATCCAGCCTGAGGAACGAGTCCGGTTTGATTGGAATGTCGGCCCAAGACTAGGTCGGGGCCTGGCCATGTCGGGATAATTTTCAAGACTCAGGCCCAACCTGGAAGGGCGTCATTGTTGTTCCTTCAGCACCGGGTCACGGGAGAGACGGGGCTACAACATAGATTTTATCATTTTCTTTATCTGGGCTTTAAATTATGTGCATATATATTTTATTACTTATTTCCCTTTTATGTATTTATTTTGGATGATTTCTCCATTTTGTTTATTATTATTACTATTATATTTTCCCTTTCCTTTTTTACTATTATTATTATTATTTCACAGTTTTTGTTTATTTCTCATATATATATATATTCAGGTTTATTTATTTATCATAATTTTTATTAATTTATTATCATTATTATCATTATCATTATCATGACATATTTATATATGTTTATATATATTTATTTTTGGAAGGAAAAGTGGGCCGTTGGGGGCAGAAAGGGTGTACCGGCGAAGGCTGGGAGAGCGTACCGGAGAGGGGCTGGGAGAGTGTACCGGGTAGGTTAGAGGGTGCCGGAGAAGCGCCAAGAGAGTATGCCGGGGAGGGAGTTGGCGGGAGTGCCGGGCTAACTCGAAGTCTGTACATCGTCTGCTAGCACACGCGCAGAGTCTGTACATCGTCCATTTACTGCAACTCAAAGTCTGTACACTGGCTACTAGCACACACGAAGTCTGTACGTCCCTCAGCCCAAAGTCTATACATTGGCTGGTCGCTGCGACCCGAAGTCTGTACATCGTCTGGTTGCTGCATACAAAGTCTGTACATCCTTCAGCTCAAAGTCTGCACATTGCAGCTCAAAGTCTATACATTGGCCAGCCCAAAGTCTGTACGTTGGCCAGCTCAAAGTCTATACACTGGCCAACCCAAAGTCTATACATTGTGCATTGGCAGCAGCTCAAAGTCTATACATTATCCATTGGCTGCAGTTCAAAGTCTATACATTGGCTAGCTCAACGTCTGTACATTGGCCAGCTTAAAGTCTATACATTGCATCTCAAAGTCTGTACATTGCAGCTCAAAGTCTATACATTGTCCATTGGCTGCAGTTCAAAGTCTATACATTGGCCAACCCAAAGTCTGTACGTTGGCCAGCTCAAAGTCTATACATTGCAGCTCAAAGTCTGTACGTTGCCCATTGGCTGCAGTTCGAAGTCTGTACATTGCAGCTCAAAGTCTGTACATCAGCCAACCCAAAGTCTACACATTGGCCATTGGCCGGAGTTCAAAGTCTATACATTGGCCAGCCCAAAGTCTGTACATTGGCCAACATAAAGTCTATACATTACATCTCAAAGTATGTACATTCCAGCTCAAAGTATGTACATTGCAGCTCAAAGTCTGTACATTAGCCATTGGCTGGAGTTCAAAGTCTATACATTGGCCAGTCCAAAGTCTGTACATTGGCCAACCCAAAGTCTATACATTGTTCAAAGTCTGTACATTACAGCTCAAAGTCTGTACATTGCAGCTCAAAGTCTGTACATTAGCCATTGGCTGGAGTTCAAAGTCTATACATTGGCCAGTCCAAAGTCTGTACATTGGCCAACCCAAAGTCTATACATTGTTCAAAGTATGTACATTACAGCTCAAAGTCTGTACGTCAGCCAACCCAAAGTCTATACATCCGCCATTGGCTGGAGTTCAAAGTCTATACATTGGCCAGCTCGAAGTCTGTACGTTGGCCAACTCGAAGTCTATACATTGCAGCTCAAAGTCTGTACATTGCAGCTCCGAGTCTGTACATTGGCCATTGGCTGCAGCTCAAAGTCTATACATTGGCCAACTCAAAGTCTGTACATTGCTTGTTGCTGCGTTCGTGCCTCAACCTGCCAAGTCTGTACATTGGTTTCTATTTCTGGGAGACGGTGGAAGAAGAGGTAAGACAGGGAGATAGATGAGGGAGTGACAGAGGGTGTACCGGTGGGGGGGGAGAGAGTATGATGGTGAGGGAGAGAGTGTACCGGTGAGGGGGGGGGGAATGGAGTGTGCCGGTGAGAGGGAGAGTAAGAAAGAGAGTGGGACGGTGAGGAGGTGTGTACCGGTGAGGGAGAGACGGTGGGAGTGTACCGGCGAAGGGGAGAATGAGGTAATGGGAGAGGGATGAAGGCGTACCGGTGAAGGTTATCGGAGTGTGCCGCTGGGGGCACGACAGAGCGTGCCGGTGAAGGTCGGGATCTTCTATTATTCGTTTTTAAGGCTTTTCTTTTCTTCGTTTATTGATTTTTATACAGTCTTATATAAACTTCTTATTTCCTTGGTTCTGTTCAGCCTTTTTGCTCACAAGTCAGACGTCTGATATGTTATGTCGTTATTCAGTTCAGTTCTTCTCACGCTACCGGCAGTGGCTCGATTAGTCGGAAAGTTTTATCGTTGATCGTTCTGTTTGTTTGTTGCTTCCTTTTGCCTTTTTAACATGTTGTTATTTTCTGACAAAAATTCGGCAGCATCTCCCCTTGACCCGAGCGTAAGGGAGGTAAAGGGGACGCGCCCACATGGAGTGGCAGAACCCGATAACTGGAGGTGGGCGCCCGAGGGCAACAACACCTTTATAGAACTTCGGAAAACACGAAGGAAGAAACAATGGGCTGAAGGCCCCTTGGGTTAGACAAGGTGGACTGGGGCTCAGAAAAGGTGTGCCGCTGAGGGCCTGAAAGGTGTGCCGTTGAGGGCTAACAGGGGGTGTACCGCTGAAGGCTGAAAAGGGTGTACCGGCCAAGGGCCAACGGGGTGTGCCGCCGAGGGCCAAAAGGTGCGTCGCTGGGAGATAGAAGGGGAGCTAAGTGTGTGGGCTGGGAGGCTTGCAGATTATTCAGGAAAATAAGGGGAGTTCAAGGCCAAGGGTGGGCCATTGGTAGCTGAGTGTTCGGAGAGAGAACAAGGGTCTCCCTCTCTCCTCAAGCCGGTGGGCGTAATGGATGGCCATGGAGGGGAGTGAAGAGCCCATGAGGCCTAAACTCACAGGGGAGGAATCACATTGCTACGGAGACTCCAAAAACACTGGAAGAAAAGAGAGGATGAACAACACACCATGCACTGTGAAGGCGGGAGTAAACCAACAGAAATAGCAGGAAAGACCCAAGAAGGGCGATTTTTCATTCATGGGAAGCAAAGGGCCGAGGCCCTACATATACATTGACGGACACACCCGAGCCAAGGCTACGGGCAAGAAAGAAAACCCAAGAGCAAAAGAAAGGGAAGAGGAAAATAAAGAAAACCACGGAAGGGAAGGTGTTGGGGGCTGAAGTGGGGACGACCGTCCACCCTCCTCCTCCCACAGCTCCCCCCTTAGTACCCTCAACTCTCTTCCTCTCTTACTCTATCTTCTTCCCGGTGACCGTCGGAGGAGATTCACGCCGGAACGCCTCTTCTTCCCTTCTCTTTTCTCTCCGTGTGTGTGTCTCTGTCCGTCTCCTTCTCCTTCTTCTCTTTTTCCTCTGTCTGAGTCTCCGTCCTCCTAGCCAGTTGAAGCGGGGGTCTTTTTATACTCCCTGCCGTCGGAGCTTTGAGCACGACCGTCGAAGGCGGGAAGCAGCTCCGTCATTGATCAAGCTTGACTCTTCCGTCCTGGGTGTCAGGGGACTAGCCTGCGTGGCCCAGTCATTGATCGACACCTCGGATCGGCCACTGCGCGCCGAAGATGCGTAGGGCATGGGCACCACGTCGTTTGCCGTTGAAAATGCCTTACGCTGTGCCGTTGGCGGGCTGCACAAGCGTGCCGCAGGAGAGCCAAAAAGGCGTGCCGCTGGAGCCTCCTGAAGGCGTACCGCTGAAGCCCATTTGGGCGTGCCGCTGAAGGCCCATTTGGGCGTGCCGCTGAAGGCCCTGGGGGCGTGCCGCTGAAGCCCATTGGGGCGTGCCGCTAAAAGGCCATGGGGGCGTGCCGCTAAAGGCCATTGGGGGCGTGCCGCTGATGGCCCTGGGGGCGTGCCGCTGAAGCCCATTGGGGCGTGCCGCTAAAAGGCCCTGGGGGCGTGCCGCTGAAGGCCATTGGGGGCGTGCCGCTGGAGCCCCTTGGGGTGTGCCGCTAAAGGCCATTGGGGGCGTGCCGCTGAAGGCCTTGGGGCGTGCCGCTGAAGGCCATTGGGGGCGTGCCGCTGAAGGCCTTGGGGCGTGCCGTTGGAGGCCAAAATTGGGCGTGTTTCTGAAGGCCTATTGGGCATGTTTCTGACCCCGTTCTGAGCCCGTTATGACACGAGTCGTGGCCTATTTGGCTCTTCTCGGGGCTCACGGATTGTGGGCCTTTTTGTGCTTGGTTTCTCTTCACTGTCGTGACTCCTGGAGGCGACTTCACGACAATCTCTCCCAGGGCTTATTTACTCGGGCCGTTGTTGATACTGGGCCGAGTAGGATGTCATGGGTGTGTAATTTTTGGTGTCCACAAATGCCCCCCACCCACGGGTAGCGCAAGCGAAGGATGAGTTGGGCGGTGCCCGCGGTGTACTGGTCTCTTTTCTCTTCATCGGCACCGACGGGGTGTCAGGAGCTGACGTAGCATGCTTGTCTCTTCTCCTCTTCATCAGTGCCGACAGGGCGTCGGGAGCCACCGTAGCGTGTTGGTCTCTTCTTCTCTTTTGCATCAGTGCCGACAGGGCGTCGGGCGCTGACATGGTATGCTGGTCTCTTTGTCTCTTCGTCAGTGCCAACGGGGTGTCGGGAGCTGCCATGGTTTGTTGATCTCTTTGTCTCTTCGCCAGTGCCGACATGGTGTCGGGAGCTGACCTGGTTTGTTGATCTCTTTGTCTCTTCGCCAGTGCCGACAGGGTGTCGGGAGCTGACCTGGTTTGTTGATCTCTTTGTCTCTTCGTCAGTGCCGATAAGGTGCCGGGAGCTAACCTGGTTTGTTGGTCTCTTTGTCTGTTCGTCAGTGCCGACAGGGTGCCGGGAGCTGACATGGTTTGTTGGTCTCTTTGTCTCTTCGTCAGTGCCGACAGGGTGCCGGGAGCTGACCTGGTTTGTTGGTCTCTTTGTCTCTTCGTCAGTGCCGACAAGGTGCCGGGAGCTGACCTGGTTTGTTGGTCTCTTTGTCTCTTCGTCAGTGCCGACAGGGTGTCGGGAGCTGACCTGGTTTGTTGGTCTCTTCGTCAGTGCCGACAGGGTGCCGGGCGCTGACCTGGTTTGTTGGTCTCTTTGTCTCTTCGTCAGTGCCAACAGGGTGCCGGGCGCTGACCTGGTTTGTTGGTCTCTTTGTCTCTTCGTCAGTGCCGACAGGGTGCCGGGAGCTGACCTGGTTTGTTGGTCTCTTTGTCTCTTCGTCAGTGCCGACATGGTGTCGGGAGCTGACCTGGTTTGTTGGTCTCTTTGTCTCTTCGTCAGTGCCGACAGGGTTCCGGGCGCTGACTTGGTTTGTTGGTCTCTTTGTCTCTTCGTCAGTGCCGACAGGGTGCCGGGAGCTGACCTGGTTTGTTGGTCTCTTTGTCTCTTCGTCAGTGCCATAGGGTGTCGGGAGCTGACATGGTTTGTTGATCTCTTTGTCTCTTCGTCAGTGCCGACAGGGTGCCGGGAGCTGACATGATATGTTGGTCTTTTCGTCTCTTTTCTCTCTTTTTTTCTTTTTTTTCTCTTTTTTTTTTTGCTCGCCGTATAAAGGGGGCGGGGGTGGCGTGCCGCTTAAGGGCTGGCTAGAGCATGCCGCCGGGACGCTTGAAGGGCGCACTGGGAGATAGCACAGGAGGGTGTGCTGCGTAAGGCACTCCGAAGGTGTGCGGGCGCCTGGGAGCGTGCCGCTGAGGGGGCGTGAGGCTGTGCCGCTGAAGGGCACTGGGAGTGTGCCCCGAAGGGCGTATCGCTGGAGGCTTCACGATGGGTGTGCCGTTGAGGGCACTTAGTAGTGTGCCGCTGAAGGCCTTGCAGGCTAATGCGCCGTTGGAGCACTTCAAGAGTGTTTCCTTTTCTTCTTTCCTTATTTTCACCTTCTCTTCTCTTTTAACCTCTTCTATATTCCCCTGCACGTAAACATGGGGTGAGAAATTATTTAGTGTCCCCAAATCAGGAAAGCGGGCTGCGAAATCCGAAATTTGGGGAGCAGGCTGCCAGAGCCAAAATTGGGAAGGTAGGCTGCGAGAGCCGAAGGGAAGCAGGCCAGAAGAGCCAAAGTCGGGAAGCGGACCGCATAGGCCGAATTGGGGGAGCAGCTTATGAAAGTCAAGGATATTGGGAAGCGGGCTGCAAGAGCCGAACTTATGGGAAGTGGGCCGTGAAGGCCGAATTCCGGGAAGCAGGCTACGAGAGCCAGAATTGGGAAAGCGGGCCATGGGGGCCGAGGTAAGCAGGCTACAATAGCTAAAGTTGTTGGGAAGCGAGCTGCAAGAGCCAAAATTATGGGAAGCGGGCCGTGAAGGCCGAATTTCGGGAAGCAGGCCGTGAAGGCCAGAATCGGGAAAGCAGGCCATGGGGGCCGAGGTAAGCAGGCTACAAGAGCCAAAGTTGTTGGGAAGCGGGCTGCAAGAGTCGAAATTATGGCGTAAGATGTGGAAGCCCAAATCGGGGAAGCGGATTACAGAAGCTGGAGTTGGGAGATTAACGAGCCGCGAGGGCAAGAGGTAGGCCATAGGGGGGGGGCAAGATTGGGCTCTATG
Source organism: Amorphophallus konjac (assembly GCA_022559845.1). Classification (NCBI taxonomy): domain Eukaryota; kingdom Viridiplantae; phylum Streptophyta; class Magnoliopsida; order Alismatales; family Araceae; genus Amorphophallus; species Amorphophallus konjac. The sequence continues at coordinate 312,396,124 of CM040119.1, read as the reverse complement.
AGCCAGAGCTGAGAAAATAGGCTGCGATGGCCGAAATTGATTTTACTGTATACACACATTATTTTTTTTATTTATTATTATTTTTCTTTGTTATTATTTTTTATTCAAGCATGCAGGCATTCATTAGCAGACATAACATAAATATACGTATGTGATAGCTCCCTCTATAGGGGATGGGGTAGGGACATCGCCCATAATTCGCAGACACGGTGCGGGTCATGAGGCACAATTGAGGGGTGGTGCACCCGTCAAGAGGATATCGCACGTCTTGCATGCATAGCCTTAATTCACGTATTTCACCCGAGGTAATTCTCTGTGGCGTGGCGGTATAAATGTGTGAACAAAGAGCCCTAACCATAGGGATATGCAGGTTTTCCTGGTGACACTCGAGGATCACTCTAGCGCCTACACATTAGTTCCAAGCTTTCGACTTTCGGTAGCTTCACACAGCCCCCATCTGTTTATTTTGGTAGCGGATTTCACCGTTCGGCGCGAGTCTCCTCATGTGTCTCAATGGGGATTCCCGGCTACTAAGATTCGTCCTTATTGTGATTCGCTTCACCATTTCGCACGAGTCTCCTCATTTGTTTCAGTGGGGATTCCCGGCTACTCGGCTCCGCGTTTCTCTCTCTTTTCTTTTTTTCTTTTTTTTCTCTCTTTTTGTTGTTTTTGTTGTTTTTTTTATTTTTTTACAGTGGGGGTAGGCAGCTTTTTCCTCACGATTACCTTTCACGCGAGTGCAGGAATTCAAGCATCCGTAGAGTGCTAAGAAGAAATTCGGGCAATCCCTATAGTTAAAAGCTATTGAACACGCTACGTGCTAAGTGTGGGAGCATTGCCTCAGGTTTATTTTGTGAGTTGGGCTTAGCGATTCAGCCATGACTCTTCCCCTTGACGTGTGCACCCGCCATAATAGGGTTCCCTTCGAGCGCGTGCCCTGACGCTCGTGCATCCGGAATCGGGCGATATTATTTAGCAAGGAAACACGGTCCTAGAAAATTTCAAGGAGGTGTATTATTCTATATTAAGCAACCATGCAAACAGGGCAATCAAGCATTCTCTTCTTTCTTCTTTTTTGTTTTGTTGTTTTGTTGTTGTTGTTTTTTGTTTATTTTTTTGTGTTTTTTTTGTTTGTTGTTTTTTTTTGTGGCATAAGAAAATATTGTTGTTACGTATAAGTGTAGTGGTAGTAGAGGTATTAGGGAAGCAGACCGCGAACGGCTGAAAGGGTATTGGGGAAGCGGGCTACAGAACCCAAGGGACATTAGGGGAGTGGGCCATAAGGGCCGAAATTAGGAAGCGGACTGCAGGAGCCGAAGTTAAGGGAAGCGCGGTGGGACAGATGGATTAACCCTGACAGTGGGCCCCGACCGAAATGGCCCTGCAGAGGGGCGTTGGGTAGCGGGATGTGAGAGTCGAAGAGACGGGTCTCTTTTGTTCTCTGGCCGGGGAAGGGTCCGGACCAAAGTGAAAGGTTTATTCTATTGTCCTCTGGCCGGGGAAGGATCCGAACCAAAGTGAGAGGTCTATTATTATTTTTTAACTAGGAAGCTGTCGGCTGAGGTGCCAATGATGAAGTAGCTGTCGGCTAGGAGCCGATGATTATATAGCTGTCGACTCGAAGGCCGATGAAGGGGTAGCCATCGGCCAAGAGCCGATGATGAGGTAGCTGTCGGCTAAGAGCCGATGATGAGGTAGCTGTCGGCTCAAAGGCCGATAATGAGGTAGCTGTCGGCTAAGAGCCGATGATGAAGTAGCTGTCAGCTCAAAGGCTGATAATTAAATAGCTGTCGACCCGAAGGCCGATGAAGGGGTAGTTGTCGGCTTGAAGCCCCGATGGCTGAAAGTTGGTCGGTTTAGCGCCCCGTCGGCGGAAGGTCTAGTCGGTTTAACGCCCCGTCGGCGGAAGCCTTAGTCGGTTTAACGCCCCGTCGGCGGAGGGTTTAGTCGGTTTAACGCCCCGTCGGTGGAAGGTTTAGTCAGTTTAACGCCCCGTCGGCGGAAGGTCTAGTCAGTTTAACGCCCCGTCGGCGGGAGGTCTAGTCGGTTTAAAGCCCCGATGGCTGAGTATCTGTCGGCTTGAAGCCCCGATGGCTGAATATCTGTCAGCTTGAAGCCCCGATGGCTGAATATCTGTCGGCTTGAAGCCCCGAGTCTGAATATTTTTTTTTGGTTTAACGCCCCGTCGGCGGAATATTTTCCGGTTTAACACCCCGTTGGCGGAATATCTATCGGCTTGAAGCCCCGATGGCTGAATATTTTTTTGGTTTAACGCCCCGATGGCTGTTCTTTCTCTTCTTCTCTTCTTCTTTTATGGACATGCAGGTGCAAAGACCGCGTCTGCCTCGTGACTCTCTTTTTTTCTTCTCTTCTTCTTTTGTAGAGAGGCAGGTGCAGAGACCATGTTCGTCCCGTGATTGTTCTTTCTCTTCTTCTCTTCTTCTTTTATGGAGAGGCAGGTGCAAGGACCATGTTCGCCCCGTGATTGTTCTTTCTCTTCTTCTTTTATAGAGAGGCGGGTGCAGAGACCGTGTTCGCCCCGTGATTGTTCTTTCTCTTCTTATCTTCTTCTTTTATGGAGAGGCGGGTGCAAAGACCGCTTCTGCCTCGTGACTCTCTTTTTTTCTTCTCTTCTTCTTTTGTAGAGAGGCAGGTGCAGAGACCATGTTCGCCCCGTAATTGTTCTTTCTCTTCGTCTCTTCTTCTTTCATGGAGAGGCAGGTGCAGAGACCGTGTTCGCCCCGTGATTATTCTTTCTCTTCTTCTATTCTTCTTTCATGGAGAGGCGGGTGCACAGACCGCGTCTGCCTCGTGACTCTCTCTTTTTTTTTCTTCTCTTCTTCTTTTGTAGAGAGGCAGGTGCAGAGACCATGTTCGTCTCGTGACTCTTTCTCTCTTTTTTTGTAGAGAGGCAGGTGCAGAGACCGTGTTCGCCTCATGTGCATTCTTTCTTTCCTTCTCTTCTTTTGTGTGATGAGGCGGGCTCGAAGACCACATCTGCCTCATGTGTCTTCTTTTGGTTCTGCTCTTCTTCTTTTATGTGAAGAGGCGGGTTCAGGGACCACGTCTGCCTCATGTGTCTCTTCTTCCTTTTCTTCTCTTCTTTTGCGTGATGAGGCGGGCTCGAAGACCACGTCTGCCTTATGTGTCTTTTCTTCCTTTTCTTCTTTTCTTTTGTGTGATGAGGCGGGCTCGAAGACCACGTCTGCCTCATGTGTATTCTTTCTTTTCTTCTTTTCTTTTGTGTGATGAGGCGGGCTCGAAGACCACGTCTGCCTCATGTGTCTTTTCTTCCTTTTCTTCTTTTCTTTTGTGTGATGAGGCGAGCTCGAAGACCACGTCTGCCTCATGTGTATTCTTTCTTTTCTTCTTTTCTTTTGTGTGATGAGGCGGGCTCGAAGACCACGTCTGCCTCATGTGTCTTCTTTTGGTTCTACTCTTCTTCTTTTATGTGAAGAGGCGGGTTCAGGGACCACGTCTGCCTCATGTGTCTCTTCTTCCTTTTCTTCTCTTCTTTTGCGTGATGAGGCGGGCTCGAAGACCACGTCTGCCTCATGTGTCTTCTTTTCCTTTTCTTCTCTTCTTTTGTGTGATGAGGCGGGCTCGAAGACCACGTCTGCCTCATGTGTCTTCTTTTCTTTTTCTTCTCTTCTTTTGTGTGATGAGACGGGCTCGAAGACCACGTCTGCCTCGTGCGTGTCTTTTTCTTTACTCTGCTCTTTTTTCTCTTAATGTGCCCCAGGTCGGGGCGTAGCTTCATTTGGTGTGCATACCCCCTGAGGGGGGGTGTTTTGCCTCTTCGCTTCTGTGCCCCCGGGCGGGGTGTATTTTTTTTAGCTTCTATGTCCCCAGACCAGGGTGTGTTTTTTTTAATGCCCCCGAGGAGGGGTGTAGCTCTCTTCAAATGCTCCCATGGTGGGGTATACTCTTCACGGCTTCTATGCCCCCAGGTGGGGTATGTCTCTTCTTCAAATACCCCTGAGCCAGGGTGGACTTCTCTTCATATGCCCCTGAGCCGGGGCGTGTTCTTTATACCTTCTAGGCCCTCGAGGTGAGGTATGTTTCTTCTTCATATGCCCCTGGTACGGGGCGTTGCTCTCTTCAAATGCCCCCGGGATGGGGGTGTATCTTTTGCTTCTTATGCCCCCTTGAGGCCGGGGTGTGTCTTTTGCTTCTTACGCCCCCCTGAGGCGGGGGTGTATCTCTTTACGGCTTCAGTGCCCCCGAAGCAGGGTATGTTGTTTCTTCAAATGCCGCTTGGGCGGAGTATATCTTTCTTCTCATGCTCCCGAATCGGGATGTATGTCTCTTTGTTTCTGTGCCCCGGGTCGGGATAGATGCTTCTGCTTCTTATGCGCCAAGGGCGGAGTGTGTCTCTTTCTGTGCCCCTAGGCTAGGGTACATTCTTCATGTTTCTTATACCCTTTTCGCATGGCGTATTCTCTTGCTTCTTACGTCCTTGGATCGGGGCGTATGTTTCTCTTCTGACGCCCCTAGGTCGGGGTATATTCTTTCTTCATGTGCTCCCAGGTCGGGATGTATGTCTCTTTGCTTCTTTACGCCCCCGGGTGGAGATGTACTCTGTCTCTTTGCTTCCGCGTCCCCCAGGCGGGGTATGTTTCTTCTTCCAATGCCAATGAGCCGGCGCATATTCTTTATGGCTTCTATGCCCCCTGGCGGGGTATATTTCTTCTTCAAATATCCCTAAGACGGGATGTATTCTTCTCTTTCTTATGCTCCCGAGGCGGGATGTATCTTCTTCAAATACCCCTAAGCCGGGGCGTGTTCTTTATGGCTTCCATGCCCCCTGGCGGGGTATGTTTCTTCTTCAAATACCCCTAGGAAGGGGTGGACTTCTCTTCATATGCCCCTGAGTCGGGGCATGCTCTTTTATAGCTTCTAGGCCCTCGAGGTGAGGTATGCTTCTTCTTCAAATACCCCTAGGCCATGGCGTATTCTTTATGGCTTCTATGTCCCCTGGCGGGGAATGCTTCTTCTTCAAATACCCCTAGGTCGGGGTGAATTCTTGTCTTCTTCCCAGACACACCGGGGGGAATGTTTGCTTCTTATGCTCCCAAGGTGGGGTGTATTGTTGCTTCTAATGCCCCAGAGCGAGGTATCCCCTTTTTTTATATGCCCCCGGCACGGGGTGTATTCCGCTTCTAGTGCCCCCAGAGTGGAGTGTATTGCCGCTTTTGATGCGGGGTGTGGTTCTTGCTTTTCATGCACCCGAGACGGGGTGAATTCTTCTTCTTTGTTTACGTGCCCCCATATCGGGGTGTATTCCTCTCTTCATATGCTTCCCTAAGCCGGGGGATGTTGTTTGTTCTGCTTCAGATGTCTCCCCCGGGGGGGGTGCATGTTGCTTCATGGACTCCGAGCCTGGGGTATGCTCCTTCAAAGGTCCCTAAGCCGGGGTGGATTCTCTTTTCTTCTCATGCTCCCAAGGCGGGATGTAGCTTCTTCAAGTACCCCTAAACCGGAGTGTATTCTCTATGGCTTCTATGTCCCCTGGCGGGGTATGCTTCTTCTTCAAATACCCCTAGGCCGGGGTGGACTTCTCTTCATATGCCCCTGAGTCGGGGCATGTTCTTTATAGCTTCTAGGCCCTCGAGGCGAGGTGGGCTTCTCCTTCAAATACCGCCAAGACGGGGGTGTGATTCTTGGCTTCATATGCCCCCAAGACGGGGGGTATTTTGCTTCTTGTGCCCCCCCAGGGATGGGGTGGAATTCTCTTCAGTTACCCCTGAGTCGGGGTTGATTCTTCTGCCTCTCATGCCCCAAGGTGGGGTACACTTCTCTTCATATGCCCCCCTGAGCCGGGGTGCAACTCTGCTTCTTCTCATGACCCCTGGCCGGGGCAGTCTCTTCTTCTTATGCTTATGTGCTCCCGCATCGGGGTGTATTCCTTTCTTCACGTGCTCCCCTAAGCCGTGGAATATTGTGTGTTCTGCTTCAGATGCCCCCCGGGGGGGATATATGTTACTTCATGGACCCCGAGGCCGGGATGTATTCCTTCTCCGAATGCCCCAAGGTCGGGGCGTATTCTTCTCTTCTTATGCCCCCAAGGCGGATGTAGCTTCTTCAAATGCCCCTGAGCCGGGGCGTATTCTTTATGGCTTCTATGCCCCCCCAGGCGGGGTATGTTTCTTCTTCAATTGTCCCTAGGACAGGGTGTATTCTTCTCTTTCTTATGCTCCCGAAGCGGGATGTAACTTCTTCAAAGGCCCCTAAGCCGGGGCCTGTGCTTCATGGCTTCTATGCCCCCACTGGCGGGGTGTGTTCCTTCTTCGAATGCCCCCAAGACGGGGGTGGATTCTTCTTCAAATGCCCCGAAGCCGGGGTATAGCTTTGTTGTATGTTGTGCCCCCAAGCCTGGGCGGATTCTCTTCATATGCCCCTAGATCAAGGTGTATATTTTTTTGCCTCTTATGCCCCTACGGCGGGGCATATCTCCTCTTCTTATCCCCCACGGCGGGGTATGTGCATGCTCTCTTCGAGAGTGGCGGCCGTGCTTGGCCCCATTGCTATAAAGCATTCCCCACAGCGGGCAGAAATTCATCAAGCTACAGTTGCGGCTTGTTGGATCTTTGAACAGTCACTCGAGGGACGTTTTGTGCTTGATGGAGGTAGCAGGAAGGAGGAACGGGCCGGGTCATTACACCATGGACTCGGAGCCTCCTAGAGTCGGGCGGGATGCTGGGTTTCTTCTTGCTCTTTCAGTCGGCGATGCTGGCCAACTTTTCTTCCTTTCTTCTTTATTTCTCCCCCTTTTTGTATGATTGACCAGGGTGGAGGTGCAGGAGAGCGCTCACCCCCTCAGGGAGGGGATGAGTGGTTCGCTCCACCGCATCAACCCCACAATGGTAATCTTAATTTAGCACGGGTCTCGATGGGCGTGGCCGTGCAGCCCTCTCTCGCCGACTCTTTCTCTTCTTTTTTGCTTCTTTCTTTTCTCTTTTTCTTCTTTGCTTCTTTTCTTCTTTTCTCATTTTCTTCTCTTCTTCTTTTCTTCTTTTCTTCCCTTTCTTCTTGAGGAAAAGGGGAGGGTTTGATTTCCCCTCCCTTCTCTTCTCTTTCTCTTCTCTTCTCTTCCCCTTTTTATAACAGCCCCCATGATTCCTGGAAGCCGCATATGCTTCGAAGCAGCGTCCTCGAGGCCACGAAGGCAGCTGCACCGAGTCTCGCTTCTCTTTTTTTTTATAGGAATGGCGGAGACAGCACCTGCAATTTATCAAAGCAGGCAAACATCGTTTATTAGGGGGCTATGAGGCCCTGAATCCCGGCGAAGAGATGAAGGGTGGTTTGGTCCCACCGGGCGTGCCAGACTTGTGGACGCACTTTTCGACACGCTTATTATGTTGTTCGTTTATTCGGATGGTTGATTCATCTATTAAGTGTGTAGGCGTGCCAGTCACCGGAGTGACAATTTATTCGGGCTCCGAAGAGCCCATGGTGCGCTCGATCTGACTTCGTCAGACGATTGTGTAGTTCGTGTCGGGACCAAAACCCGTCGCGCCATAAAGGTCACGGCGTCATTTACATCCCCCATACGAGGGAACACCCTTGATTAATCACCGAGATTCAGGGCCTCATGGCCAAGAAATTAATTGCATGAGAGGTCTATTACGAGGTATTGAAATCCTCACGCGAGGGCGAGAAGAAAACCATTCGCGGTCATGTCGGTCGTGTACTGACCATTTAATGTTCGGACGAATGTCCGGCTCGAGAAAATCGCGGTTGTCGCAGGAAAACCGGAACGCATGTATGCCGAGGTACGGCAAATTTATTGTTCGGAAGAGCGGAAAACGTTCGGCTGAGCCTCGGTTGGAGCGGTCAAAAACCAATAAATCTGTTGGCCCGGTGCAAGAGCAAGCTGCGACCATACTGCGGTGGGCCCCCCGCGGTCGAAGTTTGACTCGCATGAGCGTCATTAATATTTTCGGTGCCAAGGGGCAACGAGGGAATGTCCCTTGAATCGGCTGAAAAGCCCTATGTCTAGGGAAGCGGACATTCGAAACGTGTCGGTCATTCGGGAGACCGTTCAATATTCGGACGGGTGTCCGGCTTGAGAATATTGTAATCGTCGCGGGAGGACCTGGAACATATGTATGCCGGGATACGGCACATATACTATTCCGAGACACTAAAAACATTCGGTTAAATCTCCCTTAGTGTAGTAGGAAACCAGTGAATTTATTAGCCCGGTGCGAGATCGAGTCGGGACCATACCGGAGGCGCCTCCCGCGGTCAAAACGGGGCTTGCGTGGGCATCATTAATGTTCCCGGTGCCGGAGGGCAACGGGGAAGAGTCCCGGGACTAGATTCCAAAACCAAAACATGTTCGAAGGAAGTGAGCTATAGGCCGAGGGTGTGGGTCAGACAGTGACCATAATCGGGATGGACCCGAGGTCCAAGCACAGCCCACAAAGGCCTTATTGATATTCCCGTGTATAGGATCAGGGATGACAGGAGCCATCTCGTTCTATTCAGATTTTTGTCGGTCACTTGCGGACCACTTGATATTCGGACAAGGGTTCATATTGAAGGTGCGACGTGGATAGGAACAACCCCGTACAAGTGTATGCCGAGTTTACGGCAATTTCAATAAAAGGGCGGGAACGAATCCCGATAGGGTGAATCCGATTTGACGAGCTATCGGCCCAGAGCAATGCTGGGTCATGACCACGTCGGGGTAGGAGCCGTCGGCCATGTTGGTTGCTCACGGGTCTTTTCATGTTCAGACACAGGTCCATGATAGAAACGCGGGGAAAACCGAGGCGAACCCGTTCAAATGTTTGCCGAACGTGCGGCAATTTTAGTAGTGGCTCGGAGGGGATCCGGCCTGAGGAACGAGTCCGGTCTGATTGGAATGTCGCCCCAAGACTAGGTCGGGGCCTGGCCATGTCAGGATAATTCCCAAGACTCAGGCCCAACCTGGAAGGGCGGCATTGTTGTTCCTTCAGCACCGGATCACGGGAGAGACGAGGCTGCAACATAGATTTTATCATTTTCTTTATCTGGGCTTTAAATTATGTGCATATATATTTTATTGCTTATTTCTCTTTTATGTATTTATTCTGGATGATTTCTCCATTTTGTTTATTATTATTACTATTATATTTTCCCTTTCCTTTTTTACTATTATTATTATTACTTCACAGTTTTTGTTTATTTCTCATATATATATATTCAGGTTTATTTATTTATCATAATTTTTATTAATTTATTATCATTATTATCATTATCATTATCATGACATATTTATATATGTTTATATATATTTATTTTTGGAAGGAAAAGTGGGCCGTTGGGGGCAGAAAGGGTGTACCGGCGAAGGCTGGGAGAGCGTACCGGAGAGGGGCTGGGAGAGTGTACCGGGTAGGTTAGAGGGTGCCGGAGAAGCGCCAAGAGAGTATGCCGGGGAGGGAGTTGGCGGAGTGCCGGGCTAACTCGAAGTCTGTACATCGTCTGCTAGCACACGCGCAGAGTCTGTACATCGTCCATTTACTGCAACTCAAAGTCTGTACACTGGCTACTAGCACACACGAAGTCTGTACGTCCCTCAGCCCAAAGTCTATACATTGGCTGGTCGCTGCGACCCGAAGTCTGTACATCGTCTGGTTGCTGCATACAAAGTCTGTACATCCTTCAGCTCAAAGTCTGCACATTGCAGCTCAAAGTCTATACATTGGCCAGCCCAAAGTCTGTACGTTGGCCAGCTCAAAGTCTATACACTGGCCAACCCAAAGTCTATACATTGTGCATTGGCAGCAGCTCAAAGTCTATACATTGTCCATTGGCTGCAGTTCAAAGTCTATACATTGGCCAGCTCAACGTCTGTACATTGGCCAGCTTAAAGTCTATACGTTGCAGCTCAAAGTCTGTATATTGCAGCTCAAAGTCTATACATTGTCCATTGGCTACAGTTCAAAGTCTATACATTGGCCAACCCAAAGTCTGTACATTGGCCAGCTCAAAGTCTATACATTGCAGCTCAAAGTCTGTACGTTACCCATTGGCTGTAGTTCGAAGTCTGTACATTGCAGCTCAAAGTCTGTACATCAGCCAACCCAAAGTCTACACATTGGCCATTGGCCGGAGTTCAAAGTCTATACATTGGCCAGCCCAAAGTCTGTACATTGGCCAACATAAAGTCTATACATTACATCTCAAAGTCTGTACATTCCAGCTCAAAGTATGTACATTGCAGCTCAAAGTCTGTACATTAGCCATTGGCTGGAGTTCAAAGTCTATACATTGGCCAGTCCAAAGTCTGTACATTGGCCAACCCAAAGTCTATACATTGTTCAAAGTCTGTACATTACAGCTCAAAGTCTGTACATTGCAGCTCAAAGTCTGTACATTAGCCATTGGCTGGAGTTCAAAGTCTATACATTGGCCAGTCCAAAGTCTGTACATTGGCCAACCCAAAGTCTATACATTGTTCAAAGTCTGTACATTACAACTCAAAGTCTGTACGTCAGCCAACCCAAAGTCTATACATCAGCCATTGGCTGGAGTTCAAAGTCTATACATTGGCCAGCTCGAAGTCTGTACGTTGGCCAACTCGAAGTCTATACATTGCAGCTCAAAGTCTGTACATTGCAGCTCAGAGTCTGTACATTGGCCATTGGCTGCAGCTCAAAGTCTATACATTGGCCAACTCAAAGTCTGTACATTGCTTGTTGCTGCGTTCGTGCCTCAACCTGCCAAGTCTGTACATTGGTTTCTATTTCTGGGAGACGGTGGAAGAAGAGGTAAGACAGGGAGATAGATGAGGGAGAGACAGAGGGTGTACCGGTGGGGGGGAGAGAGTATGATGGTGAGGGAGAGAGTGTACCGGTGAGGGGGGGAATGGAGTGTGCCGGTGAGAGGGAGAGTAAGAAAGAGAGTGGGACGGTGAGGAGGTGTGTACCGGTGAGGGAGAGACGGTGGGAGTGTACCGGCGAAGGGGAGAATGAGGTAATGGGAGAGGGATGAAGGCGTACCGGTAAAGGTTATTGGAGTGTGCCGCTGGGGGCACGACAGAGCGTGCCGGTGAAGGTTGGGATCTTCTATTATTCGTTTTTAAGGCTTTTCTTTTCTTCGTTTATTGATTTTTATACAGTCTTATATAAACTTCTTATTTCCTTGGTTCTGTTCAGCCTTTTTGCTCACAAGTCAGACGTCTGATATGTTATGTCGTTATTCAGTTCAGTTCTTCTCACGCTACCGGCAGTGGCTCGATTAGTCGGAAAGTTTTACCGTTGATCGTTCTGTTTGTTTGTTGCTTCCTTTTACCTTTTTAACATGTTGTTATTTTCTGACAAAAATTCGACAGCATCTCCCCTTGACCCGAGCGTAAGGGAGGTAAAGGGGACGCGCCCACATGGAGTGGCGGAACCCGATAACTGGAGGTGGGCGCCCGAGGGCAACAACACCTTTATAGAACTTTGAAAAACACGAAGGAAGAAACAATGGGCTGAAGGCCCCTTGGGTTAGACAAGGTGGACTGGGGCTCAGAAAAGGTGTGCCGCTGAGGGCCTGAAAGGTGTGCTGTTGAGGGCCAACAGGGGGTGCACCGCTGAAGGCTGAAAAGGGTGTACCGGCCAAGGGCCAACGGGGTGTGCCGCCGAGGGCCAAAAGGTGCGTCGCTGGGAGATAGAAGGGGAGCTAAGTGTGTGGGCTGGGAGGCTTGCAAATTATTATTCAGGAAAATAAGGGGAGTTCAAGGCCAAGGGTGGGCCATTGGTAGCTGGGTGTTCAGAGAGAGAACAAGGGTCTCCCTCTCTCCTCAAGCCGGTGGGCGTAATGGATGGCCATGGAGGGGAGTGAAGAGCCCATGAGGCCTAAACTCATAGGGGAGGAATCACATTACTACGGAGACTCCAAAAACACCGGAAGAAAAGAGAGGATGAACAACACACCATGCACTGTGAAGGCGGGAGTAAACCAACAGAAATAGCAGGAAAGACCCAAGAAGAGCGATTTTTCATTCATGGGAAGCAAAGGGCCGAGGCCCTACATATACATTGACGGACACACCCGAGCCAAGGCTACGGGCAAGAAAGAAAACCCAAGAGCAAAAGAAAGGGAAGAGGAAAATAAAGAAAACCACGGAAGGGAAGGTGTTGGGGGCTAAAGTGGGGACGACCGTCCACCCTCCTCCTCCCACAGCTCCCCCCTTAGTACCCTCAACTCTCTTCCTCTCTTACTCTCTCTTCTTCTCGGTGACCGTAGGAGGAGATTCACGCCGGAACGCCTCTTCTTCCCTTCTCTTTTCTCTCCGTGTGTGTGTCTCTGTCCGTCTCCTTCTCCTTCTTCTCTTTTTCCTCTGTCTGAGTCTCCGTCCTCCTAGCCAGTTGAAGCGGGGGTCTTTTTATACTCCCTGCCGTCGGAGCTTTGAGCACGACCGTCGAAGGTAGGAAGCAGCTCCATCATGATGATCAAGCTTGACTCTTCCGTCCTGGGTGTCAGGGGACTAGCCTGCGTGGCCCAGTCATTGATCGACACCTCGGATCGACCACTGCGTGCCGAAGATGCGTAGGGCATGGGCACCACGTCGTTTGCCGTTGAAAATGCCTTACGCTGTGCCGTTGGCGGGCTGCACAAGCGTGCCGCAGGAGAGCCAAAAAGGCGTGTCGCTGGAGCCTCCTGAAGGCGTACCGCTGAAGCCCATTTGGGCGTGCGCTGAAGGCCCATTGGGCGTGCTGCTGAAGGCCCTGGGGGCGTGCCGCTGAAGCCCATTGGGGCGTGCCGCTAAAAGGCCCTGGGGGCGTGCCGCTGAAGGCCATTGGGGGCGTGCCGCTGGAGCCCCTTGGGGCGTGCCGCTAAAGGCCATTGGGGGAGTGCCGCTGAAGGCCCTGGCGGCGTGCCGCTGAAGCCCATTGGGGCGTGCCGCTAAAAGGCCCTGGGGGCGTGCCGCTGAAGGCCATTGGGGGCGTGCCGCTGGAGCCCCTTGGGGCGTGCCGCTAAAGGCCATTGGGGGCGTGCCGCTGAAGGCCTTGGGGCGTGCCGCTGAAGGCCATTGGGGGCGTGTCGCTGAAGGCCTTGGGGCGTGCCGTTGGAGGCCAAAATTGGGCGTGTTTCTGAAGGCCTATTGGGCGTGTTTTTGACCCTGTTCTGAGCCCGTTATGGACACGAGTCGTGGCCTATTTGGCTCTTCTCGGGGCTCACGGATTGTGGGCCTTTTTGTGTTTGGTTTCTCTTCACTGTCGTGACTCCTGGAGGCGACTTCACGACAATCTCTCCCGGGGCTTATTTACTCGGGCCGTTGTTGATACTGGGCCGAGTAGGATGTCATGGGTGTGCAATTTTTGGTGTCCACACTAGCATAGAGCCCTTGGACACAATATGTGCCCGATCTTGCATCTTCAAGTTATAAATCCAGCTACTTCCACGAGATATAACAATAATGTCGACCAATAATTTAATTTCGAATAACAAGTTTCATGATCAAGTAAATACAAGTTTCATGACCAAAATTTGATATGATTTCAAAGAATGATTTAAAAGGACATTATGCTACGGCGGCTGTCCGACAGCATAACGGTACATTCATTAAATTCCATAACTTAATGTTAACCTTTTTAACACAGTTTGGGACTCCAGATAATCTTAAGATCATCTAGGAACTCAAGAAAACTAATCCCAAATATCAAACCTTGGGTTAGACAGGTTCAGAGATAAAGCGGTCGTTTACTGGACCGTTTAATGAATAAAGCGGTCAGAGTCTAGACCGTTTCATAAATAGAGTCGACGCATAAAAAAGAAGTGTCGACGCAGGAAAATTTTCTGGAGCTTTAGCGGTCTAGTGAATGGCTGCTTGGTATCCTTTAGTGGTCTAGTGAAGGGTCGCTAACAGAATCTGGCAGTCAACCATAGGGCCGCTAAGGTCCAGAACACATAAAATACTGGTAAAGTACTTTCTAGACAATTGGTTTTAATGGTACAACCAGCTCGGCGTCCTAGTGGGAATCCCAGGCTCGCGAAGTCTTACGGAGGCCTTGAAACATAATACCCTAATCCGACAGAAGGAATATCCGGCAGAGAGATTCATAAGTCCAAGAAAGTGTGCTTATAAGTGCAAAGCGTAACTAATGGTCACATACCAGAGTATATGCATGTACTTAAAAAAATGACTCAAGAGATGAGAGTGGATCGTGTGAAAACAGCGATCAAAACAACGTTCCAAATACCACCATGAATCGTGTTTCCTAAACATAAAAGGAAATATTTAATTACAAAACTATAACATTTAGGCATGAAATTATATGATAATGAAAATAAGTTTAAAATCATGCTCATGTTAAAACATGGTGTTTCACGGGAAATAACCATAATTTTGAGTGAAAATACCATAATTATAGAGTTCTACTTAGGCAAAATTCAATTAGGCTCAGGCTAATTCTCAGAACCAAAAGGCGGTCTAGTGTGGACTGTTTACAGGAGTCTAGCGATCTATCAAGGGGCCGTTTAGCTACCTCTGGCGGTCACATGTAGACTGTTTCTGTCTGTTTGACAGAAAATCGAGAAAATAGTAAATTAAACACTAATTTAGGGCATGTTATGCATGGAAATCAATGAGGATGTACTGTAAAACATGATAGAACGAGAATAGGTCAGGAATATGCATGGGTTTGTGTATAATAAACATGAGATTTTCTTTTTAATTTAATTAGGGCTAAGCTTTATGTATGGAGAATACACTAAATGCATAGTCCTAATAAAGCATAAAATTCTCTATGTACAGTACATGAAAATGACTGAAATCAGAGGGCTTTTATTCCTAACATCAAGCTTAAGCCGTTCATGAGATACCCTACCTCTGGTCTTGTCTTTAAACAACGAATTAAGGGCTGAAAGCTGACCCTAATTCTTGCTTATCATGAATTGAATCAGCAACTTCGTGGCCTTCTAACTCTTGATTCCCTTTATCTGTGACCACGAAATTTTAAGGGTAAGAATAAGGTACTATAAGGTACAAATAACTCTAAAGAACTCCTATCTAATTACCTCGTTTAGGTCTTCTATCTTGCTGATCAATCTGGCCCGATCGCACAATTTCTTGAGATTCTTGTGCCGAACCAACGACTTTAGATGCCTCTAACTTTCTGTAGGCTTGATCTCCTAGAACGAAATTTTGAGAGTAGTTAGACCTTAGTATTATGAACAAAAACTTCTAAAGAACATACTTCTAATTCGTCATCCTTACCTTAGTTCCACACGAGCCAAAGTAAGGGTTGCGCATGTTAGTTCTGGGGTCTATTTATAGCGTTGGCTAGGGTTTCCATGGATTAGAATGAACATAGAGTCCTCATTAGGTCATAAAATCGATCTAAATCTATCCTAGAACCTTCTAGCTAATAGATTGCATCGATCCCAAGTGATTAGGATGCCAAAGTTTCCATCTTTTTATGCCTTCTTCTATTCACGGAATCTGTAGCGCTTAGCGGTCTAGTCTAGACCATTTTTAGTTCCCATGCGGTCGCCCGATAGACCGTTTCTATTGTTGGGCTCCGAATTTGAACAGTTTCAAACTCTTTTGATATTATCTCCTATTATTAGCCTATTTATCCCTTAAAAGTTTGATAAATGGTAATTTATCCGAAATTATCATATTCTAAGTCGTGTGGACTTGGTTTTGGGTCATTTGGGCCTATTTAAAAGATTAGATTCATTTAAATAAATATTGGGCTTTACTAGTTAGATTTAATTAACTATAATTCATTTAATAGCCCATTAGCCTTGAATTAATTCTATTTATTTCTAAAAAAATCTAAATATATTTCTAAAAAATTCAAATAATATTATTTACAAAATCTTGGGATATTACACACTCCCCCACTTAAGAGAATTTGATCCCCAAATTCAATATATGGAATTTACGGAGAGTGTACTTACAGTTGAATAGCTCGGGAAATCTCTTGCGCATAGCTTCTTCAGTTTTCCATGTTGCTTCATGTGGCCATAATTTAGTCCATTGGACTTTGACCATTGGAATAGTCTTATTCCAAAGTTGACGTACTTCCCGTTCAAGTATTCTGATTGGCTTTTGTTCATACGTCAAATCATTCTTAATCTCTAGGTTGTCATAAGTTATGACATGAAATAGATCGGAGACATACTTTTTAAGCATTGATACGTGAAACACATCATGAACTCTGGCTAGTTGAGGGGGCAAAGCAATTCGATATGCAACTTCACCAACCCTTTCAAAAATTTCAAAGGGGCCAATGAATCTTGGAGTGAGCTTGCCTTTAATACCAAATCTTCGAATACCTCGACTCAGAGAAACCTTGAGAAACACATGATATCACTTAGAAAATGGTAAAACAATAGATCCTACACTGTTTCGAGGTATGATCGGATCACTACTGTATCTTACTGCATGCCGTCATGACATTCAATTCAGTGTATGTCTGTGTGCCCGCTTTCAGTCATGCCCTAAAGAATCTCACTTATCGGCCGTCAAACATATTTTCAGATATTTACTTGGCACAATAGGCTTTGGCTTGTGATTTCCCATCGGTAGTTCTTTTGATTTGATTACATACACCGATACGGATTATGCCGGATGCATTGTAGATCGTAAAAGTACTAGTGGGTACTGTCAGTTTCTTGGTGGATGCCTAATTTCATGGGCCTCCAAGAAACAACATTCAGTAGCTCTCTCAACGGCCGAGGCTGAATATGTAGCCGCCGGAAGTTGTGGAGCCCAAGTACTTTGGATCAAAAATCAACTGCTTGATTTAGATATTGAGATGAAATGTGTGCCAATTTTGTGTGATAATACCAGTGCAATCAGTTTGTCTAAAAACCCAGTTCAACATTCTAGAACCAAGCATATTGATATTCGTCATCACTTCCTGAGAGATCATGTAGGAAAAAGGGTCTTTGAATTGAACTTAATTGGCACATACAATCAGCTAGTTGACATTTTCACCAAACCCCTCAACCAGGATCAATTTAACAAGATAAGAAGAGAACTTGGGATGTGCAAGAGTGAGAGCATTCATGCATAGGCTTGCACTTAAGTTAAGCTCTGCATCTATAGAAACTCATATGCATCAAGGGTAGAAAAACATGCATACTATCTTTACTTTTTGCTACCTTGTATGTTTACATACACTCCTGCATGTTTGAATGTAATTATATGTATAGCCCTCCTTGAAAAACCTTTCTAAGGCCAGATATTCCTTGGATAAACATTTGTGGACTCAATGTTGTCGGACCTTAGGTATCTTCTGAGGGGGAGTTTGAACCTTTCCTCAAACTTGCATCTATTCTATTCCCTCTACTTTATGATGTTGGCTCTTTTCAAAAAGCCGGTTGTTAGTCCCCCCCAATTTTCAAGAAACAAAAAAAAAGAAAAGAAACAAAAAAAAGAAAAAAGAAACAAAAAGAAACAAAAAATCAAAAATTAGGGATTCTGGGCTAGCGGTCGACCGCCAGCCCCGCAGCGGTCGACCGGTTGCGACGACCGGTCCGACCGGGTTCCTGGCCGAGCCAACTTATAAGAGGGTTTAACACCCCATTCTTTCATTTTATCACCCCCATTCACCCTCCACCAATTTCCCCTAACCCTAAAACCCATTTTCTCCACCTCCCAAGCTTCCAAACCACATTCTTTCTCCATCCGCACAAGATCCGGCTTGTTCGTTACGTTTTTGGGACGAACCCCATTCGGCCGTTCGTGCGTTCGTGAAGTTCCCACCTTGGTTCCCGTCAGTGGAGAAGGCTTTTGCAAGCCTCTGGAGTGTCCGTAGATCTTTCTTCATCCCCCGAGACGAGAGTCTTTCCTTCAAGGGTTTTCTATCGGGTTCTAGTTCGGGATGCCGCCTAGACGAAGCTCTCGACGTTCTGCCCAAGGGGAAGGGAGTGGGCAGAGACGTGAGGCACCCGCTCCTCCAGCACAGCAGGCGCCTGCACCGCGTCGAGCTCCTAGGTTGCTTATTCGTCCCATCATCGACCCCCGACTGGTCGATTTCAATGAGGTGAATGAGCTTTTGCCCGATATATATGCAGTCTTTGCAATGCAGCCAAGTTTGACTGATTTTGTCACTAGGTATAACTGTTATTACCCCAACCTAGTACAGGATTTCTATGGGAACTTGGTTTCAAGGAATGATGAGCTATATACTGTTATTCGAGGGGTTGAGCTTCACATTAACCCCGATCTGTTTAAAAGGAGCTTAGGGGTTGCGGCTAGAGGAGCCAACATGGCTTATGGCCATGGGGAGGTTGAAGATACTTTTATTGCCATGACCAACTGTGATTACGTGTGTGGTGTCAGCGATTTGATTGAGTTAAATGTAAATTACTTCCCACCACTGCAGCGTGTCTTACACCATATGTTTACCTCTTTTATTTATCCAAAGGTTGGCAGCAGAAATGAAGTCACAGAAGTTCATAGATTCCTATTCTACCATGTCATGAATGGTATACAACTCAACATGGGTCACCTCATGACGACCCTCATTGGAGCTTGCAGAACAAACCGACAGCGATCTTTGCCATATGCCTCATAGTTGACCGGGGTGTTCATTCATGCTAGGATTAATTTGGCAGAAGAACAGTTTATCTATGTTCGCCAAATGATGTCTACAACAAGCATAAGATCTGCATAGACATGGGCTATTACTATAGTCCCGATGGTGAGCTGTGTCGGGATGTGCCTACATATGAAAACGAATATGACAATGAGGATGAGTAGGAACCACAGCAGCATCAGCAGGTTCAAGGGGATGTACCCCTTCCAGTTCAGGCAGAGGAGCAACCTCCTACACCCCCACCTTATCCCATGGATGCCGACCTGCCTCCTTCACCTTCACCGCAGCATATGGATCTGGAGATGCCACCTACTCCTCAGTTTTATCATGGAGAGTCCTCCACTCAGGGAGCTCCTCAGCCTTCTTGGGTAGACTATGAGATTTTTGACAGGCGGTTCATTGGATTAGAGACTCGTGTGAATACTTTTGGGGAGGGACTTTCTGCTCTCGGGCATCGCGTAGACACTATGGGACATATGGTTGACACCATGTCAGGCCGCATGGATTCCTTCTCCACTGCTCTGGACACCCTTTCCACTCATATGGCTACACTCACCACTCATATGACCAGCCTCACCGACAGTGTCACCGACTCAAGCCAATCCTTTCACATCATGAACCAAACTCTTCTTAGCATGTCTCGCCGTGATGCGGCTCGTGACCTCTCCATTGGCCGTATTCGAGACACTCTTCATGTTCAAGTTCATGCTCTTGCAGACATCCACCATCTCCTTGGACACCAGCCCTCTCCTCCAGAGGATCAGCCACATCTACCTGCAGATGCACCATGATGATTTTTTTTCTTTCTTTTTCTCCCTCTAGCTTGCTGTCCTTTGGTTCTGTGTCACTGTGGTCCCCCTTCGTCTATCCTGTTCCCTTTTGATGATGCCAAAGGGGGAGAAGTAGTAGTGCAGGGCTTTATATATTTATGTATGTCCGTGTGTGGTTGTGTGTTTGCATGTTTGCATGTTTGACATGTGAGGATCATGAGTCTTTTATGCATTTGTTAGTCCTTTGAGTCTAGAGTCGTGCATTCACTTTTGCACCAATGTATCTTGTCATGAAACGATGAATTAAATGCACCTGGTGTTTGATCTCAAATGGTTGGCTCGTATATCTCATTTATCTTCTAATTGGCATATACATGTTGAATGGTTTGTGTTTGCTGGCGTAACGGGACGTAAGTGAAGTGCTTTGACTTTGAACCTTGATCTCAATCTTCAACTTTGCTAAAGGCACGTTCATGTATTTCAAAACCCCTTCATTTTTGTCATCATCAAAAGGGGGAGATTGTTGAGTATATCCAAGTGATTTTGATGATAATAAACTCAGGGTTATATGTTTTATCATATGCCATGTTTCAACTATCAAGTTCGAATTCAACACTTTTCAAAGCCTACTTCACCATATAACAAGCAAGCTTAATTGTTTAAACCCGTCCAAATGCAAGAATCCGTGTTTTGGTTTCTAAACCACCCAGGCTAAGCTTAAACCCACTCAGCTTAATTGAAACAAAGCAGCCATAACCTGATTCGTTCATGTATTATATTGCATTGGCTGACCTTTATTTTTTGCAGAAAATCAAGCTAGCGGTCGACCGCCAACTTATAGCGGTGGCGGTCGACCGATTTTCCCAGCAACGAATGGACATTTCCTGTAAAAAGTTTGGTCGACTGCCCCTATGCACAGGTCGACTGCCAGCCTCGAAAAGCCCCTATTGTTGACCTTTTGTTCTCAACGTGGGAAGTCTCTCTTCAAGGATTTGTTTAATCCCAAAGCCACCAAACTTCCCATGATTTGTGGATCTGGTTCCTGGCTTGTCTCTTGACCATTCAAGAGTTACAAAAATATCACATTGAGACTTATAACCCTAATCAATCAAAGGAGGCCAAGGGAGGCTATCAAGGGGAGATTCAAGATCTGGTACTGTAGTCGTGAACAGTGCTCCGAGAAGAAAGAGCTTCATCCATCTGCATCCATCTTCAAGCAACATCTGGAGCAGATCAACCCCAAGCCAAGAGGAGATCAAGGTGCATCCAAAACCATCTTCATCAACTAAAGGGGCGCTTGAATATGAAGTTTTCTTTTGTGTTTTCCATTCCAATCTTGCTGGGCTTTAATTTTTGTGTTCATGTAATATTCAAACATCTCTGTGTGTGTGGATCTACGAAGATCCGTGTGTGTGTGAGTGATCTTTTTGTTCTTCATCCTTCTTTGTGTTTCGGTGCGTGTGCACCTTCGTGGGAGTTCTGAACTCACACGAGTGTGTGTGTGTGTCTTGATCTTGTAACTTTCTACAAGATAGTGTGTGAATCCTCAAGGTCGGTGAGAGATGGACGTAGGTTGTAGTTGTTGCATCCGAATCACTTAAAAATCGTGGTGTTCTGTGTGTTTTGCTCCCTATCTCCTACCTCCAGTTCTGATCTAGCTTGTTTGCTTGTCGCATTGTTATATAGTTTCATTGCTTAGATCGAGTTGTATTAACCCTTTTACGGGAGATCCTTGGTATATCAAAAGGTAGCTTCTGATCGACACAGTCAATCCTGTCGGGAGGAAAATACTTTGTGTGAGAGGATCTTCAGATTCCCGGACTCCGCCTAGTACCAATGAACTGCTACATGGGTTGTTTTAGCTAGTTTCACCTTGTATTCCTTCTGATCTATTCCTGTCTGTTGTTTGTTCTTCATATATCTTTTAAATTTCATAAAAAGGAATTGAAATCTGTCATCACCCATTTCACCCCCCGTCTTGAGTATCATTGATCACGGGGCTTCAATCTCTATTTTTCTCTCCCCATTATTAGTGATAATTAATCATATTAGTGGTAATTAATATTATTAGTGTTTTGTAATCATGTTAATTAATCCTATTAGTGCTAATCAATAAATATATTATTTAATTATCATCAAATAATTAATTATAATAGTGTTACTTAATCTTATTAGTGATAATTAACTATATTAATTAATCTTATTAGTGCTAACTAATCATGCTAACTAATCTTACAAGTGCTAATTAATAAATATATTATTTAATGATTATTAAATAATTAATTATGATAGTGTTACTTAATATTATTATGTTAATTACCATTATTAGTGCTAATTAATTATATTAATCAATATTATTAGTGCTAATCAACCATATTAAGTACTCTTATTAGTGTTAATTAATGCTATTAGTGATAACTAATCATGCTAATTAATCTTATCCGTGCTAATTAATAAATATATTAGTTAATTATCATTAAATAATTTATTATTGCAGTGCTGCTTAATCTTATTATAATAATTAATGTTATTAGTGCTACTCAAGTATGTTAATTAATGTTATTAGTGCTAATTAATCATGTAAATTAATTTTATTTATACTAATTAATAAATATATTACATAATTATCATTCAATAATTAATTATAATCACCTTGTTATTACTAATGAAGAATTAATTGTGATATAATTAACAATATTAGTACTAATCATGATCATTAAGAATAAATATATTAAATAAAATTAACAATATTAGTGTTAATTATGATCATTAAGGAGAAATATTAACACTAATTATAATCAATAAGAATGACAAATTAATCATTTTTTCAACGCTTATTCTTATTTGTATTCTTATTTTTTATCAAACGAATAATTAAGATATCATCATATTTATTCCTCGCACATCAAACGTACGTGATAATAAGAATAGAGATAAATTAATCTAAAATGATTTACACCTATTTTCTTCAAAATTTATTTCTGAACCAAACGAGATCTTAAGATCAATTGACGGTTTATTCTCAATTTTGCATCATCCAAGGTAGGACCAAAAAAGTTAATTTTTGATCCGTTCTTACAGCCCGATCAAGTCCCAAAAAACATACCTTCTTTTATCTTAAAATTATAACTCCGGTCAAATGGGCTACAAGGTTTTATCACGTGAGCATTGTTTGGGATTACTAGCTAGTATTTAACTGATTTTGCTCTTGTTTTCAGATCGATTGAACTTTTTCTTGGCTACCTCTCTCTCCTATGGCTCATTATCATAGTTTATTTAATTTCCCTCTCCATCATTTATTGTCTTTACACCCAAAAAAAAACATTTCTTCCCTTTTCCTAAGTAAGGATGCCATGGAACGGGAAATAAGACTTTGTAATGCTCATCATGCCATCAGAATCTCAAAGAAGTCAAAGAAGAAGAGATTGCATATTCGTAGTCTCCTAGATACTTAATCATATTGGATTCTCCCGATCTGATATAAGTTGGCTCAACTCAGACCCAGCTTAATTAGGCCGACTCAAATGAATTACGAGTGTTCGAAATAAACTGGATAATAGAATTTAATATTCGTCATCTATTAAAAATGTAAGATCTATAACGATTGTTATATTATTATTATGATTTTTTAAAATAATTAAATTAATTTTAAATATTATATTATTATTTTAAAATTTTATAGTAACTCAATACGATATCACGTACCGATAACTTTGAAACCCTCTGGGTATGATACCAGCAGACTATATTACACACGGTGAATAACAGAGGAGAAAGACAAACACACACAAAGAAGAGACAAGCCACGGTCATTATTATGCATGACAAAATTTCTGGCAAGCACCCTCGACATCACACCCACATCTGGGTGATTCGCACATATCAGGCCTCTCAAACCGGCCAGTCTAAACTATGTGCTTCTTCACATGCAAAGAGAGCGTCTTGTGTTACAATACAGTAAGCCGAGATTTATGTAAATTGGTGCAAGAAAGTATTAGTCTTCACTTCTTCAGAAACGAGCAAACCACATGTGCTTTAATTGGAAGTGATAAATTTGTCGATCAGCTCTCTCTCTCTCTCTCTCTCTCTCTCTCTCTCTCTCTCTCTCTCTCATCTATTCATCTATGCGTCACGAGTAATGTTTAGTGCATGCCCTAGTTATTTTTTATCTATCACGTGCGTCAAGTAAATTAAAATTTTTAATTTTTTTGTTGTGACATAGGACTCTAGTCCCCTTAAATTATGATGCAAGACATAATCGCATCCGATTATTAAAAAAAGTCTCTAAAAATTCAATGACTGATTTTCGACTCAATTTATCTTGAATTAACTCTTTTTGTTTTAGATTTTTTTGAATCTTCAGATGGGGGTGCGACTTACACTATAATTTAAGGTGATTTAGATCTCACGTCATAAAAAAATTCAAAAAAAAATTGCTTAGTGTACAATATATGTAATTAGACTCAAGTGTGCACTATTGATAACTCAAACTTCATTGGTTGTTGTCAACTTGGACTAAGGTCACAGTCTACATTTAGCCCAAAATAATTGGAATCAAGGCCCATGCGCAGTTAGACCATGACCAGTAGGAATCGCGTCCGGTCCACGGCCAGTTAATTGTCTTAGGCCTAATATTCATTTCAGGCATAACTCAATAAGTTAAGCTAACCTTAGATTCCAATCTCATTATTATCGTAAATTAAATCGGGTAATATTAATATTAGAATAATTTCGTATTGAAAACGAGTTAAAATATAATGTGTTTATAATAATGAAATCATTTTCACTCGACACTTCGGAATTTTGAGTTGTGAGTGATCCAACCCAATAAACGTTAACGTGCTATCAAAGCATCCTAGTTTTGGACTCAGCCCCGTTCTCCTCTAATTATTTAATTAATTCTCACCCCGTGAGAGAGGGAGTGTTGGAGTCTTGTTACGAGCTTGCAATCTTGTTATAACTGTCCCTTCACGAAGAAACGGGAAGATAAATTTCACATCTTTTGACCAATTGGGTGGGACGATTTGTAATTACTGCAACCCC
The DNA here is from genome assembly GCA_022559845.1 of Amorphophallus konjac. Taxonomy (NCBI): domain Eukaryota; kingdom Viridiplantae; phylum Streptophyta; class Magnoliopsida; order Alismatales; family Araceae; genus Amorphophallus; species Amorphophallus konjac. Next base: position 312,371,778 of record CM040119.1, on the reverse strand, counting down.
GGATTTGCACAGCTATTTCACTCAGTCAGCCTAGCCTACGATTTGGGTCTTGCAGTTTACAAAGTCAACAAAGAGATCAAATCCAATCCCAATTGTTCTCGATAGTTGAGATTCAACGGGGTGCAGCTGCTCGTTGCACCTTCTCGTGATCAAAGTTTGTTGATATGGTCCTATCAATTTGTACGAATATTTTATTAGTACGATACGATATCGTATCACACTGTATCATTACGTATCACAAATAAAAAATATGATAAAAAATTATATGTGATTTAGTGATTAATAAGTGTGTTAAATATTCTTAAAGAGCAGAGTTTAAAACTCAACATTTTTCTCTAGTCCGACTGCAGTTGATCGTCGCGCATAAATCCCTCCAAATGTGAGAAAGGGAACGGTCCTATATATAAAAAACCACACAGAAATAATTGGTTGTATAAGAGGGATATTCCCTATATAAACACCAATGGATCGAGCTAGGGAGTGTTGGAGGAGCGTGGAGTCTTGATCCAAATATTAGTAAGTTTTTTTCTATCCTTTCGTAGATCCAACTTCGCGATAAGTTGACAGGGGGTTACAGGGGGACAACGCCCCCCTGCCTGTAAGACCGAGGGTTCGGGAGGCAAAGCCCCCAAGGCGAAAATTCTGAGAGGTATTATTATAATTGTACTCGAGAGGGTTGTCCTAGGCTTCTTGTATATAAAGTCATCATCTCTTGTAATTATTCATTAGTGCGAAATAAGAAATCTTAATACGACCGTAGATGTAGGAAGACACGTCGCCTCTCTGAACTATGTAAATCTCTATGTTCTTATGATTTGATCTCTTCTTCCCCCTTACCTCTGTTATTTATCCATCTCTACATGTGTCCCGATCTCTAACAGTGAGATCCTCGAAACCTCCCTCTTCTTTTAAACCCGACCAGGGTGTTAACTGAAATGTAGTACTAAAAAAGGTCGACCTTAAAAACCAGCTAGAAAAGGAGAGATCTCAGATTAAAAAAGAAGTAATACTTACCGCACGTCACGGCGTGCAGTTTATGTTTATTCATATTGCAAATATTTATGTGATTGATTCACATGAGATAATGAGATTTAAATAATAATTGAATCTTAGGAGCGTGTGTCTAGGTGGTTCAACATCTTTCCCATGAAAGATGGGGAGGTCGTAGATCCACTTATGGTCCCTAATGTGAGGAGTAAAACCACTCGTCATCGAATTATTTGAGGACGTCAGATTGCTAATTAACGACATCATCTATCCCTAGATTATTTCAGTGAACACTGGAAGATGAAGGAAAGGCTGTAGAGAGAGGATTCTTTTTCTTGCCTCCCTTGTCCGTCGTATACTCATATTTATAGACGATGATTACAACAGAGATAAAGGATGTACACAAGAGAGAAACAACATATAAGGATTAGCTCGGGATACATATAAGGCTATACTCCCAACACAGCTATAGATTGGTTGCTACCGTAAATTGCTAGTGTCAGCTACATGCAGTGGTCTCTCGTGACATGTTGGATGAGAGCACCGAGTTACTGCCGCCGGACCGCAACTACGCATACGGTGTACTGCAGCAAATGCTGAGTGCTTACACACCCAATGGCCGGGGGATGTGCCCCTTGTTAGACGTGATATTTATCTTATTGGTGTTGATTCAGATTTAGTACTCTTCATGTGATTTGTCACATATTATTTGTGATATAATTTTATCTTGATTTTATATTTTGTGATATTCACTTTTGGATTGAGACCCGAAAGACATTAGACGTGAGCTTCAACTGTGACTTTACTCAATCTCACCAAAGATAAATGTATATATATATTTATTTGTAACCGGCCGAGTCGAGTTGAGCTGGTTTGGTTTGGTTTTGTTTTTTTCTAAGTTAAACTCTCTCTCCCATCCCGTTACAATCGCGATGTTCTGTATTTTACAGTATGGAATTTCTGTTATGTTTTTCTCTCTCTCGAGTAATATTATGTTACGCGATTCTTGACATTTCTCTTCTTCTTCTTCTTCTTCTGGGCAGTCATCTGCGATGATCGGATTTGAGACACCTCTAGTCGTGCACTTAGGCTCTCTTTAATCGGAGAATAGGTTAAGAGGATATCATAATCCGAGTTAAGATGTACCAAAAAATAAATAATATTATTTTGATTATATTCGGGTTAACTTATTCCACCCTTTTATTATAATATATTTAACCCATCTTTTTAGACCTTAACTCACCTTTTTGTCGGAATACATTATTTCTGCAACCAAATCAGTTAGTGCGGATAAGGATGAGCTATCCCACCTTATTCTTCAATCAAAGAGGGTCTTAGAGAAGTGGATGAAATCGTGAGGTGAGTCATATCTCGGGGATAGAATGTCGATAAGTTTTATACACCGTGAAAGGTGCATCTTTTGTTTCAAAGAAAACGTCATTAAGGTGTTTCTCATCTTAAAAGTGATTATGGATCCTTCTCTTTTTTATTTGTAATAGATTTATTTGATAATTAATTTTTTATTTTTTAGACTGGTATCCCCCCGAATTTGTTATAACATTTATGAGGTGGAGGGTTGTTGGGGGGGGGGGGGGGAAGAGAAAGGGGATGGGCTGTAGTGAAAGGGCACGGTCACTAGACTAGATTGGAGAGGAGGGGCTTTAGCTGCGTGATTCCAAAGATAAAGTTGACACATTTGTTCTAGAAATGAGAGGCATAGCATTGTGGACAACTATGTGGAAGAGACGAGAGGTGAAGGAACGATAACGAGTTGTCTGGAAGTGGAACCCGACATGTTAACGTGTGAAACAAATCGACGATGGACCAATTCCACCTCCCCATCAACATCTCAGCCTCCACCCAATCTCTAGTCAGAAAAGCGAGGCATGCACACACCCACCCATTCGCCTTTTGCAAAGCAGATAATTAACAGGGATGGGTGAGTTTCGTCTCCCCTCGCATCGTTGAGACTAAAATCTTTCTTATTATTAATTACAAGCTTAGTTCGACCCAATGAAAAGTCGTCATAATCCATAGTAGATTTGTTTCATATTTTCATATACATGAGCGTGACGTTTCCTACGAGCGGTGGTTTCACGTCCTAGGTGATATCCTAAGCGATGTAGAACGGATAGTGGTGGCTTCACGCCATAAGTGATGTAGAGCCGATAGCAACGGCTTCACGCCAGACGGAAATCGAGAGCGACTTCACGTCATATAGAAGTGGAGGTGTAGATTAGTCCTCCCTGTCATAGGAACCGCCCGAGTTAGAGAGTGTAGACATTTTGCTCTCCCTTTCACATGGGCCATCATAAGGCCTCATCTAGATCACAGCCCTAAAATATCTTCCATATATATAGAAGAGGGGAAAAATTCTCAAAACTCACAACTATATATAATGTTTCCTTAATTTGAAAAGAGGCACACAAGCATATTTATAGTGGTATCCTGACCCTAACAATAATTCTTTTGGGACTTAAACAACCACTAAACAAAAGTAACAAAAGACCACCATATAGGCCATATGTGAGGTCCAATAACTACAACATACCTAACTAAAGACAACATTTTTCTTACTGTAAAGTTAATACTCACGTAAAAGTCAAAATACATAAGAAAATAAAAACAATGACTCAATTGTTCCGCATCACGTTCGGCATCATTACTTTGATGTAGAACGAATATCGACGTTTTCATGCAAGAAGGAAATGGGGAGCTGCTTCACGCGAGAGAGGTGAGAGTATAGACTAACCCTCTCTTTTCACGGGGACCACCGGAGGTGGGAGTGTTAGACATCTTGCCCTCCCTTTCACATGGACTATCATGGGACCTCATCGATCTCAAGGCTCCAACATATCTTTCACATAGAAGAGGGAAAAAATTCCCAAAATTCGTAACTCTAATTATTCTTTAATCTGAAAATAGGCTTAAAAGCATATTTATAGTGGTATCTAACCCTAACAAGACTTTTTTTAGACCTAAATATCTCTAAACAAAATTAACAAAAGACTACTACTAAATTATACCATATATGGGGCCCAATAACTACGACATACCCAAATAAAAATAAAGATAATAGCTTTTTTGACTCTAAGTTAATGCTCACGTAAAAGTCAAAATACATAATGTAGATGTGAGAAAATGGTCTCCCGAATCTCGTATCACACTTTTAAGATTTATTTGTTGGGGAGGAACGTCCAGCCACCCGTGAAATTCTACAAACACCATAAAAACGGCGCCAGTAGGAGCCATGGACGTTTCCCGAGAGGACAACCCTCCGATGCTAAGTCAAGACCGTATTATGTGAGGTTTAACCGAGGATGGAGGAGAGAGAAGAGGGTGAGAGTAGGGAGATCAAGCCTAGAGTAAGGATGTGACTCCTGAAGGTGCTCGCTATGCCCAGTGGGTGCTTGGAGAGTGCTCACAGGACCAGTGGTGTACTCGGACGTGGATCTAAGCTCTTCCCTATAGACGACTGTCACTATCTGTGTGCGTATGCCTCTGTTTCTATCGGTCGTCTGCCTCTCTGTGTGTCTGTGTGTGTATCTGCTTCTATGTGTGTGTCTCGTCCTGATCGGAGATCTATTTATAACTGTTGTCCTAGTGGTGGAGTCCTATTCCTTAGTAGGGAAGGTCGTGAGTCGTGGGATAACATCTCCCCGCGATCGTGGAGAGTTTCCCATTATGCGCTCGTTCATCCGGAGTCGGGCAATCTTCAGGGTACCAACATTTATATATGAGGCCCAATAACGACAACATACCCAAATAAAGATAACATCTTTTTTTGACTCTAAAATTAAGACTTACATATATAAAAGTCAAAATACATACAAAAATATAAAAAATGACTTGATTGTTCCGCAACATGCGCCGTCGATTAGAAAAAACAACTCGTCCTCGAGTTTGAACTTGCAAGGGGGCGGCGAGGATCTATCTACTGCCATAGGGGCCAGTGGAACCTACAGCTGGTGCTTGGCTACTGCAAGGCGGATTGGTGGTATGTAGAGATTGTGATCTATGCCATCCATGTTTCTTCCTATGCGTGCATGCAGGATTGTATCATTGCTTGGAAGAATGGACTAACTCCCCAATGAACTGGTACAGGTAGCCAATGCGGAAGCTGCATGATGTTCCTTAAATGTAGTGTATCAACATTTAGGCTAGAGCTCCCGTTAACGACAACAACAATAGCAGACTCCACGCAGTAAGATTCAAGCTTCCCAGTGATTCGAAGTTCGAAGTGAAGCCCCATATTTGAACAGTTCCCCTAATTGATTTTGGCAATAAAATTTTGATGATACCAAAATCTTATGTGTCAACGTGTGTGGATGTGATTTTTTATTCTCTTGCGTAGATAACCTTGAATGTCTTAGCTCCTCTTTGATTGAAGGTTAATCTTAGATTATTCCGAAGTTAGCCTAGGGTTAACTTTGTTTGTGCTTTGTTTGTCATTTTAGTTTAAGCAGGTTAGATTAAGGGTTAACCCATGGTTATTTCTGGATTTTGAAATCCAACTCTGGAGGTGGATTAATCTCTTAACCCAGTGTAATAAATGCCATCTCCCCTAATAAATACTCCTCCTCTCTCTAGCGGTCTCTCTCTATATCCTCTTTCTTTATGTCAATATTAAATAATGATTAAAATATTTTGACCTTTAGATTTATTTAGTTGAAATAATGATGTTATTTATTTAATAAATTTTATTTTTATAGTCTAAACAATTTATTAAAAATATTAAAAAATTAAAAAAATAAACAAAATAAAAATCAAGAAAAATAGTAACTTAAACTCGTATTTAATGATTGTTTCTACTTTTTAAATTTTATTTAGGGAGAATAATTATGGTATTTATCAAAAATATTTTATTTTCACAATATATTCATTTTATAGAATATATAAAAATATTAAAAAATAAAATAAAACTAATATATACAGTAACTTAAACAGGTAATTAATGACATTTCAACATTTTAAATTTTATTTAATGAGATTAATTATGTTATTTATCAAAAATATTTTATTTTCAAGGTATATTCATTTTTTAAAATATATTAAAAATATTTAAAAATTAAATTAAAATAATTTTTTAAATAACGGTAACTTAACCCGGTAATTAATGACGTTTCAACATTTTAAATGTTATTTAATGAGATTAATCATGTTATTTTTCAAAAAAAATTATTTTCAAAGTATATTCATTTTATAAAATATATTAAAATATTTAAAAATTAAATTAAAAAATATTTTTTAAAGATATACAGTAATCTAAACTGGTAATTAATGATGTTTCAACATTTTAAATCTTATTTAATGAGATTAATTATGTTATTTATCAAAAATATTCTAATTTTAAGGTATATTCATTTTATTGAATATATTAAAAACATTTTTAAAATTTAAGATAAGTAGTAACTTAAACCATTAATTAATGACATTTTTACATTTTAAATTTTATTTAGTTAGATTAATTACTAGGTTAAAAAACTTAGAGTGAACACGAATCCATGAGTAAAAAATTCAAAAAGGAGGGACAAATGTGACAATTGAGCTATTGTTATTACTAGGTTAACTCTATACCTATCAAATCACATTGGATTAAAAGTAGATTAACTCATTTATTTTTGGGTTAACTATTCTTCTATCAAATAAAAAATGAATTAACTATAGACTAACTTAAGCAGGTTGAGTTATCCCACGTAACTCCTAACTCTCTACCAAATTGAGACTTAGAGATATCATTTTCTTTTGTTTCGCAATAAAATATTGTCAACTCCTAGTGCCTCTAGAAAGAAGATAAAATCGCGGGCACTTTTGAGCACACGCCTCTCAAATTTATTGTACATCTCAATTTAAAACTATCTTCTATCAATGTCGTAACTTGTGCATCTAGTTCTCCGAGGCCATGTTTGTTTGTAGAATAAGGTTGTGTTAAGCCAGATACCCCATTTTTATCCATTCTAGTTAGTAGATTTGATTGTGCGGATCTCATATTCTAATCGGTATCTGAGTTAAGAGTCAATATTCGAGTTATGGAGACCGATTAAGATGTTGTTCGAGAGAAAATAAGAAATAGGATAATCACAGTGATTATAGTGTCTCTTGATCAAAACAAAACTACTTATCATTTAGCATAAATTAACCCCGACTATAGTATTCCCTTAACTTATTCTGCAAACAAACAATAACTGACAGAAGTGGTCGCTCGATGAATAAAAATGAAATATATTGAAATTTTCTTCCTGATCAGGTACGATCTAAGAGAAAGCAGGAACTTCGTGAAATAGAGGCCCAGCGAGGATAGATCGGTCTGTCTATACAGATAGACATGTATGCAATGCATGCCGGGTGCACGTGTGAACCTATTGACAAATGACAACACAGTTGGCAAGAAAAACTTGTTCAGTAATAGGAAGCTGTAAACGGCAAGGCACGTGAGATATTCGGACATATTCGTCAACCAGCTACTTTTCATTGCAATTTATCTAAATGTGTAGCTGAACGATAAGGTTTGAATGAGATTTCGGACCGTGGAACTCTGTACTCTCCCTTTTATTTCTTTGAACTTTTGGTCTCCCCCTGACGGACGTAAACCCTAGCTAATGCTCTCAGGCTCGTAATTAAACAAGCTGATGTTAAGGATATACATGTAAGCAAGAACCATTTAGATTCATGAATGGACTCATTTATATTTGTTTAATTAGAAGCTTAATGTATATTTTTAATCCAAGAACTTATTAGCTAGTTAGTCAATATTCTCTCAATTACAACACTTCACGTGGACCTAAATATCACTGCGTTAGATTCTCCATCATCAAAATTGCAAAGAAAAAAGGAGCTTAAGTATGGTATCTTATAGGGGTCAACTAGCTAGGCTAACATGATCTCCAACCGGTATGTCCTTTTCAAGCTTGCGTCCTCACCCTTCACTTGTATTAGCACAACACAACAGCTTGGAAGGTGGGAAACTTGTTGGCTTGGGAACGTGGAGGAATGCGATCGACATATCCTCCTCTATATATAGATGGCTTTCCATGGAGGCAGCTACGGCAAAAATAAGCCAAGCGATCTCCCTTCTCAGACCCTCGGCGTCTCCCCTCCCTGCCTCCAGATCTCTCCTTCTCTAGATCTGTGAGCTTCGATCGCGGCATGTCTGCCATGGCGATCAGGTACGTGCTCTTGGTGCTCTTGGCCGCGCTGCCGGCTCTGTGCATGGCCCAGCTGAAGGTAGGATTCTACGACCGGACGTGCCCCTCGGCAGAGACACTGGTGCGGCGGACCGTGGCGTCGGCCTTCGCCACCAACTCGGGCATCGCCCCCGGCCTCATCCGCATGCACTTCCACGACTGCTTCGTCAGGGTGAGGCTTCCGTACATGTGTGCCCATGCAACTGGCAAGGGTACTGTTGCACCGCATGGCGGCTTATGATTTCCACGTGCAGCAATTAATAGGAGTTATCTCCGTAGTCCATACTAAATGATCCGTACGATGATATGGGTGGGGTCAGCCTTGAATTGACAGGACTGATGCTTAGCGACTAACATATATGGAAGCATCATTATATGTTGAAAATTAATATATTCCTACGATGGATAAGTAACCATCGTACCGAACAAAAAGAACATCATATTTAAGTCTGATTAATAAAGGGTGATCGGACGTGGGGCCCATTTTCTGTACTCTTAAAGATGAGAGCACGAAGTCTTTGATCGATTTGGCATAAATGGACCTTCATGGTCTATTGTCCATCACCTTTTCTTTTTAAGAAAGTCAAGAAAAAGAGGGTAAAAGTAAAGACAAGAAAAAGAAAATAATATGTGCAAAAGATTAAGCATAAATTTACGTAGACATTAGAGGCGTGAAGGATGAGTCGGACCCTCCAGATCATCATCTGGCCGTCCATTTGTTAGCGCCGTCACGCCATATGTGGCTGGACTTCAAATTCTGACCTTCTGATCTGAACCGCAGGGGTGCGACGCGTCGGTGCTCCTGGACGGCACCCCGGGGAAACCCGCCGAGAAGGACGCAGCCCCCAACAACCCCAGCCTCCGGGGCTTCGAGGTCATCGACGCCGCCAAGTCCGCCATCGAGGCCGCCTGCCCCGGCGTCGTCTCCTGCGCCGACATACTCGCCTTCGCCGCCCGCGACAGCTCCGACCTCTCCGGCAACATCAGCTACAAGGTCCCCGCCGGCCGCCGCGACGGCAGCGTCTCCATCTCCGCCGAGGTCCTCACCAACCTCCCCCCGCCCTTCTTTAACTCCACGCAGCTCGTGGCCAACTTCGCCAGGAAGAACATGACGGCCGAGGAGATGGTCACCCTCTCGGGCGCCCACTCCATCGGCATCTCCCACTGCGCCTCCTTCACCAACCGGCTCTACGACAACAGCGGGGCCAGCAGGATCGACCCGACCATGAGCCGGGCCTACGGCGAGCTGCTGCAGAACAAGTGCCCCGCCAACAGCACACCGACGACGCCTCTCACGGTAAGTCTGGACCTGATCACCCCGGAGGCCCTGGACAACAGGTACTACAAGGCGCTGCAGCTCCAGCTGGGGCTGCTGACCTCCGACCAGGCCCTGACGACGGACCCGGCCCTGAAGGCGGAGGTGGACGACAACGCCGACAACCCCAACGGGTGGACCACCAAGTACAAGCGGGCGATGGTGAAGATGGGGGCGATCGAGGTGCTGACAGGGCTCCAGGGGGAGATCAGGAGGAACTGCAGGGTGGTGAACACGCGCAGGTTGGCTTCTCCGTCGAGGTCCGACCACTACACGGGTCTGGCCAGCTTCTAGTTCAATCTCCTCCATCGGTCACAGCTCACGATATATAGTACTCGATCTGCTATCTGCAATAAAAGTGAACCCCTCCTGGGTTATCTGTCCGTGTGTGTGTGTGTGTGTGTTTGTCTATGTGCGAGTGTCCTTGCGTATGAAGTGATCATCATAATCTTCCATGCATGCCTTTAAATATTCACGATCCAAAGTACGAAATTAACGCATGCAAACAGCTCATATAGACACCGTCCATTTCGTTTTTTAATGCTATTTCTATTTTATATCCACTGTTCATCTGTTATTGGCCGGATTTACACCATTTTTATTTTAAATTTGAAAATCAAAGAGAAGCCGTAGAAAAATGGCATATGAGATGAAATAAAGTATACGTATCGTAGAGAAGTGACATGTACCGACGGTATATCGTTGCCGTCAGCAAATACAACTTTAATGCAGGCGTCTGTAACTCAAAAGTATCTCGAAGTGCTGCATCGATCCTCCTATTCGCTCTAGGTGGATCGTCTATGAACTCTGATCTTTAATTACTAATATGGGTGCCTTAATTCACATACATAGCGAAATACCTTACCACCAAACCTCTAACTCACTCTCTCAGGAACATCTAATTAATTACAAAGTATCTCTCTCTAATAGCATAAGCGTGATTGTGCGTACGTTTTTAGGTGAATAGCTCTAGGTGTCTCTCTTGGTCTGTTCATAACCCTATTTATATCGGTTGTTGTGACTACATCGCATCTTTTCAGACTTGGGGAGAGCGTAGTTAGTAGAGTGATGTTCCGCTCAATCACAGAGATCATATGTTGTCCACTCATCCGTTCTCTAAGGAAAGATTTCGTGATAGACATCTCGACGACGTGGACGTGATCCTACATACGTTCATTAGGATAAATCCCGTAACTACAGACTCAACGCTTGTCCGCTAGTGAATCTTATGACGTTCGGGACGCACGTATGTGATAGTGATGACTGTGGGTCTGTCATTCTTGAGTGGATCTCGATTGAACTACATTCATGGACTGCAGATTGACTGACGATGACTGTTTCGGACCTGGCGACATCAGACCGTGCTGGTCCTGATGTTACCAGACTTTGCTCGACCTGATGATTTTTCTCCTCCTTAATATCCAACTTAGAATAATGAATTAATTCGACCCTTTTAATTGAATTAGTTATTCGATGTTAAAACTCAGAAAAAATTCACCCAACTCCGCACAAACTGTCTATGCCAGTATGCCACTAGACTCGGTTAATCGGAGTAGCATGAATAACTCACACTATTATATTCTTATTCAGCAACCAGAGTAACCATGCATAAATGATACCCCTTTCTTATAGCTATCCTGCAACGATGGCGTAGCTTCTGACGCACACCGCGCTCACAATTAACATGATTTTGGAGAAGGCATCACAGATTCTCTGCATGTCCTAGCTAGCTATTTGGTGAGCACTGCTCCGTGTACCTATTTTTAGATGATGTTTTTTTTTTGGATCCTCAAATTTTCTTTACATTTGCCCCATCCTCCCTATTGTAATCGTATTGTATATATATCATACGGGTCCACAATTCAAATCATGGTGGAATGAAAAATTAACGCATGTAAAATATGTATCATGGCATAAGTGTCAATGATATTATTGTGTGCCCACTTTTAGTCACATTTTTTTGTCACTCTCCTACTCTTGATCACGTGATCACAATATCACTTAAATAAATTGAATAACTTAAATTCGATGTCCTTGAGTTCCAAACCAATGAGCTTATAATGTGTTTTTCCCACTGTTTAATTTTCAAAGCAGATGGGAAAAATATGTTACAAAAATATGGCAGCATAATTTTAGCCCGTGACAAGTGGAAATTGGGTCGTTATAAAAACAACAAACAAACTCATCACACTTAAGATTTTTTATATAAAATTATTATTAAACAAAAAAATTTTAAATCTGCATAACTATTAACGTACATATCACTATGTAAATCTGAATTATAGATATATTTATTTACATATATATTATTTTTATTAAAAAATTAAAAAATCACGTTTAAATGTTATTTATGTCAGAAAAAATTAAGGATATTTTTTACAAATTCACTTTTAATATTAATAGCGATGGCGAGCTTGCCCGGCGAGAGGTCTGCGGCAGGTGGGTGAGGGGGTTCTTCTTTTTCTCTTCTTTCTCAGGGAGGAAGTTTCTATTTGGTCAATCTTTACTTGTTGGCTGTGTTTGTAGGCTTTGGCAGCAGCGGCGGGGCGGAAGACGAGCTGTACGGGGAGCTATGGAGGGCGTGCGCGGGGCCGCTGGTGGAGGTGCCCAGGGAAGGGAGCAAGGTCTACTACTTCCCGCAGGGCCATATGGAGCAGGTGAGACTCGGGAGGATGACACAAGGCACACGCAGACACGGGAGAGGCCGAGTGTCTCCACAATATCTGTTCCTCGAAGGGCAATTCGGATTAACTCGAGGAATTTGGATATGTGGCCTTGCTCATTTCCCAATTTTTTTTTCCTAAGGAATTCAGTGTATCTGCAGCTGCAGGCGTCGACGAACCAGGAATTGGATCAACAGATTCCCCTGTTCAATCTCCCACCCGAGATCCTCTGCCGTGTGATTCACGTCCATCTTCGTGCGAGCGCAGAAAAGTCCATCTTTTTTTTTCGTCTTCTTGCTTGCATCTTCCTGGAGTTCTTGATTCATTTTGTTATTCCTCTTCCTAAACAATACAGGCGGAGCCGGAGACGGATGAGGTCTTCGCTCAGATCACCCTGCAACCCGAGCAACATGTAAGATTTTTCTTCTTCTTCTTCCTGTTCTCGTCTTTCTTCTATGTGATTTTCATGCGCTTCTTGCTCTTCCCGTTTTATGGATGTGCTTTATCGGCTCTTTTCCGGCAGCAAACCGAGCCGTCGAGTCCTGAACAATGCTCGGCAGAACCCCCGAGGCCCACCGTACGCTCCTTTGTCAAGATCTTGACGGCGTCGGACACAAGCACCCACGGTGGAATTCTCTGTTCTGAGCAGGCATACCAACGATTGCCTCCCTCCCCTGGTGAGTCTCTCTCTCTCCCCCCCGTGGCCCCGTCGGACTTTGTGGTGATGACGAGCGCTAGGTCGAGCGGCCGGAGCCGAACAATCCGACTACAAAGGGATCGGCCGAATCTCCCCGCTGGGAGAAAAGCAATCACGAGCGGATCGGGACGGGTCAAAGGAGAAATCCCGTTACGGACACTACACTCCTCTGACGGGACTCTTCCGCGCATGGGATGGGGTGAGTTTGAACTCTTCTTGGAGAAACTCAATTCACCACTCTCGACGGTGATACGTCGCTAATGATCGAGAAAAGTCCAAGTGTGATAAGTCAAAAGCGAATTTGATTTTGTTATCTCCCAACATTTTTTTCATCAAATCTTTCCGGGTTGACAATAAGAACTTCCTTTGTGATTAGGTTGATCATTTTAGAAAGAATAGAGGTAAAAAGAATATATAAATAAAATATTTTGAATTTTTATCAACACACTTGAATATATACAATTAATAAATAATTAATTTTAATTAATAAAGCACACCTTAATAATAGTTTAATAATAGCATAGAATAATAACAAAAAAGAAAATTTTTAGTAGTGATTTTCAAGATTTTATTTTTAGTCAATAGAATTAATTAGTTTATATAAACTATATGAAAATAACATTTTACATGACTTATTTTCAAAAAATAGAACTAAATATTTTTTAAACAGAAATAATTTATTTAAGCAGGAACAATCTTAAGAATTTTCTAATTTTCTGAAAATAGAAATAATTTCTTTAAACGGTAACAAATTCATGAATTTTATAAGAAGTCGGAAATATTTTATTTTTCCGTAAAGCGCATCAAATCTTCAGAAATTAATTTCTTATAATCAGAAATTATTTCATATAGAAATAATTTTAAAAATTATATTTTCTATAAAATAGAAATAGTTATTTTCTGTAAATAGAATTCAGAAGTTCATATTCAATAATCAGATATTATTTAAAATAGAAATAATTTTATTTTTAAAATTTAAACAAAGATAATTAATTCTCAGAGAATAAAAATAAATATAATTCAGAAATTTAATTACAAAAATATAATTTCATATAAGTTTGTCTAAAACATGTTTAAATAGTCGTACGTCAATTAAATTAAATTTGAATGCGTCTGGGAGATAGGGAGCGTTTCAATAGAAACGCGCCTGGGCGTGGAGTCATTTTCTTGAAACGTATGTGAAATGTGGCATAGGCATACGATGCGTTTAGATAGAACGCGTCAGCAACCTTCGTGTTTAGCAAAGTTCTTTTTTTTTACAAAAAGGTTTTTGAAACTTGTCTAGGTTAGATGTTAATTAAGAAAATATTATTCTAATGTCGCTTGAATGCGTCAAGATGGTTGGACGTAGTTAAGCAATATTATTTGAATCTCGCTTGAATGCGTCAAGTTATTAAGACGTATTTAAGAAATATTATTTTAATGTCACTTAACTACGTCTAGATGTTCAGACGCGACTAAGAAATGTTATTTTAATGTACTTGAACCTGTCCACCTGACGAGATTCTATTTACAAAACGTGTCGAGCTCCTTAGTCGTGATTTGAACTCATCCAGTTGTGTCACTGTGGTCTGACGCGTTTCTCTGAATCACATCCAATTGCCCAACCGTATTCTTAAAATGTGTCCAGTCACCTAGGCATAATTTTAAAAATAATTTTGACTCTAATTTGATTGTCCGTGATATAATAAATGCTAGAACTCTTAGAGTTATGATTTCTATTGTTAAAATCAATAAAACAACAATCAATCAATTAAAAATAAATAAGTGTAGAATTGACATGTTGGGCCAGAGAACGTAGTCATTAGAATTGAGAGTTCTATTATCATTTGACATGTAGATCTCACGGCAATGATTTCTTAGAGATACTATGATCCTTGAGTAGATGATTCATTCTTTATCGTCGGCACGTTCTCAAAGATAACTTTACAAATCTCAATTGAACTTGTAAAGTCTCAACAGAAGAAATGAAGGAGGAATGAACGCAGCATAATTTTGTAGTTAGTAAACATCGACTCAAATTGATCATTTGAGATGAACAATTTAAAGACTTCAAGAGATGTGTCCAAGGAAGGAGTGTTCGCAGTTGATGCTCTTTAATTGGAGTTTTCCCCAATTATCAACGGTCAGGTAAAATACGTGAACGTTGATTTTAAAATGTGACACTCAAAGATGCGTCTGTGAAAAATGTCGTGAATCACGTGAGTGTCATTATCACTCCGTAGTAACGTGACAGTGGAGGTTTTTAGTCACCTTTTAAAACACTGCTAACATTTGGCAATTTATTTTCAATTACATATACACATACCAGACCAACATCACACCTGCAGATCATTTATTCTTCCTATCACAATTTCTTGGTAAATCAGAAGGTCGATACTGAAATTCATTTTTGGTACCATCGTGCATATATTTACAAAAGACGCCTTGAACAAGAGTTAATCAAAATGATCAGATTAAAATTTGATAGGAGAGAAGATACATAACACAATCAACTCACACACTTAAACGCAGCGATCAAACACCACCTTGGACTACTCCTTTGTAGGGACTCCGCTGACGAGATTCCCACCCACGTGGAGGCCGAATTTCAACATGGGCAGGAAGCTAGAGCCCTGCCCCCACCCCACGGCCATTACGACCTGTGGTTTGATTCCTCTTAATGCGCCGTGTGCCCATGGGCCGCCTGAAGAGTTGACAGCCCACCTGCACATGGCACTTAGCAGTGCTCTCCACCTCCTCCTCTTCTGCACTCTTCTTTTAACACCTGTGATTTTATCTCCCGTTCTTATCTTCACCCCCTCGTCAAGGTAAATATCTTGTACACGTATGTAAAATTTTATCATCCCTCTACAGTTTATCCTCCACGTAAACCCCCTCCACCGCCAATTAAATCACCAGGTAACCTCGTTCATTCTACTATAAATGGAGATGAAGTGGGGTCTTCTTGGATATGGACACAGGCAGTGAGTGGTGGTGAAAATACCTAGGAGATATAATGGAGAAATGATGAGTGCAGGTGGTAAAAGAGAATAAAGAAATGTGAGAGATGATTTATTTTATGGTGCATACGAGAGAGAGAGAGAGAGTATAATTAAATAGAGTTCTCTCTCTATCTTCTTCTCTCCTAATTGCTTCTCTGTCTAGTCACTAATAGTGACAAATTCAGTTACGACTCCAAAGGGTCATCACCATAGCTCTACGGATTTAGATGGTGGACTAACGGGTCGGCTCTCATCGTCTATCCCGACTCCGCTCGAGTTCGTCGACGTCGTTAAAGCATGGTGTGAGTTTCGACTTCGGCTTCTGCTTTTGTTCTACTTCCGCTTCTATTTTCTATATATTTTGTACGGACAAGGTACGTCTTTAAACACTGTACATATAATTTATTTTGTAATTGTATAGATACTGTTGGGGGCTATCAACATTAGTATCAGAGCCATTCGTTTATCGTAATTCTTGTGTCTTCTATAGACTCTCGATGATGGTAGGTCCGTCGGCTTTCATCGTACCGACATGTCTTTTCTCCGTGATCAGCCTGCAGAGTCACCCTCTCCACCGTGACTGATTCTCCCTGTCACCCATCCTTGGAATGCGCAGATTCGTGCTACGCAGCTTCCACCTCGTATTTTTCATTAGGGGTGAGCACGGTTTGATTTGGTTTGGTTTGAAGATAATTTTTCTAAAACCAAATCGAACCGAATTAAGGCTTCAACCCAAACCAAACGACTTTGAAACCAAATTTTTATCTTAATTCGGTTTGATTCGGTTTGAACCATATTCATCTCCCCTTTTAAAAATTAGATTGAATTCAAATAAGAGTAGAGAAAGGTAGGGTAAAAAAAATTCTACCAAATAAAGTAAATATTAAAAATATAACATAAAAAGTTGTAACCTGTAAGAACAAGTTCCTTAACATTTTCACATAAAAATTAAGAACTTCAGTTATAGTTAAATGGAAGGTGATTTAAAACCTATTTCATAGAGTTGGAAACCCCATCAGGATGGCGGGGATTGGAGTTTTTGAATTAGAATTTATAGTTACATATACACTTATATTAACTTGACAAAAATATATTTAAATTAAGGTTATTCGGTTTAGTTCGGTTTCCTAAACTTTAAAATCAAACTAAATCAAAATTTTTAATACGGTTCGGTTTGAACTCAAATCAAAATTTTTAAATTCCAACCCAAACCAAATCGAACCAAATCTATCGATTCGGTTTGGTTTTCGGGTTGAAACCGAATAATGATCACCCCTATCTTCCATATGGAAGTGCAACGCGAGACTGACAGTGATGACGGGATGCATTCTTCTTGTGGGGAGAACACCACTACACCGACTGATCTACCCGTGGGTCTTGAGAGAGTAGTCGTACCTTCCCAACTTTGTCCTACAAGTCATGAGCACCTCCGTAGTGGAGATCGTGACACCGACGAGTCATTGGTGGGTATTGCAGCCAGTACGACCGTTGCAGTCGTGGTGGCAACAACCTCCCCTACCGTTCCACCTGCGGTAAATAGGTAGTGAGTGAGTGGTGGTGAAAATACGTAGGAGATGTAATGGAGAAATGATGAGTGCAGGCGGTAAAAGAGAATAAATAAATGTGAGAGAAGGTTTATTTTATGGTGCATACGAGAGAGAGTATAATTAAATAGTTTTCTCTCTCTATCCCTCTCTATCTTCTCCTCTCCTAGTCGTCCCTCTGTCTAATCACTGACAGTGACAAATTCGGTTACGGCTCTGAAGGGTCATCACCATAGCCCTATGGATTTGGAGGGTGGACTAACAGGTCGGCTCTCATCGTCTATCCCGACTCCGCTCAAGTTCGTCGACATCGTTAAAGCATGGTGTGAGTTTCGACTTCGGCTTCTGCTTTCGTTCAGCTTCTGCTTCTATTTTCTATTTTGTACCAACAAGGTACGTCCTTAAACACTGTACATATAATTTATTTTTTAATGGTATATATATTGTCGGGGGTTATCAACATTACAGTGTGTGAGTGGTAGTGAAAATACGTAGGAGATGTAACGGAGAAATGATGAGTGCAGGTAGTAAAAGAGAATAAAGAAATGTGAGAGAGGGTTTATTTTATGGTGCATATGAGAGAGAGTATAATTAAATAGTTTTCTCTCTCTATCCCTCTCTATCTTCTTCTCTCCTAGTCATCCCTCTGTCTAATCACTGACAGTGACAAATTTGGTTACGACTCCGGAGGGTCATCACCATAACCCTACGGATTTGGAGGGTGGACAAACAGGTCAGCTCTCATCGTCTATCTCGAGTCCGCTCGAGTTCATCGACGTCGTTAAAGCATGGTGTGAGTTTCGACTTTGGCTTCTGCTTCCGTTCTGCTTCTGCTTCTATTTTCTATTTTGTACGGACAAGGTACGTTCTTAAACATTGTCCATATAATTTATTTTGTAATTGTATGTATACTATCGGGGGTTATCAACATTAGTATCAGAGCGTGTGACCTCCGTGAGATTTTTTGAATATCGGTGCAATGGTCTGTTAAGTCATCACCATACTAACATAACACTAAAACTATCTATACGTGTACCTCAGATTCTTAGTATTCACCAGACTCGACACTCTTGATCTCTTACAACAGGCAGCGTCGATTATTAAATGTTTTGCACTCACGACTCTGTTACTACACAGGTGACAGAGCCTCCCGGGAAATGAGCTACAAAATACGGTGTGATAGCAAGATGTCTTCCCTATGCGTCTCATGACAATCCAATGTGTCTCAACCGCTTTCCTAACATGTTCCTTTAGACGGTATCAGTCTTCATCTTAGGTAGACATGTCAAAAGTGACATCAAGCCTCCTTTTCATAACAGAGCGCTATAGGTCACTAGGGGTACCAAAAAGAAGATGACCTCACACAATGACTGTTGCATCCCCTAGTTGGTGTTTGGTTTCAATGATATCAAAACGATTGTGTTTGTGTGTGTATGTGTTTCATTGAACAACATGTGTATATCGTGATTGAAGAGTTGAAAGACGGCTTCAATGTTCACTCTTGAAAGTCATATGAATCATTGGTGTTTAAGGAACTAATGCTATATTTATCTTGTCTTGTAGGAACAAAATCCATGGCTCATTTTTGGAACTTAAAGGAGTACATCAATGAAGCTCTTCTTGCACAAGGGAGTTAACTCATTCATTGCCTCATGTCGACTCCCACTATGTTTCATACATTTCATCAAATAGACTTTTAAAGTCTTGGTTGGGTACTTTCATGCATTTTCCTTTTAAGGTTTTTGGACTTGAAATATCCTCAACCTTATAACTGGAAATTTGATGAATATGATTTTAATGACGCTTGCTCATTACTTGGATTCATGGTCATTTGATTTGGCAAAAGGTTAATGTGTTTCATTCATGTTTTACATGAGTTCACATGAGTCCTTTGAGGGTTGTCACATGCTCAAGTATGTTCATGCATATTATCGATGGGGTGATTGTGATTTCAATGTATGGACGATGAGTATCCCTTGCTTATATCAATGCTTCTCGTGAGATAATGCTTCATGAATGTTAGTTTTTAATCAACAAGAATGCCATTTGAATGAATGTGGTTCCATGATATTATGCATGCTTTGCTTTTGGTATAATTGTTAACACTTGTGTAATGAAGCATTTCGATGTTAAAGATTTGGTTGATTCAAGAAAGTGATTGAATGGTTGAGCTCCCATGTTATTTTATTTGATTAAGTGAGAGATTCATGTTCATCATATCAAAACCTTGTCATATGGTGAATGTGTTTTTGATGGTTGAATTGAGAAGTCAAATATATATTTGAATGTGTTCAATGATGTATTTTTATGTGAACTAGTTCAAAGAGTTAATTCTTGGTTTAAGAATTTTGATTCTCATCTAACCTCTTACTTTTTCATGTTTTTAGGATGGAAGTACATGGTTAATCTTCATGGGATTATGGTAATATTTATTCATTTATTTTCCCATGAATTATTGGTATTTTAACAGGTTTTTCTAACCCCTATTGCAAGGGTCGACCCTTAGAAGTTTTGGGCCGGACAGAACACATGTCATGCAGTCTGCCTGCATGGGCCATGGGTCGACCCCATGGGTCGACCCCTGGGGACTGAGATTCTATTTTTTGTTTGCCCGCCCTCTGGTTGTCTAGGGGTCGACCCATGGGGTCGACCCATTCCGGCACGAGATTTACAAACCCGATTGAAACCCATTCTAAACCTTTCTAAACTTTACCAAAACACCCCCCAATGGTTCCTAATGTTATTAGGGTGTTTCTAACATGTATGGAAAGGGTTTTATGTGTCTTTTGGGCTCTCTACCTTGCATATAAATATGAGTTACGAATTTGTGAGAGAGGTAACCCTAATGCTCATTTGGTCCTTCTTGTAGGAGAAGAAAAAGGGGGAAAGGAAGAGGAGCTCTTCCAAGGTGGTTTTCATCTACATCCATGAAGATTTGGAGCTCGTGGTAGAAGAATAAAAGAAGCGGATTGAGGAGAGGAACAAGAGGATGCCAAAATCGCCATCATCCGACATCGAACCAAGAAGAGCCGGAGATTCAATTGAAGGGGGAGCTTTGTGCTTGTTGAATCTTTCTTGTTTTAGTCTTTAGCACATGTTTTGGGCTTAGAGCATTCATTTGTTAACTTGTTACAAACTCATAAATGATTTCTTGTGTGGGTGTTCGGAGAAAGGGGTTCTCCGAGTGGTTTGTGTTGACGCATGTGCGTCGTGTGGTGCGGAGCATATCCGCGTGTGTGCTTAGGCATATTGTGGGGTGTGTTCCCCGTGTGTGGTTGGGAGTTTACTCCCATGTGGTTGCGTAGGCGTCGCCCTACGCGTATGTGTTGGAGTTTTACTCCGTATGTGTGTGGGGATTTATCCCCATGTGTGTGTTGGAGCGTCGTCTCCGTGTTAGAGATTTATTCCCGAGTGAAGCCTCACCGAGTTTTGTGAGGGGTGGACGTAGGGAGCCCGTCGTGGTCCCGAACCACCTTAAAAATCTCGCGTCTTGTGGTTTACTTTTATGGATGCATGTTTAATTGTTTATATTGGTTGAATGTTCGTGTGTGAACGGTGAGATTGAGAGAACTAAGTTTACCTTGCTTAGTCTAATTTCTTCAATCTCGTTCAAAGTTATTAATTCCTCTTAGTTAGATTTTTAATTTACCATCGATCGTGGGGGACAATTCAACCCCCCCCCCTTCTTGTCTACTCGCCTATCTAGGGACCAACAATTGATATCAGAACCTAGGCTCTATTTATTGGGTCTAACGATGTTTAGAGTGATCCCTTGGCGAGTTTCATTTAGCAACATGTCTAGCTTTATTCTTCCTCCATGTTATAATGGTAACAACTACATTTCTTGGAAAAATAGTATGTGTGCTTATATTGGCTTGAATGAACTTGAAACTTGGGAAGTCATATGTAACGGTCCACATAAACTCCCATCAAATGAAGCTAAGTGGAATGACAAGCATGTGAAGAAAAATGAAATTAATCTTCATGCTTTGAATGTTCTAAGGAATTGTGTAGAATCTAATGTTCTATCTCAAATTTCTTCGTATAGGTCAGCAAGAGATTTGTGGGATCAACTGGCAATGTATGAAGCCAATGAAAACACTTCGCAAGTCGGCTCAAGCTTCATGGCCAATGATGAAGAAACCAAAGAAAGCTCGAAGGTAGGATCCGAAGGTGAGAAAATTTCCTTTGAAGAGCTAATGGAGCTTTATGAGGAATTATTAGGTAGATACAAAAAGGTCAAATCTGAAAATAAGAAATTGACAAAGAAAATTGAAGATGTTGTGAATTCCTCTGCTTCATGTGAAAATGTGCATACTAACTCTTCATGTGAAAATTGTAAAACCTTGGAAAAAGAAAATGAAGATTTGAAATCAGAAAATAAATGCTTAGAAAGACAAAATGAAGACATGGAATCTAGAATAGATGAGCTTGATAAAGAAATTTTTGATATGCGCAAAGAACACACCTTGGTTGCAAAATGTGATAAATCTTTGAATCTTGAAAATGAGTATGATGAATTAAGGGAACAGAATAAATTCTTGATGTCTCAAATTTCCATACTTGAGAAAAATGAAGAGTCTCTTAAGATCAAGCTAGCTTCATTATATGATGATGATAAGATGTTTGAAAAACTTCTTGATTCGGAAATTGATAGCAAGAGCATCATGAATGAGAATGAGGAACTTAAAAAGAAAAATGGTGCCATGCAAATTCAAATTTCTCTGCTTGAAGGTAGCTTGAAAAGTCTCGATAAATTTGAAAAAGAAAACATGTTGTTGAAATATGAAAATGAACAAATACTTGGTAGGATTTCAAAACTTGCTGAAACTGAGAAAGTCTTTGAGAAATTGACTAAAAAATTACATTCTATAAATGTTGAAAACAAAGAACTCAAGGAAGAAAATGAAAACTTCAAATATGTGAATTGCTTATTGAATGATAAAGTTTGTGCATGTGAAGAAGAAATCACGAGTGCCGAATTGTATGTTTCTTCTCTTGAAGAAGAAGTGCGAAGTTTAAAAGATGATTTGTCTGGATTTGTCAAAGGGAAAGAAAATTTGGATAAAATATTGTGTGCTAAGGTGAACTTTCAAAAGGAGGGTCTTGAATACACCCCAGTCAACAAAAAGCCTTTTGAATCTAAATTGAAAACTTCTTTTGTTCATGCATATGATATTCCGAGCACTTCCAAAGCACCACCTCCAATTGCACAAATGAAGAATTCTGAAAATAGATTTGAGAAAATGAAGAATGTCAAACCAACCATGCCAAATGGATTTCAAACATCAAAGTCCAATATTGAATGCTTCTATTATGGTGGGTTTGGACATGTGATTAATGATTGTGTTGTCATGAAAGAGGATAACAAGTTTATATGCAAAGGGAAAAATATTTTCAAATCACAAAGAAATGTTTCTTTCTTTCATTGTGGTAAGCTAGGCCACACGATGAAAAATTATTTTTCAAAGCCGAAAGTTGAACAAAAAGTTTTCAAGAGAAAAGGAATATTTCTTGTTCTTATTGTCACAAACTTGGCCATGTCATTGACAATTATTTTGTGAAGCAAAATGATGATTTTCATGTCATGAATGCTAAGTTTAACTTTCAAAGAAAATTCAGAAATGAACATGCTTCCCATGCTAAAAGGTTTGCATCCCATAAGAAAAATTCATTCACGAACACTCATGCAAACAATGGAAAGTCATTCCGTAGACCCACATCTTCTTGTTATTTTCATTATGAAAAATACGGTCATGTCATAAAAGCATGTTAGTTTTTGAAAACTGAGTATTTCCATACTTCTAGGATGAATGCTAGGTTTAATTCTGTTAAATCTAGATCTTTTGAAAATAGGATATGGAATACTTTTGAAAACACTTTTGCTCCCAAAAGAAAGACCCTTGCTAAAACTGCTCCTCCTCATTGCTACTATTGTGAAAATTATGGACATGTACTTGAGGATTACAGGATCATAGAAGATGATGACATGAAGGCAATGAAATAGAAGAAAGATGTGCTTGGAAAGAATGCTACTAACCTCTACGGACCCAAGAAGACTTGGGTGCCCAAATCCATTGAATGAATTGGCTTTGATGCAAGCGTGTCTTGAGGTAAATAAAGAATGAAAGGGGTTCCAATAAAAAGGAACATGACACACTCACTTGGTAAAATCCTGACTTTACTCTTTCATTGTCGAATTTGATGGTTTTGATGTTTTGGGATGACATTTTGGTGTGTTCTCATGTTATGCTCTAAGTTCTTCACAAGCCATACATGTCTTCAATGGATTAATATTTGGTATATCAAATGGTAGTTAGAGAAGGTTGGACTACGTTCAACTGGATACTTCCACTACGCGTGATGGTGGTCTTCGGACCTATGTTCTCCGCATAGTACCAAAATTCAGAAAATTCAACTGTCTGGCTTAAGAGGAAACATATTTTTGAATAAAATCAAATCTGCCTTTGAACTGTAATATCTCTCAAATTGAATCTGAAAAATTCTCTTATTTCATAAGGTAAAATTTTCTGAACTATGGACTTACTTGATCAAATGCAACAGTTGATATTGAATGTGATAATGGCTCAGTTTAAAGCTCATTGCCATGTGTGATTGATTTGCTAAATTGATAAGTTGTTTGACATGTTTAGAAATATACTCTTGTTAATAGATGTTCAAACACTTATCTTGCTCATTTGTCAAATTTTTGTGTGAAATCTGTTGGACACTTGGTTATTTGCATATTCACACATGCAGGGCGTATCATGTTCAAACTGAAGCTTATGTCTCATGAAATATTATCTTTGAATGATCATGGTTGAACATTTGATTAGGTTCTAAGGGACATGGCTTTTCATGATGAAATCTGAAATAAAATGCTCATGATTCAGTGCCAAATTCATTGAAAATCCATCTCATGCGTTCACCTGCTTCATGCTCTTCTTAAATGCTCAAGTCATTGCAAAAACTGAAAACATGCATAAAAAGAATGTATTGGCATATTTGCATATCATTCATAGATCCTTGCATATCATTGTGAATATGAGTCTCATGCATACCTTGATTCATGAATGCTTACATGAATGTTTCCATGAACCCTTACATGCATGTATGTATTTAGTTTATGAAACACTTTCTTGGAAAATTCTAAGACCTCACATCCTTGATAAATAACAATGCAGTGATTTAATTCATATGTGATACATAACAATGCAGTGATTTAATTCATATGTGATACATGTCATATATTAAGGGGGAGGATTTATTTCCGACCGTGCATACATTTAGGGGGAGTCATAGCCGTGTCTTGTCAAATTTATTTTATACATGCAAAATAAAAATTTACCCCCACACTCTTGCACATAATGAATTTAATGACTTTTATTGATAAGGATTTAAGAAATTCCTTCCAACACTTTAAAGGGAACTTGAATCTCTACATGGATATTAAAGAGTAATCGTGAGGAAAAAGCTGCCTACCCCACAAAAATTCAATAAGTGGTATATGGATCCGAGTAACTGGGAATCCCCCCTGAAATAAAGGAGGAAACTCGTGTCGAAAGGAGAAACAACAATCCATATGTGTGACGAATCCAAGTAGCCGGGAATCCCTATTGAGACATATGAGGAAACTCGCGCTGAAATGTAATACCCCGGTTTTAAATATCTGAAATTTAATTGAAATAAATGAATTTCGAAATTTATTATTTAATTCCTTAGTAAATAAGAACTAGTGAAATTTCGACTACCTTATAAAAATCTAGAAAAATGGTAATTAGGTTAAGGACCATTTATGTAACAACTTTGTCTTCTGTGGTCGACCCAGCAAAAATCTGTAATTATGTCTAATTAGTGAATTAAGCCCAAAATGCACACTTACCTAACTCTTACTTAACCTTAACTTAAAACGCGAAATTAGAGCTTAATACTCAACCAAATGACCCCAAATCGATGGCAAATAGAAGGCAACGATCTAAGGATCATTTCCCCTCTATTAATTGATCGAAATCCCAGCCCTAAAACGTGGTGTCGGCTGAGCTTTGGCTAGGTCAAACATTTCGGCGCCGTTTTCAAACAATCAACGTGTTTCGACGAATTCTCCTAACACCGAAGGCTCCAGAAGGTGTATGAGCTATAAAAACGAAGCTATGCAACCCTAGAATCCTTTGGTAGCAGCGGCGGTTGCAGTGGAGATCGATCTAGGGAGATCTCGAGAGTTTAGTGGTGACGTGTCGGCGTCCGTTCTTCCTCCGTTCTTCTTCCTTTCTTCTCTGAATGAGGTAGGTTCTCTCGAGCTCAAACCGCAAGTAATATATCAAAATGTTCAGCATCCAGTCCTCTTTCTTTTGATATATAAAGCCCCAATTTTTATAGACCATACTTAGAGAATTTCGTGTTTGATTAGAAGCATGCTAAAACTAGGTTTTCAAGTGTTCTTCCTAGATAGATTGTGATTTTGATTGATTTTTCGGTGAATTTAGTGTTCCAAACCCTTGTATTATGACCCTGGTATGTCCATCAAGAACCCAGAGGCATGGGGTTAAGATCTCAGCCCAGTTAGACCCCAATTGGGTGAGATTAGTTGGTTTCCGGAAGTCACGTTCAGTTCTGTGAACGCAGGGGTCGACCCATCCTCAAGCAGAACCTGTCTGCCCGAGGGTCGACCCATGGGGTCGACCCATACAGCACCATGGGGGGGTCGACCCATTCAACAGACAGCAGTCTGTCTTGCTGGGGTCGACCCCAGGGGTCGACCCACACGCAGGCAGATCCCTGGATTTTCCAGGGGTCGACCTAATGGGTCGACCCATACACTGTCAGCCCCGGTAAACTTGTTTTCGGCCCGAGGATCGATCCGGACCGTGAGGGGATCGACCCATTCAACCTAGTCCAATTGAAAATCATATTTTGAGGAACCAATGACCCATACTTGCAACCCTTTGATCTCAAATTTAGCCCGGTGTTCCTCAATCCAAAATTGAAGAACAATGGTCCCTGCACTCAATCAAAGTGTATAAACCATTCCGATTACTATCTCCACTTCAACGCATATAATGATTAATTAGAAACCCATATAATGAAATGGTAAATTGGAAGTAAATTGCTGTCTTGTATTACTATCTATTGTCATTATTGGCTTGTTCTAGTATCTTGAGTTACCATCTTGTAATTGACTTATCTCTTGAAATTGAGATCTTAATAATTCATGAATCAAGGTATTTTGAAATGGCTGTTAGGAAATAAATTGAAAGCCCTTATACCCCAGTAGAATGGACAAATAGTACACTAACAATCTATATGGCATTACGGCCATTAAGCCTAAATTACTGTCCCTTAGTACGATTCTACCTGGACACACTATCCGGCGAGTTAGAATCCGTCGTTTTTGAGACCCGTATGACCCGGCTACAACCTGGAAATTCATGACCAAATCGCTGTGGTCCGTATAAGTATCGTAATTGTGTCTTAAGGTCACGTACTGCTTCCTCACTTGAACGGCACACTGTCAACCGTTCATTCTTGACCTCGTGGACTGAGTTTGGTCCAGTTCTTGTAATGCGGCTAGTAGTAGCCGTACGTCCTGTCAAACGGCACAGAAGTGACCGTATACCGAGTTTTTGATTTAATGAATCCAAGGACATGTTAGTCCTTAAATCTCATACTTTTGACAGAAATTCCTCTGATTAATTGGCTTTTAAACTTGATTAAATGTCTAGACTAAATGTGGGATCTTGATCTAATAAATCAATGCTATCGCATCGTAGGTGCCCGGTCTGGTCCTGGGGAGAGCACCCGAAAAATTATTGAGCCCATGAGATGTTATATTGACATGGTGAGGCATTGCACCAAGTGCATGACTAGTGTAACGTCTATGACATGAAAAATCTCTTGTTACTCTTGTTACTTGAGCGTGCTTGAAATGATGTGTAAAATACTTGTTTGTTGGCCAATTCTCTATTACTATCTCCTGTTGTAAATTCTTGTACTTGATATCTTGTAATTCTTGTCATCATATATTTCTTGACCTTGCAAAAATTTGTTTATTACGTTGTTTCATTATATCATCATTTATTTCTTTTATTAGCATGGCATATGAAAAATGTAACTTACTTGTTAATCACTTAAACTATGTCTGACGATAGAGTATAATTCCTACTGAACTTTTTGCTCACCCCTACTTCCAATCCTTTTCAGGTAATGCGGTAACGGTACGTTACAAATGGGAATCGGATCAGTGTGATCGAGTGAACCTGGAACCTAGAGATTGGAGTCTATTTTTTTTTTATCTTCTTGAGTATAGCTAGCGTCGTGAGTCTAGTTATTTCTTTTTTGTTATTTCCTCCTTTAATTCGAATCTTATATTGTAAGAGTGGGTCAAAATTATACTTTTAAATATTAATAAGAGATCGTATTTTCAATACGTGAGTTTATGGCCTCCTTGCGTTTAATTGTGGTTATTTATCTTCCGCTCTTGTTATCATGACTGTTAACTGTCACGTTCCGAGCATCGCTTCCCGCTGCTATCGGTTCGGGGCGTGACAGAGGTGGTATCAGAGCCTCCTTGCCTGAGTCCTTGGATTTTGTCCAAGAGTATAGGTTACCCTAAGTCTTAAGACCCGTGTCATCCCTTGTAACCTGGTGAGATTGGGTAGTATCTTGGGTTAAGTAATAAAATATATGCAAGATTACGTTGTGATACGCGTAAGGGTCATGAAAAAGTTAACTATATAACTATCTTGCAGGTCTCTAAGCCATTCTTAAAATGAAACCGAGTGGTTCCATGGGTAAGCTAAGATTCGGTTCCGCTAGAGGTTGGCGAGTCCGTCGTAAGGAAACCCGACGTAATAAGAAGAAGAAGAGTAGTATTACGTAAAAGAAATGTTTATACTGTCACAAACTTGGTCATCTCGCGAAGGAGTGCTGGCGAAGGAGCGGAGCGTGTCTGCGTTGCGGAGATCAGGATCATAAAATGGCTAACTGTCCTAAGTTACTTCACTAGCAAAACTACAAGAAGAATCGGAATTAACTTGTATCGAATGAAGAATTATATATGGTATCGTTCTCTTTTATCCCTAACTATAGCTAATTTCTTTCTTCATTAGTTGTATGATTAACATGTTATTTTGATAAATAAGATCATCTTAGTTCAAACATTCCCATAATTGGTAAAACCCGATGACTTTGGAGACCAAATTCCTTAAAGTGGGGGAGGGTGTAATACCTCGATTTTAAATATCTGAAATTTAATTGAAATAAATAAATTTTAGAATTTAATATTTAATTCCTTAGTAAATAGAACTAGTGAAATTTTGACTACCTTATAAAAATCTAAAAAAATGGTAATTAGGTTAAGGACCATTTATGTAACAACTTTGTCTTCTGTGGTCGACCCAGCAAAAATCCGTAATTAGGTCTAATTAGTGGATTAAGCCCAAAATGCACACTTACCTAACTCTTACCTAACCTTAACTTAAAACGTAAAATTAGAGCTTAATACTCAACCAAATGACCCCAAATCGGTGGCAAATGGAAGGCCACGATCTAAGGATCATTTCCCCTCTATTAATTGATCGAAACCCCAGCCCTAAAACGTGGTGTCGACCGAGCTTTGGCTAGGTCAAACATTTCGGCGCTGTTTTCAAACAATCAACTTGTTTCGACGAATTCTCCTAACACCGAAGGCTCCAGAAGGTGTATGAGCTATAAAAACGAAGCTATGCAACCCTAGAATCCTTTGGTAGCAGCGGCGGTTGCAGTGGATATCGGTCTAGGGAGATCTCGGGACTTTAGTGGTGACGTGTCGGCGTCCGTTCTTCCTTCGTTCTTCTTCCTTTCTTCTCTGATTGAGGTAGGTTCTATCGGGCTCAAACCGCAAGTAATATATCAAAATATTCAGCATCCAGTCCTCTTTCTTTTGATATATAAAGCCTAAATTTTTATAGACCATGCTTAGAGAATTTCGTGTTTGATTAGAAGCATGCTAAAATTAGGTTTTCAAGTGTTCTTCCTAGATATATTGTGATTTCGATTGATTTTTCGGTGAATTTAGTGTTCCAAACCCTTGTATTATGACTCTAGTATGTCCATCAAGAACTCAGAGGCATGGGGTTAAGATCTCAGCCCAATTAGATCCCAATTGGGTGAGATTAGTTGGTTTCCGGAAGTCATGTTCGGTTATGTGAACGCAAGGGTCGACCCATGGGGTCGACCCATCCTCAAGCAGAACATGTCTGCCCGAGGGTCGACCCATGGGGTCGACCCATACAGCACAGTGCGGGGGTCGACCCATACAGCGGGCAGGTGGGGGTCGACCCATGGGGTCGACCCATTCAACAGACAGCAGTCTGTCTTGCTGGGGTCGACCCCAGGGGTCGACCCACACACAGGCAGATCCTTGGATTTTCCAGGGGTCGACCCAATGGGTCGACCCGTACACTGTCAGCCCCGGTAAACTTGTTTTCGGCCTGAGGATCGATCCGGACCGTGAGGGGATCGACCCATTCAACCTAGTCCAATTGAAAATCATATTTTGCGGAACCAATGACCCATACTTGCAACCCCTTGATCTCAAATTTAGCCCGGTGTTCCTCAATCCAAAATTGAAGAACAATGGTCCCTGCACTCAATCAAAGTGTATAAACCATTCCGATTACTATCTCCACTTCAACGCATATAATGATTAATTAGAAACCCATATAATGAAATGGTAAATTGGAAGTAAATTGCTGTCTTGTATTACTGTCTATTGTCATTATTGGCTTGTTCTAGTATCTTGAGTTACCATCTTGTAATTGACTTATCTCTTGAAATTGAGATCTTAATAATTCATGAATCAAGGTATTTTGAAATGGCTGTTAGGAAATAAATTGAAAGCCCTTATACCCCAGTAGAATGGACAAATAGTACACAAACAATCTATATGGCATTACGGCCATTAAGCCTAAATTGCTGTCCCTTAGTACGATTCTATCCGGACACACTATCCGGCGAGTTAGAATCCGTCGTTTTTGAGACTCGTATGACCCGGCTACAACCTGGAAATTCGTGACCAAATCGTTGTGGTCCGTATAAGTATCGTAATTGTGTCTTAAGGTCACGTACTGCTTACTCACCTGAACGGCACACTGTCAAACGTTCATTCTTGACCTCGTGGACTGAGTTTGGTCCAGTTCTTGTAATGCGGCCAGTAGTAGCCGTATGTCCTGTCAAACGGCACAGAAGTGACCGTATACCGAGTGATAACGCGAAAGTTCGTCGTTTAAAACATGCGTATCAATCTTAAAGTTTCTAACTCGCACTAGATGAAGGTAAGACGTAATAAGGTGGCGAGAAGGGTCGAATCCACAGAGAAGAAGAGATTTTTAAAGTTAAAAACCTTGGAGTCCTTTAGAAAACGCTTGTGATTTTATTTTGTTTAAAGAAAATAGTGAAATGAAGAACAAACCAAACACTTAATTAAAAACACCTATGACTATGCACCTATGCTATAGAAAATAATTGCATGAAGTGGAAAGAAGAGATAGAAGAAAGAGGTATAGATGGAAGAAGATCAAGAACTAGATCAAGAGAACAACTTTCATTAACTTAAAAGAAAGAGTACATGAAATGTTAAACAAGTTTACACTAATGACACAATGAGATTACAATGAAGTGAAATAAAATTAAAGCAATAACAAAAAGAGGAGCCTAAGGTGTGAAGATGGTAGTAGCAATGGTGATGACGCCGTCGTCTCCTCCTCGCCGAGCCTTGGAGAGGATCGCTCCGCCTTGAAAGAGATCGCCGTGGAAAGAGGTGGATGAAGAAGCCGTCGCCGTCCACGTCACGAGCCTTGGAATGTCGCCCGTCTTGATATGCACGCCGCCATGAAAGGGGAGTTGTGGAGGACAAAAAGGGAGAGAAATATAGAGAGAAATGTGGAAGGTTTTGTGTGGAGATGAAGAAAGAAGAAGATGAGAGAGTAAAATAGTGAGAAAATAAATATAACTCGTAAACAAAGAAGAATTGGAGGAAGTGATAGAAGAAGAAAATCTAGATATACATAAGAGGAAGAACTTTGATGAAGAACTCAGAGAGAAAAGATGAGTGGAAGGACTTCAAAACTGAGAAATAACAAAAGCTAGAACCTCGGATGAACAGTGAAATCACAGGACAGCACAGTGAAAAACATATAATAGATTGAAAACCAGAAGGAATTAGAAGATGGTGCAGAAGAAGAAGTTGTAGAGAACGTAAAAATAAAGAACTTTCATGAAGACAGCAAGAGATGAAAATGACTAGAAGGGGGAGAAATATGGGAAAGAACAGAGAGAAACATGGGTTTGCAGATGAACATGACAGCACAGTGAAAAATATGAAATAGCTTAAAGACTAGAAGGAACTAGAAGATGCTCCAGAAGAAGAAGTTGTAGAGAACTTAAAAACAAATAACTTTGATGAAGAGTGCATGAGCTGAAAACGAACTTACAAGGGAGAACTCGGAGGCCTAAGGTTGGGAGAGAAATTGCCAAAAGAAGAACACCCTTCTCCTTCTTGTCATGGGCTATTTATAGGAAAAGTTGGGTAGATGGAGGGTGGAGATTGTATCAAAGGAGTTGGATGGATAGGATTTAAGTAGAATATGATGCATGGGGAAGAGAAAAAGTAGGTGAGTACACCCTCCTTGGGCTTTGGACAACCCCCTTCCCAAGGCTCATCATTCCTCACCTTTATTTCAAACTTTGAATTCAATTTTCCCTCCAACCGAAATATGTGTTTCTTTTCTTCAATTTCAAACTTTTGAAATTTCTTTTCCCTCCAATCAAAATATGTGCTTTTGACTTGGTCAAAGTAGTGGTGACAGTTTTGCCCTCGGCTTCTTTTGTAATTGCCTTTGGTGTCCTACACACACATAATTGCACTTTAGTCCATAAAAATTATCATAATGTGCACATAAATCTTAAATGCTCATGATTAATTATGCAATGGAGAATTAATGCTCATGGCCCTCAACTTTAATTCATTAAATAATATCACCAAATTAATCAATTTACGTGAAATACTTAATTTACATGTAAAGTTGAGATTAATGATGGGACATGCATAATTATCTAATTATATGCACATAAAACGGTGTACATGTGATGAATTATCATCGAAAATGAACACTTATCACACCCCCCAACTTACTCATTGCTAGTCCCTTAGCAATGCAAATAAAATTAAAATTTCGGACTAACAAGAGTTTATAAAATTCATACTCTCATATCCAGCTCTCCCTTCATAGAATCAACCAAAGATTAAGAATCTGGAATCATTAATACACACTAGCCTTACGTAGGAACTACATGATCAAGAATTCAAATCAAAGCTCAATAGCACTTGTGCATATATAACTACCAAATCCACAGCTTAGACAATTGTGTCCCTCATTCGCTATTCTAAACAAATGCCTTTCAACCCTGCACCTCTTAGATCAGAGCATTATGTATATTAGCTTTTTGTCTGCCTTATTGCTTTGTCCCTTTGGGATCTTTTATACCACACATGATGCTGCACTACCCTTCACTGCTCAACGCGAACCTCGACTCTTGCCTTAGGAGAAGCAGGCCCGGTTTCACAGATCAAGGTTCCCTTTTCCGTTTTACGCGAACCTCAACACGTCTTAGGTGAAGTAGGCCCGGTTACTAAGACTAGGGGCATTTTTTCATGGTGTATTTTTTTTCTTTTTTTTGTACTATTACGCTTATTTGATAGATAATTTGGCAGAAATCTTTGTAAAAAGATCTCTTTCCTTAAGAAGTGCATAATATCAGACATCATACCAAAAATAGTAGAGGGCTTGTCTTGCTTGTTTCATTAGTGTGCAACATGAATTTCTTTTCTTTCTTCTTTTTTTTTTCTTCTTTTTTTTTCAAAGTGTACATGAACTTTAAAGGGATTCTTATGTCAGTTTTCCATGGCTATAATGACTAAATTTCCCATCATCCTTCTCCCTAGTCTTTTCTATTCCAGAATTACTTTTAAATTAAGCATGAATCATGAAACTCAAAATGGGGTTTACATCTTTCTACTTTCATGGAATGATGACATGCAAGATAAAAACTCCTATCAGGTTGTGCAATATGCATCATGAAAATTTTTCTCTCCCCCCCAACTTGAATGGCATTGTCCTCAATGACATGTAGAATATATGAACATGACAATGCATACATGAATGCTTGGGAAGAAAAGGTACAACCTGGGGTGCTCAGACATAGCTATTTTGGTAGGTAATTTTTACGAACGACTTCTTCCAGCTCCTACAAACACAAATGAAAATGACTCACTAGATTTTTGAAGAGAAATGGTTGGGTTGCCTCCCAACAAGCGCTAAATTTAACGTCTTCAGCCAGACGACATTCTTGTATTTATCATGGGTCACTCAGTGGGATTGATTCCTTTGATAGAAGTTGTGTGTTCTCCAAGTAGAGTTTGAGACGCTGACCATTGACAGTGAAAATTTGACCATTTTAGGGTCTAGAATTTTGACAGCACCATGATCAAAGGCTTTGAGCACAACAAATGGTCCATCCCATCTAGACTTTAATTTTCGGGGAATAAGCACAACCTTGAATTAAAGAGCCAAACTTTTTGATCAGGTTGAAATGATTTTCTCATAATGTGTTTATCATGGAAAGCTTTGGTCTTGACTTTGTAAATCTTGGCATTTTCATAGGCTTCATTTCTCAGCTCCTCCAACTCATTTAGTTGTAGGGTCCTATGAGATCCGGCTTGGGCTAAGTCAAAATTGAACTGCTTAATAGCCCAATAGGCCCTATGCTCAAGCTCAACAGGTAGGTGACAAGCTTTTCCAAAGATTAACCTATATGGAGACATTCCAATGGGGGTTTTGTATGCTGTCCGATAGGCCCAAAGAGCATCATCCAATCTTTCGGACCAATCCTTCCTATCGGGCCTAACAGATTTCTGCAGGATATTTTTGATCTCCCTATTGGATGTCTCCACTTGGCCACTTGTTTGGGGGTGATAGGGGATGGCAATCTTATGAGTGATCCCATATTTCCCGAGAAGAGCTCGGAATTGGGCATGAGTGAAATGAGAACCTCCATCACTAATGATCGCCCTCGGACACCCGAACCTTGAAAATATATTCTTTCGGACAAACTTCATGACAACTTTGTGATCATTAGTTCGGGTGGCAATGGCTTCAATCCATTTAGAGACATAGTCGACTGCCACAAGAATGTACTCATATCCGAATGATGGCGGAAAGGGCCCCATAAAATCAATTCCCCAAACATCAAAGATTTCGACCACTAGAATGGGGTTGAGTGGCATCATATCGCGTTTGCTCATGTTTCCAATGGCTTGACACCTAAGACAAGTCTTGCTAAATTCATAGGCGTCTTTGAAGAGAGTGGGCCAGAAGAATCCACTTTGCAACACTTTGGCGGTTGTTTTCTTTCCCGCGAAGTGTCCCCCACAAGATAGAGTGTGACAAAAATTCAGGACGCTTTGTTGTTCTTCCTCGAGGACACATCTCCTAATTATTTGATCTAGACCTACGTGGAACAATTCAGGATCTTCCCAGCAATAGTGTTTGATTTTGGCAAAGAAATGATCTTTTTCATGTTTAGACCACCCATTAGGAATTTGTCTCACAGCTAAGTAGTTGACAATGTCTGCGAACCATGAGAGTTGACTATGGGTGATGGACAGGAGATGTTCATCTGGAAATGAATCTTGCAAAGGAGCATTGTCAGTTGTGAGAATCCGAGAAAGATGATCAGTAACTTTATTCTCAGAACCTTTTTTGTCTCGGATCTCAAGATCAAATTCTTGGAGTAGGAGGATCCACCTAATGAGTCTAGGTTTGGCATCCTTTTTAGAGAACAAATATTTGAGAGCTGAGTGATCAGAGTACACAATGACTTTTGCCCCTAAGAGATATGATCGAAACTTTTCAAGGGTAAAAACAACAGCTAATAGCTCATTTTCCGTGGTGGTGTAGTTAAGCTGAGCATTAGCGAGGGTGCGACTCGCATAATATGTCACTACCGGACACTTGTCAATTCTTTGGCCTAGAACTGCCCCGATAGCATAGTCGGAGGCATCACACATGATTTCAAAAGGTAAAGACCAATTAGGAGATTGGAGAATGGGTGCCTTGGTCAAATCCTCTTTAAGGGTATTGAAAGCCTCAAAGCAGGCAGCATCTAAATGGAATGGAGTGTCTTTGGCCAAGAGAAGAGTTAACGGACGGGCAATCTTAGAAAAGTTACTTATGAACCGGCGGTAAAAATCGGCATGGCTGAGGAATGAACGAATTTGCCTCACAGAGGTCGGAGGAGGGAGATTAGAAATAAGGTCGATCTTGGCTTTATCCACCTCTATACCTCGTTCGGACACAATATGGCCCAAAACTATGCCATCTTGAACCATGAAGTGACTCTTTTCCCAACTAAGAACAAGGTTGGTTTCAATACATCTCATAAGCACTTTCTTCAAATTTTCCAAGCAATTTTCAAATGACTCCCCAAACACAGAAAAATCATCCATAAAGATCTCCAAGAATTCTCCTACCATATCAGAGAAAATGGCCATCATGCACCTTTGAAAAGTGGCCGGTGCATTGCAAAGACCGAATGGCATTCTCCGAAAGGCAAATGTTCCATATGGACAAGTGAATGTGGTCTTCTCTTGGTCTTCCGGATAAATGGCCACTTGATTGTACCCAGAATATCCATCTAGGAAACAAAAATATCTTTGGCCCGCCAATTTCTCTAGAATTTGATCAATAAAGGGGAGTGGAAAATGATCCTTTTTGGTCATGGCATTGAGTTTCCTATAATCGATGCACACTCTCCATCCCGTGGTGGGCCTAGTGGGCACATCTTCTCCTTGTTCATTTTGGACCACGGTGAGTCCCGATTTCTTAGGAACCACTTGAGTGGGACTCACCCATTGGCTATCCGATATGGGATAAATAATTCCCGCATCGAGCCATTTGACAACCTCCTTCTTCACCACCTCCTTCATGTTCGGGTTCAACCTCCTTTGCATTTCCCGACTAGGTTTGGCGTTGTCCTCTATGTAAATGTGATGCATACAAATAGACGGACTTATCCCCTTAAGATCGGCCACTGTCCAACCTATGGCACTCTTGTGAGTCCTAAGGACTTCTAGGAGAAGTGTTTCTTGGGTAGGGGTAAGATTGGAAGCTAAGATAACAGGAAGGGTTTGATCAGGGCCTAGGAATGCATATTTGAGAGAGTCCGGAAGGGGCTTAAGCTCAAGTTTAGGAGGACTTTCAAGTGATGGAAGGGCTGGTTCATCTTGCAAAGCTGGAAGTGGTTCAACCTTATGCCAAATGGTACTATGATGAGGGGAATCTTGAAGAGCATTGACCTCCCTTATTTGACCCATGCCCAGATCATTCTCAATAAGTTCATCGTAGATGTCTATGAAGTGGCATTCTTCATCTAGGTCCAAATATTGGGAGGCTTTGAACACATTGAGAGAAACTTTTTGACCTCCGAATGAGATGTCCATCATCCCCGTAGCACAATTGATGTTGGCTTTTGCAGTAGCAAGGAATGGGCGGCCTAGGATGATTGGGGTGTGACTTAGCTCCGAGGAGGAGGCCATGTCAAGAATGAGAAAATCAACGGGGAAGTAGCAATCATGGACTTTCACAATCACATCCTCTATCAAACCTCGAGGGGTCTTGACTGAGCGATCGGCCAGTTGGAGAATGACGGGGGTTGGCTTGAGTTCCCCTATATCAAATTGCTCATAAATAGATGTGGGTAAAAGGTTGACACTAGCTCCTAAGTCGAGGAGGGCACGGTCAAAGGTTATACCACCTATATCACATGATATGAGGGGAGCACCGGGATCCTTCAACTTTCTAGGGAGATTGTTCATCAAGACCGCACTAACATCCTCGGAGAGCCAAATTTTCTTAGGGGTCGACTTGGGCCCTCTTCTTGGAGTGCAAAGCTCTTTGAGGAATTTGGCGTAGGCCGGAACATGTTTTATGGCATCTAGGAGTGGAATATTGATGTGAACTTGTGAAAAGAGCTCTATGAATTCCTCATTTTGGGCTGGCCTAGTCTTAGTGGGCTTCGGTTCTAGGGCATTAGGAAAGGGGACCTTGGGTTGATAGAAATTTGGATCTTCATGGGCCTTTCCTTTCCCTTTAGGATCTCCCCCCAACTTATCTTGAGTGTAATCCTCCTTGCTTGCATCCTCATTATCTTGATTCTTTTCTATAGAATCTTGCAACTCCTTTCCATCCTTGTATGGGTCATCTAACACCTTCCACTCCTCAAAGTTGAAATAGCCTTGACATTTTCAAATTGTGGGCCTTTAGGTTGGGCTTGTGGGATGGGTTGAGGTAGGAGGCCCGGTTGTGGAGGAAAACCCGGGGGTTGGTTTCTTGGGTTGGCCACAGGTTGACTTGGAAGTTGACCCACTTCTCTTCTCATTGTAGCTTCCGCCAATTGTCCTATTTGACTTTCCAACTTGGAAATGGATTGTTGTTGATTCAAGATAATTTGTTGGAGTTGATTGAGTTTATCTTCAAAGTTGGATTGAGGCGGAGGTTGGTAAGTGGGTCGGCCTTGATTAGACTGAAAATGTGAATAGCCCATGTGAACGCGTCATGTGGTGGACTGAGAGAGAGAGATGGGGTTTCTCCTCTCTGAGTGAAAGGGTAAAAATGATGAAAATGAAAACGCGTGCGTAAAAAAGGATGATGTAGAAAAGACGGCAGAGAGTATGACCTGAAAGGTCACTCTGTACGAGGACGTGGAGCCTAGACTTACCGGACCCTCGGTACAGGGCGGAGAACGGGATCCGAAGACCCTCTCACGCAAACTGAACCTCTTCCCGGTAGGCGTGACCTACCATTCCGAGGGTAGCTTTCTATATATCGAGTGCGAACCTGGGACTCTACGTAGTAGAAGTTGGCGAACACAAAGACACACGTAGACTCAGAATTTAGAACGGTATATCACTCCTCACACAATAATAATAACATGAATATAAACAGTAAACAGACCACCGCAGGATATTGATCCGTGCGGGGTTTTAACAACAATATAATAGGTGCAGAAAGAAAAATGCCGAAAGTAAATGACCACGGTGAAATGACTCACCGCGATCGATTATAGTACAAACAGACCCGGGATTTAGCTATCCGCGGGTATTATAGACAGAAATTAAAATTTACTACAAGCACGCGTTTGGTGGTGTGATCGCCAGGGACCGAGGGCCCCGAACTGGTTGATTGATCGCTTGGCCTTTGACGCGGGATTTGCGCGGGTTCCTTCTTCCTCTTCGTTCGACGGGTCGAAGAAGGGGACTTTTGACTGGTTACCCTGCAAAATAAACAAACAGAAAATAAAATTA
The DNA here is from genome assembly GCA_022559845.1 of Amorphophallus konjac. Taxonomy (NCBI): domain Eukaryota; kingdom Viridiplantae; phylum Streptophyta; class Magnoliopsida; order Alismatales; family Araceae; genus Amorphophallus; species Amorphophallus konjac. Next base: position 312,333,007 of record CM040119.1, on the reverse strand, counting down.
AGTTAGACAAGTGATATGATATGATAACAATTCATAAGATAAAACAGTGATAACATGTATGACAAACTAAAAGCACAACAAAATAGTAAGAGTAACAAAAGAGCCGCTGATGGCGACACAAGCGCGAAGCGGGCAAACGGTGGGACGAGACGGCTTCCCCGTGTACGAGAGCACGCGGGAGCGTTGATTGGGCCGGAGGTTCGGCTTTTATTCCTGCACGAATTTAAGAAGGATTAAATATATGTACGCAAAACATGTTTATATATATATATGTACAAATATACATATACATGTCTAATGATATATATATATATATAACTATATATATTAATATTTATACATAATGATATATATAAAATATCTATCTACACCCTGAAAATAAAAGAAACAAAATAAAATAGCTAAACTAGGATATTTAAAATAAAGAGAAGGGAAGAAAAAGAACTCTTTTTTAAGGCTTTTCTTGAGACTTTATTTATATGTGTATATAGTATATATATGGGATATATATAAGAGAGAGAGAGAGAGAGAGATATATATATATATATATAGCATATAAAATACTATAGATGAATACTAAATGCTCTATTATGGATTTAGTATATATATCTGCACTTTATATGTACTATATAAATACTATATATATGCTATATACATAAATACTACACACAGGGAGGAAAGGGGGAGATAGAGAGGCAGAAGGATGAGGGGTCGGGTGTGAGAGATTGAGAAAGAGAGAGTAAGAAAACATGGAGAAAAATAGAGAGACGGTGAGAGAGAGTAACAATAAAAAAATAAAAAAAGAGAAAGGATGAGAGAGAGAGAGAGAGAGAGAGAGAGGGAGAGAGGGAGAAGCAGAGATGAGAGGGGGAGAAAGAGATTAAGAAAGAGAAAGAAAAAAAATATAAAAGATGAGGGAGAGAGAGAGATCGGGTGAAAGAGGAGAAGAGAGAGTCAAAGAGAGAAAGAGAGAGGTTAAGATAGAGAGAGATACGGCAGGGAGGGGGGTGAATAAAAATAAATAGAAAAAATAAGAAAGTGAGGGAGAGATCGAGAGAAAGAGGGAGAGAGAGAGAGACGCGAGAGGGGGAGAGAGAGAGGCCGACGATGGGGAAGAAGAGAGAGAGAGGGAGAGGGAAGTGTAGGATGTAAATGTAATCTACCCCGCCCCGAGCTAAACAATATAACCATGCATATAAGCGTGAAAGTGCATGAAATGGAAAGGGGTGACAATGAATAGGAACCTGACCGTGATCGCCACCAAGGTTCTACGGCATCAAAAGGATGAAGAAAGGATGAATACGGTGCCGTGTACCTTGGAAAATGAAGAAGAAGATGCGGCCTAACGGGAAGCCGCTACAATGTGTGATCGCGCTTGAAATGGGATGCGGGGAGCCGATGTGGGTGCACCTCCTCACTTCCTAGCCGGCTAGGAAGCAAGGGCCTCACGTTCTATCAATAGTCTCCTGCAAAACAAAGCCACAAACATAAGAGAAAATCCATTAGAAACATGTGTAGCATATGTCCCAAAATGATGAAGTAGCATGAAAGAAAGGGGGAGAACGCACCGGGGGAGGGTTTTTAACCCCTATGAGTGGGTGCAAAAACAAGGTGGGAGTGTTGTGAATGCATAGGATTTGAAATCATAGAATTTTATGGAGAGAATAGAGAGAAAACCGTTGTGCAAAATGGAGAAAAATGCATGAACGTGCCGAAACAGTGCAAAAAAAAACTAAGTGTAAAACTGTGACGATTTATGAAAAGTAGAGGGAGAGAACTAAGCCTAGGTATGAAGAAAGAGAGCCCGGAGAGATGAAAAATGAAGAAGATACTCCCCTCTTCAAGATGAGACCAATGGAGGATGAAGAGGATGCCAGATGACTCCGCCCCGAGCCGACGAAGGGCGCCCCGTCGCACAGGTTCAAGAACTCGTGATGATTTGCAAAAAGTATGGGCGAAGTTAGGAGGGTAAACGAAGATGAAATCCAGCAAATAAGGTATCAAAATGAAGCCTATACTTCCCTCAATAGCCTGGGGTCGGAGCTAGGTTTGAGATGATGATTTGGCATGGCTCCGCCCCAAGTCCAAGAAGAGCCCCCCGTCGCGCAGGCGAACTGGGCAGGTTTATATAGAAAAAAAAGGTGAAAACCCTAACTTTCTGCTGCGATTTCAGAGGATAGAGTCCACCAAATCTCGAGATCTATGGATCAATCTCGAGATAATAGATAGGATAAGAGTTAGGAACAAACGGGACTCTTTTTGGTGGAAGGATCTGGAAGATAGAGTCCATGTAAGGTGGCCCTGGAGCCTAATCTGGAAGAGTTTTTGTTGCACGAAAAGTAGAAAAACCTGATATTGCGGCCAAGATTTCAGGAGATATGGTCAATTAAAAATCGTGCTCCATATACCAAATTCAAGATAATACAAAGGGGAAGACACAGCAACAAACGGGGCTCAATTTAGTAGAGTATTCTAGAAGATAGAGCCCTAACAAGGAGGCCCCGTTGCACAGGTTCGACCTTAGAATCCGGCGGCGAAGAAGATGGAGTTCAGGACTTTTTGGACTCTCTGGTAGATGGACGGTCGCACGATAGACCGTTCATTGCATTGGGCGGTCTAACTGTAGACCGTCCAGTCTTGGGGGCGACCGGGGGACTTTTCGCACAAAAAAGAGATAAACGGTCATCCACGGACCGTTTTTTGAGCCAGGCGGTCTTAAGAAGACCGTTTTATGACATTTTAAAAATAATAAAAAATAAAAAAAATTAAAAAAATTTACTGTTCATGGGCGGTCAACTGTTGCCCGTTTTACTGTTGGACGGTCAACTTGTGACCGTTCAACTCAAGGAACGGTCAACTGTTGACCGTTTAGCTGCCAGGCTCGCGCGACTTTAGAAATTGAAGCGTATCTTGAAAACGATGTAGAATTAGAAAAAATGGTAAACAAAGAAATTGTAGATAACTTAAAAATGAACAACTTTCATGAAGAAAGTAAGATGAGAAAATGATTAGAAGAGAGAGAAAATGGGGCTAGAACAGAGAGAGAAAATACCGGGACATAGGTGAACAGTGTAGTCTGCCGGAAAAATGTAAATAACTTGAAATCGGTGCAGAACTGGCCAATGACGTAGAAGAAGGAATTGTAGGGATTTGAAAGATGAACAACTTTTGTGAAGGACACATTTTGAAAAGAGGAAAGGAAGGGGGTGAAAAAGGAAAGTTTTCAAAACTGCGCAGCGAAAGGGGCCTGAATGCTTGAGGGAAGCCGGCCTAAATTGGCCGTAAGTTGACTTTGAAGGCCGGAAGGTGACAAGATAGGCTCCAGGGCTCCATGAAATAATGATCTCCAAGGCTCAAATAGAATGGAATAATGAAATGGACTCGAAATCCATCCAAGGAAGGGTCCAAAACAATGGGTAATTCGAGGCATCAAAATGATGAATAAGAGAAATGACTCAACTTGCAAGCTAAAAATGGGTGTCAACATATGCCCCTCCTTGATGTTTGCTTTGCAAGGGAATGAGCGAAAGTGATGCGGAGGTGAAATGGAAGGAGATGGAGCGAAAGCGACAGCGACATGAAATGGAGATGAAGCAGAGATGAAGCGGAGAGAACTGATAAGCAGGCATCAAGGAAAAAATGACACCCATCACAACCAACAAGCGATAGGAATCCTCCTGAAATCGCCGAACTAACCACCAAGACTGGATGACGTGGATGAGACATGTCTGGAGAACTAAACTAACAGGAAAAAAGGAAGGACGACCAGGCCCATCGGGGACACAATCCACAGACGATGAGGGGGTCGAAAAGGAACATAACGTAAAAAGCAAGAGAAATATAACTGAGATAAAATCCAGACAGGAATCACACTGGCCTACCAGACCAAGAGAAAAGATCAGAGAAATCGTTCAAATTCAGAGTGGAATAAAGATCTCTTATCCAAGAGACATGAAGTGCAACTAACCATTATTGAGGAGAAACCTTGAATGGATCACGAGACGTTAATGCTCAAAATATGACATGATGCATGCTAGGCTAAAATAAAGAAATCATCAAAACGAATGCAAAGAAATCATAAAATAGAAAGTACTCGAGAATAGTATTGCTAGATTGGAACGATCAGGGTCAAGACACTATCCGCAACCACGGCGTGCGTGATAGAACCATCATTCCCTAATTTTCCCAACCTAACGGCCTATCCGATTATTAAACATGTGCACCTAGATCATGATCGTTTTTGTTAGAGGGGAACGTCAGATCCTGGAACACATGAATGACCAGCCGGTTCTCGAGATAATATAACAATATAGATACCATATAGTAATGCAACAATGAGTAGGGATAGAAGGCCATACCTGACTTACCTGTGCAGGTGAAATGGCATTTTTTTGATTTTTATTTTCTAATTTTTTTTATTTTTTCATATATAAGACAAATATGATAAACAAGCAAGTGTAAACATAGACAAAATAACATAACTATCAACTGAACGACAAACAACACGACATAACATAACGGTCAAATGAAATGGGAGACAATACAACATAACATAACAAAGGCACACGAGCACATATGTAATGGCATGAACGAACAACATGCATGCATGAACACGGTGTGACAGGACAACAATGCGGTGGGACAACACACGGTTGGGACAAGAACATGGGACATAAAGGGGTGACTAACAGCATGTGCAAGACAACTAACAACACTCGGTGAAGGACAAAACAACATGTGTGGGACAACACGGTGGGACATAAACACATGACAAGGACACGGCGGGACAAAAGACATAAACAGATACGCCCTTCAATCAAAACCCAAGATCAGAATGAAGCAGAACCACCAGGTTCATAATCGTGAGGCAAAGCCCTCTCATAAAGATATGATCATTGCAAACAAAAACTGAGAAGGACATGAGCTTCAGAACAGATCGAGAGAGTGGATCGAAGAAGGAAAGAACAGATCAAAGATGTGGACAGGAGGCAGAGCATAAAGATATAGCGAGGAATGCCTGAGTACTTGCAACCTGCACACTTAGCAAACAGATTACGTATCTGTCCTTAAAATAAATGCAAATGTATGAAAAAGACACATTTTTTGGATTTTTTGGATTTTTTTTAATTTTTTTAGATTTTCAAAAATATTTCATTTTTTGGATTTTTTGAAATATTTGATTTTTTTAGGTTTTTGAAATATTTGATTTTTTTATAGAAATTTTGAAGTATTTGATTTTTTTGGATTTGAGTAGAGATAATAGCGATGATAACATTTTCTTGCACAAAATAAAAAAATACCTTTGCAGATCCGTGGAGTGATATTGACCATCGAGCTTTGAGGAGTGCGAGCTTCACTTTCCTTGCTTGCCAGGATAAATGATGAAAGGAGAGCAAAGGATTGGATTCCTCGATATAGAGGAGTGGCAGACATCATACTGGACGAAGAAGGGATAAAAAGGAAGAGAGACGAGGGCTAGAACTCCCTCGTTACGGCACTGAGGCCCTGATAACAAGGAACTGAATACAGAATAAACAGGGATTAACTGAGATCAAGGTGGGCTAAAGCCTCGAAAACAACAAGAAAAAGGGTAATGACCTTGAAAGGGTGAGACAGAAAGAACAGAAAGACGTCGAAAAGATAACTGTGAAGACAAGAAAGAAGGATAATGATCATCCGACGTGGTCGGAGAAGAGGAATAGCGATCACCCGACAGAGGCGGGGAAGAGAATGTATGAACACCCGACAAGGTCGGGGAAAAGAAATGGAAACCACCAGACAAAATCGGGGAAGGATCAGAAAAATCACCCGACAAGGTCGGGGAACGAGCGCAAGGGATTCCTAACAAGGTCGGGGGAAAGAGACGAGCAGTGAAATCCGAACATGTCCTGGAAGAAAAACTAGAAGATGCCCCTGACTCAGGGGAAGAGGAAGACATAGGCCGAGGCCTAGAATGGTGAGGATAGGAAAAGATGGTGGAAATATGGTCAGGTGGTGGAAGGTACACCACCCACGGATAAGAACTGAGCAACAGAAAAGACGAATGGACGGAAGAAGGAGATGAGGCAGTGGACCCCTGAGTGCACAACTGACGGCCCTTGAACTTACGTCGCCGCCTCTTCTTAGCCGCAATCTTCTTGAAACAACGCCGCTTGGCGCGGGCTCGGCTTCCCGGGCTCCTCAATCTGTAATGTCTTCTCAAATTTCGGGCCCACCTAGCAGATGGCCTGGCCCGGTCATGAATATGCAGCTTCATTGGGGCGGCTGCCCCTAGACCCCCAGTGCTAACAATATGCAGATATTCTTGGGCAAATAGCTTCACAACTGAATGAATATCATGAAGCCACGGAGTTTTGTCTCTTGGCACTAGAACATAGAGGTTCGGCAACTCCACTCGGCAATCAGGCTCGAAGCATAACTCCCGTACTAGAAGAGCAGGACAAAGCTGAGAGAGATCAATACGCGGCGTTGACGTGGCCGGCATGCTAATAAATTGAGGGAGGTTGCACAGCAAGTGCAGAATGTCCTTGGAAAGTGCAGAAGATGCAGCCAATTTCCCCTTGAATAGGGAATCCATCAGGCTCCGGGGGGCCGTATGGGCTAGCATAATCCGAGTAGAGAACCCCTCTCGGCCAGTGAACTGAACATCAATCAAGCGAGGAGAAATAACAGCATCGATAGTGAATCCCCTGGCGAGCGATGAGATTGCCATCAGCCTCGCTCGTGAAGAAACTAGCACTAGTGCGAGTGAACTCTTCTTTGCAACCATTTCTGAAAATGCAGGCTCATTATCCCGAAAATAGCCAGGGACCAGGACCCAGATTGGCATGCGGTAAATGACAACTTGAATCTTGAAATGCACAATCGAAACCTGGCTCGGCTCATTATCTCCCTGGAGACCAGACCCAAGGGGCACCAAAGGTAGCATGTACCTGCTCTGCGAAGTGGGAAGTGGTAGAGGAAGGTTAGAAGGAGGAGGTTTGAAGGGCGTGGGTGGCGATGGTGCAAGTGATGGGGGAATAATGATGATGACGGGCATGGGTGGAGGTAAAGGCAAAAGTGGAGGTGTGGGTTTGGGCTCGGCCTGCTCGGGCTCAGAGGATGATGGCGAAAGGGGAAGTGAAGGAAGTGGTGGCGGCGGTGGCAAAGGTGATGAGGGTGGCAAAGGGAGTGATGCGGTTGATGAAGACGGTGAAGGTGAAGGGGATGGAGGTGAAGGTAAGGGTGGGGAAGAAGGAGGAGAGGAAGGTAGTGGCATAGTGGGGGAAGAGGCAGGTGGTTGCTCTCTTCGACGTATCTTCACGACTCGTCGAGAGGCGTTGGGGATAGGTGTGGTGGTGGAAACGGAGGGTGAAAGAGAGGTTGCCCGAGCTGAGGCTGGGGTAGGTAAAGGTTGTGGAGGAGATGGGATGGAGGAAGAAGTAGGTAACGGAGCAGGTATCTTATTAACTAAAGAAACACCAGGGTGCCCCTGGTCTTGAAGTGGGGACGGTTGCCTAGGCGGCACGGCTTGCTGTTGCTGCTGCTTGCTACTGAGATCCAAAATAACTTGGCGTATGACAGCCCAATCAATCATCCTCTTGTCTTCCAAGCTGCAAATAAACTCCCGGAACTCGGGACAGTCCTCAATCAAATGCCCCTGCTGACGGTGGAATTCACAGAACTGGAGCAAATTCCCGACTGTGGGTCGACAAGGCACAACCGGAGGGAGCTGCAACGCATGGGTGGCCATCAAAGCCCTGAAAACGTCTGTAAGAGATTCCGGCAATGGAGAGTGAGAAGCCCGCTTCGGGCAAGGCGGATGCCGAGGGGTGTGAGAAGGTAGTGGGGATGGTAGCGGAGGTTGCGTAGGTAAGGGGGATTGCGTAGGCGAAGGCGGAGGGCTGGAATGATGTGGCGGTGTGGGGGGAGTGGGATTGTAATGGATGGCATCTACCCACTCGCGGTGTGGTGTTTCCTTGACCGGAGGTGGAGGGGTGTGAGGAGATAAAATAGCGAAGGGCCGACTCGTGGATGGTTGGTATGCGATGGAGCACATGGAGGTATAGGGGTGTGTGGGAGTGGACGATCGACTCGTGGAGGGATATAAGGTGGAGGGCTGACTTACGGTGAAGGGCGGAGGGAAAGTGTATGTAGAAGGTGACGGTGGAGGAGACTCATGGTCAAAGGAAACTAGGAGTTGTTGGCTAACGAAGCGGGCTCGATTGTAAAGCTGTTGCCAGGATGTGATATCGTTCAGGGCTAAGATACATCTGAGCTCGGGCGTTGCGTTAGAAATAACCATCTTGATCTGCTCGCCCTCTGGAATATGCCCCGGAACTTGCGCGGCTAGGTGACGCCAGCGGTCGGCAAACGTGGAGAATTCCTCGTCGGGCGTCATCTTCTCTTGGGCCAGATCAACCAAAGAATGTCTGGGCCCAACCTGATCCTGGTACTGCTGAATGAATCTTGCTTGAACGGCTTGAAAATTCATCATCTGCTCTTGCGGTAACGTGAAGAACCAATCCTTAGCCGGACCCTCTAAAGATAGGCCAAACAAATAGGCCATCAAGCGTTGATCATGCTGGAACTGGGCCGACTCATATAAGAACTCCTTCAAATGCACGTAGGGGTCACCGACTCCACCATAGCGACGATAAGCCGGAATCTGTTGACGTGGGGGAAGCTGAAGACCTCGGAATGCAAATGGGATATCCAAAGAAGTTTGAGGACTGATTTGCCGTTGCAATTCATCAAGTTGGCGTTGGGCCTGAGCGATCATCTCCTCGGTAGGAAGAGTCCGAGAAGGATATGGGCCAGCTTGAGCAAGAGATGATGAATTTAGACCAGGATAATGTTGATGGGCCGGATAAGGGGATCCGGCCTGAGAAGAAGGAAAGCCCGCTCCGAGAATTGAGGAATACATGGGCCTGGAAGAATTATGAAGGTGGGAATGAGAATTGATTGGGCCAACAGCAACACGGGCGGGACAAGAAGGACCGTTAGAAGAATAGGGTCCAATGGAGGAATAAGGAGATGGGCCCGCATGGGAAGAGGAATCCACGCGGGGATAAGAAGACGAGGAGGAAGAAGGGTAATATATAGGAGAAAAATGACGCTCCATGAGGGCAAATGGAGACTTTATACAGGAAAATTAGGGAAATCCAATGAGGGAAGTAAGGGCTCAAAGGAGGGGGGCTGACTCAATAATGCAAAGAAAAAGAAAAAGAAACCTAGGACAATGAGACTAGACAAATGGACACACAGAATGGACTACCCTAAATGGGCCTAACAACAAAACCTATATGGATGATGGGGGATGCAACACAAAATAACACAAGTGGGCTTGGACAAGCCCACACAACACAAACAATATGAAGGATTTCACCCAAGTCAAACAAGTTAATATGATGGGAAGTATTTTATTGTCAAAGTTTTGGGTGGGCCTTTTAATGATTTGAATTGAGATTAATTCCCTCAAGATAGGTGTCTTATAGGGAATAAGGTCCAAACTTTGGTTTGACTAAGGTTAATTCCTTCACAACGTATGCAAATGCAAGCCTGAGGGGTGGAAAGATACAACCGGCCCGGCGTCCGTGTGGGAATCCACGGCTCGCGGGGACTTACGGAGGTCCCGGATAAGATCACCTAGTCGAGCCCAAGGAATATGGGAGCGAGAGGATCACTTATCGAGGGGGAATGCAACTACAATATGCCAATATGCATGATCCTATGTGCACCGGGGTGCATGCAATTTCTAGCCTAAGTCTAACAAATCAAGACAATCATGAAATCATGCTAACATTATAAAAATGTATGAAAAATGTAAAACAATATGAATAACAATGATGCAAGACCTAAAATAGGGACAACTAGGCACTAAAAGATAAGAAAAATCATCAAAGGAAAATGTACCCTTGTGTTTGCCCAAAATATGCCTAAGACTAGATGCACAAAATGCAAAAATAGAGGTAACTTTTAAATATGCAAATGATGTCTAAATGATGCAAACTTTATATGTATGGAAAGACAATACAAAGGACAGCACAATGCAACAAAAATCAGCTCAATCTGACATCGGGAGACAAAGTTATGCCCGAATGAACAAGGCCCCTGTGAATCTATCCCAAATCTGCCTAAGACTAGATGCACAAAATGTAAAAATTGAAGCAACTTTTAAATATGCAAATGATGTCTAAATGATGTAAATGACCTATGGATGGAAAGACAATACAAAGGACAACACAATGCAACAAGAATCAGCTCAATCTGACATCGGGAGACAAAGTTGTGCTCAAATGAATAAGGCCCCGGCCTGTGAATAGAAATCCTGCCAGGCCAGAACAGTTAAAAGGTCCCTGGATGACCGTTTATACCCTTTGAGCGGTCTAATGGATGACCGCCCAAGTGTTGGATGGTCCAGGGAGGACCGTTTATCACCCCAGAGGGTTTGGGCGGTCCTGGAGAGGCCGTTTAACGTGTTAGGCGGCCCCACGATAGACCGTGCAACCCTGACAGACCCGAAAATGAACAAAATGATAGAGAAACGTGGAGAAGACTATCCAAACATGCATGAACACCGACCCAACATGCAAGAGACTAAAAATATAACGTGATGGGCACTAGGTGTCCCACCGTGATCGCCAAAAAACTGTAGGATGTAAATGTAATCTACCCCGCCCCGAGCTAAACAATATAACCATGCATATAAGCGTGAAAGTGCATGAAATGGAAAGGGGTGACAATGAATAGGAACCTGACCGTGATCGCCACCAAGGTTCTACGGCATCAAAAGGATGAAGAAAGGATGAATACGGTGCCGTGTACCTTGGAAAATGAAGAAGAAGATGCAGCCTAACGGGAAGCCGCTACAACGTGTGATCACGCTTGAAATGGGATGCGGGGAGCCGATGTGGGTGCACCTCCTCACTTCCTAGCCGGCTAGGAAGCAAGGGCCTCACATTCTATCAATAGTCTCCTGCAAAACAAAGCCACAAACATAAGAGAAAACCCATTAGAAACATGTGTCGCATATGTCCCAAAATGATGAAGTAGCATGAAAGAAAGGGGGAGAACGCACCGGGGGAGGGTTTTTAACCCCTATGAGTGGGTGCAAAAACAAGGTGGGAGTGTTGTGAATGCATAGGATTTGAAATCATAGAATTTTATGGAGAGAATAGAGAGAAAACCGTTGTGCAAAATGGAGAAAAATGCATGAACGTGCCGAAACAGTGCAAAAAAAAACTAAGTGTAAAACTGTGACGATTTATGAAAAGTAGAGGGAGAGAACTAAGCCTAGGTATGAAGAAAGAGAGCCCGGAGAGATGAAAAATGAAGAAGATACTCCCCTCTTCAAGATGAGACCAATGGAGGACGAAGAGGATGCCGGATGACTCCGCCCCGAGCCGACGAAGGGCGCCCCGTCGCACAGGTTCAAGAACTCGTGATGATTTGCAAAAAGTATGGGCGAAGTTAGGAGGGTAAACGAAGATGAAATCCAGCAAATAAGGTATCAAAATGAAGCCTATACTTTCCTCAATAGCCTGGGGTCGGAGGTTTGAGATGACAATTTGGCATGGCTCTGCCCCAAGTCCAAGAAGAGCCCCCCGTCGCGCAGGCGAACTGGGCAGGTTTATATAGAAAAAAAAGGTGAAAACCCTAACTTTCTGTTGCGATTTCAGAGGATAGAGTCTACCAAATCTCGAGATCTATGGATCAATCTCGAGATAATAGATAGGATAAGAGTTAGGAACAAACGGGACTCTTTTTGGTGGAAGGATCTGGAAGATAGAGTCCATGTAAGGTGGCCCCGGAGCCTAATCTGGAAGAGTTTTTGTTGCACGAAAAGTAGAAAAACCTGATATTGCGGCCAAGATTTCAGGAGATATGGTCAATTAAAAATCGTGCTCCATATACCAAATTCAAGATAATACAAAGGGGAAGACACAGCAACAAACAGGGCTCAATTTAGTAGAGTATTCTAGAAGATAGAGCCCTAACAAGGAGGCACCGTTGCACAGGTTCGACCTTAGAATCCGGCGGCGAAGAAGATGGAGTTCAGGACTTTTTGGACTCTCTGGTAGATGGACGGTCGCACGATAGACCGTTCATTGCATTGGGCGGTCTAGCTGTAGACCGTCCAGTCTTGGGGGCGACCGGGGGACTTTTCGCACAAAAAAGAGATAAACGGTCATCCACGGACCGTTTTTCGAGCCAGGCGATCTTAAGAAGACCGTTTTATGACATTTTAAAAATAATAAAAAATTAAAAAAAAATTTGGGCGGTCAACTGTTGACCGTTTCACTGTTGGACGGTCAACTTGTGACCGTTCAACTCAAGGAACGGTCAACTGTTGACCGTTTAGCTGCCAGGCTCGCGCGACTTTAGAAATTGAAGCGTATCTTGAAAACGGTGTAGAGTTAGAAAAAATGGTAAACAAAGAAGTTGTAGATAACTTAAAAATGAACAACTTTCATGAAGAAAGTAAGATGAGAAAATGATTAGAAGAGGGAGAAAATGGGGCTAGAACAGAGAGAGAAAATACCGGGACATAGGTGAACAGTGTAGTCTGCCGGAAAAATGTAAATAACTTGAAATCGGTGCAGAACTGGCCAATGACGTAGAAGAAGGAATTGTAGTGATTTGAAAGATGAACAATTTTTGTGAAGGACACATTTTGAAAAGAGGAAAGGAAGGGGGTGAAAAAGGAAAGTTTTCAAAACTGCGCAGCGAAAGGGGGCTGAATGCTTGAGGGAAGCCGGCCTAAATGGGCCGTAAGTTGAGTTTGAAGGCCGGAAGGTGACAAGATAGGCTCCAGAGCTCCATGAAATAATGATCTCCAAGGCTCAAATAGAATGGAATAATGAAATGGACTCGAAATCCATCCAAGGAAGGGTCCAAAACAATGGGTAATTCGAGGCATCAAAATGATGAATAAGAGAAATGACTCAACTTGCAAGCTAAAAATGGGTGTCAACAGGAAGAAGAGAGAGATAGAGATAGGAGAGGAGAGAGAAAAAACGGAGAGAGGGAGCGGGAGAGAGAGGACGAGAGAAACGGGAAAGAGAGAGAAGGAAACCGAGAGTGTGAGAGAGAGAGAGAGCCGCGATAGAGAGAGGTAGAGAGAAAAAAGAAAAAAATAAAAAGATAGAGAGAGGACCGAGAGAGAAAGGGAGATGAGAGGGGGATCGCAAGAGAGTGAGAAAGAGAGAGGGGGTGAGAGGGGAGAGAGAGCAGCGCGAGAGATAGAGAGGGGGAGAGAGAAGAGAGGAAGAGCACGGTGGGAAGTGGGGGGGGGGTCGACGCGGTAGTGGCCGGAGGCAGCGCGGCGGTGTCCACGGCGACGTGGGGAGGTGAGCTCGACGTGGGCAGTACGTCGGGGTGGACGGACGTGCAGTTGGTGGCGGACGATGTCCGGCGATGGTGCTGCGGTCAACGGGCGTGCGGACAGCGGCCGACAAGGTGAACGTGACGGAGGGCACGGTGAAGACGGTGGGATGATGGCGTCCGGCGGCGGTGTGGTTGGACGAGGCGGCCGGTGGCTGTTCTGGGCGTTGGCGGCGGTGTGATTGGACGAGGCGGCCGGTGGCTGTTCTGGGCGTTGGCGGCGATGTGAGCAGCGGCGTCCGGTGGTGGCAGCGCTGTTGGAGATTCACAGGCGGAGGTGCTGACGGCGACGACGGTCGGCAAGGTGGAGCTCGTGACGGAGGGCACGGTGGAGACGGTGGGCATGCAGACGGTGGAGGACGGCCGGGGACGACAACGTGGGCGGCGTGGACGTGGTGACTTCACGATGGTGAGAAGATGGCCGGAGGGTGGTGGACGGCGCTGCGGCGTCGGTGGCGTGGCAACGGTGATGACGAGGGGACTACCGGCGACGAGCGGCAGGTGTAGGCGGATGATGAGAACGGCAACGGCTTCACGGCATGCTCGCGGAGGTGGTGCTGTGGCTGGTGCTCGGGGCAGACCGGGGTTGCTCGCGGTGACGTGGACGGGATGGCGACGGTGATGAAGAAAGGACGCCGGTGAGGCCGTTGCCATGGGCGACCGGACGAAGGCAACGGCAGTCAACGGACGGCGTGGAGCTGATACGGATGGTAGAACGGTGGTCACGACGGTGGTGGCGTGCACGTGTGTGGCAACGTGGGAAGGGGTTGGAGGTGGCTGTGGCGGCTGTTGGCTGCCATCGGTTCTGTAGAGGAGAGGGAGTGAGGGAGAGATGGGCTCACGGTGGCTGTGTTGTAAGTGGAAAAAAGATGATGATAGGAAGAGGTGGAGGTGTGGCAGTAGAGATAGGCTTCGATGGGGTTGACAGTGAAGTGGAGAGGGACGTGAGGGGGAGAGATTCCCCGTGTCCGGCTGCTAGGTGTACAAGACAGAAAGTGATAATGAGAGAAAGGACAGTGAGAGATAGGTGTGTGGTGGTGATTGGAGGAAGTGGATGCCAAGAGGGAGATAAGAGAGGAAACATGAGAGAGACACGAGGATTGAGATCGGGGGATTTAGGGGGTGAGAGAAGTGATTAGGATATACTAATTGCGATTAAGTTGATTAAGAAATTTTTTATTTGTTTAAGTTATTAAAAATAAAACTAAGTATACATACACATCTACGTATATATTTACAACCATATATATATATTCATTTATATTATATATTATACATATATATACAACATTCTCTATATATATAAAACATATATATTCAAGGTTTATATTTCTTTTAACCTTTTCTTAACTTTTTTTGATTTTTTAATAACCTTTTTGAATTTTTTTGTATTTTCTTATAGCCCTTCTTTTGATTTTTTTAAACCTTTTTTGTATTTTCTTTAAACCTTTTTAATAAATTTTTTGTATTTTTTGTATGCTTTTCTCAATATATATATATATATATATTTGTGTTTTTTTCTAACCCTTTTTTGATTGATTTTTATATTTTTTATGTAAAACCTTAAAAATGACTAATCACGCACGTAAATCAAATGCATAAGCCACTTTGGGACATCACGGTGTAATATAAGATTTACCCACGAAAAACGTGAAAATGGCGTGTCTACAGCTGCCCCGCCTTGGCATCTGCTTTGTAGGGGCAGGACATGTAATAGAATGAAATGGATTGGAATGGAATGGAGTGAAGTGAAAAGCAGATGTCAAGGTGTGACGAAACACGCCTTCATCATTTTCCTGATGGAAATCTTTCCCGAGTTTGACCGAAGTAACCTTGAGGACGGTCCTCCGAAATCAACCATTGTTTAGATGATAACAAACAAGGAATACAAAGTGTGCATTGGGGCACAAACAACTAAAAGGACCAACTTCACGGTGCGGAAGTACTTGGGTCGTAAACCTCAGGTTTCACCATTGGAGAGCGGTTACCAGCCAGTGGACGTGCTACAACCAAGGTGGGTCCGAGGGGAATAAAGGATGAACTGAAGACAAATCCAAACAATGGTTTCTTCCAGAGAAACACCCCAAGGCGACCTCAGGAAAACTCAGTACTCGACTCAGAATGGAATATCTCACATTTCAGAGTGTTTAAACACAGTGGCTTACACAATCAACTTAAGTGAATGATTCTCACAATGAGATCAACTGGCCAATGTTAAGCTGTGGAGATTGGGTCAGGATACCGATTCGATGAGCTGGTAATGAGCCAGAGCCCGTTTATCGCTACACCAAACGAACCGTCGTCCCCATTCTGACATAGCTTAACGTCCTACTCATACGACTCGAACTCCTCTGGAGTTATCAGAGTTTCAAACTCAAACTCCAAATTCATTCAAGGCGTACGGCTCTTACAGACTCCAATTATGTACATACGATACCAGACACACTGCGGATATGATACATGTGGGAGGGTGATGACCCATTTTTTTCTTTTTCTTTCTTGTTTTCTTTTCTTTTTCTTTAAAATTTACATAGAACAATTTCATAATGATACAATCATGAAGACAGAGTTATTTAAGGCAATCATGATAGGACAGAATTATCAACACAATCATGACAAGATAGAATTATGAACGCAATCATGACAAGATAGAGTTATTAGCACAATCATCAAAAGACATAATCATAACATTACCAATCATACAGGATTAATAAGCATAACACGACAAACTGTTGATGACGACCTTGATCCCTTCCTATTCTATAAGTAGCTCATATGCGAACTAGGAAGAAGCATAAGCACGAATTCCCTGAAGGGAAGCAAGAGAGAGAAAGAGTGATCTTAGCCCTTTGACTTGAGATGGAAGGCGAATCCTCGCGTCCCGTGAAGAGAAGCAGGGCTAGCAATGAGATCCAACGGCTTAGGGACCTTGAAGGGCATCTGAGTGAAAGAATTCACTCAGGTCTGGTGAGTTGACTCATTTTCTAGTTTCTGTATGACTTCTCCTTCACCTTCTCGACATTTCCTTTCCTTTTCAGCCATATCCTCTCTTCCCGGGCCCAAGGAAATTCTCAAAGTTGCCCTGGCTATCGAAGCTCACTTCGAATATGACCATTGGCATGAGAGCTGTGATTTCAAAATGGCATCTCCAAGGACTGGTGATTCACGCCAAACACTATGACAAGATTTACATGGATTGGGCAGCCATGGGTGCACTGGTAGAAATTTGGCACCCTCAAACTCACACCTTCATTTTCCCCACTTTTGAAGCAACAATTCTTCTTGAGGAGGTGGAGTTGCTGCTCGGTTTGAAGAGATTTAAGAAGGATGGCAAGATAAAGATCTCGCGCATGCTGAAAAATGTGACTTCTGAGGAAGTTCTCGGAAGTTTCATGCCATCGAAGGCTATCAAGGCGGTCCAAACTCGACAGGGAATTAACTTACAAAAGCTTGCGGAATGGACCATGAGTGCCCTGGAAGAATCGACAAGTGATGATCAGCTGGAGAAACTGATGAAGGGGTTCACAATCTTCTTAGCGGGAGCTCTCCTATTTCCTTATACAGATAACATAGTGGAGGAGGACCAATTGAGCGCCATTTGTGAGATTTGGGATGGCAAGAGAGTGGGGCCCGCCATCCTTGCCTATCTCTACAGCGGTCTCACAGCTTCCAGTATGGGTAAGCCTCCTTTCGGTTGCATACTCCTTCTAAATTACTGGATTGACTTGCATTTCAAATTTGACCACCACGAGGGGATGGCGACTACCTCAAAAATCTTCCAACAAAGTCCACTTTACCACATAGCCGATGTGTTAGGCTTTAGTGGTAATGTGGTAAATCGCGCTCCTTGGTTGAAGAAACGCGAAGATTGGAGGAATCACTACAGCACTATGATGCAGAACATGTTCACTTATGCGCCAACATGTTTACTGTCATGTGAACTCTCACGAGGTCTTTCCCAGATGCGGAGGTGCAGCTGGTCGGCACGACTGAGTTTGCTCTGTACAATGCACATCGGTGTTATACTCAGATCAGCCTCCCTCACCATTCATTCCCAATGTTATCTGAAACTCCTCCCCTGAAGAAGAGAGAGCTAGGTACGGAGGGAGATGCAAACGATGTAAAGGCAATTAAAGCATCGTGGAAGGCAAGTGTTCCACTGAAGGTAATGGTGTCTGTAAATGAGGACATGGAGCTGTGGAAAGCTTATGTAACCCAATTGGGGAATTTGAGGCCCGAAGTGCCTAAACCCCTGGTGTAGTCCTCATTTTGGAATGAAATAAGGCCTTAATGCCCTTGCACATGCTTTGAATCTCCTCCATCCCTTTTCCGTAAGCGGGCTAAGATGGCAGACGCCAAGCAACAGCTGACCATCACAGAATAAGAGATGAAAGATCAGAGCAACTACAGCATGCGGGATTGCCCCGAGATGCCTTGATGCTAAAGGTTTCTCTCCAAGTGACGAGGAGAGAGGTAAAGCGAGAGAAGATGAAGAGAAAGGCAAAGACATAGCAGCACAAGAGACCCATGAGATGGAGCTCTGAAAGAAAGAACGTCCAGACACGTCACTTGCTCCGCAGATCGGAGGGGAATTGGAGCTCGCGGCAAGGGAGCTCATGGAGCTGGTACAGTCTCCTTCGGCAGAGCAGAGGGGAGTTCAACCAGCATCCTCAGCTTCAAGAGCTTCACGGCCATCAGGGTCGCGAGAGAAGCAGGAGGACGACGAAAAGCACCGCCAGAACATATGGAAAGGCATGGCACAACAAAGCGATTGCTACATCACGAGACTATAGAAGGCCTCCGAGGGAATTCTTACCTTTGGAGAGAGAAGAGACGTAACCAGGAGGGTGACGAGGATTAGTGAATGGCTTGTACACCCACTCCTTCCTCATGACGGGCACAAACCCTTATATATATATGTGAATGAAATGGCTTGGTTTGAACGCAGCTTGCTTTCCCGTTCGTTCCTTCTGCTCTACAGGTCTTTTCTACCACATGGGTTCCTGCGAGACATGCTCGACGAGATGTCGCCTTAAAACACGGAGTGGTGACTCACCATAGCCATGATTTTCAAAGGGAGTCTGCCATCAGACTTCAACAATATCAGCCCGTGGTGCTCTTTTCCACGTGAATGTCCCTCGTTTCCCTGTTTGCGCTAAAAGTAGTCGCAATAGGACAAGGGACACGGGGAATCTTTGGACCGAATAGGAGTGGCAAGTCAACAAATCACGGCTCCGCTCCATTTACTTCACATGGCGAAGTGACACGCGAGTGTACTGTGGCCATGATTTTTCAAAAGGATCTACCACCAATTTCAAAAACGTCGGCCCTTGGCCCTATTTTCCCGCATAATTGTCCCCGATTTGCTTGTTTGCTCTAAAAGTAGATGCAACAGGACCATAAACGCGGAGAATCTTTGGACCGAATAAGGACGACAAGTCAACAAATCACGCCCCCAAATCGATCACTCCCCATGGTAGAGTGTCCGCAACAGTAAGGGGGGGTGACTTGTCGCAAAGGCTGTTGCTAGGGGTGATGGTGATAGATCTAGATCACCTTCCTTCCAATCCTATAAATACCTCCTCTTTCACTCGACTTGAGAGCACCCGAGTCGTGAGAGCTGATCCGAAGAGTGAAAGTTTACAAGAAGGGGAGGTAGTGAGAGTTGCTCAATTTTAGGATGGAGGGTGAATCTAGCTTCAGAGCAGAAGGTGAGTCTTCCCGCTCTTCAAAGAGGAGCAGATCTGGCAGCAGCTCCAGGAGACTCTCAGAAGTCGAGGGGCAGCTCGGTGAGAGGATGCAATCACAACTCGTAAGTTGGACCTTGTCATCCCTTTCTTCATTCTTTCTCCCTTTTTCTTCCTTGGCAAAGCTCCCCTTTGCTCAGTTCTTGTGTATGTGCAGAGCATGATGAAATCGCACATTTCTTGGGAGCTAGTGGTTGCCGCATATCGTGGTCTTCCAGACTTCCAGAAGGCCAGGCTAGATGTGATGGGATTTGGGGCCTTTCTGCGGATCGAGCCAATCAAGCTCGACCTCGTCCTCATCCAAGCATTGCGCGAAAGATGGGACCCAGTGAGTCGGGCATTCTTGATGCCCTGGGGGCACATGGTACCCAGTCTAGAAGACGTTGTCCGCATCACGAGCCTCAGAGTGGATGGGGAGGCAGTGACCGGAGTCACTTACGCGGACTACCGAGAAGGTGCCCAAAAGCTATTAGGACTGGAACTTGACGGTCGGAAGAACCGATCAGTAGCCAAGGCGTCTATCATGGAGGCATTGGGACTTGCTGATACTCGTCCCCGGGATGATGAGCCCTTGGAAGAATTCATGGAAAGGACAGAAAGAGGGTGTCGTGCTGTGTACTGCACAGATTTCGGCAATTGGGAAAGGTCCAACATGGATTTGAGGAGATTTCTCCTCTTCTTACTGGGAAGATTGCTACTGAGCTCGAAGGGAGGCAGCATCGACTGTCGCTTCCTAGAGTTGTTAGTAGATCTCGAGAGAGTAGGGCAGTATGCTTGGGGAGCTGCCG
Organism: Amorphophallus konjac; assembly: GCA_022559845.1. NCBI lineage: Eukaryota > Viridiplantae > Streptophyta > Magnoliopsida > Alismatales > Araceae > Amorphophallus > Amorphophallus konjac. The sequence goes on along the minus strand of CM040119.1, from coordinate 312,313,107 downwards.
TGCTGGCACATCTGTTTACAGGCCTATCCCAAGAGGCAGACCGTGAGGTGACTGTCAGTGGCTTTACACCATTTATCCAGGTAATTTTTGTTTCATTTTTTTGTGTGTTTTATCAATAGTTCACTTAAGGCACTAATGGCACATGATGATGCAGCTATGGAGCTACTATTACCTCCCGATGGGGAGAGCTCGGCATTGGCGACCAGTGACGATGCCATTAGCCAGACGGTGGCAACCCATTATGAGTACATCACCTCTATCCTACCAACTGATGGTGTTAAGACGTGAACTGCAGGAGTTCCCTGCAGCGATGGTAGGATTCTTTTTTCTTATTTTTATTATTTTTTTTAGTTCCTTTTTTTTTTACTTCTACATTTGACTAGCTAAAAGAATATGTACAATCTAATCTAGGTGAACTGGAGACCCTACTCAAGTATGGTCGATGCCGACCAACCGTGGGTTTTGATGAGCCGTGCCCGGTTTGGACGAGAGCTTTGGATCCACTGCCTGAATGAAATCGAGCCGCTTCGGCTACGATTGGTTATGAGGACCCTGGGGCTATCCCAGGAGTGGGTGGATACGACTGCGCCACCTCGGGTCGGGAGAAAGACGCGAGGACCGGCAACCTGTGTTGATTAGCGTGTGCGGTTCCCCGAACAGTATGAAGACTGGCAACGGGGTGGCACAATTGTGGAATCGCAGGCACAAGATAGTGAAGACTATCTGCGTCTATATAGGGCAATGTATGCAGAGCGACTCCAACCTGGGAGACTTGTGGAGGTAGGCCTCCCTTTTTTTCTTCTTTTCGTTGTTTTTGTTGTTTTTGTTCTTATCTTTTTTTTGTGAAAATGCTGACTCCTATAACATGGCTGTAGGATGTCCGTGATACCATGATAGCGAACTTGCGAGCTCGCTTGGCAGACACGGAGCGACAATTGGGTGACACGCGTGGTGCCTTAAGTGCCTCGGTAAGTGTATATGCAATGCATACTCTTAATTATGACCCTAGATTCATGGTGCTTAGCCACTAATTATCACCTCATGTGGTTATAGCACGTCCAGATCGACGCAGCCTCATCAGCGATGAGAGCAGATGGCGTCTCTTCCAGCTTATGGATCCCTACCTCAGAGCTGGATTTGCTTCACGAGCAACTCGCTCATGCCACGCAGCGTGCCGCAGAGGCAGAAGGAATGCTCTCTATACAGGTAAAAGTTTCATTGTTGAATCTTCCTCATTCATGCCTTGCTGCATATCTGAGACGGCATATCTGGCAGGAAAAAGAGACACAAGAGGCACTTGCCCAAGCTGCGCAGAGGGAGGCTAGAATAGCGGAGCTGGAAGATGAACTGTGGCATCGTCGAGATGATGACTTTTCTAGGGACGCCGTGGAGCTAAGGATCACCCTTCAACTGGAGAGGGAAGACCGAGAAAGAGAACGGGCAGAGAAAGAAAGGGACAGAGAAAGAGAAAGAGCCGATAGGTTGGCTGAGAGGGAGGAGCGAAGGGCCATGGAGGCCTAGTTGTTTGAACTCCGAACCAGCCTTGGCCTTGCTGAACAATGGCTGAGAGATGGTGAGGAGCGCTACCGAAGAGCATGAGAGCGTGGCTTTCGTGTTAGTAGCTTCTTTACTGCCCCTGCAGATCGACGCCGGGGTACAGAGATGGGAAGAGGAGTGCAGGCCGGTAGAAGTACCGCTTTTCGTAGTTGGGTTGCACCCTCGAGAGCGTCTTGCCCGGAGAGCGGAGGGACGAGTAATGTAGAGAGAGAAGGTGGAACTTAATGTACAATTTATAGGAATGAAATAAAAAGCTTGATTTTTGGTTTTTGTTTTCATCTCTTTCTTGCTATCTCGAATCCCTGCGCACATCACTGAAACAAATAAGTCAGAATTTCTGCTCTGACTTGGCCCCTTGCTCAATAAGCAGATTTCTGTTTTGACTGTCCTTGATAATGGGTCAAGGGGCCAAGCCCTTATTAATAAAGGCAAGATAAAGATATGATGGTGAATGCGGCACACAAGCACACGGATGCAAGCAAAAATTAAAGGTGGAATGCTGCATACAAATGCAATCATAGGAAATGCGATTTTTTTGTTTTTATTTCTTCTTGCATTTTTTTGTTGTTTTATTTTTCATCATTTTTTTGTTTTGCATATGTCTACATTTTTCTCTTTCCCCCTTCTTTTTTTTTGTTGTTTTTATCATCATCATTTTTTTGTTGCTAATGCCTGGTAAGCACCCATATGGCACCTAATCTGCATGAGAATATGGATTTCTTACTAACCTCCCAGGTATCCTAAGTGCACATCTAGGTTGATTTGGGCCTCTAGACTCCTCGAATGATAATCCCGCCGGCTAAGACTTATCCTGATGACAATACCGTCATGCCATGCTTAGGCTCCCAGTTGCTTCCGACCGCAGGGATTCACCTAAAAAGTGTTCGAGGTAAATGATTTGCCCGACCCGGGTCTATTTTTTCACAACTCTAGATGGTATATAATGGAACACCCTGGAACCCAAACGACCAACCGCTCGACGCTGACCCGGAATCAGACGCCGTCGCACCCGTAGGTGACGCGCTTGCATTGGTCTAAGCCCGAGGTTAGATAAGAAGGCATTAAGGTGGTGGATAAGGGTCTTGACCGGCCAGAAACACGGAGACTCCTTCATGACAATGGCTTCTGCTTTTCAAAATGGACAACCATATGTTTGTGTTAAAAGGATGTTGCAGGCTTTGGCGAGTTTCACCCTTCGGGAACTCCATTGAGCTTTGATCTTCAGGGGAAGGAGGAAGAATATTGGGGGCAAATCTTCTGAGAGGACCGACAAAACCGTTAACCCGGCGAGCCAGTAGGGGCGCACTTAACTTCCCCTTTCGGGCAACTTCAGACCAAATCTCGAGCATTTACATCTCATGACCCCTTTTGTGTAGAATTTGACTTTGAGTCAAAGGAGTTTATCTGGTAGAATCAGGCACGGTTACGACCAGGCCTTTTCTTTTGGCTTTGATTTTTTGCTTCTTTTTTTTGATTTTGAGGGAGATATAGTCATTTGACGTTGTGGAATCCCTCTTGTATGCCTACGGGGACACTGCCCTCTTCTCGTGCTCTGACCCATGCTCGAAGAATTAGGCCCTACTCTCACCCTAGGGGTTGTGTTCGTGTTTCCCATGCTCAGCGTTTTAAGGGTGCCGGCTATCTCATTCGGTCGAGAAGAAGAGAATAAAGATTTGAGCTTTCTTGGAGACCTTTTGAGTGATGCCCTACCATAAGCGATGCTATCAATTTTTTTATAACACAGATGTGTATACATGTTGTCTTCTTTTGAGGGGGCATAGGCCGAACTGGCTGGACAGGGGTCTCCACGGTTCTGGCAAACCAAGGCCTGAGACCTACCAAGCCTTAATGGGCCCTATCTTGACATGAAGGTAAGATGCAGTAACTTGATTCCATGGTGGTCTCCAAACATTAGCATTTTGATTTTTCTATTTTTTTTTGTTTTCCTTTTTTGTTTTCATGTATAAATTTTTGTGGTTTTCATTATTTTTCATTTTTTGTTGTTTTTGTTTTCAAAAAAATATTTTTTTGTCTTTGACAGTATGTACACCTATCTAAGGGTAATACTTCTTAAGGTAGAGCCCATTCCAAGGGTGGGATAACTCAACTCCTTCAGCATTGACTAGCCTGTAGGCGTTGCTAGGATGTACAGTCTGAACCATGTATGGTCCTTCCCAATTGGGTTGGAGCTTAGAACGCGGCCCGCCAGGTTTTACAAAAATTCTTTTCACCACCATTTCACCAACTTTGAATTTTCTCTCAATAACCTTCCTTTGGTAAAAACGTGCGAGTCTATTTTGGTAGACGCGAGCATGCTCGGCAGCAACCAGACGTTTCTTGTCTAAGAGTTCCAACTGGGCAAGGAGAGAATCACGACGTTCGTCGAGGGGAAGGTCCTTGTCCAATTGTACTCTCAGAGAGGGAATCAGAATCTCATATGGAACTACCGCCTCCATCCCGTAAGTGAGGGCGAACGGAGTTTGCCCAGTACGAGTTCGGATTGAAGTGCGATAGGCCCATAGAGCTTCGATAAGCTTCTCTGGCCAATCCGAGAATCTGCTAGACTCACAAGTTTTCTTTATGATTTTGATCAGTGTTTTATTCGTAGCCTCTGCTTGGCCATTGCCTTGTGGATAATATGGTGATGAATGATGCAATGCAATCTTATACCTTTGGCAGAGGTCCTGAAGATCCTGAGAGATGAATTGTGGCCCATTGTCGGTGATGATAGTTCTGGGAATGCCGAACCTGGCGATGATGTTCTTCATGATGAACTTGCAGACTGTGGATGCCTTGATTTCTGCATAGGCTTCAGCTTCGGCCCATTTGGTGAAGTACTCCGTTGCAGTGAGGATGAAGGATTTTTGTTTAATAAGGGAGTTAGGATCACCAAGAGGACCGATGATGTCAAATGCCCACATGGAGAAAGGCCATGGGGAGGATACTGGATGGAGAGAGGAAGATGGGGAATGAATCTTATCGGCGTGAAGTTGACACTTGACACACCTACGGACATAGACGGCACAATCTTCCTCCATGGTGGGCCAGTAAAAGCCTTGCCGAATGATCTTCTTGGCAAGCATTTGACTGTTCACATGGCCACCGCACACACCTGAGTGTGCTTCGTCAAGACACCTCAAAAGAACACCAGTAAGGCTTCTTTTGTACAGCAATCCTCCAACCAGTGTGTTTATTTTGAAGGAGTGGTAACAAGACCAGAATTAGGTGGGAGATGCCTAGAAGGATTTATAGGATGAGAAAGAAATCAAAGGAAAAGGTGAGGACTAAAGCATCGAAAGCAGTGTGAGAACGGGCAGATGCCCGAGGCAGTTGATGTGGCAAGAATCGAGTCAGACTCGGGATCGGGCTCGGGAGGAATTAGAGATTGATGAATCGAAGGGGGCGGATCTGAAGGGTCCGGAAGTAAAGGAGGCAAATCATGGGGGAATGGATCCGGAGGTTCCGGAGGAAGAACATGATGAGGGACGCGATGCCTTGATAAAAGGTATGGAAAAAAGTAACTCAAAGGGAGGAAAAGAATGAAGGACACAATGACATGGAAGAACAAAAGGATAAATCGGAAGAAGGGAATGCTCGGAGGTTCCGGAGGGATATGAAGAGGGAGGGCGCGATGCCCTAGGAGGGATGGATAATAAGATGAGAAATCCGGAGGTTCCGGAGGGATATAAAAGGTGGATAAAGACGGGGAATTAAATAAAGAGGGGTCCGGAGATTCCGGATGAGGTGGAATGTGAGGGTAGGATAAAAACAAGGAACTAAACAGAGAGGGGTCCGGAGGCTCCGGACGAGGATGATAGATGGATAAAGATATGGAATTAAACATGGAGGAGTCCGGAGGTTCCGGACGGGGATGAATATAGGAGTCCGGAGGCTCCGGACGAGGTGGAATGTAAGGATCCGGAGGCTCCGGAGGGGGTTGAATGTGAGGGTCCAAAGACCCTAGAACATAGGAGGAGCTTGATTGCGTAGATCTAGATGATGGAAAGTGTCCCCTTAGCCAATAGATCACCCATAAAAAGAAGCAGAATAACAGCACGAGTAGTGATGGAATAGGATATGAAGTAGATGGGCTACAAGATGGCTCCTCAACATGGGATTTCTCTCCCTTAAGCTTCACTTTATGCTTTCCTTTCTTCTTGGTGGATACTCTCTCACAGGATGACCTCTCAACCTTCAACATAACTTCTCGGCCTCTTGGGTTCGCAGACCGATCCCAATGATGTGCCCAAACAGACGGCCTCATCTTTCTCTGACTAACCGGCTTAATCGGTGCGATCAGGGCCCACGAGTTCTCATTTGACGGACTTTTAATAAGACCCCTTGAACGTTCAAAAGCGAACGGAAACTCTCTTGGTAAATGATGATAGCAAAAATTTGAGAGTTCTACTTGTGAAGTAAGGATCTTAACATGGAATGACTCCTTGAGAAATAACTCCCTTGATAAATAAATGCTATCTATCATTGGGAATTTGACCTTCGGCGTAAGGAGCTCCTTGAGAAATAACTCCCCTGATAAATAAATGGTATCTATCATTGGGAATTTGACCTTCGGCGTAAGGAGCTTCTTATTTGATGGACTGCTCAAGGGCGTTGGAATATTGTGTGTAAATATGCTTGGTAGCACATACGTTCGCCCCTTACATGGAAGTTGGTAGGGAGTAAACAAAATGTCAAAAGCTTCCAACAAGGAGTGACCTAACCCGACCTTGAGCATAGAATTCATCATCTCCTCGGCAGTAGAATGTGTCATTATTATGCTCGAGGAGAACCCCTTCTTTTGATTAGCCATTTGAACTATGACCGAACAAGGGGTAATAAGAGCCGTGAAAGAATGTTGGCCCATGAGTAACGTGATCGCTATTGTTTTGGTCCCTGATTTGCTCAGCACTAATTCCCGAGAGTCCTTCTTGATGGGTATTGGTGCCAATGGAAATTCGGCCTTCTCAAAGGTGACCGGCACAAGAACCCGAATCGGCATTCGGCATATGAAATCTTGGATTTTGAATGACATAGCCATAACCGAATTCTTCTTGTCCGATTCTTGATAATCATCTTTGGCACATGTGTCTGTAGAAAGACACCCACTCCGAGAGGTGGTGGAAGGAGGTGAGTCGGAGGGAATAGGCTCAGCAAGTAATGGAGGTTCAATAGAAGGAGTTGTAGGAAGGGTAGGTGGAGGTTGAAACGCGACGAGCTTCTCCCCTTGCTCGGAAGCAGAGGAGGTTGGCTCAGGTGCAAAAACAGACGAACCCTACTCAGGATTAATCACGGGTTTAGGTAAGGGATCACGTGGAAGAACATGAATAGGTTGGGGACAAGGGGTTATAGGGATGGTGGAAGCCTTAAGTGACGGAGGTGAGATGAAGGCAATGGGCTCAGCGGGTAATAAAGGTTCAATGAAAGGGATTGTAGGAAAGGTAGGTGAAGGTTGAAACACGACGAGCTTCTCCCCTTGCTCGGAAGCAGATGAGGTTGGCTCGGGTGCAAAAATAGATGGGCCATGCTCAGGGTTAATCACGGGTTTAGGTAAGGGATCATGTGGAAGAACATGAATAGGTTAGGGACAAGGGGTTATAGGGATGGTGGAGGCCTTAGGTGAGAGCAGTGGAAGGTTACTATGTTGGAGACAAGGGTTAACTGGAGGCTCAATGGAGGCTGATAGTATGGGGGTTACTTATGTAGTTAGAGGGGTAACAGTAGGAGACTTGGTGCGTAGGAAGCGTCGGGTTTTAGTGGTATATGAAGGGTTCAAAATAGGGGGTGATTCATGGTGTATTGATGCGGGTTGTTGGGATACAGACCCGTCATCATAACACCATGTGGTTTCATAGGTAAGGGTAGAATCAGTAGGAGACTCATGGTACGTTGACGTAGGTTGCTGGAGCATCGACCCATAGTCATAATACCATGATGTCTCATAAGTGGAGGTAGAATCAGTAGGAGACTCATGGTACGTTGACGTAGGTTGCTGGAGCATTGACCCATCGTCATAATGCCATGATGTCTCATAGGTAGGGGTAGAATTAGTAGAAGACTCATGATATGTTGACGTGGGTTGCTGGAGCATGGACCCATCGTCATAATACCATGATGTCTCATAGGTAGGGGTAGGGACAATGGGAGACTCATGGTACGTTGACGCGGGTTGCTGGTGCAGTGACCCATCGTCATAATGCCATGATGTCTCGTAGGTAGGGGTAGAATCAGTGACTTCATCCTGAGCATATGAGTCTTCTGGTGGTGGTGGAAGAGGGAAAGAACGAAGAAAACTAGGAATAGGTGCAGCAGTGACTTCATCCTGATCAAAGGGCTCTTCTGGTGGTGGTGGAAGAGGGAAGGAACGAAGAAGCCTCGGAGTGGGTAAATCTTCAAAGTTTTGACAAATTTCATCATGTGCCATTTCCACTTCTCCATAGTCATCAAGTTCAAATGGATGCCGTGAGGAATACGTATTAATGAGGGGAGGAAGATTTTGCGTATATGGATGTGGATGTGAAGGCGGAGGGCCATATGAATTAGTGTGGTGAATGGGTGATGGATAGACGACATCCAGTTGATCGTAATGACTTGAAAGAAGCTCTTGCTCATACTCATCTCTTGCCTTCTTCCACTCCTTATCTATTTCAGCGATTTTAGCGTGAAGGGGGTTGACTTGAGGAGGAGGGGGCGATAGCCGCATTGTGAACTCCTTTAACTCTTCCTTCATTTGATCCATTTTGTCAATGAGAGCTTGTTGGAGAGGTGCGACTTGTGAAGTAGAGAGTTGGCCTTGAGGCATTGGAGGGGCAGCTTGACATGGAAGGCTTGAAAAAGAAGTGGAGTAAGGCTCTCCCGTAGGGTGACTCGATTGAGCCAGGGTAGGAGGGGCAGCCAAATTTTGGGGCCATGAGGGGTGAGGAAAAGAGGGCAAAGGTTGGGCCTGCCACTGAGGCGAAAGAGGCCTCGTTGAGGCTTGAGAAAGGAACCCTGAACTAGAGGGGTATGACGGCCCACCAGTGGACAGACCCGTTTGGGGTACCGTGTGAAGGATGGCAGGGGCTTGAGATTGTGGAAGGGGAGATTGGTAAGAGGCAGGCTGTTGACTCGCCTGTCCTTGAAATGAGGAAGAAGGAACGTCATGTACATATGATGGAAAAGTGGTAGCCTAGAGCGGCTGTTGGTAGGATGTGGGAGCCGGAGTTGACTCCTGAGGAGGGGGAGCAACAGATTTCCCCTTTAAAATAGCCTGAAAGGCTAGAAGTTGCTCAGGGCTGAGCTGCGTACTGGCGAGCACACCTAACAGGGAAAAGATGTCCTTAGGTGGGGCTACTTCCCGTGAAACAGCGGGAACCTCTTGCGAGGTGTCACGAGAAGGGCCTGAGTCCATTGCGTGGACACGTGGGTCAATTGACTGACCACGTCCTGATTGGTTCACTTCGAGAGAATCGTGGGCCATTGTTGTGATTTTTCCAGAACGTAAAAGCATACACCAATAGACAAATATCAGAAATTAGCAGACAAGTGGATGATCTTACGCCACTTTTTTGTTTTTGTTTTACCTCTTTTTTGTCTTTTTAACAAATATAAATATTCACACAAAATTTGCAAAAATCCTAGTTACACCTTGGTTTTACCGCCGTGTCAACTAGGGACACTCGTCTCACCACGGATAGGTAACTAACTTTGGGGTACTTCAGTGGTACAACATGCCCAGTGAACGAAGAGGGAATCCTTCGATGTCGGGGACTTACGGAGGTCCCGATGGAGGAGATCCTAGTCCGTCGAGAGGAATTCCCGACGGAGAGTCCTTCCTTCACCGAGAAAGGTTAATCCTTAGAAAAGTAAAATAAAGGGGTAGATGCATGAAATGCAATACTGAATGAAAGATATATAAAACAGATATAACAAGAATAAACACACAAATATAACAGGGATGACAATAATATAACAGATATAACAACAATAAACAGATAGAGTATGATATAACCGTTCTTCTTTCCGAGACACGTAGACCACTTGGAAAAACAGAAAAGGACTATGAGAGTGCACGTGGTGCACAAGGGGAATGACGTAGCGCACGCAGGGCGCAATAAAAAAGGGGCACACGTGGGTGCCGAGTAGAGGGGAGCACACGTGGGTGCTAAACGGCACGTGGTGCTAACGAGGGGCACACGTGGGTGCCGAATAATGGGGAGCACACGTGGGTGCTAAATGGAGGGGCACACGTGGGTGCTAAATGGAGGGGCACACGTGGGTGCCAAATGGAGGAGGAGTGCACAAAGTGCACGAGACAACGCTAACCTCTCAAGTAACCACAAAGGACCGGGGGGAGTGCACGAGGTGCACGAGGGGAGTTGGCGCACGTGGGCGCAATAGGGGAGGGCACACGTGGGTGCCAAAAGGAGGGACACGCGTGGGTGTCAAAAGGAAGGGCACACGTGGGTGGCCGAAAGCTTGTGGGTAACCAAAAAAGCAAAAAGCAGGTCCCACCGTGATCGCCAGAGATGTGAACGCGTCACGTGGTGGACTGAGAGAGAGAGATGGGGTTTCTCCCTCTCTGAGTGAAAGGGTAAAAATGATGAAAATGAAAACGCGTGCGTAAAAAAGGATGATGTAGAAAAGACGGCAGAGAGTATGACCTGAAAGGTCACTCTGTACGAGGACGTGGAGCCTAGACTTACCGGACCCTCGGTACAGGGCGGAGAACGGGATCCGAAGACCCTCTCACGCAAACTGAACCCCTTCCCGGTAGGCGTGACCTACCATTCCGAGGGCAGCTTTCTATATACCGAGTGCGAACCTGGGACTCTACGTAGTAGAAGTTGGCGGATACAAAGACACACGTAGACTCGGAATTTAGAACGGTATATCACTCCTCACACAATAATAATAACATGAATATAAACAGTAAACAGACCACCGCAGGATATTGATCCGTGCGGGGTTTTAACAACAATATAATAGGTGCAGAAAGAAAAATGCCGAAAGTAAATGACCACGGTGAAATGACTCACCGCGATCGATTATAGTACAAACAGACCCGGGATTTAGCTATCCGCGGGTATTATAGACAGAAATTAAAATTTACTACAAGCACGCGTTTGGTGGTGTGATCGCCAGGGACCGAGGGCCCCGAACTGGTTGATTGATCGCTTGGCCTTTGACGCGGGATTTGCGCGGGTTCCTTCTTCCTCTTCGTTCGACGGGTCGAAGAAGGGGGCTTTTGACTGGTTACCCTGCAAAATAAACAAACAGAAAATAAAATTAAGTTAGACAAGTGATATGATATGATAACAATTCATAAGATAAAACAGTGATAACATGTATGACAAACTAAAAGCACAACAAAATAGTAAGAGTAACAAAAGAGCCGCTGATGGCGACACAAGCGCGAAGCGGGCAAACGGTGGGACGAGACGGCTTCCCCGTGTACGAGAGCACGCGGGAGCGTTGATTGGGCCGGAGGTTCGGCTTTTATTCCTGCACGAATTTAAGAAGGATTAAATATATGTACGCAAAACATGTTTATATATATATATATGTACAAATATACATATACATGTCTAATGATATATATATATATAACTATATATATTAATATATATACATAATGATATATATAAAATATCTATCTACACCCTGAAAATAAAAGAAACAAAATAAAATAGCTAAACTAGGATATTTAAAATAAAGAGAAGGGAAGAAAAAGAACTCTTTTTTAAGGCTTTTCTTGAGACTTTATTTATATGTGTATATAGTATATATATGGGATATATATAAGAGAGAGAGATATATATATATATATAGCATATAAAATACTACAGATGAATACTAAATGCTCTATTATAGATTTAGTATATATATCTGCACTTTATATGTACTATATAAATACTATATATATGCTATATACATAAATACTACACACAGGGAGGAAAGGGGGAGATAGAGAGGCAGAAGGATGAGGGGTCGGGTGTGAGAGATTGAGAAAGAGAGAGTAAGAAAACAGGGAGAAAAATAGAGAGACGGTGAGAGAGAGTAACAATAAAAAAATAAAAAAAGAGAAAGGATGAGAGGGATCGAGAGAGAGAGAGAGAGAGAGAGAGAGAGAGAGAGAGAGAGAGAGAAGCAGAGACGAGACAGATGAGAGGGGGAGAAAGAGATTAAGAAAGAGAAAGAAAAAAAATATAAAAGATGAGGGAGAGAGAGAGAGATCGGGTGAAAGAGGAGAAGAGAGAGTCAAAGAGAGAAAGAGAAAGGTTAAGATAGAGAGAGATACGGCAGGGAGGGGGGTGAATAAAAATAAATAGAAAAAATAAGAAAGTGAGGGAGAGATCGAGAGAAAGAGGGAGAGAGAGAGAGACGCGAGAGGGGGAGAGAGAGAGGCCGACGATGGGGAAGAAGAGAGAGAGAGGGAGAGGGAAGAAGAGAGAGATAGAGATAGGAGTGGAGAGAGAAAAAACGAAGAGAGGGAGCGGGAGAGAGAGGACGAGAGAAACGGGAAAGAGAGAGAAGGAAACCGAGAGTGTGAGAGAGAGAGAGAGAGAGAGAGAGAGAGAGCCGCGATAGAGAGAGGTAGAGAGAAAAAAGAAAAAATTAAAAAGAGAGAAAGAGGACCGAGAGAGAAAGGGAGATGAGAGGGGGATCGCAAGAGAGTGAGAAACAGAGAGGGGGTGAGAGGGGAGAGAGAGCAGCGCGAGAGATAGAGAGGGGGAGAGAGAAGAGAGGAAGAGCACGGTGGGAAGTGGGGGGGGGTCGACGCGGTAGTGGCCGGAGGCAGCGCGGCGGTGTCCACGGCGACGTGGGGAGGTGAGCTCGACGTGGGCAGTACGTCGGGGTGGACGGACGTGCAGTTGGTGGCGGACGATGTCCGGCGATGGTGCTGCGGTCAACGGGCGTGCGGACAGCGGCCGGCAAGGTGAACGTGACGGAGGGCACGGTGAAGACGGTGGGATGATGGCGTCCGGCGGCGGTGTGGTTGGACGAGGCGGCCGGTGGCTGTTCTGGGCGTTGGCGGCGACGTGAGCAGCGGCGTCCGGTGGTGGCAGCGCTGTCGGAGATTCACAGGCGGAGGTGCTGACGGCGACGACGGTCGGCAAGGTGGAGCTCGTGACGGAGGGCACGGTGGAGATGGTGGGCATGCAGACGGTGGAGGACGGCCGGGGACGGCAACGTGGGCGGCGTGGACGTGGTGACTTCACGATGGTGAGAAGATGGCCGGAGGGTGGTGGACGGCGCTGCGGCGTCGGTGGCGTGGCAACGGTGACGAGGAGGGGACTACCGGCGACGAGCGGCAGGTGCAGGCGGACGATGAGAACGGCAACGGCTTCACGGCATGCTCGCGGAGGTGGTGCTGTGGCTGGTGCTCGGGGCAGACCGGGGTTGCTCGCGGCGACGTGGACGGGATGGCGACGGCGATGAAGAAAGGACGCCGGTGAGGCCGTTGCCGTGGGCGACCGGACGAAGGCAACGGCAGTCAACGGACGGCGTGGAGCTGATACGGATGGTAGAACGGTGGTCACGACGGTGGTGGCGTGCACGTGTGTGGCAACGTGGGAAGGGGTTGGAGGTGGCTGTGGCGGCTGTTGGCTGCCATCGGTTCTGTAGAGGAGAGGGAGTGAGGGAGAGATGGGCTCACGGTGGCTGTGTTGTGAAGTGGAAAAAAGATGATGATAGGAAGAGGTGGAGGTGTGGCAGTAGAGATAGGCTTCGATGGGGTTGACAGTGAAGTGGAGAGGGACGTGAGGGGGAGAGATTCCCCGTGTCCGGCTGCTAGGTGTACAAGATAGAAAGTGATAATGAGAGAAAGGACAGTGAGAGATAGGTGTGTGGTGGTGATTGGAGGAAGTGGATGCCAAGAGGGAGATAAGAGAGGAAACATGAGAGAGACACGAGGATTGAGATCGGGGGATTTAGGGGGTGAGAGAAGTGATTAGAATATACTAATTGCGATTAAGTTGATTAAGAAATTTTTTGTTTGTTTAAGTTATTAAAAATAAAACTAAGTATACATACACATCTACGTATATATTTACAACCATATATATATATTCATTTATATTATATATTATACATATATATACAGCATTCTCTATATATATAAAACATATATATTCAAGGTTTATATTTCTTTTAACCTTTTCTTAACTTTTTTTGATTTTTTAATAACCTTTTTGAATTTTTTTTGTATTTTCTTATAGCCCTTCTTTTGATTTTTTTAACCTTTTTTGTATTTTCTTTAAACCTTTTTAATAATTTTTTTGTATTTTTTTGTATGCTTTTCTCAATATATATATATATATATATATATATATATATATATATTTGTGTTTTTTTCTAACCCTTTTTTGATTGATTTTTATATTTTTTATGTAAAACCTTAAAAATGACTAATCACGCACGTAAATCAAATGCATAAGCCACTTTGGGACATCACAGTGTAATATAAGATTTACCCATGAAAAACGTGAAAATGGCGTGTCTAGAGCCCATAGGAAGGAATTGAGCTTGTGGACCTCTACCAAATGGATTGAAGGTGTTGGGTTGGGTTTGAAATTGACTTTGCATGGGTTGCTTTTGGACTTGATGAATAGAGGGGTTGGTTGCTTGAGGTGGAGCTTGTTGGGATTTCCAAGAAAAGTTCGGGTGATTCCTCCAGCCCGGATTGTATGTGTTTGAAAATGGGTCATTATTGGGTTTAGAGAATCCTTGGGCTGCAAAGACTTGCTCCTGGATGGCAGGGGGTAATTGAGCCGCAGTTGGACACTCCGTGATGTGATGGGATGGGCTTGCACATAGAGTGCATGCCTCATGTGGAGTGACAGATTGACCCAAGTAGGAATGGGATGATGGTTGGAAAGAAGGGTCTTTCAAAGTCAAGAGTTGATCTAACTTTTGAGTCAGACTCTCTACTTTATCCAACTTTTGAGTGATGAGATTTATGTCCAATCTTGGTTCAAAATCACCTCGGGCCTTGATCTCATATAATTCGGCCCGCTTGGAGGGCCCAATGGATCTCTCATAGGATGACAAAGAAGCATGATTGATAGAATTCTCACTAAGCATTTCGAATAAATCATACGCCTCATCCTCACTTTTTCTCATGAATGCCCCTCCACATGATGCATCTACCATTTGTCTAAATTGATCGGATAGACCTTCATAAAAAGCTTGGACTATTTGCCATTTGGACAACCCATGGTGAGGACACTTCCTAAGCAATTCCTTGAGTCTTTCCCATGACTCATGCATTTGTTCCCCTGGAGTTTGGGTAAAACCTGTGATTGCCCTTCTCATAGTATTGGTGCGGCCTATAGGGTAGAACTTCTTCAAAAATTCTTGTTGCATCTCGGCCCAAGTTCTCATTGGCTTCCCTATAGTGCCTAACCAATATTTTGCCTTAATTATCCTTAAGAGAGAATGGAAAGAGGGTCAATCTAAGGGTATCATCCGAGAAATTTTGGATTTTTACCGTGGAACAAATTTCTAAAAATTCATCAATGTGCTTGTAGGGGTCCTCATTGCTATTTCCATAAAATGAGGGGAGCATTTGAATTGTGCTTGACTTGATCTCATAATGGATGGCTTGATTTTGAGGAATGTAAATGCAAGATGGAGGTTGATATTGGTTGGGAATGAAATAATCCTTCATTTGCTTTGGAGGATTGGGATTTTCGGCCATGAGATTTTGGTGGTGATGTCCTTGATTTTCGGCCATAAGATCTTCTTGGAGATCGTCTCTTGGATACAAGACTCTCTCTATTTCCTGAATGGGTCCTAGTAGATTTGGATGTTGTGATCTTCTTCCTTGCATAAACTAGGACGAAGAGAGATGAGAGAGATTTTTTTTTATGATGACTTATATTTTTTTTTTGGTTTTGACACAAACTAGGACGAAGAGAGAGAAGATGAGGATTTTTTTATTTTTTTTTGTTTTTATTTTTGGTTTCTATTTTTTTTATGCAAACACAAACAAGTTGTCAAATAAATTACCTAATGACCTAGATGTGACTTAGACCTACAAATTGGGTTTCACAAAATGGCTAAAGTGCAACTTGAGTTCACCCTCAATATTTCCACCGGCCAGGTAAGGGGTGGGGTAGTGGGAGGCTCCCCTTACTTTCGTAGGGACCTAATTACAAACCACTAACCTGCTTAAGGCGTTTGCCGTCCGACCATCTTGCCTTAGGCACCGGTTTTCATAAGAGGGTAAGCCCAAATAACACAAGAACCACAGTGTGAACCTAGGGCCAACGTCTATTGAATTTTATTTAGGGTCTAGGTGATGCAAAGATGAAGGAAATTATGGTTTGTGGGCTAAGGAAGGGTGATGAAATCCCCACCTTATCTTGCTTATGGGTGTTGCCCTTAGAATATTTTAGAATGATATGCAACAAACCAAGTTCAAACAAGGGGTTCTATGCAAGTATGCATGAGTATGTGATTAAGAAAAAGATTCGAAAAGAACTCACCTTGCCCCTCGCAATCTCCAAAATACAATGACCAAAGTTAAACAACAAGGAAAAAAAACTTCTATCCTAAATAATGCATGACTTAGAGCATGAAAGTGTGATTTCTACTCTTGGAATGATGATTTTTTATTGGGTTCAAGTGAAGAGTTTTTTTTTAATTATTTTGTGAACCTATCTAACCACAATATGCAAGGATCATTAAAGAAATGACACAAAATGAGAGCAATAGGTTTGAAGACTTACTTGATGCGCAATCCCTCGTTCTCTCTCTCTCTCTCTCTTTTTTTTTTAAATGAATGACAAACTCAAAAGATGAAAGAAAGAAATGCAAACTTACCTCTAATTTTTCTGGGTTTTATTTTTAACCTGTAAAAAAAAGAGTGCTTTATTAGTACACTATATACACAAGGAAAACAAAGTTCTTAAATCAAAAATCATCATTCTTCCCCGGCAACGGCGCCAAAAATTGATAACGCGAAAGTTCGTCGTTTAAAACATGCGTATCAATCTTAAATTTTCAACTCGCACTAGATGAAGGTAAGACGTAATAAGGTGGCGAGAAGGGTCGAATCCACAGAGAAGAAGAGATTTTTAAAGTTAAAAACCTTGGAGTCCTTTAGAAAACGCTTGTGATTTTGTTTTGTTTAAAGAAAATAGTGAAATGAAGAACAAACCAAACACTTAATTAAAAACACCTATGACTATGCACCTATGCTATAGAAAATAATTGCATGAAGTGGAAAGAAGAGATAGAAGAAAGAGGTATAGATGGAAGAAGATCAAGAACTAGATCAAGAGAACAACTTTCATTAACTTAAAAGAAAGAGTACATGAAATGTGAAACAAGTTTACACTAATGACACAATGAGATTACAATGAAGTGAAATAAAATTAAAGCAATAACAAAAAGAGGAGCCTAAGGTGTGAAGATGGTAGTAGCAATGGTGATGACGCCGTCGTCTCCTCCTCGCCGAGCCTTGGAGAGGATCGCTCCGCCTTGAAAGAGATCGCGGTGGAAAGAGGTGGATGAAGAAGCCGTCGCCGTCCACGTCACGAGCCTTGGAACGTCGCCCGTCTTGATATGCACGCCGCCATGAAAGGGGAGTTGTGGAGGACAAAAAGGGAGAGAAATATAGAGAGAAATGTGGAAGGGTTTGTGTGGAGATGAAGAAAGAAGAAGATGAGAGAGTAAAATAGTGAGAAAATAAATATAACTCGTAAACAAAGAAGAATTGGAGGAAGTGATAGAAGAAGAAAATCTAGATATACATAAGAGGAAGAACTTTGATGAAGAACTCAGAGAGAAAAGAAGAGTGGAAGGACTTCAAAACTGAGAAATAACAAAAGCTAAAACCTCGGATGAACAGTGAAATCACAGGACAGCACAGTGAAAAACACATAATAGATTGAAAACCAGAAGGAATTAGAAGATGGTGCAGAAGAAGAAGTTGTAGAGAACGTAAAGATAAAGAACTTTCATGAAGACAGCAAGAGATGAAAATGACTAGAAGGGGGAGAAATATGGGAAAAAACAGAAAGAAACATGGGTTTGCAGATGAACAGGACAGCACAGTGAAAAATATGAAATAGCTTAAAGACTAAAAGGAACTAGAAGATGCTCCAGAAGAAGAAGTTGTAGAGAACTTAAAAACAAAGAACTTTGATGAAGAGTGCATGAGCTGAAAACGAACTTACAAGGGAGAACTCGGAGGCCTAAGGTTGGGAGAGAAATTGCCAAAAGAAGAACACCCTTCTCCTTCTTGTCATGGGCTATTTATAGGAAAAGTTGGGTAGATGGAGGGTGGAGATTGTATCAAAGGAGGTGGATGGATAAGATTTAAGTAGAATATGATGCATGGGGAAGAGAAAAAGTAGGTGAGTACACCCTCCTTGGGCTTTGGACAACCCCCTTCCCAAGGCTCATCATTCCTCTCCTTTATTTCAAACTTTGAATTCAATTTTCCCTCCAACCGAAATATGTGTTTCTTTTCTTCAATTTCAAACTTTTGAAATTTTTTTCCCTCCAATCAAAATATGTGCTTTTGACTTGGTCAAAGTAGTGGTGACAGTTTTGCCCTCGGCTTCTTTTGTAATTACCTTTGGTGTCCTACACACACATAATTGCACTTTAGTCCATAAAAATTATCATAATGTGCGCATAAATCTTAAATGCTCATGATTAATTATGTAATGGAGAATTAATGCTCATGGCCCTCAACTTTAATTCATTAAATAATATCACCAAATTAATCAATTTACGTGAAATACTTAATTTACATGTAAAGTTAAGATTAATGATGGGACATGCATAATTATCTAATTATATGCACATAAAACGGTGTATATGTGATGAATTATCATCGAAAATGAACACTTATCACCAAGTTTTTGATTTAATGAATCTAAGGACATGTTAGTCCTTAAATCTCATACTTTTGACAGAAATTCCTATGATTAATTGGCCATTAAACTTGATTAAATGTCTAGACTAAACGTGGGATCTTGGATCCAATAAATCAATGCCATCGCATCGTAGGGGCCCGGTCTGGTCCTGGGGAGAGCGCACGAAAAATTATTGAGCCCATGGATGTTATATTGACATGGTGAGGCATTGCACCGAGTGCATGACTAGTGTAACGTCTATGACATGAAAAATCACTTGTTACTCTTGTTACTTGAGCGTGCTTGAAATGATGTGTAAAATACTTGCTTGTTGGCCAATTCTCTATTACTATCTCATGTTGTAAATTCTTGTACTTGATATCTTGTAATTCTTGTCATCATATATTTCTTGACCTTGCAAAAATTTGTTTATTACGTTGTTTCATTATATCATCATTTATTTCTTTTATTAGCATGGCATATGAAAAATGTAACTTACTTGTTAATCACTTAAACTATGTCTGACGATAGAGTATAATTCATACTGAGCTTCTTGCTCACCCCTACTTCCAATCCTTTTCAGGTAATGCGGTAACAGTACGTTGCAAATGGGAATCGGATCAGTGTGATCGAGTGAACCTGGAACCTAGAGATTGGAGTCTGTTTTTTTTATCTTCTTGAGTCTAGCTAGCGTCGTGAGTCTAGTTATTTCTTTTTTGTTATTTCCTCCTTTAATTCGAATCTTATATTGTAAGAGTGGGTCAAAATTATACTTTTAAATATTAATAAGAGATCGTATTTTCAATACGTGTGTTTATGGCCTCCTTGCGTTTAATTGTGGTTATTTATCTTCCGCTCTTGTTATCATGACTGTTAACTGCCACGTTCTGAGCATCGCTTCCCGCTGCTATCGGTTCGGGGCGTGACATGAAAGGTGAAGTCTATTAAAAGAAACAAAATAGGGGTTGTGCGAAGCTACCGATAGTCGAGAATCTAAAGTGAAAGTGTAGAGAGGAGATTACCTTCTAGTGTTCTTCAGAAAATCTAAAATCCATATGTTTTGAAGCTCATTAGTCATTGCCTCACATTTCACATGGGCATTTTTGTGATGTATGTATTTTATGAATTTACCTACATTCATGGTTTATGTAGTACTTCTAGTTATGTATGCACAAATCTCTTAGTTATGTTTCATGTCTTACATTCTTAAATTTGAATCACATGCTCTTTTCTTAACCCATGTCTCATTTAGGGGGTGTTACTATATGTAATATTTGTGTGCATGACAGTTGTGCTTGTGTGGTTGCATGTTCATGCATTTCCCTTTGATCTAATTCTGAGCATAAACCTTGTATTTGAAGGAAAGAGCTCATCGTGTGCATATTTTCATGTACGGCATTTTCAGCATGCATATAGTTCATACATGATATCATCTTGAGCAATTCACACTTTTCAACAATTGGTATAGTTCATTTTGAAATGCATCATTTTGAACACATCATGTTGCATGAATGCTGAAATGAGTTCTACCAACTTTTGGTATCACATCTTTGGGCCAATTCTTCAAGAATAGAAAATGCAAATCTTTGGGCCTTTAATTTGACCCCAACAATTGGTATCAGCCAATTTGACCACCAATTGGCATCTGAACAACATTTGGTATCATACTTTGGGCCTTTGATTAATATCACTTGGCATTTACATTGGTATCATATCTTTTGGCCTAACACGTTCATCTCTTGTCACATCACCCCATGTCTTTTTGTTGATGATAAAAAGGGGGAGAATATTTGTGTGTGCTCAATGTTTTATGAATGGTGTTATTTTGGGGGAGAATTGGAGAATTGATGTATGTGCTCAATGTTCATGTTAATGCTTGGTCTTTCATAAGATGTTTGTAATACTATTCTATCACACACATCATTTTGTCATCATCAAAAAGGGGGAGATTGTTGCATCCCCTAGTTGGTGTTTGGTTTCAATGATATCAAAACGATTGTGTTTGTGTGTGTATGTGTTTCATTGAACAATATGTGTATATCGTGATTGATGAGTTAAAAGACGGCTTCAAGGTTCACTCTTGAAAGTCATATGAATCATTGGTGTTTAAGGAACTAATGCTATATTTTTTTTTTTGACTAAGGTCATACTTGCAGGGGCAAGGGTAGTGAACTAGACCCCAGCCACCATACAAGAAATTTTATAGATAATAAGAAGGGGATGAGAAGAAGAGGAGGGGGATACAGGGGACAACAAGGTCCAGGGGAGGGGGGAGGCATCCTACAAGGAATGGAGGAGCCCAAATACAACCAGAGGGCAAGGCCCAAAAGTAACAGATGTGAAACATAAGACATCGGAAAGACCAAAAGTAAGATCTTGTCTTGTAGGAACAAAATCCATGGCTCATGCTTGGAACTTAAAGGAGTCCATCAATGAAGCTCTTCTTGCAAAAGGGAGTTAACTCATTTATTGCCTCATGTCGACTCCCACTATGTTTCATACATTTCATCAAATAGACTTTTAAAGTCTTGGTTGGGTACTTTCATGCATTTTCCTTTTAAGGTTTTTGGGCTTGAAATATCATCAACCTTATAACTGGAAATTTGATGAATGTGATTTTAATGACGCTTGCTCATTACTTGGATCCATGGTCATTTGATTTGGCAAAAGGTTAATGTGTTTCATTCATGTTTCACATGAGTTCACATGAGTCCTTTGAGGGTTGTCACATGCTCAAGTATGTTCATGCATATTATTGATGGGGTGATTGTGATTTCAATGTATGGACGATGAGGATCCCTTGCTTATATCAATGCTTATCGTGAGATAATGCTTCATGAATGTTAATTTTTAATCAACAAGAATGCCATTTGAATGAATGTAGTTCCATGATATTATGCATGTTTTGCTTTTGACATAATTGTTAACACTTGTGTAATGAAGCATTTCGATGTTAAAGATTTGGTTGATTCAAGAAAGTGATTGAATGGTTGAGCTCCCATGTCATTTTATTTGATTAAGTGAGATATTCATGTTCATCACATCAAAACCTTGTCATATGGTGAATGTGTTTTTGATGGTTGAATTGGGAAGTCAAATACATGTTTGAATGTGTTCAATGATGTATTTTTATGTGAACTAGTTCAAAGAGTTAATGCTTGGTTCATGAATTTTGATTCTCATCTAACCTCTTGCTTTTTCATGTTTTCAGGATGGAAATACATAGTTAATCTTCATGAGATTATGGTAATATTTTTTCATTTATTTTCCCATGAATTAATGGTGTTTTAACAGGTTTTTCTAACCCCTATTGCAGGGGTCGACCCATAGAGTCGACCCTTAGAAGTTTTGGGCCAGATAGAACACATGTCATGCAGTCTGCCTACATGGGTTGACCCATGGGGTCGACCCATGGGGACTGAGATTCTATTTTTTGTTTGCCCGCCCTCTGGTTGTCTAGGGGGTCGACCCATTCCGGCACGGGATTTGCGAATCCGATTGAAACCCATTCTAAACCTTTCTAAACTTTACCAAAACACCTCCCAATGGTTCCTAATGTTATTAGGGTGTTTCTAACATGTATGGGAAGGGTTTTATGTATCTTTTGGGCTCTCTACCTTGCATATAAATATGATTAACGAATTTGTGAGAGAGGTAACCCTAATGCTCATTTGGTCCTTCTTGTAGGAGAAGAAAAAGGGGGAAAGGAAGAGGAGTTCTTCCAAGGTGATTTTCATTTACATCCATGAAGATTTGGAGCTCGTGGTAGAAGAAGAAAAGAAGCGGATTGAGGAGAGGAACAAGAGGACGCCGAAATCACCATCATCCGACATCGAACCAAGAAGAGCCGGAGATTCAATTGAAGGGGGAGATTTGTGCTTGTTGAATCTTTCTTGTTTTAGTCTTTAGCACATGTTTTGGGCTTAGAGCATTCATTTGTTAACTTGTTACAAACTTATAAACGATTTCTTGTGTGGGTGTTCGGAGAAAGGGGTTCTCCGAGTGGTTTGTGTTGACGCATGTGCGTCGTGTGGTGCGGAGCATATCCGCGTGTGTGCTTAGGCATATTGTGGGGTGTGTTCCCCGTGTGTAGTTGGGAGTTTACTCCCGTGTGGTTGCGTAGGCATCGCCGTACGCGTGTGTGTTGGAGTTTTACTTCGTGTGTGTGTGGAGATTTATCCTCGTGTGTGTGTTGGAGCGTCGTCTCCGTGTTGGGGATTTATCCCCGAGTGAAGTCTCACCGAGTTTGGTGAGGGGTGGACGTAGGGAGCCCGTCGTGATCCCGAACCACCTTAAAAATCCCGCGTCTTGTGGTTTGCTTTTGTGGATGCATGTTTAATTATTTATATTGGTTGAATGTTCGTGTGTGAACGGTGAGATTGAGAGAACTAAGTTTACCTTGCTTAGTCTAATTTCTTCAATCTCGTTCAAAGTTATTAATTCCTCTTAGTTAGATTTTTAATTTATCATCGATCGTGGGGGACAATTCAACCCCCCCTTCTTGTCTACTCGCCTATCTAGGGACCAACAATGACGAAAAAAGAGATCAAATCATCATTACTCATCGATGGTCATATAGCACAAGCGGTATAAAACGCATGATGCTGTCTCCTTTCATCAACAACATATGATGGGAATGTCACAATAAGAAAAACGACACCACACGGCTCTTAGTCTTGCCACAACTTATGTAGAACAATTAAGTCTCGAATTTTGAGTCTCACAGATTCTTACGAGTCTAACTTTTTACAGGCTCATGGGATACAATTATATCTTCATGGTTGATCTCAAAAGATCTCATCTTAACCACAGCCTAAGGCGGCATTTATGTGATGTTCGAAATATTCTGGTCACTCCTCCCTTAAGGATACTTAGAATATCAATGTCTCATCTTGCACGCAATCATCAAGCGGCAAGGTGAATCACCCGTGTGAGAGGGTTGATTCATAGCCTGGTGACACTCTTGATGATGTTAATATTATTCATTCACCACAATTGGATAATGAATATTATTGATGATGCTATAAAGTGTAACAATTATAATTTACATAAGCCCATAGATTCACAATGGACTAAAAAACTTTCTTTAGCAATATGTTTAGTTAGAGGATTAGCGACCATACGATATTAATGCATCGGAGGTCCATTAACTCTCTTGCTATCAGATCACGTATCTTGTACACGTATGTAAAATCTTGTCATCCCTCTACAGTTTATCCTCCACGTAAACCCCCCTCCACCGCCATTTAAACCACCGGGTACCCTCATTCATTCTACTATAAATAGAGATGAAGTGGGGTCTTCTTGGATATGGACACAGGCAGTGAGTGAGTGGTGGTGAAAATACGTAGGAGATGTAATGGAGAAATGATGAGTGCAGGTGGTAACCGGAACCAAGAGGCATACCACCTCTGGTTCAACAAAGATCGCAGTGCACGATTTACTTTGCTCAGTAGCGTGCAAGATGATTTACTTGACGAATTTGAAAAATATGAAACTGCCAAAGAAATGTGGGATCAGTTAAAGTTCACCTTTGGGGGAACTTCCCTAACTAGGTTGAGGGCTCTTGTCCTAAAATTTGAAACCTTTCGAAAAGATATGTGCCATATGATGACTGAACATGTAAGAATAATGTCTAGTATGATTTGTGATTTGAAGGCTCCTGGAAATGATCACACTAATGAGCAGCAAATGCAGGCTGTGATTTGCTCTTTGCCTGATTCATGGACCCCTGAGAAATTAGTTCCAACACACCGCGAGCATATAACAACATTTGCGGATATTGCTCGTCATGTGGAGTTAGAAGTTGAATGCGAAGAAGTGGCTCACGATATTGCCAATGTGGCCCAGAGGGGTAGACCGTTTGGCAGGAAGGGACCACAAAAGAAACAGAAAAGATAAAAGATTGCACCAGGTGCCAAGACAGACAACATGTTCAAAAAGCGTCATGGTAAGCGTGGCGGAAAGAAAGATAAGAGCAAGTTTAGATGCTTCAACTGTAAGAAGCGGGGCCACTTTGCTCGTGAGTGCACTGAGCCAAAAAAAGTACTCTACACTTCTAGCTCTCCATTTGCTTATGTTTGTTCACATATATTTGTTGCACATCTTAATCATATGTGGATTGTGGTATCAAGGGCAACAAGGCATATCGCAAGGGGACGAGTAAGATTTGTAAATTATCGACGGATCTAGATTGGCACGCAAAGAGTTTTCATGGGCAATGGAACCAGCGAGGAAGTCTTGGGAGTCAGTTGGTACCAGCTCCATCTCAGAAATGGCCGAACGCTGATTTTGCATGACATACTTTATGAGCCATGAGTCCAGCGTAATGTTGTGTTCGTTTCTAGTTTGTTGGCCCTTGGTTTTTGTCTAACATTTTTTGGCAGTTATGTAAATATTACCCTGGATGATGTTGTTTATGGGTGTGGTTATATGAATGCTGGTTTCTTTAAATTGGATCTTATTAATGATGTCATCCCTTATTCTTCTTATGTTACATCATATGTGTTGCATAATAAAAATCCTGATTCTGCCACATGGCATGGTCATCTTGATCACATAGGACAAGATAGAATGACCCGATTAGCTCGAGAAGGCCTTTTAGGCTCACTTGGTAAAATCGACTTGCCACTATGTGAACCATCTTTGGCCGGTAAGGCATGCCGAAAATCTTTTGGTAAGGCTCCACGAGCCTTACAACCATTAGAGGTAGTCCACTCCGACATCTGTGGATCAATGAATATTAAGACTCGACACTATTATTCTTATTTTCTCACATTTATAGATCACTATTCCTGGTACGGATATGTATATCTAATCACTCACCGCTCTGAGACGTTGAATTCTTTCAAGCACTTCTTAGCTGAGGTTGAGAATCAGAAAGAGAGGAGTATTAAAACTCTTCGGACAGACTGTGGATGCGAGTATGTATCGGATCAGTTCCGAGCATTGTGTGAGGAGAAAGGTATACGACTGCAACTTACTATTCCATACACATCGCAATAAAATGGTGTTGCTGAAAGGAGGAATAGAACATTGCTGGATAGGTCGATGATGGCATAGGCCAACCTCCCAATATCATTTTGGGGAGACGCTCTTTTGACTGTCACCTACATCCTTAATCGTGTACCTTCACAGTCAGTTCCCTCTACCCCATACAAATTTTGGTATGGTCACAAGCCCAATCTAACTAATCTTCGACCATGGGTTCAGCAGGATATGTCCATGATACTTCCAGCAAGTTTGAAAATTTTGGCCCTAAAGCTCAAAAGTTTATCTTCATAAGATATCCGGAATGCTCAACTGGTTATGTGATGTATGGGCCACACCCTAATAGAGGAATGACCGAAAAAGAAGTTCGAGATGTTGTTTTCCTTGAGCATGAATTTCCTAATCTTGGCAAAAGTGGGCAGAGTCTCCATGAATTAAATGAGCAATCTGATCTTTTACCATTTTCTAGCGAGGGAAGGGAAACAATACCTGACCTTATATCCGCTGAAAATAGTAAAGATGATCGGCTTAGTGGGAGTGTACACAGTGGAAGTACACCAGTATAACCACTAGAAACTCAAGACTCTATACGTCGTAGCCAACGTGGCCATGTTCCTCGTCGACATTTTCAAATTGAAGTCGAGGCACTCATTTTTGAACCCACAGATGATGATGATGCCAAATCCATCCGAGAGGCTCTTACATCATCATCTGGGAAAGAATGGCAATCTTCCATGCAAGATGAGATGGATTCCATGATGCAGAATGAGGTATGGGACTTAGTGGATGTTCCGCTTGAACGTAAAGTAATTGGAAACAAATAGATTTTTAAACTAAAATGTAAAGTAGATGGATCCATTAACAAGTATAAAGCACGACTTGTGACGAAAGATTATACCCAACGAGAAGGTATAGACTACGAAGAGACGTTTTCTCCGGTGGTGAGATTCTCCTCTGTTCGCCTTATATTAGCTATTGTCGCCCATCTGGATTTAGAATTATTTCAAATGGATGTAAAGATTACATTTCTCAATGGAGAACTAAATGAAAAAATTTATATGACTCAACCAGAGGGTTTTGAGGTCATCGAAAAAGAGCGCAAGGTTTGTCGCCTTAAGCGTTCCATCTATGGATTAAAATAATCATCTAGACAGTGGCATTTAAAATTTCATAAAGGTATTGTCTCATTTGGTTTTGAGATGATCCAGAAAGACCGTTGTATGTATGTCAAGCGAGTGGGAGATAAATTTCCCCTTATGTCATTATATGTTGATGACATTTTGAGGGTTAGTAATAATATGGAGTTAATCAATGTCACAAAGAGTGGTTATCTTCTGTTTTTGAGATGAAAGACATGGGTGAAGCGAGCTATGTGCTCGGTGTTAAAATTGTACGAAATCACTGGGAAAGGCTCTTGAGTTTATCATAAGAGACCTACATTAATAAAATTCTTGAGCGATTTAGGATGAACACCTCAAAATCCATTGGTACTCCACTTGATAAAGGGTGTGTTTTAACTGCTAGTCAATGTCCCAAAACTAACGAAGAAAAGAGACGAATGTCACCTATGCCATATAAAACTGCAATTGGAAGCTTCATGTATGCCATATTATGTACCCGGCCAAACATTAGCTTTGTAGTGGGTCTTGTTAGCCATTACCAGAATAACCTAGGTCTCACGCATTGGAGAGCAGTAAAGTGAATTTTTCGGTATCTGCGAGCGACATCGAGCCATGTTTTATGTTATAGAGGAAATACTTTAAGACCGATTGGCTATAGTGATGCAGATTGGGCTGGTGATCGAGATGAACGAAAATCCACTTCAAGTTTTGTATTCCTATTTGGTGGTGGAGCCATCTCATGGTGCAGTAAGAAACAATCTTGTATTGCCCTATCCACCATGGAAGCTGAATATGTAGCTTGCTCTGCTGCATGTCAAGAAGTAGTCTGGTTAAAAATTTCCTATAGCAATTGGCAATTACATCTCACAGGGATAGGGTGTATTGCTGTACACGGACAGCACATCAGCATTAGCCTTTGCCAAAGGCCCCAAATTTCATGGCACAACAAAGCACGCATACATTCGTTACCACTACATACGTGATCTGATAGCAAGAGGGTTAATGGACCTCCGACGCATTAATAATAATCGTATGGTCGTTGATCCTCTAACTAAACAGATTGTTAAAGAAAGTTTTTAGTCCATTGTGAATCTATGGGATTATGTAAATTATAACTGTTACACTTCATAATAATATAGCATAATCAATAACACTATATATTCATTATCCAATTGTGGTGAATGAATAATATTAACATCATCAAGAGTGTCACCAGGCTATGAATTGACCCTCTCACACGGGTGATTCACCCTGCCGCTTGTTGATTGCGTGCAAGATAAGGCATTGATATTCTAAGTATCCTTAAGGGATGAGTGACCAGAATATCCTGAACATCAGATAAATGCTGCCTTAAGTTGTGGTTAAGATGAGATCTTTTGAGATCAACCATGAAGATATAATTATATGCCATGGAGCCTGTAAAAAGGCAGACTTGTAAGAATCTGCGAGACTTGAAATTCGAGACTTAGTTGATCTACATAAGTTGTGGCAAGACTAAGAGCCGTGTGGTGTCATTTTTCTTATTGTGACATGCCCATCATATGTTGTTGATGGAAGACGACTGCAGCATGCGTTTCATACCGCATGTGCTATATGACCATCGATGAGTAATGATGATTTGATCTCTTTTTCGTCATTGTGTGAGCTAATCTTCTTTTGGGTACCTCTAATGACTTATAGCGCTCTGTCATGAAAAGGAGGCTCGATGTCGCTACTTTAACATATCTACCTAAGACGAAGATTGATACTGTCTAAAGGAACATGTTAGGAAAACGGTCGAGACAAATTTGACTATCATGAGAAGCATAGGGAAGACATCTTGCTATCACACTGTATTTTGCATCTCATTTCCCGAGAGGCTCTGTCACCTGTGTAGTAACAAAGTTGTGAGTGCAAAACATCTAATAATCGACACTGCCTGTTGGCTGTTGTAAGAGATCAAGAGTGTTGAGTCTTGTGGATACTAAGAATCTGAGATACACTCGAGATAGTTTCAATGTTCTGTTAGTATGGTGATGACTTAACAGACCACTGCATCGATGTTCAAAAAATCTCGCGGAGGTCACACGCTCCATTTTCCGGTATGACCGTAGAAGCTGTAGTTTTATGAGACGAGGGACATGTATTGTCATGATATATCCCGTCGACCCTAATGAGCAAGTGGGAGATGTTAATGGGCCGTGTGCCCATAGTCTGCCTGAAGAGCTCACCAGCTCGCTGGACAACCCACCTGCATGTGGCACTTAGCAGTGCTCTCCACCTCCTCTTCTCCTACATTCTTCTTTTAACACATGTGATTTTATCTCCCATTCTTATCTTCACCCCCTCATCAAGGTAAATATCTTGTACACGTATGTAAAATCTTATCATCCCTCTACAGTTTATCCTCCACGTAAACCCCCTCCACCGCCAATTAAACCACCAGGTAACCTCATTCATTCTACTATAAATAGAGATGAAGTGGGGTCTTCTTGGATATGGACACATGCAGTGAGTGAGTGGTGGTGAAAATACTGAGGAGATGTAAAGGAGAAATGATGAGTGCAGGTGATAAAAGAGAATAAAGAAATATGAGAGAGGGTTTATTTTATGGTGCATACGAGAGTATAATTAAAGAACTTTTTCTCTCTATCCCTCTCTATCTTCTTCTCTCCTAGTCGTCCCTCTGTCTAATCAATGACAGTGACAAATTCGGTTACAGCTCCGGAGGGTCATCACCATAGTCCTACTGATTTGGATAACGGGTCGGCTCTCATCGTCTATCCCGACTCCGCTCAAGTTCGTCGACGTCGTTAAAACATGGTGTGAGTTTCGGCTTCGATTTCTGCCTCCGCTTCTATTTTCTATTTTGTACGGATAAGGTATGTCCTTAAACAATGTACATATAATTTATTTTATAATTATATATATACTGTCGGGGGTTATCGACAATTCCCAAGGAGGGATCTCTTCGTACACATACACACACACACACACGCCATAATCGTCATCGGGGGCTACCTCCCCTTGACATATCTTCGTGCGGATGTGTCCCCCACCCAGAGATGCTGCACGTCAATACTCTTCTCATTTCATTGTGTTTCATTGTGTGTAGCCTTGTTTGATCTCCCCGTTTCTACTTTGTTTTGTGTGTGTGTGTGTGTGACTTCTATCTATCTTTTACAAATGGTATCGTTTCTACGTACTTATGCTGGGGCCCTGCTTCACAGGGCAATGGCGTCAACTGATGCCTTTGGCAGGACTGGTGTGGCTGACCCTCTGGAACAGAGTAGTTCAAGCATTTTGTTGCCTCCGGGTTTACACATCTTCTTATTGGAAGATGCTATGGAGAGAGAATGGACCGGGTTCCCATCAACCAGTTCCATAGCCTTTGTCAAACAAGAGGGGGAGCAGGTCAAGTTTGCACTGAAGCAGGAGGTTTCAGGAAGTACACAACTCTAACCCACCCACCCACCCACCCCATTTTCTGTCAGATGTATGTAGTGTAAGTGATGGACGGATCCATAGACATGGACCTCAAACACCACTTGTGGTCCTTGAAATGGAACAATACTATAGCCACCACAGAGCATTAGAGCGAAAAAAATGAGTTAGGCCAGTTTGGCGAGTTTTATGGGGATTACTTTTGACTTTGAAATCCCAACCTCTTAAATGTTAAAACAAACGAATCAGGATCACATCAATTTTTTTTAAAAAAATTAACTTTGTACGTGTAGAAAGAGATACGAAGAAAATGTTTTTAAACATTTTCAAAAGTTCAGAAAACTCATCTAGATGAGTTTTTTCTCGCTCTAAAATCTTTTTTAAAAAAAATCAAAGCCCATCTTGTTTTCCAAACGTGGGCTTATAAACAACAGAGCAAACGAGGTGCTCACGGGACGAGGAGTGTTCAATTTTCGGTGAATTTTTTACTTTTTATTGAAACTGGCGGCCCAGTGTATACGAGAGAAACACCCCTCAAAGGGGCACGAGAGTTTCTAGTCCCACAAAGGAGCACGAGAGAGGCCGTACGAGGTAAAATGGAGAGATCCGTTCCAACTCCCACATACGAAAGGAGCAGGAGTCAAACTCACGACCCTCGCGGTGTCCGCTGAGCCAAATGTTAATTTAGGCGGCACCGTGTTTTAAGTTATTTGAAGATCCTATGACTCGATGAGGCTATTTGAAGCCATAATAAAAGATCTAGACTCGAATGAAGATACCAAAGCGTCAACTAACTTGTGACTCAAATGGCATCTCTCCCATGAGGGAGATCTTGGGTCTAATGTTCACCTCTAATGATGTCACCGACAAAACCCCGCAAAACCAGCTGGTAAGTAGTAGGAAGCATCTTCTTTGAATATTGCTTAGAATAATACACAGGCTAATAACAAGCTCATGTAACCGATGAGCCTTCAGATATTTCTCCAACCTTTTTCTTAAAACTTTAAAAAGAACGTTAAAAAGCCAAAAAAAAATCAAAAAATAATCCTTGAATACACCAAAGAAAACGCAACGGTTGACATTATCTACACGCCATGACAATCACAACAGGTGCTCCACTGTACCGTCGTTTCGCACTCAATGTTACAATTCCGAGATATAAGCGTCCAAGTCCTCAGCTGATATTACATTAGCAGATAAACACATAAAACATCAATAAAGCATCGAGTTTCTCGTTATCTTTCCTATGAGATCTCCTCCCATCTGCCAGTAGTCTGGAAAGTAAACCGGGCACGCTAACAATCTACCCGCAAGTAACAATCTACCCGCAAGGGGTAAGTTTCTTATTGCCAGCACCCCGAGTATGATCATCTTTCCAATCATCCCATGCTCTTGCCTTCTCTTCTGCAGCTTCATCATCTTCTTCATCATTCCTAGTCAGTGTATTATCCTTATGCCAAGACGAATTAGCTTCTTCGAAAAGTTTGGCGTTCCTCTCTTGCCATTTTTTCATCATTTCCATCTCACGTAATCCTGCTTCCTCTATGCTCATGGTGGGCAATCTGGATGCCGGCACCATCAACAAGAATGAGAAGAAAAAATATATATATAGTACAAAGTAGACTTATCAATTGATAGCACGAGGTGAAACAGGGACCATAACAAAATGGACAAATACAACATCACAGCTTGCCCACCAATGGCAACTTCATGCAATTTTTAATAGGGATTTTTGCACGAAAATCATTGTTAGAGATGAATTTGAAAAAAAATATTCTTAAAAATACATTAACAGACATATCACTGGATTAATTCAAATAATACATAAATGTCATTTAAACATGATATTTTTACAAGTTTTCAACAAAAAGAAATAATGTCTGTAAATAAATAAGACATTTTTACACAATTTAGATACACACGTTGATATGTCTACTAATATATTTACAGGAATGATTTTTTTGTAAATTGTTGTTTAACAATAGTTTTTTATGAAAAACATCATTTTCAATAATCAAACTGTTGGAATAGTCTCCCGGGCAATAGTCCCGTATTGGTTAAATCAATTGTGGTTCATGTGCTTATGACCCTGGGCCTGTGTATCTCAACACCGCGGTTTTGTGGATTCAACATGGTATCATAACATGGTCTTGGCCCAACTCTATATATTTCTTATCTCACCACCTCCACCCAATTAATCTCCACGGCTCTTGACCGTGAGGGGGAGTGTTGGAATAGTCTCCCAGGCAATAGTCCCGTATTGGTTAAATCAGTTGTGGTTCATGTGCTTATGACCCTGGGCCTGTGTATCTCAACACCGCAGTTTTGTGGATTCAACACAAACAAAAGGTAATATATATATATACTATGACAAACACATTCCCCAATTGAACGGCAATACTTGCTCAACACATTCACAAACTGCCATTCTGGATGTCCGTGCCAAGCAAATTAGAAACCGTCAGCATTTTGAGCAGCCTGACTGTACAATTTCCATCGGGCAGATGCTGGGATGAAAAGCAAGTTCCCATGTGTGAAATAAAGCAAACTTGGAACTGGATGCCCCCCCCCCCCCCCCCCCCCCCGAGATGACCTTTGCGGTTCTCTCTTTCTCTCTCACAGTGCAAGTCCACAGCACTTCCTCGTTGGAAGCTTGACAGCTGCGACGTTGAAGGCAAATGGTCCAGGCTGCAGCCATTCCCCTACCTCTCGCCAGCACCAGCCCATGGTACTGAGATCACTCACAATTTCCCTTCTCATGGAGCTGCAGCCGTCTCTACCTCTCCCTCGTCAGCATCAGCCCAGGGTGCTCATGTCTCCAGCCAGATAGCTGCACAGTGACACAGCCATCCCTCCCTCTCTTGTTGGTGCCAGACCACAACGCTCCTCCATCTCCCACCTTACCTCCTCTTTCTCCCACTCTAAGAAGGCTAGCTGCAGCAGCCCACTGACTAGCCCCACACATGCAACCACAGCAGCCCACCTCTCTCTTTCCAGTCAGTTCCTTGATTTGTGTAGTTACAAAAGCCAAATTACATTTAAATGCCTTCATTCCTTATGTCCAAAATATGATGTTCTTAATACCTTCAGTTGTAAATGCATTGTGGTCCTTCCTCTACGTTAAGTCATTGCTTTCCATTTGGACCACAAAGTCTATTCTTCTCAGGTACAAATATGAACACAAAAGTTATCATTGTTATGATCCTGCAGCTTGAAGCCTTAGACCTCCCATCACCTCACATTCTTTTATTATATAGTTCTCCATCCTAGGATCTGTCATCCTTCACAATCATAATCTTGATCATCCTACTGCCGCTTCTAGTCTTCCACTTCCCACACCATGTATTGCAGCCTAATTATCATCTATGGAGTCCAGTTTCTCTTCATTGAATGAGTCTTCTCGTTTTAATGCAGCCTGCTTCCACTGAACCTGATGAGTCTAACTCTCTTTTGCCTACTTGCTCTTCTTTTACCCGATCTACACTTGTCCTAAGGTTCATGTTGACAACAATGGAGCTCCCTCTAGTACCTCTCCCATCTGGTCCTGTTCTATTTTCTGCAGATCTAGCACACTGTTACCCTCTTTAGATCAGCATCCACCTAATCACATTAATTCTGTTATGTTTGAATCCTATTCTCCACAATGTCCCTTCTTATTGACCATGAGCCTCTAACCTATCACCAAATAGTTCAGTGCCATGAGCGGCAACAGGCTACATACGAGGTGCTCTAGGTTCACCAACAAACTCATACTTGGGTCGTTTTCTTGTTTTTATCAAATAACAAGTGGGTCTATAACGTGAAGAACAAGTGCATGGTTTTAGTGAGTGTGCAAAGCACAACTGTCAACCTGTGTGTTCACTCAAGCAGACAACATTAATTAGAAGGCGACATTTGCTCCAATGGCCAAGATGCCCTTGGTCTACACACTGTTATTGTTGGCCCTTTCTATCAGCTTGGTGTGAAGAATGATCTTCTTCAAGGTGACCTCTTTGAGGAGGTCTATGTACAACCTTATTCTGGTTTCTTTCTTCCACCTTAGCACCTCCGGCACCTTCATCAGATCATGTGTGCCCTTGATGCCAGCTTCGCCGGGTATACATGATTAAAATATATTTGTTTGGACCATCTCGCATGGATGTGCCATTGCTCTACCATTTGTGGATGGCATGATCATCAACAGAGATGATGCCGCTACAATTGCCACGCTGAAGTAGCACCTTTAAGATGAAGGATCTGGAGGGTCTTCATTATTTCCTCAACCGCGAGATTGCCTTCCCCTCCTGTGTTTATCTTATTCTCTCAACAAAAATATACCAGTGACATTCTCTGGCATATTGCACTCTCTAATTCTCAAGACCTGTGAGACATCAATGGAGCTTTATTTAAAGCATCATCCTACCAAGCCTCTAGTGAATTCAACTCATTAACAATAACTTGTTGAAATCTCTAGTAGGCTTCATATTTTGCTTGACATTCCTCATGCGGTGCATATTGTTTTATGTTAGCAACTTTCCATATAGTTGCATACCATTATCAGTTCTACTGGGCGTGAGACTAACTAAATGCTGTTCCACATATTTTTGTATGCTCTTTGAGCAGTTGTGTAATTTCCAAGTAAGAAGCAAGCTGTCTTCTCTTGATCTAGCACTATGGCTGAGTGCTATAGGTAACAAAGATTGTCAAGCTTCAGCGTTCCTCGTGATTTTGGCATTAATTCTCTCACTCCTATAACCTTACACAACTATGACAAGTAAAGTGCTCTACATATCTTAAATAATGATCAGGTTTTTCACAAATTGATGAAGCAGGTTGAAATTGATTGTCATTTCAACCAACATTACTATATCTCTGGATCCCTTGTATCTCATCTGCTAAGGAAGTTGCTAACTTTTCACCAACACCAGACTACACTGTGCTTCAATCTCACATAGTGTATTGGATGCAACAGGACCTGTAAATATGTTTTGGTTAGGTGTGGCAACTCACCATACCAAGGGAAGCTCCATTGACTCTTTTATACACATTGAGTTGTTACCCTCATCAATAATACAGAATACTCATTCTAGCATCTATTTTTTAGGGAAATTTACCTGTATATCCCTAAAAAATTCACGAATGACTAACCTACCCTTAGTTATCTCTCAAGCCAGTGGGCAGGTGGTGGCCCTCGCAGTCATCCAGTTCAACGGCAGCGACGAGTCCAAGAACGACGAGGATCTCCCGGCCGGCGTCATGCACAACGCCCGCACGGCATTCCTCAGCCACGTCGACGCCATCTACGAGTCACTGCCTCCAGGATGGCTACGGTGTCCACCAGAACCTCTGTAGCTTCCTTGTGCAGGCCAACGCCCGCGAGCTCGCCTCTGTCCTCCCCCACCCAGCCAACTGCTTCCAGGCGGACTGGTTTGACACCTGCGGCAGTGCGGCAGCAGAGGATCTGACTGGTCCGGGCCCAGGGCTGCGCCCGTGCTCCCATGTCAGGTGCGGTCGGCCAGAGATGAGAATGCACGAGTTCTGGCGGTGCTCTGTCTGCCTTCTTCTCAGGTCACAGCGGGAACAGAGGCCAAGGCCCTGGTGAGATGGAGGGCCACCCTCTCTCCATCCCAGCCCCTCAGCTTGTGATGGCTCGCCTCCTCCAACACTGCCGCCACCAGCTCATGCAGTTGGCTCGGCATCACCTGCAACGCCGCCGGCAGCATCGTCCTGCTCATCATCCAGGTTCACCTCCATGCCAGTGCTGGAGCACCTCTTCCTCTACTTCAACAACCTCACCCTGGGTTTCCCACACTTCATCCTGAACTGCACCAATCTCACTTACCTTGACCTGTCAAAGAACACCCTGACGGGGCCAATCCCAGAGACCATAGCCACCAGTCTGATGAAGCTCGAGTACCTCAACCTGGGGGTTAACCAGTTCACCGAAAGGATTTCTGTGTCCCTTGCTAGGCTCCAGCAGCTTCAAGTCCTAAGCCTTGGGCTCAACAATCTCCCCGGGGGGATCCCCCCCCCAATACTTGGGAACATCTCCAGTCTTCGAGTTCTAGAGCTGAAGGTGGATCTCAAGATGGCCCAATTGAATTCCATTGTTCCACATGAGCTGGGAAACTGCAGTAGGATCAACTTCTTCAAGCTCTTGATCAATCAACTGACGGGGCCATTGCCGATCGAGCTCCCAGAATTTGGAAGAATGAGAGAATATGGCATCTCCACCAATCGCTTCTTCTGCGAGATTCCGGCAGTGTTCTTTCACAGGTGGCCCAGGCTCATATCTTTCCAGATTCTAATCAACTTCTTCACCGGCTCAATTTGTCAGGCCTGTGGGAGCTGGATTTGTCCAATAACTCGCTCACCGGTCCAATCCCTGCCACCATAGTGAAGCTCCAACAGCCATCAATCCTAAACCTTTTATTGAACAACCTCACTAGTTCAATCCCGTCAGAGATCAGAAACATGACGGCTTTGGAGGAGATCGGCGTCAACACCGTGCCTGGCAGGCACGGGAGCAGTAGTTGACAGGGCTCCAGACAGAGCACCTCAAGAACTCATGCCGTCTCATCTCTGGGCGACTGCATGTAGTTGACAGTGTTGAACCAGTCTGCCAGGAAGCGGTTGGCCGACTGGGGCTCAGGGGCCAGCACATTGCAGCCAAAGTCGCACAGGAGGGGCACCCTGTCCCCCGGGTGTGCCGGTGGTGGTGAGCATGTTGTGGCCATGCCGTCATCCACGGCGGGGCAAGCCACTGCTGCAGCAGGTGAGGTCGAAGAATCCCTACGTCGGCGGCATCTCCGAAGTGCCGGAAGGCTGGCGACATCAACCAGCGGCGAGCAGCACGGGAAGGGTGGAGATCAGAGGAACCATCTCTCTCTCTCTAATTGAGGGCAAAATGATAGTCTCACATGAGTAAGTTACCACCGATAACACGGGATATAACTCCAAGGGCATGACAACGCGAGTTAAGATATTTCAAGGTTTTATGGGTAAATATCATAAAGATAAAAGTATAACAATAATTCGTGCATTTTTCAAGAGTATACAGATAATTTTCCCATTTTTTAACATCAAATATGCATGCATTCATAAAAAAAGTAATTATATTTAAAATTCAAAAAAAATAATTCTTCACGATGATATTTGAATGATAAAAATGCTGTACTTCAAGCTGGTTTATCATTTCCCAATGTCTACTCTTCACTTCAGTCATATGGGGGGGATAGGCCTCTGCAACCTAACAAAAGGCTGTTGAAACATTCCTCCAGCCCTCAAGCTATTGCCATCTCATGTTGACCTTCCCATAAGGATCTTCTGTTGATGAGAAACACCACTCATTCATTGCAACACCAAGTGGTTGGCAGTTTCGGCCGAAACCGATACGTTTCGGCCGAAACGTATCGGTTTCGGCCGGTACCGATCCGAAACCGGACCAAAACACTGTAGCAGGTCCGAAACAATTAAAAAATATTATTTAAATAGTTTCGGACGAAACTGGTCAGTTTCGGTCCGAAACTGGTGAGTTTCGGTCCGAAACTGGTCAGTTTCGATCCGAAACTGGTCAGGATTATTACTTTTTTAAATTTTTTAACTAGTTTCATCCGGTTTCGGCCGAAACCGATACCGAAACCGAGTCGTATCGGTTTCGGACCCGGCCGAAACCGAGTCCGAAACCGACACTGCCATCCTTACAAGTACCCAATCTGGTTCAGGAATCAGGTTGATCTAATGTTAACATGCCTTTTTTCAATTAGTTATGTCAGGTTCCGCTATTCTCAGTGTGCATGTCCATGAACTTACATTGATCAAAAGATACAAGCCTACTATCCGTTGGGTCAACTTGTCACCAATGGAAATGCAAACTTATATGTGTAATTCCCATAGATAACAGCTAAAGATTTGCAAAAGTTACAATTAAGCTTAAAAACAAAAAGACAAACTCCACATACAATAATACATATATGTCAGCATTATTGTTGTGCAGCTAAGACTAGAAGGTACTATGAGTTTTGGTCCAATCGATTTCTGATATTTGGGAAGTAGAATCAGGTCTTTATGAAATTTATCTATTCCCAATATGGAACTTCCCTAGAAAAAAAATCAGATGTAGAAATGGAACCACTTCTTTCCACATCCACTACTCATATATTCTGATATTATTTAAGAAATGTTATATATTTAAAGAGTAAATAATAATGAAAATTTTTAGTAGATCGGCCCCTACATAGGGGCCAGCCAGCAGCATTCAAGCCAACGGGAGGCCTGTATTCACACAAAAGATTGCACTTGTCTTCAGTATTTGCTGCATGCGAGAGGGCCTTCATAGGGAGTGGGTGAGGTGTGCACCACCTTTCGACAGGCTTTATATGCTGGCTCCAATAGTCGCCCATTAATCATTAGGGGCTGCCAAGCTGCCAATGTAAAAATAAATAAATCATTTTTGAAGGACTCAAAACCATCCCTTTCCGTTTTCATTCCACTTCCATGCTGGTAGTGGAAGTAAAACAGTAACGAGTATTTTAGTTTTGGCCTATGCTTCTGATATGGGATGTCACAAATGAAAATTCAAAGACCTGTTTTTCTGTCTCCGACCCATTTACAGCCCTATGAGCAGCCAACTGAAGTGCTTGAGTTGGGATTCAGAACACAAAACAATGTAATTCAGTAAGGGCCGCTTTGATGCTCGAATAAGCCTTGTCCGTGGATGGCGTATTGATGGTGGCCGTCCGGTTTCACTGGTAAAAGCCTTACCCCCCCCCCCCTTTCATAAACCCGGATTGATGCTCAGTCGAACAGGCGAAATCGCCTTGCTTTGGTCGAGCAAGGTAGGACTGCATATTTGAGCTCCCATGTTCGAACGTCTTATCCGAGTGGGAGGGATCAAACGGCCTGTTCGACCCTAACCCCACTCGATTATCAAAGTGCCCTTAGAATTCTAATGCTACAGATCCTTTATACATTCAACACACCAGGCAAAAGGTACCATACCTATATCCAGGTTGAAAAACCTGAGCAGCCATTCTTTCCCTTTCGCCGGTTAGTCTTCCACCGATGAGACTTGCAGGTCCAAATATCAGAGGTTGGTGTTTGTGTTCATGGGCTTCAGAAGCCTTCGTTCTTCCCTCTATAACATCCTGAGCAAAAGTAGCACATGTGATCGGTTGTGCAGGTTTAGAAATCTGTGCCTTAATTGCAGCATCTCTATGCCACGTTTCAGCTCTTCTAGTACGCTCATCAAGAATTGCTCGATCAAATTCTTTTTCCCCTTCCTGAAATGAAATCAATAACCAATGTGAAAGTATCCACAAAACTAATACAAGGAAGCAAGGTTCAAAATTACAAGTGTTATGGAGTTCAGCAACCTAGTGTCAGTGGGACTTTGTTACCATTTCATTCTGCCATTAAATATTTTATCGAAATGAAGCAATGATCATTGTGCTTCTTTTGTAGCTTAATCCTAATTATTGTTTTGTAATCCCCTCAATCTTTGACTGCAAGTATAAAACAAGGCTCTAATTTTAAGCATGCAGCATGCAATATAGCTTATTGCAGGTTAGTGCCAGGTGACTGACTAAAATTTTTCAAAAGAGTATTGTGGAAAGAATTCCCATTCAATTTTCATATATTTCGTGGTATTCCTAAAATAACGATGGATCCATGCAAGAAAATAAAAGGAAAAAAATGGTATGTATAAGAGCAGTGATATGCTGGTCTGAGCCTGGTTGGCTGAGGCTTGGGAGGCCTCCAGCTGGGCTTAGGAAGTTCACTACAAAGAATGGAATGGAGAGCTGAAACACAACACCCACGCCAGAGACATAAAACTTGACAAAAATCACAGAAGAAAATATTCTCCCGGAATCCTCCTAGTTTTAAGATGAAACTACTTCTGAGGAAAGCCTTTACTCTTCATCTAACTCTGTTCATCTTAACAATGAAAAAGAGAAATTAGACAAGAAAGGTCGTTGTTGTCAGGTTTGCAATCACATGATTGCACCTCTTTAAATTGTCAGAACGTCAGTCACTTTCAGTCCTGGATTAAGAGTATTGGGAATGTTAGGGACACCTAACACATCCTTTGAGCCATGTCAGGGGGGTCTGACACATTCATAAGCAATGCAGTGTATAATGGGGATGCCTTTGTGAGTCTTCTCTAACAGATTCTTGTGCATATACACATGTTTACATAAATTAGATGTGTGGCACCATGGATGGCTTTCTGAGCCATGCACAATGTAACTTGGCACGTAGTCAACCCCTCAGAATTGCTCACTTGACATGTGCCAAAGCTATGGGAAGGTTCTCTTGCATAGGAGGGAGGGGAGAGTGAGATTTGATCCTTTTAAAATCAGCATAAAGGCCACATGCGACCACACCTTCCATGACCTCCAACACCCAAATCCAAATAAACCTTAGAACCTCACCTCTATAGCTGGTGCATGTATGGGAAAGAATACCCCTTAGATGTAGGGGCTCATCCCACCTCTTAGTCCATAAGATGAGTGGAAAATAGGAGATTATATAAGAAGAGGGAGACAGTCCACCGAAGGGTGCATTTGGAGGGAGATCGAAAGGAAGGACAAAGATTTTGTAGGTCTCCTTTGCCCTTGTTGTTGATAGGACTGGAGGTTCAGAGCCCATGAAGGCTCCCTTTGTGGAGTTAAAGAGATCAATTTTGAGGTCAGAAAACATTATTGATCCCACAATCTTCCTTGCATTTTTAGGCTAGATTTCTCAAGAATGTGAGAATTTGTATGCGTACAATTTCCATTATTTTTTTGAAATTCTTGTTCGGATAATATTCTCCGATGAACAAAGAGTAAGTATAGAAGCTTTTACCTAAAAGATTTTTGAACTATGAGAATTAGCTTTCTTTTACATGAATGATTCTATCCCATGAAACCCAGAATAGATTGCTTCAGTTTTCCTGATTTTGTTGCCTAACAAAACAAGTTCAAACTTTAACCTATGTTACCTGCACATGTCCCAAAAAATTAGTAATCTTTCTAAATAACCTAAGCATGAATCTAAAATGAAGGTTTGAAATGAGAAAAACCGAGATATGGCTCCCATTCCTTCATAAAAGATCATTGTAAAAGTTTATTAGAGTTTATCTTCAAGTAATTATTTCTAAAATTTGTACGATAACCATATGTTATATAAATGCCCTTACAGAAAAAGTTAAGAACTTCTAAGATAATTACTTACATGTTAAAAATTCAATTTGGATATAGTAGAAATTAGTAGATAGTATTTCCAATATGAGACAGCATGGCAATATTTGAATTTTCCCAATTTCTATACTATGGTATTTGGGCCTACATTTTGACATAACCTGCCGTGGGATGAACCCCCAGAAAAATTGGCTAAAACTCCTGAATTATCGAAGCCCCAGCTTAAAGGCTTTATGGTAGCAAAACCACAGCAGTGTAATTAATCTATGACAGCTGATCATTTGGACATGGGTGATTTTATATCTCAAGCAAAATGCATAAAAATGTATATCATCTATCTGTTATCTAGACAAACCCATAGTAAAGTTTCAAGAATCATTGAGGTGGTTTTACCCAAGTTCAAACTCAAATGTTTTAGCAGTAGTTAGCAATACAAGAAAAAAGAAGGTAATCTTAATATGAGAGTACCCGCAATTGCTTTTCCTTTACAGCAGAAAGCATCTCTTCCTCTTTCTTCAGCATTTCCAGCGTATCAAAAGCCTACAACCATGGAATAGACAGAAAGATGAGAAGATCTGACCATAGACAGTATTCACATTGTAACTGTAGCAATAATAAAATCTGCCATTTAGAGCAAGCCAACCTTACAGAGAGCCAAGGAGATTGTGGTTAGCCATGCCTGCAAAATAAGTCAAGTTAAATCAAATGAAATTGTATGCAACACACATCTCTAGGTAAGCTCAGCACAGAACTAGTAGGACCTAAGATTAATGCCTTACCATGTTATGCAGTAGAAAATAATGAAGTCTACTTTTCGTTTCATGAATCCACATAAGGTTGTCAAAAGAGATACATCACTGTGTGCAGGACAGAAAAAAAGGTGCGACTTTCTCTCTCTAGCCTTTTCTAGAGAGAGAAGCTCTGGGAAAAGGCTGATGCAGCGGCCTCCGATGGTGCCGTCGGGCCCTAATCAAATCCCTATGGGAACAGTCCTCGCCGGTCTACCAGCAATGGTGCGAGAGCTGCGAGAGCACCAGTCTGTTTCCGATGCGGGAGGAGCGGACACCTGCAAAGGGTCGGCGGGTTGCCGGCCAAAGGGGGTGGGGAGAGACCGTTCCCTCTCAAGCGGTCCTTTACGGACATCATCCGGAACTGAAATCCCCTGCCGATCATCCATCAGGAAAATAGTGAGCGCAGGGACACCGGGGGAATCCTGCCAGAGTTCCTTCATGGATGGATGGAGTGGATCGGTTGCTGCCTTCTCCTGTCTCCACTGGAAGGAGTTCTGGTACCGGAGGAAGTGACAAAGGTTTTGAACGAACGGTAGAGAGGATCAGGGCTGTGGGAGGTCCGGCAGGTGATGGCGGGGAGCCTACTCACAATCGGCCCGACACTGGAGGTGGTACAGAGTAGCAGGGGTTGGCTTCTTGGTGGCAGGGAGAGCAGCAATCGGGGTCCCACAGTGGGCCCTCGAGTGAGAAACATACCCCCCTGTTGAGCCAATTTGTTAACTCCTCAAAGTAGGTAGAGGAAAGGGCATCCACAAGTGGTTAAATTCCACAATACATGTAAGTGAAATGAGTTAGGAAGTATAAAATTCCCCACCTAGCACAAGATCATGAAACCACCACACACATGGGAAACGTCAATTTCCCTTTCCTCATGTGAGAAATGAACAGTAGAGTGGCTATTTATAGGGGAAGCCACCCTTTTTCCACCCATTTTTGGGGTTAAGGACCGGGTCCACCCCCTTTTGGGGGGTTTGCCCCGGGTCCACCCCATTTTGGGGGTTTTGCCCCGGGTCCACCCCCCACTTGGGGAGTTTGCCAAGGTCAACCCCCTCCAAGGGGCTTTGCCCCGGTTCCAACCCCACAAGGGGATTTATCTGCCTCGGGTCCACCCCATTAGCCCATGTTTAAAAAAAAAAAGGAGGCAAAGCAAGGGATGGGGTTTGATGAAGCAATCAAGACTTTTACAGGGCTTTTTATTGCCCGGGGAAGCACAGGAGATTGACTATGTCATGGAGGAATTTACTGAGCATTATTGCAAAGTGCAATCCAAAGGCTTTTAGTGCAGATACAGCATATGTCCCTGCATATTTTATTATTATGCTCAACACTGATGCCCACAGTGCCATGGTTTAGAACAAGATGTCACTTGATGATTTTATGAAGAACAATCATGGGATTGATGATGGTGAAGATCTACCAGAAGAATGCTCGAAATCCTTATTTTGAATGGATATCAAAGAGTGAAATCAAGATAAAAAGAAGAGGTTTTGACAACTCTACACAAACAAGCTGCAAATCCTAACCAAATGTTGGGCTTGGATAGAAGTCTTAAGCATTGTTATACGTAAGAGGGGAGAGAACAGATTGGAGACCAGTGATGATTACATCAGGCGCATGAAAAAGCAATTTAAAGGAAGAGCTCGGAAATCTGAGTCAGCTTATTATGCTGCAACTGATGTAGTCATCTTCAGATTTATGATTGAAGTATGCTGGGCCCTATGCTGGCAACCTTCAATATTCTAGGGAACAGAGTGATGTTGAAGTAATAATAGCATGTTGTCTAGAAAGCTTCAATTGTGCAACATATGTCACTGCTGTTATGTCCATGAAGACACAGAGAGATGTTTTTGTCACTTCTCAAGCAAAATCCACATCCCTCCATTCAGCTATAGCATTAGCAGCATAATAGTAGCAGCTCAGTAGCAACTGCAACAACCCAAGGGCATCAGCTCTGCAACAGCAGCAGCAGCAGCCCTGCAACAGCAGTGGCAGCAGTAGCACAAAGCCCAGTGACAGCAACAGCCATATAATGGCAACAGTTCTGCAACTGCAGCAACAGCACAAAGGCTGCGACAGTAGCTCTGCAGCATAACAGCAGCAGCTCAGTTGCAACAGCAGCACTTAATGGCAGCAACAAATACAATAACAGTAGCCCTGCAACAGTAGTATCAGCAGCTCAAGAGCTGCAGTGGCAGCTCAGAGAAACAGCACTGGAATCACAACTCTTTCATCAAGGGGAAAATTAACCCAATTTGGAATATAAGGGGTAATAAAGCCTGCATCCATCCATTTTTGGGGGTTTACCCCGGGTCCACCCCCCTTTTTGGGGGTTTGCCCCGGGTCCAGGGTGGGTTTGCCCCGGGTCAACCCCCACAGG
The DNA here is from genome assembly GCA_022559845.1 of Amorphophallus konjac. Classification (NCBI taxonomy): domain Eukaryota; kingdom Viridiplantae; phylum Streptophyta; class Magnoliopsida; order Alismatales; family Araceae; genus Amorphophallus; species Amorphophallus konjac. Next base: position 312,268,836 of record CM040119.1, on the reverse strand, counting down.
GGGGTTTTGCCCCGGTTCCAACCCCACAAGGGGGTTTTTGCCCTAAACACTTGATTAAAGAGCTTTGAGGTCTAATTAAAGCCCAAATGAGGCTGATTAAACCTTGAGTAAGCATTCTACCCTAGTTAGTATGTAGTACACTGGGTCCTTAATAAAGGATAAGTATAAAGGATGCTAACATAGGTGGCATTAGTAGCATGACAGCAGCAGCTCTCCTACAGCAGCAGCAGCACCCAGGGGTGGCAGCAACACTCAAAGGCAGCAGCAGCTCTGCTACGACAATGTAATAGCAGCCCAATTGCAACAACAACTAAATGACAATAGCTGCAACAGCAGCATGACAAAATTAATTGCAGCACAACAATGACAACAGCTGCAATGACAGCAACAATGCAATTAGCAGCAGCCACTGCCAACAAAGCTAGCAATACAGCAACCAGCGTTGAGTCCACCGAGCAAAGCCTCAAGTCGACTCATGCAATGCAACAACTGCAACAGCAGCACATAACTGTTGCAACAGCAACAAGCAAATTTGATAGCTGCAGCAGCAATCTGGTAGCAACAGCAACAATACAAGAATAGCAGCAACAGCAACACAATAACGACATCAACAGCTAAGACGAACAGCTACAGCAGCAGCCCAACAGCTTCAACAACAGTCGGACAGCTGCCATAGCAGCATCAGACATGCAACAGCAGCACATAAATGCTGCATCAGCAGGCAGCAGCAAACAAAATTGTTGGCAGCAGCAATCACAATCCTTTAATCAAGGAGAAATTAACCCAATTTCAAACATAAAGGGTTGTAAGGGCCTACATCCACCCCCTTTTGGGGGGTTTTACCCTGGGTCCACCCCCTTTTTGGGGTTTGCCCCGGGTCCACCCTCCCCCCTTTGGGTGGGTTTGCCCCAGGTCAACCCCACCAAGGGGGTTTACCCCGATTCCAACTCCTGAAGAAGTATTTTAGCCCCGGATCCACTCCTAAAATCCTATGTTTTGGCCCAAAAGGGGGTGTAACTGCCAGAGTCCTTCAAGACTTTATAAATATCCCCAGTGGGGTCCATTAACAACAGAGAAGGAAGAGCAGGAAGAGAAGAGCGCAGACAGAGAGAAAGTGTTTGGTGCTTGTGTTTGTTTGAAGGCCCATCTCCCTGGGTTTTGTGCTCGTGTGGTGATTGTGGTTGTGTTGTGAGGGTATGCAACAAACCCTATGTGCATCACAACCCTTTTGTGAATTGTGTAATCTAGAGGAAATCTCCCTATGTGGAGAAACATTTAAAGCCCGACGATGTGTTAATTGCTTATGAGCCAAGGGATCATGCACAATCAAAGCCCTAATTGTCCGCGAGCAAAGGGTCATGTACCACTAAAGCCTTGATTGTCTATGAACATAGGGTTATGCCACTCCTTGGAGAGAGATTATAAAAAAAATTTCTTCCAGGGGGCTCCACCCCCGGAAACCCCCCGCAAGGGACGCTACCCCTTGACTCCAGCGACCTGACTGGGCAAGTCGATCCCCGATGTTACACTGATGGACACGCAAAGCAAATTGCATAAATATCCCTAATGCCGAGACAATTGCAGAAATGCCCCGAAAAGGGAAAAATTGCAGAAATACCACCAAAAGTGAAAAATCGCAGAGATACCCATGATAGGTCCAAAATTGCCCTGATTGCCTGTGAGCAAGGTCATGTACAATCAAAATCTTGATTGCCTATGAACGAAGGGTCATGTGTAATCTGAAAAACTTGTCGACAAGTCTGTACTCGTGAAATATACTTGTGACATCTTGTACACTTTATGACATTTTATGAAATATACTAGTGGCTATGTGAGCATGATTCTACAAAATCCTGTAAATGTTTGAGTCATGAAAAATCATGCTTCGCATCATGCAAAGATAATTATGGAGTTCTGAGAGTCAGTTGACCACGCAGAGGTCAAACGGCCAACACATAGAGGCCTTGAGCCTTGAGATTACGAACTTTGGGATCTACTTCGATTCTCGTAACTACGTCGTTTAGGGGCCGTAGCCCTCCCTGAAACGTTCTCAATAGTTGGCACCGCCTCGCATGACTTGGTGTTTAGGGCAATGCCTTTAGCATCACAGCTACCTTTATGTAAATGGTGGATTTTCTTTGACAGTTAATCAAGGGTATTCGGACTCGTACCGATGTAAATAAACACCGACTGCGGTCGGTGGGGAATTGTCCAATACACTAATCGTCTGATACACCTAAATTCGCGGAAATGATAATATACCCACTACCTAAATAACTACGAATCTACATTTTCTTTTTCAAAGGGGAAATATTTAAATATTTATTTACTCATTTATTTATGTATTTATTTCCGTGAGTTACACACCCCCCTAGGGAATTCGGCATTCTGATTAAGCTCGCTGGGCTGCCCATCGTTCTCTGCAATGAATGGGGAATCTCCTATGTAGTTCAAAGCTTTGGTACGACGGAGCAGGGCAGCGACCGTTTCGCTTCGGCAGGCTCTCTGTTGGCAATGGAAGCCGTACTCCACACCTCCAGATCTCCATGACCATAGGTGATAAGGTTTTCGTCGTCCGGGTGTACCTACAAGCGGCCAAGCAGATGGGGTAACCCTAGGGAAACCGCGCCTTAGGACGAAGGCGGTGGTTACATGGCACTATCTAGAACGTCCACTTGAATTTCAATTTGGGTGGGCTCGATCCTGGGTAGGGCGGGTCACAAGCAGCATGTGGCTCTCTTAGCGGGCCTACCAGTGGGCCAGTGGCGCCTTGTTAGGGAGGTAGGCCGAGCCAGTTGGAAGGGTGACAGGCCCACCGCTCCCTTAGCAGGCCTAGTAGTGGCCCATCGGCCACAGGCCTGGGATCAGACCGAGTGTTGGACTGGCCTTTCATGCCGTCCAGGACCCAAATTAATTGCTACCGGCCTGTGACTGGCCGATACCCGAAGTCAGGGACTACCGGGTCTCCGGAACCCAACTGGCCTTTTCTTCCCCACCCGACACCTACTACAAAGGCCGCGATGCTGCAGCTGCGACCGGCCTCTATGGAAGACATGTCACCGACACTATAGGCCTTTGACATCGTCGGGCCCATTGGTAGCCTTCTCCGACAATCCCCTCGTCAATTGGTGAACGGTGGACCACAATCCTCCACAGACCCTTCCTCTAGGGCTTTGTGAGTGCCCACAGGAGAGCTCTCCCGGACGACACTTCACTGCGGGGACGTCGGGCCCCCGACCATCGCGCTCACCGGCAATCCCCTTGCTGAAAGCCAGTAACCAACCTAAGGCGGTGGACGTTGCAGCAGACAATGGACCTACCAGGACGCTTGTCCTGTTTCTGCCTACTCTACACCAAAGTGCCAAATGCTAGTGTTGGGCAAAGGCAGACACAGTGCTAGGCGGAGAACCTCTTGGTGTGCGTCCTGGCACCGTCAGCAGCGGCCACTGGGAGCTGTAAGATTCCCTGATGTTGGTGCCAGCAACGATAGCCTCAGCCGGGGCTGATCCTTCACGCCAACAGACCCAGGGAGATCTCCTTTGGGAGATCGAGACCGACCCAGGTGGGGCTGACTAGGGTTGTGAAGCACAGGAAGAAGGGAGGAGCTATCTTCAGAAGGTGAGGAGACGATCCCGGAGACACCGGGAGGGGGTTAGTGATGCAACTTGAAGGGGACGCCACGACCAATAACGACATTCTGAGGAAGGAGGAAGTGAAGCAGCTAGTGGGAGTGGTGAAAAGAATCACAGCAACTCAGATAAGGGAGCTGGTGGACAAGGTGGGTATCTCTTTTGCAGGGGCAGAGAGGGATTTGAAAGGGGCGTTCAACAAAATCCAGCACAGGTGGGGCATGAGTATAATGCAGGCAGGGAGGTCTCAGCATAGGGGGGAGAAGGAGAGTGATGGTGGAAGGGAGGTGAGAGGCACCCATCAGTCCCTATGAGGATGGTCTCATGGAATGTGAGGGGGATGGGGGTGTTGGATTATGAGGTCCAGCGTCTCCCTTAGGGATTCACTGTCCCACGTGGATTATGGGGTCCACGTAAGGCATCGATGCTTGACAGCCTAGCCCGCTGCATAGATTATGGGGTCCATGTGCGAAGCCCCTCAGACCCGCCCACAACACGTATAGATGTGGGGTTCTGCAATACCGTAAGGCCCTCTTTGTAAATCGAGCGGGGATACCGTGTTCGACCCCAGGGGGTCGAACACGGTGCCCGGGCTCGGTTAGCGGGGAGTGTGTGAGGCAGAGTGTGGTCCCCCCGCCGCTTTCTCTCTCATCGGATTCGACAGCCACCCGACAGTTCGATTAACAAACTGGGCCTAAGGAAATACAGTTCGTCTTAGCTAAAAGCTCGAGCTTTTAGCACAACGGTTGGGGCTTGATCCTACAAACTGGTATCAGAGCGAGGTTGCGGGTTCGAATCCCTCGGGTGTCGCTGGGGGGAGAGAGATTGTTGGATTAGGGGATCCAACATCTCCCTTAGAGATTCGCTGTCCCACGTGGATTATGGGGTCCACGTGGGACATCGGTGCTTGACAGCCCAGCCCGCCGCATGGATTACGGGGTCCATGTGCGAAGTCCCTCAAACCTGCCCACAGCACGTATAGATGTGGGGTTGTGCAATGCCATAAGGAAATACTGTTTGCCTTCGCTAAAAGCTCCAGCTTTTAGCGCAACGATTGGGGCTTGATCCTACAAGGGGGTCAGAAGAAGAGGGCTGCGAAGGAGTTGGTTAGGAGATGTAAGATTGGCATCCTATGTATCCAAGAATCCAAGTGTGAGGGGGAGGCCATCATAAGGAAGATCGGTGGAGCAAGACTAGCTAAGGGGGTGGCTTCTCCGACAGAGGAGAGGTCGAGGAGGATGATGATCTTTTGGAATCAGTATGAAGTTAAAGAGGTGGAACAAGACTGATAGGTCAACATGTGGCCTTTACAGGGGAGTATGAACCACAAAGCAGGGAGAAGAAGCGGCTCTTGTGGGAAGATTTGGCACGGCACCATCTCACCTCCAGTCGGCCATGGTGTGTAGGCGGGGACTACAACGCAGTGACAACTCCTTGGGAGAGGATGGGAGACTATACCCGCACAAGGAAGATGGATGATTTCACTGATTTTATTGAGGAAGTATCTCTTGTTGACATAGGCATGGCAAACGGACAGTACACCTGGTCCAACTTGCGAGCTAATCTCTCTTGCTCTAAGCTAGACAGGTATTTGATATTTGTTGATTGGGAGGATCACTACCCTCATGTGCAGGTGTTGTCTTTGGCGAGATAAGTTATGGACCATGAACCCCTCCTTCCGAAGGCTAGCCATCTAATGAGAGAAGGAATTACTTTAAACTAGACAAGTTTTGGTTCATGGAGGTAGATTTTATAGAGACTATGAAGGGAGCATAGAATGTACAATTTATGGGTAGGTCCACTATAGCTACTCTAGTTAGGAAATTGAAGCATGTGGCACAAGTTCTCAAGACATTGGAGCATAGAAAACTCTCCCTACCAGAACAGCTAAAGATAGAATACTCCAACATATTGAGGGCCCTACACTATTTGGAAGAGGCATAGTTACTGGATGATTTTCAAAGTGTTGTAGTTCCTTTTTATAAAAATAAAGGAGATATTCAAAGCTGCAATAATTATTGTAGAATTAAGCTTATGAGGCATACTATGAAACTTTGGGAAGGAGTAATCGAAAAATGCCTCCGATATATGACTGCTGTATCGGAAAATCAGTTTGGTTTTATGCCGAATAAATCTACTACAGAAGCTATTTTCTTACTACGGCGGCTAATGGAGAAGTATAAAGAGATGAGAAAAGATTTGTATATGATTTTTCTTGATTTAGAGAAAGCGTATGATCGAGTACCGAGAGATTTAATTTGGTGGACATTAAGAAAGAAAGGAATCTCTCAAGGATATGTTGATTTGATTAAGGATACGTACGACGGTGCTATTACTAGTGTTCGAACTATTACTGGAGAGACTGGTGAATTTCCAGTTTCTATAGGTTTACATCAAGGTTCTGCACTAAGTCTGTATCTCTTTGCCTTAGTTATGGATGAAGTAAATTGCACGAGAATATCCCTTGGTGTATGTTATTTGCAGATGATATTGTCTTAATTGATGAGAGTATTGATGCTTTAAATGCTAAGTTAGAGCATTGGAGAGATTCCTTGGAGTATAAAGGTTTTAAAATTAGTAGGAGTAAGTCAGAGTTTATACATTGTAATTTTAGTAATGGGAGAGTGGTACAGGAAGACAAGGTTCTAATTGATGGGCATAACATTCCGAAGAGTAGTAGCTTTCGATACTTAGGGTCTATCATACAAGAGAATGGGGAGATTTATGACGACGTTACACATAAGATTAAGGCAGGCTGGTTAAGATGGAGAAGCGCGTCAGGAGTCCTCTGTGATCGTCGTATGCCTGTGAAACTCAAAGGGAGATTTTATAGAACGGCTGTGAGACTTGCTTTGTTATATGATACCGAGTGTTGGGCAGTACGAAAAGAACACATTCACAAAATGTGTGTAACAAAGATGAGAATGTTGAGATGGATGTGTGGCAAGACTAAGAAAGACAAAATTAGGAATGAGTGCATCCGTAAGGACTTAGGGATAGTCCCAATTGATAGTAAAATGAGAGAAAATAGACTCAGGTGGTTTGGTCATGTGCTTCGTCGCCCTAACTCAGCGCCGGTTAAAAGATGTAACCGCATCTTAGTGGATGCTAGTAAAAGAGCTCGAGGAAGACCTAAAATGAGATGGTGTGATGTTATTAGGAATGGCATTAGTTTCTTGGGTTTAAATATGAATATAACACTTGATAGAAATATTTGGCGGAACAGGATTCATGTAACCGACCCCAAATAATTGGGATAAGGCTCTGATGATGATGATGATTATAGTTACTGGATGATTCTGACAGGAGGCTCAAGAGCATTCCGAGGGGAGAGTTTGATGAGAACCTCACTAGGGGAGAGATTTATTGGAGGCAGAGGTTGAGAGACAGATGGATTACAGAAGGAGACAAGGACACTACCTACTTCCAGCACATTGCATCAAGAAGGGTGCACACCATCACATGCATATGTGTTGGTGATCACTCTTTCTCCAAGGATGAGGATATCAGGGAACAAGGGAGGGACTTTTACTCTAGATTGTTTATAGAAGTTGAGTCCTACAAGTCGAGGACTGTAGATGACCTTTGTTCATGTATCTCCCCTGAGAATATGGAGGCCATCTCACAGAGCTTCTCAGAGGAGGTCCACTAGATAGTGTTTTCTCTTACGGGGGACAGAGCTCCAGGACCAGATACATTCCCATTGGCTTTCTTCCAGAAGTGCTAGGACATAATCAAGGGGGATCTCTTGGTACCAGTAAGGGAGTTCCAAGATGGAATGGCTAATTTAGGAGGGCATTAACAAAATCATCTTAGTCATTATCCCTAAAAAACAAGATGTGCAATGCTTTTAAGACTTTAGGCCCATAAGTCTATTGCATGGCACTTACAAGATCATCACTAAGGTGCTGGCAAGGAGACGGGATAGAGTAATGGACAAGATTGTTAGTAGCTTCTCGAGAGTTTTTACCGGGGGAAGATACATTCAGTAAAACTTTTTGATAACTCACGAGTGTTTGTTTGTCATAAAGACCAAGCGGAAGAAAAGGGTGATCTTGAAGCTTGACTTCGAGAAGACATATGATAGGGTCAACTAATAGTGCTTATTTGATGTGTTGGATAAGATGGACTTTTGGGAGAGATGGACAAGTTGGGTTCGTGCTTGCATTGCTTCAGCCATTTTGCTATCATGGTTAATAGGAAGCCAACTACTCTCTTCAATAGTGGCAGGGGACTCCATTAGGGAGACCCCATGTCCCCTCTCCTCTTTGTGCTGGTAGCTAATATATAGAGCATAGTGTGGTTGGGAGAAGAGGACGTAGAGTTGATCAAGGGATTCCAAGTCGAGAGAGGTGACCCATCTATTTCACACTTGCAGTATATAGATGACACTTTTATGTTTCTTACAGAGGATGAGCACCAGCTCTATATGGTCATATTATTGCTAGAATTGATGGAGGAGGTTAATGGTCTCAAGGTAAACTTTAAAAGTCTTTTGGTAGGGGTGAATATGGAAGAGAGGGCTCTTTAGAGGGCGGCGTGTATTCTAGGATGTCAGATAGGAGTTTTTCATATCTCCTATCTAGGACTCCCACTGTCTCACGGTGCCGTACACTGTGCAGATTGGCAACTTATTACGCAAAGATATGAGGCCAGGCTGGCAAGATCGAAGGCAAGGTTACTATCCTACGGGGGAAGAATGGTTCTATGCAAATCCATTTTGGACAATCTATCCATTGATTTCATGTTTATATTCAGAATCCCAAAGACGGTGGCAAAGAAGATAGAATCTATTTAGGGGAGATTCTTTTGACATGATAGTGGGGGGAGATGCAAGGGATGGAATGACATCTCTTAGGGGAAGAGTGGCCACGAGCAAAGAAATGGGAGGCATGGGAATCAAGAATATCAGACTTTAACCTGGCTCTTATTTGCAAGGGGCTATGGAAGTTGGGGATGGGGCAAGATGGTCTGTGGACGTAAGTGATCAGGCAGAGTTGCTATGGCAGGAGGAGAGAATAGGACATGGCACCAACAGCACAGCACCACATATCATCTATTTAGCGTGACATCTTGACTTGCAGGGGCATTATCACTTCTAGCGTCCAGATCTAACTGGGAAATGGAGACAAGTGACTTTTCTAGAAGACCAGATGGTGTGAGAACTCCACCTTGGAGGCATCCTTCTCGAGACTTTTTGCAATGTCAGCAACACCTTTGGAGACAGTCTCTCTGACTTTTGACTCGCAACTGTCAGGAGGTAAGCATCGACTTTCAATAGAAATCTTAGGCTCATAGAGACAGAACAGGTGCAAGAACTTCTTCACTTCCTCTTAGATCATGCTCCACAGCCAGACAGAGAGGACGAATGGGACCTAGAGGTGGGGAAGGAGGGTATCTTCTTAGTAAGGTCAACTTGCACCTTTACTTCCAATGGACGGGTACACCACTGCCTTGCCCCTCAGATTTGGCGGCCTAAGAGTCCACTGACGGCCTAAGAGTCCACTGAAGGTAAAGGTCCTTACTTGGAGAATCTTTCACGGGAGGTTGCCCACCCAAGATAGACTGCTTCCATTTTTTCAAGGCATATCGTCGATTTAGTGCCCGTGTGGACAGCAGGATGAGACCTTGAACCACTTGTTTGTAGGTCGCACCTACTCTCGAGGGGTGTGGGAGGAGCTTGCTAGGACACAATGTATACTTGGCCACCATAGGGAGATGTACCACTGTTGCACCCGAAATTGTCTCAAAATATTTTGAGAAATTTTCATTATGTAACAACCGACGAAAATACGACGTATCGTCGACATCGTCGGATCACGGAGTACTTCCGCAACCTGTCGGCCCAACTATACCATCACAATCGGCGTCGCAGCAAGGAAATTAAGGAGGATTATACATGCGTATACCTGTCAAAGTAGCCGAGCAAGTGCATCACACGGCGCAGACAGACGCAAAAAATTACTCCCCACGTGGCGACGCACGACCAAGCAACAAACAAGACGATCCCCGCTCCTGTGCAAGTCTTCACCGACGAACGGCTGCCACGCGGCGAAGAACGGGCCTCCACAGGCTATAAACCCTCCATCACGGCTTCTCCTCAACCCAGATTGACATAAACGGAGCCAAAAGACGCGGAGAGGAGTCAAAAAGGCGGCTCGGGGGTCAAATGACTCCTTTTGGATGCGCAGGCCTGGAGGCCCGAGAGGGGGGGGGTCGCGGCCACCCGCGGCGCCCGTGGGGTCCGTGCGCACCCCAGCGGGGTCGCGCGATGCCGTTGGGACCCCAACAGGGTCAGCCGGCCCCCGGAGGGGCCGGTTGACCCTGCTGGGTCCGCCCGCGGGTCCGCCCCCCCCCCCCCCCCCCCCTTTCCCCGTTTCGTCATTTGCAAAACAAAAAAAAATAAGGAAAAGAAAAAAAAGAGGAGAGGAGTCAAAGAGCATTTTTGCCATTCCTCCGAGGTCATTTGACTCCTCTAGTAGCTAGAGGAGTCATTTCACTCCTCCGGGGGTCATTTGACTCCTCTGGTAGCCAGAGGAGTCATTTAACTCCTCTGGTAGCCAGAGGGGTCATTTGACTCCTCTGGGTTATTCCCCCGTGCGCTAAAACAAAAAAAAAAAGGAAGAAAAAGGAGGAGAGGAGTCAAAAAGACTTTTTGCCACCCCACCTTGATAGAAAAAAGGGTTTTTGCACCCCACCTTGACAGAATTGAGGCAAATCCTCGCAGTTTTGTCAACCTGGGTCCTCCTACCTTCTATAAATAGACCCCCAAGATCCAAGTAGACAGGAGGATAGAGGACAACAACATCTACAACTCTCGGAAGTGTTGCGCAAGGAGATTTGTAGACACGCCGTTTTCACGTTTTCCCTAGGTAAATCTCATATTACACCGTGATGCCCTAAAGTGACTTGCGCATTTGATTCATGTGGGTAATTAATCATCTTTGCTTTGATGACTTAGTAAGTCTATACATAGCAAGTCTATACATTGCAACAAGTCTATACATTCAAGTCTATACGTTGCAACAAGTCTATACATTCAAGTCTATACGTTGCAACAAGTCTATACATTCAAGTCTATACGTTGTAACAAGTCTATACATAGCAAGTCTGTACGTTGCAGCAAATCTATACATAGCAAGTCTATACATTCAAGTCAAGTCTATACGTTGCAACAAGTCTATACATTCAAGTCTATACGTTGCAACAAGTCTATACATTCAAGTCAGGTCTATATGTTGCAACAAGTCTATACATAGCAAGTCTGTACGTTACAGCAAGTCTATACACCAAGTCTGCACATGGTTGCAGCAAGTCTATACACCAAGTCTGCACATGGTTGCAGCAAGTCTATACATTCAAGTCTGCACATGCCTTTAGCAAGTCTGTACGTTCAGCTTAGCAAGTCTGTACATTCAGCCTTAGCAAGTCTGTATATTCAGCTAGCAAGTCTGCACATTCAACCTTAGCAAGTCTGTACATTCAGCTAGCAAGTCTGTACGTTCAGCCTTAGCAAGTCTGTACATTCAACTAGCAAGTCTGCACATTCAACCTTAGCAAGTCTGTACATTCAGCTAACAAGTCTGTACATTCAGCTAGCAAGTCTGTACATTCAGCTTTAGCAAGTCTGTACATTCTTTAACAAGTCTGTACATTCTTTAACAAGTCTGTACATTCAACTTTAGCAAGTCTGTACATTCTTTAGCAAGTCTATACATTCAGCCTTTAGCAAGTTTATACATTCAAAGCAAACATGTCCTAAAGTGAATAATCAGAAAAGGTTAGAAAAATACAAAAAAAAAGAGAAAAGCTTATAAAAAAAAGAGCTTATAAGAAAATTCAAAAAAAATAATAATAATAAATAAAATCAAAAAAGGGGGGGTATTAAAAATACAAAAAATTTCGAAAAGGTTATTTAAAAATCTAAAAAAATTGAGAAAAGGTTAAAAAATATAAAACTTAAATATATATATATATATATATTTATATACAAGGTTGTAAATACATATATTTAAAATTGTTTTACATATTAAGTTTTGTTTTAATAAGTTTAAACAAAAAAAGGGGGGAAAAGTAATATTATATGTACTAATTATTTACCTCATCCTAATAATTCCCTCACTAAAACCTCCTCAATTATCTTCCCATCTTATCACTATCGAAACCAACCACCTCGAAACATCATTCCCCCACCTTTTTGTTCTCTCTTCCCACCATCAGAGAATCTATCTCTCACGTCCCTCTCATTTCTTCTCTTCCTGTTTCTTCTTATCATTTTTCTGGCAGCGAACCCAGCCCATCTCTTCTCCTCTTTGTCCTTTAGGCTCAGCCGCCCAGCAAGGGGAATCCCCCCTTTTCAAAACCCCACCTTTACCTGTTCTCACCCCTCTCCCCACGGCAAATACACACATAACCACTCCCGTGAACACTCAACCCACTCACTCTTCTCTGCCCTCCCTTCCCTCCCACGGCACCCGACTTCGCAACCACGAGCCTCCACCCTCCTTCCTTTCCTCCACGCGAACACCCACGACTCCATCTTCCACCGACAGCCACTCCTCTCTCCGCCTGTGAACCCCCCCCCCATGTCGACTACCTCAAACCTCCGAACTGCTCCCGGGGCTCTCTTTTTCTCTCCCTGTCAACCCCCCGCCAGCACCCAATCGGCCACCTCTGCAAGCCCACGTCGCAGCGCCCATCTCCCCACTCCCCCCCACCGGTTTTTGCTGCTCGACCCCCCTTCTCTCCCCACTCCCAGAACCACCTCCGACCAACTATCCCGGCCACCATCCTCGCACCCTCTCTTTCCCTCTCTTCCTCTCCCTCTCCCCACTCCACAGCCGTAAGTGTCGATGCCCATCCGGTCACCTCCCCAGCCACCGTCCAGCACCCCCGCCGGACACCTTGCCGTTGTCGACGAGCCCGCTTGATGGGGACATCGAAGCAAGACCGTCCACACTTTATTTTTATTTATGTCCTTTTAGTTTGCATTTATATCCATGGGAAAGTATGTACGCAAATGTAAGGCTTTATAAGCCAAAGAGTCATTCCCTTAGATTGTGTGATTTTTGTGCAAATGTGCAGTAGGTCCAGCTAGGGGGCCCTCAGCCTTTTTCCATTGGTCCATGTCATCCTTGTGGGGCTGGTCAACCCTCCTAGGTGGCATCTAGAAGCCTTGACTAGTCAATTGTCCACATGGGGGACAATGGGACCAAGAAGTCCAAGGTTGGCCACCAACCTACACCTAGTCAAGGGGGCGCCCCCTTCCACTTTCATTATTTTTTTTTTTTGTGTGTTGATCACATTTAATCTAGGCCATCCCTTCCCCATCCCTAGATCCAATGGTGGAGATTGGATTTGATGTGTAGCATATATATACTTGTATTTTTCCATTTAGAACAATTAATGAAGAGAAAATTGTTGGAAAAGCTTGAAGCTTCTTGCGCCCCCAGCCCTCTCCCCTCTGGTTTCATCTTCTCCAACCCCCAATTCTAGAGTGGATCATCTCTATCTCCTCCCCCTTAATCTCTGAGTTCATCTCCGGTGCCGCCGCCGCCATCTGTGCCGCCAACGAGCCGCCGCGACACCGATTCTGATATGCTGCCAAGGTTCTGTTTTACAGAACAGAGGTCTACTACGAGAATTCCTAGGATCAACTCCGACATCTGCTTGATCTGAAATTTTCAGAGGTTGTTCTCCACTTGAAACCCCATCTCCACAAAAATTTTCACGCCCAAATTCCTCCTTTTGCTATTTTTCCATTTTCGGTCTTCAGGTCATCCCAGATCTGTCAGCTGTCTGTTCACTGTAACAGTCCGCCTGAGTTTCCCATATTCGACCCCTCTTTTGATTTTCCCAGGAGTCCCCAATTTTATTGGAGATTCTGTCCACCTTCCCCTATCTCCACAAATTTTCTTGATTTTTGTTCAGCTCTCCACATATTTTCAAAAATTCGTCCAAGCTCCTATCTACAGTTCTGTCAGCCAGATTCCAGATCCGACCACAGTCCAGTATACAATTCCTAGAAAATTCAATTCTCCACAAAACTTTTCACAAAAAATATTCCCGTCTTCCTTGTTCAATTCTCTACAACTTTGCTGAAGACCCCAACTTCAGATTCGGAGGTCTACCCATCGGTCAACGGCAGTTCTCAGACAACTCCTCTGCTGTTCTGAGATTTCGGCCATTGTACAACAGCAGCTTGGAAATTCGGTCAAGGCCAGATCTGTAGCACTTCATTTTTTCCCTCTGGTCCTAGATCGAAGTATTTCAAGTTAGCTTTCCAACGGCGCCAGTTTCGTGTCGATCCGACATCGGGGTTGATCGCAGCGTCCGTCCTCGCCGGAGCGCGCGCCTGAAAACAGAACCGGCAGATCCGTGGCCGGTTATTCCGACCGGTGCCGATCGGAGCCGCCCGGCCTCCGGCCGGCGAACCAGTGTGCCGCCATCCCGGGGAGCGGTTCCCCAAGTGTCCCCACTACAGCGGTGCCACCGGGTCCCACACGGCCCCTCCGGACAGCACGTGGGCACCACGGTTACGAGTACGGGTGCAGCCGAAGCTACGCGTGAAGCCGCCCATCAACCCGGAATCGGTCCTCCCGGGCCCATTTGTGTAGCCCTTTATCTCCCTGCGTGGAGTGGGCAGTGATTCATTGCTGTAACATTTGTGTATTAACCGTCCCGGGAGTACGAGTTCGGCCGGGTCCGTCTTCCCCACGCCGAGAGCGTGGAGGTATCGTATTCGCTCTTACACTCGACATTTCGCTTATTTCCTTATATGCTTTATATGCCGCTGCTAGAGAGCATGTGTAGGGCCGTTAGCTCGTAATATTTATTTCACCGCTGCTGCAAGAGAGAGAGAGTGACCGTCCTGTGACCCGATCCGGGCACAAAAGAGAATTGACCACCCTAGCTCTTGCCGGTTTCTCAACCGTGCACGTCCGACGCTTCCCTCGTTAAGGGACAATCACGAGCTCACCTAGAGTCCGAGGACTGCATTCCTCATTCGAGTCGTGTCTGTGGTCCGTCCCGCATCAATTTGGTATCAGAGCAAGGTTTGAGTCTAGGGTGTCAAAAAAAAAGTGTCATTTACGTCTAGCCATTAGTCATTGTCTAATGAGTAATCCCGACTAATCCCCGTAAAATCCATTTTTTTAACCTTTTCTTTCAACTAACCGGGGCTAAATCCAAATTTTTATCAAAGCCGGTTTTGCTTGTTACCGGTGAAACCGGAAGTCCACCGGGGAATACGCAAAACCACATCCGACTTAAGGGTTTCGGCCGAAACTAACCTGTTTCGGTCTGCAACCGGACGATTTCGGCCGAAACTGAAATCGAAATCGGTACATATCGGTTTCGGTACCGGCCGAAACCGGTACCGAAACCGATACTGCCATCCTTGAGTGGGGAGAGGTCCAGCATCCGAACCCAAATCGTCTGATACGATGCGCACCCACGGAATGACTCCCTACCTATAGGGGAATGTTTCTTTTCAAAAAGAACATTCTTATGTCGATTATTTTCTTTTCCTACGTGAAAGATTCTGTGTTCCACAGACTGGCACGTCCGGTGGGACCTTTCTCGCCTTTCTTCTTTCTGTCAAAGAAAGTCCTCAAACCTTTTTCAAGGGTCTGATCTCCCCCTCTTCCTCTTCCTGGACGGGAAGAGGAGGGTACATCTCTCTACTCATCTGAGAGCTTTTTGCACGCTTGCGCCCTTCTCCATTCGTGCTACGCACCACCACCAACAACAGCAACAGCAGCGATGGCCGCCGTCACCTACGGCCCTCAAGTCGTCGCCAACCACGCCAGGTTCGGATACCTGGCGACCCCACTTGTGTTTGGCGACTTCCCGCCAGTCGTCGGCTCGCCCTTCTTCTTGGGCGTGGTGCCCATGGTTGAGGCCAGCTCAGCCACGCTTGCGGCAACAACCACTGAGGGTGTCGGGCCCTCCACTTCAACAACCAACCGGGTCCGCCCGGTCAACAAGCCAGTCATCGGGGGTGTCAGGCCTTCGGCTTCAGTAATCGGCCGGGTCCGCCCGGTCAAGAAGACAGTCGTCGGGGGTGTTAGGCCATCGGCTCCAGCAACTGGCCGGGTCCGCTCAGCCAACAAAGCCACCAGTGGGAGTGTTAGGCCCTCAGCCTCAGTAATTGGTCGGGCTCACTCGACCGTCTCTTCACGGACCGGGGGTGTCAAGCCCTTTGTCCCAGCAAGTGGCCGAGTTCGCTCGGCTCTCATGATGATGGCCGAAGGTGTCAGGCCTTCTGCCCTAGCAAATGGCCGAATCTTCTCGGTCAATCAAGTCACTGCCAGCGTCGCTCCTGCTCAACGGGGGCAGTGTCGTCGTCGGAACAACATTAGTTCTACTGCAGCAACCCTCAGAGGTACTGCTCCTGCTCAACGAGGGCAGCATCGCCGCCACAATGACGTCGTGCCTACGGCGGGCGTCACCACGGTTGCCTCTGCTCAACGGAGGCAACGCCGTAGCCGCCGGGGCACAAAGCTTGCTGCAGCTACATCCCGATCCGGCAAGACTATAATTGTCGGAGACCTCCGCATTCGGCTCGATAGAGGCGAGCCAATTCTGCCTCGGGATCGACATGTCCCGACCATTTCCACCTTCAATCGCTTCGAGCTTCTCCGGCAAGTTCGGGAGGACGGAGTGAAGATGAAGAAGCTCGCTGTATCGGAAACAACTCAGGGCCCCTTGCAGAGGCCCAAGCCACGAGCTCCCCGATCAAGGACAGAGGACAACCAAGTGGAGGATCGCCAGCTCCACTTGAAGAAAATTTGGGTTACCAAAGAAGAGGCCCGAATTATAAGGCGAGCAAGGGCGGAAACGCCTTTCCGCATGTCGGAGCTGCAACAAGTGCGGAGCCCGACAAGCGTTGAGACCTCGGCACCACCGAGGCATACACCTCAGCCCCCACGTGGGCAAAAGTGCCAGAGAGCCGGCAAGAAGGTGCAGCCGACCTCTCCGTGGGCTAGTTCAACGCACACGAACGAGGATTGCTCTACCCAGGCTTCCACATCCCGACTATCTATTTTTTACAGAATTGGGATGCCGCCCAAGCCGAGTAGACAGCCGCCCAAGAAAAGGCGGGTGGTTCAGGTGACTGATGACTGTCAAAATTGCTAATATACCCTTACAAAGGGGAAAATTGCAAATAAACCCTCGAAAGAGGGGAAGTTACAAACATGCCCTCGAATGGGGAAATTGCAAACGCACCAAAGTGTTGCGAATGTCACCCGCCTTAAAACCTGAAGATTCCTCAGGGGTAGACCCAGGATATTGGAGCCGATATTGTAGTCAGAATCCTTGGCATTTAATCAAAGGTGTTCGGACTCGTCCGATATAAATTAACACCGACTCCGATCGATGGGGAAAAGTCTCGTACACGAACCTTAAATCGTCTGATAAATCCCAAAAAGCGCGGAATCAATAAAAACACGCCAAAAACCATGCTCCGTGTGTTTTTTTCGCATGCAAACAGACTGGCACGCCCGATGGGACTTTTCCCGCCTTTCATCTTTTTGCCAAGGATCGATGCACTTCGATAAAGGCGTTGATCTCCTTCTCTACCCCTTTTCAGGAGGAACCGAGGGGAAGGCTCCCATACCGAAGGCAACTCCTCAACTCCGAGGTTTCCAACTGGTGCTATGGCGGCAGTTACATATGGACCTCTCGTCATTGCCAACCACGCCAAATACGGTTATTTGGCGACCCCGATCGTGTTTGGGGATTTTCCAGCCGTCGTGGGGTCCCCCTTCTTCCTAGGGGTGGTCCCCGCCCCTCGAGAAGTCTCTGTGGCACCAATTGTCCCTGCAAGCACCGGGGGCAACCAGTCCCGCTCTCTGCCCAGCGGAGTCCTTTCGGTCCACGCCATTTCTTCTTGTACCGTCCCCGCGAAATGGGGGCGGCAACGGAGCCGTCAAAGCCGGAAGCCTACGGCAAAACTCTCCAGGTCCGGAAAGACCGTCATGGTCGGGAGCATATGTGTCCGGCTAGACGGTGCTGGGCCAAGCCCACCTCGAGAAAATCATGTCCCAACCATATCAACTTCTAATCGCTTCGCCCTCCTTCGCCAAGTACAGGAGGACAAGCCAGACTTCAAAGTGAAGTCCAAATCTAAGCATGGGGGCAGCAAAATTCAACAATGTTCCCACAAGATGAAGAAGATCTGGGTCACCAAGCTGGAGGCCCGTCAAATCAAACGAGTCAGGGCTAATAAGCCCGACCAAGCTCAATTTCTCCACCAAACGCCTAGTCGTACCACTCAGGATGTTAGCCCCTCGCCCCTCCAAGCGAAGAAGAGAAAAGGGGTCTATCAAAAATCCAACTCTGCTCCCCCAAATTCGGAGCGCTATCAACCCGAGACGGCCATTGGTGCCCAAATGTTACCCAATCGGGTTTCAGCATTTGATAGACTGGCAAAGGCCCCGTCTACATGGCCGTTAGTCTTTGACAGATTGGGGGCATCCTCCCCCCACAGGGCTACAGCCCCCGAAGAAGCGGAGAACGGTTCGACTCCCAGACACCAGAAATAGCATGAAGGTGAATACCTGCTATACCTCTGGCAGGGAAGCGACGGATCCCGCCGATAATCCCGCTAATTTAAATGAACCTGCCCAGTCAAATGACCTGAGCCTGGTGGCCGACGCGGTCTATCTTAATACCAGGACTGCTGCTAGAAGGAACCTCCAAGCCCAATACAGTGGCCATGTAGGGACCTCTAGCCAGGGACTACACCGAGATCAGAATCCTGACCAGGCCCGAAATCAAGAGGTCAACTTCGTCCAAGAAGAAAATGACCCCGATGAGGTCAGGAGCACCCATGACGAAGCAAGAGCCCAACCCCGTGGTGGTTATGCTAACCCAGTTTTCGAGCCACCAACAATGGCAGCATTTCAAGCCATGTCTGACGACGCTAAGTTCGAAACCATGCAGCGTTGGCACATAGAAATGACCAACCTCATGCTGGAAATGAAGCGCCAGATGAACTTGACTGCTCCAAGGCCTTTAACACCAATTCATGATCAAGGCCTTCGGCAAGAACAATCGATGTGCAATCCTCCTGCAATTGAACGACAGGTAAATACCCCTTACCAAGGAGCCATCGAAGCAAGCACCGAGGCACCTCGGGCTCCACCTAATGCTCAATCTTCTCGAGCCCAGCCCGTTGAAGACGCGATTGCCCAACAAAGGCTGATAGAGAGAATTGTCGAAGATAAGTTCGCCCACCGGGGAGAGGGTATGGCCACCATTGACTTATACAGTGTACCGTATCCCCTTCACCACCAATTTAAGAAGCTGCCACCGGATTGTCCGAAGGCACCTAAATTGCAGAAGTTCAATGGGTTGGGATCTCCCCACGAACATTTGGCCTACTATATAACGGCCATGGGTGACCTTGCACTCGAGGAGTCATATCTCCTCCGCTACTTCGCAACCTCTCTCACGGGCAGTGCCTTCCAGTGGTACTCAAGGCTGAAGCCCAATTCTGTCGCTGACTGGGCCGATCTCCAGAAGAAATTCATTGATCGTTTCCAAGCAGCTGAGAGAAAGATCTCCCTCGCCGAACTCTGTTCACTCAAGCAAAAGAGGGGTGAATCTGCTCTCGATTTCATCAAACGCTGGAGGGACTCCAGCATGAGATGCGACAACCCTCCTTCTCGAGAGGATGCAATAACCATCTGCCGAAGGGGCCTGTCAGCCGAAGTCAGCGAGAAGCTCCTGGGTGCGAACATCAAAGGATTCGACCAGTTAAATTCAGTCGTCGCAGAAATAGAAATGTTTTTTGCGGATAATCCGACGTTCACACCCCCAAAAGGGAAGCCTTCTAAGGAACGGAGTGTTGTCGAGAAGGAGACTAAAGAAGCCAACGCCGTCGACTTCTCCCCCACCAATGGGTCGGATGAAGTTACGATCCCAAGCCCCTCCGGCAAGAAGAGTGAAGGGAAAGCGTCCGCGAGGTTGTCGGAATGCATGAAGACTCCCTATTCATTCAAGAAGGAGCATACCAAGAGGCTCTTCAACCTTTGCCTCAGAAATAAGCTCATATCCCTTCCAGAGCCAAAGAAGCCGGAGGAGGCCAACAAAGTTGATGACCCCAATTACTGTGTATATCACCGCATATTGGGCCACACCATTGAAAATTGTTACGTCTTTAAAGACGAGGCAGAGAAGATGATCCGAAACCAACTCATTACAATGAAGAGTAGTTTGGTGGATCCTCCGCAACCCCATCCATGGGATCGGCCGACACGCTCGGCCAACGTAATCAACCATTCAAATGACAAGAGCTTCAGGGCTGCAGCGTTCATTTTTCCTGACCCGGAAGCATCGGAGGCCGGTCCCAGCCAAGCAAGACCCACGTTGTGGTATCCAGGTTGGAGGCCGTCCCATCAATGTTCCTTCCTAAAGGAAAATACCAAGAAGATATTTGATCGCCTACTTGAAGATGGGCGAATCTTGGTACATGACCCGCCACCAGGTTACACCGAGGTTGAGAAAAGGCACCCCTGGTACTGTGAGTACCACGCCGCAATATCTCACCCTACTGGGAAGTGTGAAGAGGTGCAAGATCTCATTGAAGTTCTTATCCAAAGGGGCAAAATTGATATCCATAGGGAAAGCATGGCGCTAAAACGTCTGCGAGAAGCCGTCGAGCAAACCCTAAGCCAACGTCCTCATGTAGAGAGTCCACCTCGATCCCCTACCCAAGGAGGATCGAATTTTTCCATAAATGTGATTCACTAAATCTCGGGAAAGAGCTAGGCCAGGTCTGCAATGCATGAGTTTCAACCACTCCTCTCCGTCGGGCCACAAGAAGCATCACAGAGGGGCATACCCCTTTTGATGTCTGAATGCTTCGCCATTCAGAAGGCAGTTAGAAAGATTAAGAGGGAAGTTTGTCGCCTACAACACAACCAGCAGGACTTACTCCGGCTTATGCAGCGGATTGAGGATCGTCTGTCGGCACAGACTCCGGCCCTTACACCACGGCCCTCCGTCCCGGTCTCCACCCAAAACTCGAAAAATACGGTAGAACCTCGAAGGCTGCCGAGGACCGGAGGATGGTTGTCCGACGATGCAACGGACCCCCCCACTAATCGGGCTCCGCGGAGGCTATACTCTTTCCCTCGGCACAGAACCTTGGAGATATTCCACATGTGCCGTAGGGAAGGGCTGATACGACTCCCCGCGTCCGATAATGACCCTGGCACTCCCGTGGTATATCGGCACCACTACTGCCTCTACCATCGCGCTGTGGGTCACTTCATTTATGATTACCCCGTGTTTAAAGACATTGCGGAGGACCTCATTTCCCGCCGGGTGATAAATATAGATAACCCTCCTCAGAGAGCCCCAAGGCCTTTTAAACGAGGCCCAACAATTTTTTTAGTTAATGTCATACATGCATCAACTTCCCGCACCCCAGTCGAAGCCAAAATGTAGGAGGCCGGCTCCAGCTCAAATCAATCCACCCAGGGAAATCCCGAGTGGCGCCCGTGGCAGGACCTAGAATCTTTGCCCTTCCCAAAGAAAGAAACTCAAAAACTACTCGAGATCCTCTTTGGGGGAAAAGAAATCTTGGTGCGGGACCCGTCACATGGCCGCTCCAAAAATCTTTCGAGTTAACATCAGGACTCATCTGCCTCAGTCCCCAACCATAAAGGGCGGGCATTCACAAAAGCGGCTCGGGAAACCTCCCGACCACAAGAAGTGGTCTCCACACCAAAGGGAAAGTCTCGGCAAGAGCAACTCGAAACGACTGTCAAGCAAATCCTGACGAGGAGGCGGCTAGACGAAGAATCCGAGGTTGCTACCCAATCAACTCAAGGGGGTCATAGCCCTTTAACGGGTCCCAATGCGCCTGTCAAGCAAAGCCCGGATGGTGATTCCCAGCAAGGAAGTCATAAGACTCCAAGCAAAAAGGACAAAGTCAAATCAGGATCCCTTGTGAGGAGGTCTCAGATAAAGCAAAAGTCACCACCTGAAGAGCCTTCCATGGCAGTGCTACCTCAAAGCTCTGGCCTTTACATGGCCGAATTCCAAGAACTCCCACCTGAAATAGTCAGCCAGGCAATTAATACTACATTCCAGGAGACTCAAGAGGAAGCTACCTAGGTTAGCGTAACCCCAAAGAAGCACAATCGTCCTGGACCAGTAAGGAGAAAGACGGATTCTATAGCCCCAAAATTGGGGGCATTCCCCGACCGTCTGTAAAAATGGACATCCCTTCTCCCACCGAAATAGCACAAGCAAAGAAGCAGGAAAAGAACAAAAGGAAGAATTTGAAAAGAAGACAGGCCGAGCAGGCCGCCGCTGTGGAAATTCCTCGTAAATTGACTCCTCTACAAAAGCTAAAGAAATTAATTGATGAGCTCGAGGAGTACGTCCCTTCCACGCCTACTAAGGTTGTTCCTCTTGATAAATATATCCCATGGGAAGAATTGGAGAAGAAAGTCCGACTTAAGAGTTGGCTCCAACAAATGTACCAACAAGCACAGGAGGGAGAGAAGCTTCTCATCCTGGAGGAACTTTTCTTCTTTTATAAAGACGAAGAGCTCACCATAGAAAAGTTAGAAGCTATGTTAAAAACTTTTCATGCAATATGGTGTCGGGGTCTCCACCTTCTCCTTTGATCTATCAGATGGAGAGGATGAGGCAATAGACCCAGTTCCGCAACAAAACTCAGATGACTCACCTCAAGTAGACCTCTGGTAAGGACGATGTTCAGTCACCTCCGCACGAAGAGGATACCCTGGCTCCACTGTTTCAAGAGGAACCTAATGATCAAGGGAAGGCTGAACCAAGCAAGAGGCCCGTCTATCAACCTAAACCGCTTTCAAAGGTGATCCCTCCGCTGGACCAAGCCCATGCGAGGGCCGATCGTAAAATTATCCAGCATATGAAGCGCTTCCCAACCAATGTTACCATATGGAAGGCCATTGCTTGGAGCAAAGAGCTCAAAGAGGCTCTCGTGAAAATTCTCCAGGAGCCAGAGGTTTTTACGAAGCTCACGTAACCGAGCTTCGGACCCAAGTATATGAAGCCCTTGCAGCGACTGTCACCTTCACAGATAAAGACATGTTGTCTTCTCCTTGTCACAATCACCCTTTATACATGCAAGGGAAGATAAATGGCCATGGACTGAACCGAATCCTGGTAGACCTTGGGGCGTCCGTCAACATAATGCCCCTGAAAACTTTCAAGTCTTTATTCCTCATACCCTATTTGCAAAGGGTCCAGGATGTTAAAATTTCGGGATTTAACCAAGATTCAGGAGATGCATTGGGTAAGGTAGAGGTGGAAGTGACCATGGACAGTTTTGTCACTAAAGCCACATTCTACATCATCAATGCGACACATCCTACAAAGTTCTGCTGGGGAGACCCTCGTTACATGAAAATTGGGTCATCCCTTCAACCCTTCATCAATGCATTAAATATGCAAAGGGTGGAGAGCAACATACAGTTTTTACTGATCAGGCTCCTTTTCGACCAAATGAATGCAATTTGACTGATGCTCAGTTGTACTTCGGGGAGCCCACTGTTAATCCTCACTCCGGAATTAAGAGCAAAGGAAAGCAAAAGGCAATTTTAGAAGAAGATGATGAAGAAGAAGAAGAGCTCTTCACAGTTAATGAAGATCTTGCCAAACTACACCGATTACATATGCAAGCTGACGCTCCGAATGCCAAGTAGGCTCGACTGGAAAGGCGGGAGGTCAACTTTGAAGCCAATCTTATCAGTCAGTCCATTGACAAAAGCATCTCCTTGCCACCGGCATGCATACAGCTTCCCTTCTTGAGATGAGAGCACAAAGTTGAACAGTTAAAGGCGTTCGTTGTTACCTATCAAAGGAAAGGGAAAAGAAAAAATGACGAAGCCACTAGGCCGATTGTCTTTTACAAAGGAGACCTAGTCCCTCAAGGTCCTCCCCAAGATGACTTCGATTGGGGTAAGGCACCCCAACATACCTCCAAAACTGTTCAGGACATAGGCGACATGCCCAGACATATCAAAGAAATGTGTCGGAAGCAGCATATTCCCCAAGTTCAAGAAGCCCCCCCGACATGACTATTTTCAGCAACTGTGGCATCCTTCACAGGTCAGAGAGCAACCCCCATTCTCCAAGAAAGATAGGAGAGGATTGAACTATGACCCCGAGGTTGATTTCAAGGTACACTACGTTGTCAACACTATAGGGCTGACGCCTTCTCCCAGTAATGCCAGCCTCGGACGGGAAGGCGATGTTTCTATGGTTGAACGTTTGGGTGACCTCGTTCGCCCATGTGGTATGGACAAAAAGGACCCTTACCTCGCCGGTCCTAGCAACCAGGAGAAGCGGGTCATACTACCGCCCATTCTGCCACAAGTGGGAGATGCTGAACGAGCAGCCTTGTGCCAATTGGCTGGGCTCGACTTGACAAAGCCCGAACAAAACATTGTAAGTGCTCCTCAGATAGCCAGCAGGAGTTGTCAATGACCAGATTAGCAGGCTTAGAGCAAGAAAATCAAGCATTGAAATCTCTTGTACAAGAATTGTTCCGAGAGAGAGACGTCTTGCTTAGGCATCTCGTCTCTTTACACAGTTGTGAAACTAGCTACAGGGCTCAAATCAACGCCAACCCTCCGATGGTTTTGACTAAAGCATCAACGGGCCAAGGCAAATCTGTCAAGGCCCGTCACCCCCCTGCTAAGGGGGCAACCAACGCGGCACTCTTCTCAGTGGATGCCTATCTTCAAAGGAAGACTGGCGTAAACCAACCTCATAAAGGGGCCCAGAGCAAATCTCTTGTGATAACTCTGGCACGGAGGATGGAAACACCATACTTCTTTGTTAAGGCACACAGCGTACCATTGTTCGAATTCTGCATGGTGCGGGACCTCATAACACTCCCAGAGCCCAGAAGACCACCCAGACGGGGTACAGCCAAAGAGCTCAGCTTCTGCCAGTATCATCAAATGCCAGGGCACGCTACGGAAGATTGCTATGTCCTTCAGGATAAAGTTGAGAGCCTGATACAATTGGGGGTCATTCAAATTAAAAATCATCGGGTATCTCCCCCGCAACCTTATCAATGGGAGCGGCTTAAGCCGTCGTCCCCCGCAACCTTATCAATGGGAGCGGCTTAAGCCGTCGACCAAGCAAATTTTTGCCCTCGCTGCTCCTGCGTTGCCTAAGTTTGTGGCTAAGGAACCATCCTCGGAGCAGTTCCCTATCTCCAGGGGAGATCTGATTGGTCGCACTTGCAGCCAAAAGGGGAAGTCCAAAGCCCACTATTCAGTTAACACTCTCGGGCTACCATCCCCCTCTGCTAGTTCGGACTCCGACGAAGGATCTGAGGAATATACAACTCCCCAACCGAAAGAAACAGTCCTAGAAGGCCAAGACCAACAGTTATCTTCGGCCATCATCAATAACCTGGACTACTGTGATTTTCACGTAGCCCAGGTTGACAACGGTGAAGACTTTTTGGATCTACAGCCAGCTTCACGAGAACTCGAAGATGGTGGACAAGCCACTGTAGATGAATTAGTCGAACTTAACCTCGGGCATCTTGGTGAACCTCGACCAATTTTCATCAGTGCCCTCCTCAGTCTAGAGGAAAGGCAGGCATACAAACAACTCCTATCAGAATTCAAAGATTGCTTTGCTTGGACTTACAAAGAAATGCATGGGCTGGACCCATCAGTGGCAGAGAACGAGCTGGCAATATTTCCCACCGTTAAGCCTGTCAAACAAGCTTAAAGGCGTATGCGACACGAGCTCGAAGTCAGGGTTAATAAGAAGGTTGACAAACTCTTAGAGGTGGACTTCATTGAGCCTTGTATGTACCCAACTTGGCTTGCCAACATAGTCCCAGTTAAAAAGAAAAATAGTCAAGTTCGAGTCTGCATTGACTACAGAGATCTAAATAAAGCTTGCCCCAAGGACGACTTTCCAGTCCCGATTACTGAAACTATGGTCGATATGACCACTGGACACGAAGCACTATCCTTGATGGACGGATCGTCAGGATATAATCAGATCCGCATGGCCGTCAAAGACAAAGTGCACACGGCCTTTCGATCCCCCAAAGGGATCTTCAATTATAAAAGGATGCCCTTCGGCTTGAAGAATGCGGGTGCCACCTATCAAAGGGCAATGACCAAAATTTTTGATGAAATGCTCCACGACCTGGTCGAGTGCTATGTTGACGACCTCGTCGTTAAAAGCATAAGGCGGAAGCATCACCTGGCTGATTTGCGTCGTGTCTTTGAAAAACTCCGACAATTTCAACTCAAGATGAACCCGATAAAGTGCGCTTTTGACGTTTCAAGTGGCAAGTTTCTCGACTTTATTGTTAGATACTGGGGCATAGAAATAGACCCGGATAATGTCAAAGCCATTCAGGAGTTGCCGCCTCCCAAAAACATAACAGAATTAAGGTCCCTCCAGGAGAGGCTAGCTTACATCAGGCGCTTCATATCCAATCTCTCAGGAAGATGCGCACCTTTTGAAAATTTGATGAAAAAGGGCGCACCATTTACCTAGGACCAGGAGTGCCAGCATGCATTTGAACAAATCAAAGAGTATCTCCTCACTCTCCCGGTGTTGGGAGCACCAGTCAAGGGAAATCCACTAATATTATATATTGATGCCATGGACGCTTCTTTCGGAGCCCTATTGGCACAAATAAATGAAGAAGGTAAGGAGCAGCCGTTATACTACCTCAGTAGGAAACTGGTTGGCCCTGAGCACCGCTATTCTCCGATGGAGAAAGTGTGTCTGGCGTTGGTCTTCGCCGTGAAAAAGCTAAGACATTATCTCCTATCCCACTAGGTGGAGCTGATCTCAAAATGCGACCCCCTCAAATTTCTCCTTAAACAGCCCGTACTGTCAGGGAGACTAGGAAAATGGGTGTTACTCCTCATGGAATATGATATAACCTTCGTCCCGCAAAAAGCAATTAAAGGACAAGGAATGGGGGAGTTTCTCATGGCACACCCGATTCCGGTAGACTCTCCTCTCAACATCGGACTCCCTGATGAAGAAACACTCCTGTCCCAACCAGGAACAGAAGGCCACACGGAAGATACGTTATTACAAAAAGAAGAAGATGCCTTTGCAATTGATATCCCATGTTGGGAGCTTTACTTTGATGGTGCCTCCCGGACGGTCAAGAAGTCAGACGGTACTATAACCCTCACCTCAGGGGCAGATATTATCTTTGTAACCCCTAATGGGGGAATTCTACACAACTCGTGTGCCCTCACGAAACCCTTGACAAATAATGAAGCAGAATACAAAGCATTAATTGTTGGGTTCCAATTAGCTCTTAAATGGACATCAAATGTATTAAAGTTCATGGGGATTCACAGCTCGTCGTGCGACAAGTGACAGGATACTATGATGTCCGGAAGCCAGAATTAAGTCCTTACCAGGCCACTGTGATAAGGCTCAAGGAGAAATTCTACCTGTTTGAAATAGGTCATATCCCCAGGAGTAGAAACTCTCAGGCAGATGCCTTGGCAAAGTTAGCCTCCGTCATAAAACTTCCACCAGAAGGGGAATTAGACATAACCGTCAGACACCGAAAGCTTATGCCAAGTGTCTTAGACAAAGAAGCCGACCTTGCAACTCCCGACGTCAATGCAATTGAAGAAGGCGAGCCCGCCAAGGAAGAGCAA
This sequence comes from Amorphophallus konjac, assembly GCA_022559845.1. Lineage (NCBI taxonomy): Eukaryota > Viridiplantae > Streptophyta > Magnoliopsida > Alismatales > Araceae > Amorphophallus > Amorphophallus konjac. The sequence continues at coordinate 312,241,523 of CM040119.1, read as the reverse complement.
CAAGATTGGTGTCAACCCATTATTGATATCAAGAATGTTCGCCTCCCTTCAGATCGGGCCCAAAGGGTATAGTTGCTGTGAAGGGCAATATCCTACCAACTGATAGGAGAGCAACTATACAGGCTCGTTCATGAGAAAAACAAGACTGTTCTCTTACGTTGCCTCTCGCTAAATGAAGCCAAGAGGATCATGCATGAAGTCCACTCAGGGCTCTGCGGTGCCCATCAAGCAAGGGACAAGATGAAAAATAAAATAAACTCAAGGGTTTTTACTGGCCTACCATGTATGCGGATTGCAATCGATACGCCCGCACATGTCATCAATGCCAAGCTTTCGGCCCAGTGCCTAGAAGACCCCCAAGTTCGTTGCATCCCACGGCTCCTACATGGCCCTTTGCGGAGTGGGGAATGGATATTGTGGGACCCTTCCCACCATCCTCTAAAGGCCACAAATTCATACTGGCTGCAAAAGACTACTTCTCTAGGTGGGCCGAGGCTATCCCTTTACGGGAGGTAACGGGAGAGGCAGTCGCCCAGTTTGTCAAACATCACATCATTTATAGATTCGGAACTCCTAGCCGGATCATGTCAGACAATGGCACGCCATTCAAAAATAGAACAATATATGCATTGGCTGCCAAGTAACATATAGATCGGAGAACTTCAACCATTTACAATTCGCAAGCTAATGGATTGGCTGAGGCATTCAACAAGACCCTTTGCAAGCTTTTAGCCTAAATCGTCGGTAGCCGTAAAAGAGACTGGGGCGAGAAAATACACGAAGCTCTTTGGGCATACCGCACAGTTTACAAGACCCCCACCGGGTGTTCCCCCTTCTCGCTAGTATACAGGGCCGAAGCCGTCATACCAATCGAAATTGAAACAGCATCCTACCGGGTGGCCCTGCAAAATGGCCTCCAAACCCAGGAGTAAGATGAAATTGAGAGAAGGTTGGAGGAACTGTCCAACCTAGAAAGAGAAACGTTGGAAGCCTACAAGCATCTTCAAGCATATCAAGCCTGAATGACCCGAGTCTATGACAAGCTTGTGAAGCAGAGGGCATTTAAAGAAGGCGATCTCGTCATGATAAAAGAAAGAGAAGTCATGGCCGGCAAATCTACTGGCAAGCTACAGCCCAACTGGCATGGGCCCTATGCCGTCTCCAAGGTCTATGAAGGAGGCGCCTATAGAGTCGTTGACCACAAAGGAGAGAACCCATTCTCTCCATTAAATGGAAAGCATTTGAAGTTGTATCACGCTCCTGAGCACGAATTCTTGCAGCAACCATTGTCGCGCGGCTCCTCTGCTGATACAAGTTAAAAAAAATGGGGCTTAAAATAGAGGTGCCCCGACGGACTTGGGTAGCCAGTATACTGGTCGCTCAAGGGTAAAAGGTCATAACCCGGCTGAGGTGAAAACCCGAAAGGGCACCTCAGGCAAAAATGGGTAACCCCTCAACGTGAAAACCCGAAAGGGCGCGCTGGAAAAAAACTAAAGGGGGCTAGCGTTGGCGAAAACCCGAAAGGGCGCCTGGGCTAGTAAAAAAAAAGAGAGAAAAGAGAGAAAAGAGCTTGGTGTGGCCATGTTTAACATTCTTTGTTCCTATTCCACCACCCTCAATTCAAACTCCAATCCCTAAGTTCCGACACTAAATCACTTTGTGGCCAGCCCCAAATCTGAATCCCTAAGTTTCGGCTCACCAAACCACCTCTAGGTCAGCCTCAAATCCTAAATCTAAGTCCCAAGACATGGCTCACTAAATCACTTTGATAGTTAGCCCCAGATCCAACCCCCAAGCTCTTGGCTTCCGGTTACCTACCAGGTTATGAGACACGGAAAAAATCTAATTGACTTTTATCGTAGATAGAAAATATAGATTTTTGTTCTTTTTGAAAAGAAATATCCCCCCCCCATCTGAGTATAGGGTGATTCCGTGGGTGCGCGTCATATCAGACGATTTGGGTTCGAGTGCTGGACATTTCCCCATTGACCGTAGTCAGTGTTGATTTACATCGGCCTAACGTCCGAACACCTTTGTTTAACTGTCAAAGAAATCCCAAAGTCTTCTATAGAGGTTCTGATGTGAAAGGCAGGCTCACTCGAGAGACTCTCCATGACCACTCATTTACCACCAACATATTAAATGCAGCTCCCCCGGAAGCTAGGGCTGATATGAGCTTCTCTCCTCCTCAAGCAGGAGATGACATGCCGCTGGATGAGTCCGGGCCAGACGTTACATTCAGCTTCAAAGAGGTGATGTTTCCCTCAGACGATTATATGCCGGTGACGGCTAACTCTCCCTCGCCTCTTACAACAGGGACCACAGGAGGTCAGGCTCCAGGTAGCATGCTCAGCCTTGTTTTCTCCATTGATACATGAAGATTTGAACATCAATAACCCCTTAGTGTTTTATTGGCTGTGCAGGGGTTCCTGGGGTTATTCCACCTGGTCTGTCAACATGAGGTAATGTCGGCTCTTCCTCCGAGGCCGGATCCGCTTCTGGGAGTGGATCCACTACTAAGAGTGGGAGTTCCGCGGCCACAGACTCTCTCCCTAACGGGAGCTCGAGCCCTACTTCCAGTGCTACGGCCTCCAATTCTTCATCCAATGAGAGTGACTCTCGAGAAGAAGGAGAATTAAAAGATACTGGAGGTGAATGCAGCGACATACATTCTGTTTAGTTGAGTCCTTATAAAGATTTGCTTGACTCATATAATTGCTTGTCCCACAGGAGTGGACTTAGCCAGATCCATGGAGGAGTTCTCAAAACTTCTGGAATCTGGCTCGTTTGTGGACCTTCTGACAGGCGGCAGTGCCTCGACAGGCACAAAGGCCATGTAGGTGGCAGGTGTTGACACCACAGCACCGGGAGATCCTACGCCAGTGGGCTCCTCCGATGTTGATATCACTGAGGACGGCATAGCTGAGGACGGCATAGCTGATCCTTCAGGTAAGAGATGTTAGAGGCTAATGATAGACCTCTTTGTCATTTTGCAATTGTTTTTGCCAAGCTGATTAATGCATCTGCTACATGGGCAGTGAAAGGCCAGGCCGTTGAAGAAAGCACATCCCACCCTGATGAGATAGCTCCGGCAAGGGAAGCTTCTCAGGTCACACCAGAGGGCCTGCAAACTCGAGGAGAGAGTGCCTCGCCAGTAGACACCCATGCTACAGGTACTGCTCGCTTCTGACAACGAACACGGCGAATGATATATGCACTTTATTTGCGGCACTGACCCCTCTCCTATTTTTGCCGTGTAGCCTCCCTTTCTGTAGAGCCGATGGCTGAGGCCTCCCCGCGAGAGGAGGTTCAGGAGGCAGGGCTGACTTCTGAGATTGAGCAATCGTGCTCCAAAAGGGCTCCTGATACCGAGTCTGCCCTTCCTAGCATAGCTGAAGAAGGGGCTGCTATTGAGACAGGTACACAGCTGTTCTCTAGACTTTGACATCCCGTGTGTGCCGCTTTATAAATAAGCACTTACATGCTATTGCTTAAACTGCAGCGGATGGGGACACAAATGTCCTGCCTAGTAGACCAGGACCAGCTTCTGTTGCTGGTTCTTCCCCAGCTGTTGAGAAAGGGCGAGAGTCTGTGGCAGCATCAGGTATATGACCATGTTGTGCCTTTTTATAGTCCTTCGTGCATGTCCATTGGATTGTGAACAAACACTCATTCCCCCTTTTCCTTCTTTGCAGCTTCTGAGGAGGGAGCCCCAGGGGTACCAGTAGCCTTACCAGCTCTTGGAGTTGAGTGGCCTGACGCCCCTGCACTTGGGATGGCGTTGAATGTTGCTATGGCTGACCAGCTCCTGCAGGGTCTTGATCAGTTGATCCAGGCTGATCCATTGCCGACCGTGGAGACTTTGAGAGCTGACCTGGAAGTATTTACCAGGAGCTACCATGGGTTGAGTCTTCCCCGGGATGCATGGGCCACGAAGCTGGAAGACTTGTGGAGTGAGTTTGCCCGCCTCCATCTTGCACAGGAGCGGAGACAGATAACCCAGCAGCAGATCCAGCGAGAGGAGGAGGAGCTACGTGGACATCGAGCGGCCCGGGCGGAGACTGACCTACACCTTGCGAGTGTCGAGGGACGTAGCCGGAAGACCTCTCTCCGAATGTAGGCGCTACAGAGAGAGCTTCAGGAGGCTGCCGATGAGCATCGTATTGCCCAGGCAGAGGTGGAGACCTGCCGTCGCCGATCTGATGAGCTTCGGGAGGAGATCTTCCAGAGGGAGACTCGCCTTGCTGAGTTGCGGAGGGACGAGCGCAGTGGTTGACGAGCTCTGGCACTTTCTTGTACATAGGGCTCTCACGCCCCACTTTTGTTTGAGTTACCCCCGAGGGCTTGTCTCGGGCTCCCTTGATGACATTAGTGAATGAAGGACAGAGCTTAGCATAGCTGTTTTGCTTCCATCCTCTTGCACGTATGTCTCTTTTTTTTTCATATATATTTTTTTATCACTTTACCAGCCCTACCGCCCTTTCGGGTTTTCGCCATGACTGGCCCCCTTTAGCTTTTTCCAGAGCGCCCTTTCGGGTTTTCACACTGAGGGGTACCCATTTTTGCCTAAGGCGCCCTTTCGGGTTTTCACCTTAGCCGAGTCAAAGCCTTTTTGCCCTTGATTGCTCTTCTAACAGAAACAACCAAGTCCGTTGGGGCCTCAATATTTTTAACCCCGTTTTTTTTTCTCTTTTTTTTGTCATATAATGCCAGAATTATTGCTCTTCTAACAGAAACAACCAAGTCCGTTGGGGCCTCAATATTTTTAACCCCATTTTTTTCTCTTTTTTTTTTGTCATATAATGCCAGAAGGCAAGGAGAAAGTGGCACTCCCGTAGGGACGTGTGTGCCGCAGAGGTGGGACAAATGGATGGGTTCGGCTGCCCTAGCGGGACGTAATTAGCCAAATCCAGAACCGAAAGTTGAACAGGTTGGCAACCCAAGAGAGGTGTGCATGTGCACAAGCCCGGTTGGGACAACAAAGGAGGAGGTTTAACAGACCGAAAGGGAAAGGGAAAGGGACATACGGGTTAAACCTGGAGGCCGATAGGCGAGATGGGTTGGCAGCCCGAGAGAGCATACATAGGCCAGACCCGAAGCGATGAAAGGAGGGGATTTGACAGCCCGGGTGGGACGTACGAGTCAAATCCGTGAGCCGATAGGCAAATAGGGTTGACAGCCCGACGAGGGCATGCAGAGGCCAAGCCCGTGGGGACAAAGGAATAGACTTGGCGATCCTGGTGGGATACATGAGTCACGTCTGAAGCCAAGAGGCGAGATGGGTTGACAGCCCGAAAGGGGCATGCAGAGGCCAGACCCACAAGAAGAAAAAGGGTGGATTTGACAGCCCTAGTGGGACGTGAGAGTCAAATCCAAAAGCCGATAGGCGAAGAAGTGGGTTGGCAGCTCGGGAGGGCGTACTGAGGCCATTCCCGATGGGACCAAGATAGGTTTGACAGCCCTAGTGGGACGTGTGAGTCAGACCCGAAAGCCGATGGGCAAAGAGGTGGGTTGGCAGCCCTAGAGGACATGCTGAGGCCAGACCCGGTGGGACATGTGCCAGAAGGCATGATGGATTGGCAGTCCGAGAGAGCATACTTAGGCCAGATCCCAGAAAGGTAAAAAGTGCCGAAAGGTGTGATGAGTTGGCAGCCTAAGAGAGCATACTGAGACCAATTCCAGAAGGAAAGATGAGTCGAAAGGCATGATGGGTTGGCAGCCCGAGAGGACATACTGAGACCAATCCCAAGAAGGTTAGATGAGCCGAAAGACATGATGAGTTGGCAGCCCGAGAGAGCATACTGAGGCCAATTCCAGAAGGAAAGATGAGCCGAAAGGCATGATGGGTTGGCAGCCCGAGAGGGGCATGCATAGGCCGAGCCCGATGGGACAGAGTATGACAACGTCAGAACGTCGGTGGGATTAGGTGTCATAGGATGACATGTAAGGCGTAGCCATGGTATCAATATGATGTTTTGGCGAAGATGAGGTAGAGTCATTGACTTAGAGCCACCTGTAGAATAAGCAAAGAGAGAATTTTTTTTCTTTTTTTTTCACATTACCAACCTCACCGCCCTTTCGGATTTTCGCCGAGGCTGGCCCCCTTTAACTTTTTCCGGTGCGCCCTTTCGTGTTTTCACACCGAGGGGTTGCCCATTTTTGCCCGAGGCTCCCTTTCGGATTTTCACCTCGACCGGGTCTATGGTCTTTTTGCCCTCGGCCAGCCGTTGAAGGCTGACTGAGTCCGCCGGGGTATCAGTAGTTTTAACCCTTTTTTTTTAACCTTCACTAAGGAGAGGTACTGTCCTGTGAGGACTGCAGTAGAAACTCCTGCGGTGGCGCATGATAGAGCTTCATATGCTTGCCGTTGAGAGGAGGGAAGGGATTATCTCCCTTGTGGTCGAGGACCGTATAGGCCCCTCCTTCATAGACCTTCTGAATGACATAAGGCCCACGCCAATTAGGCTGGAGTTTGCCGCCGGATCTTCCCGCGAGAACCTCCTTTTCCTTGATCATGACAAGGTCACCCTTCTTGAACGCCCTTTGCTTGACCAGCTTATCATAGGCACGTGTCATGCGGGCTTGATACACTTGTAAATGTTTGTAGGCTCTGAGTCTTTCACCTTCAAGGTTAGACAATTACTCAAGCCTTCTTTCTATTTCAGACTGGTCTTGGCCTGGCAATCCGGCGTGCACAGCAACGCGGTAGGATGCCAATTCGATCTCCACGGGGATTACTGCTTCGGCTCCATAGACCAAGGAGAATGGGGAGCAACACGTAGGGGTTTTATAGATAGTCCGATAGGCCCATAGGGCTTCGTAGAGCTTCTCGCCCCAATCCCGTTTGCGGCCACCTACTATCTTGGACAGCAGCTTACAAAGGGTCTTGTTGAAGGCCTCGGCCAACCCATTGGCTTGGGGGTTGTAGACTGAGGACGTCCTCCAGTCAATATGGAATTTGGCCGCCAAAGCATAAACAGTCTTGTTCCTGAATGACATGCCATTATCGGATATAATCCGACTAGGAGTGCCGAATCTATATATGATGTAGTGCCTCACAAAGTGGGCAACTATCTCTCCTGTGACTTCCCGTAGTGGGACGGCTTCTGCCCATCTGGAGAAATAATCGGTGGGGGCCAGTATGAACTTGTGGCCTTGAGATGATGGTGGGAATTGTCCCACAATGTCCATGCCCCACTCTGCAAATAGCCAAGTAGGCACTGTTGGATGGAGCGGATTGGGCGGCCTCCGAGGCACTGGCCCGAATGCTTGGCATTGGTAACAGGTACGAGCGTATTGATTGCAATCTTCGTACATGGAGGGCCAATAGAACCCCTTGAGCTTAATGCTAGTCTTCATCTTGGCTCCTACTTGGTGGGCCCCGCACAATCCGGAGTGGACCTCATGCATGACAGTCTTTGCTTTCTTGGATGAAAGGCACCGTAGGAGGACCGATCGGTCTTTCTCATGGACAAGCCTGAAAAGCAGACCGTCAATCAGCTGGTAGGATGTCGTCCTGCGTAACAGTTGCACCCTCTGAGCCCGATCGGGGGGAAGCCAGCCGTTCTTTATGTTTATAATCGGCTCGCGCCAATCTTCCTCTTCGAGAGCATTCCCTTCCTGAATGTTATTGACCTCATAGACAGTGAGGCCAGACTCTTCGTCGAGCACACTTGGCATGAGCCTTCGGTGTCTAACGGTGATATTCAATTCTCCCTCAGGTGGGAGCTTTAGGGCTGCTGCCAACTTCGCCAAAGCGTCAGCCTGGGAGTTGCTGTCGCTGGGGACATGGCATATTTCAAATATGTAGAATTTTTCCTTGAGCCTCATGACGGCTGCATGGTAGGGGATGAGCTCCTTCTTCCGGACGTCATAGACGCCCAGGACTTGTCGGATGACGAGCTGAGAATCCCCGTACACTTTGATGCACTTGATGTCCAAATCCAGTGCCAATTGAAGCCCAATAATTAACGCCTCATACTCTGCCTCATTATTAGTCAATGACTTCATGAGAGCGCAAGAGTTGTGGAGGATGCCGCGTTGCGGAGATACAAAGACTACCCCTGCGCCCGAGACGAAGTCTGTAAGGGCACCAGCACTTTTGATTGTCCAGGAGGCACCATCAAAATACAACTCCCAGTGTGGGAGGTCGAGGGTGAGGACACCCGGCTCCATCTGTGGTGGGACTTTTTCAGAATGCTCCCCAATTTCTTGAGAAGGTACCAACACCTCTTCATCGGATAGCTCGAAGTTGAGTGGAGAATCTTCCGGCACACGGTGCGCAGCTAAGAACTCCGCCATTCCTTGTCCCTTGATCGCCTTGCGTGGGACAAAGGTGATGTCAAACTCCATGAGGATAAGTGCCCATTTGCCGAGCCTACCAGAGAGGACGGGCAGACTGAGCAGAAATTTGAGTGGGTCACATTTTGAGATGAGCTCCACCCGGTGAGCTAGAAGGTAGTGTCTTAGCTTCTTGACAGCAAATACTAAAGTCAGGCACACTTTTTCCATAGGAGCGTACCGATGCTCAGGCCCTATTAACTTCCGGCTGAGGTAATACAACGGCTGCTCCTTGCCCTCTTCATTGATCTGGGCTAGAAGCGCCCCCAAGGAGGCGTCCATGGCGGCAATATAGAGGATGAGGGGCTTCCCTCTGACGGGTGCCCCTAAGACTGGAGGAGTCAGGAGGTACTCCTTAATTCGCTCGAAGGCCTTCTGACAGTCTTCGTCCCATATGAAGGGTGCTCCTTTCTTCATCAATTTGCCGAAAGGCAAGCATCTTCCTGAGAGATTAGAAATGAACCGCCTAATATAGGCGAGTCTTCCTTGAAGAGATCTGAGCTCTGTCAAGTTCTTGGGCGAAGGCAGCCCTTTTATGGCCTTGATTTTGTCAGGATCGATTTCTATCCCTCGATACCTGACGATGAAGCCAAGGAATTTGACGTTGGAGACGCCGAAGGCGCACTTCATTGAGTTCATCTTGAGTTGAAATTGTCGAAGCCTTTCAAAGACTTGACGCAGGTCAGCTAAGTGATCCTCCCGTTTCTTTGTCTTGACGACCAGATCATCGACATAGCATTCGACAAGGTCATGTAACAACTCGTCGAAGATCTTGGTCATTGCCCTTTGGTAGGTTGCACCGGCATTCTTCAGGCCAAACGACATCCTCTTGTAATTGAAGATCCCCTTACGAGACCGGAAAGTCGTATGATCCTTATCTTTGATGGCCATATGGATTTGATTATAACCCGACGACCCGTCCATGAAGGACAAGGCTTCGTGACCGGTGGTCATATCAACCATTGTCTCGATAATCGGGACAGGAAAGTCGTCCTTTGGGCATGCCTTGTTCAAATCCCTGAAGTCGATGCAGACTCGGACTTGGCCGTTCTTCTTCTTGACGGGGACTATATTGGCAAGCCACACAGGGTACATGCAAGGCTCTATGAAGTCCACATTGAGCATTTTGTCAACCTCAGCATTGACTTTCAGCTCCAGCTCGTGGCGCATACGCCTTTGAGCTTGCTTGACTGTTGAAAGTATTGCCAGCTCGTGTTCGGCCACAGAAGGGTCGAGCCCAGGCATTTCTTTGTAAGTCCAGGCGAAACAATCCCTGAACTCTTCTAAGAGCTGCCGATACGACTACCTTTCTTTCTCACTGAGGAGAGCACTTATGAAGGTGGGACGACGATCAACTTTGCTTCCGAGGTTGATCTCGATCAACTCGTCCACCGTTGCTTGACCGCCATCTTCAAGCTCAGGTGGAGCCGGTTGGAGGTCGACGAAGTCTCCCTCATCATCAGAGTTTGCCTAGTAGACTTCAAATTCTTTGAAGCACTCTTGCTCGTGGCTTGAAGCCGAAGAGCTTGCTTTGTCTTGCCGATGGTTAGCAGGCTGGGCTGCTCCTCCCTCTGAGGGGTGGTCGTTGTTGACTTCCGATGAAGGTGATGGTGTCATTAATGACTCACCGGACTCTCTTACAGAGTCATTGATGTTGGGTTCAACTTCAGCTTGCCCGTGATGAAGAGGTAGCAGTCCTATAGTATTGACTGCATAATAGACCTCGAAGTCCGTCTCTTGGTCGTAGCCAAGTCCCCTTGTATCTTTGCGGGAGAAAGGAGGTTGTCCTCGGACCTGCGAAGGGTTCCACAACTGATGGAAATATGCCACTCGCGCGGGGTCCAAAGCCTGCGGGATGTGCTGCTTTTTACACATTTCTTTGATGTAGTTGGGCATATCATCCATCTCCTGAACTGGCTCTGGCGCCACATCGGTGGGAGTATCCCAGCCGAAGTCATCTTCAGGAGGGCACGGTGGGACTAAATCACCTTTGTAAAAGATGATCGGCTTCTCCCCCTTGCCCTTGTTGCGTCTCCTTCTCCGTTGATAGGAGACTATGAAGGTCTTCAACTGCTCCACCTCATACTCTTCCCGTTGGGACGAGAGCTGGAGGCACTTCGGCGGTAAGGAGATACTCCCGTCAATGACCCGGCTGATGAGGTTGACTTCAAAGTCAACACTGCGCCTTTCTGGTTGAGTCGCTTGGAGGCGGCACTGAGGCTCAGCCTGTGCAGCATTACCATGTCTTGGTTAACAGTGAAGAGCTGCCCTTCCTCGACTTCATGGTTCACCTTTTGCTTCCCCTTGTCTTTTAAAGGCTCAGGGATTGCTAGAGTGAGCTTCCCAAAATATAGTGAAGCATCGGTCAGATGGCACTCATTGGGGTGGAACGGGGCCTGATCTGCAAAGACCGTATGTTACTCCCCTTCCTTGGCATATTTAATGCACTGGTGCAAAGTTGAAGGAACGACCCAATTCTCATGAAGTCAGGGACTTCCAAGCAGCATCTTGTAAGATGTGTCGGAGTTAATAATATAGAATGTCGCCTGGGTGACAAAATCGCCCAAGGCAAGCTTGACTTCAACTCGACCAAGCGCTTTCTCGGAACCCTGGTTGAATCCTGAGATCTTGACTGCGGTCACCTTCTGTAGATAAGGTGCCAAGTATAGAGACTTGAAAGTCTTCAAAGGCATGATATTGATGGCTGCTCCGGCGTCAATCAGGATGCGATTCACGTCGTGCCCATTGATCGTCCCCCTCATATATAAGGGGCGATTGTGGCATGGAGAGGACAGCAACATGTCTTTGTCCGTGAAGGAGATGTTGGCGGCGAGTGCCTCAATGTCTGGGCTTGCAACTCCGCAACAAGAGCTTCATATGCCTCTGGGTCTTGAAGTATCTTGACAAGAGCCTCCCTGAGGTCTTTGCTCCAGGCAATGGCTTCCCAAATAGTGACATTGGTTGGGAACCGCTTCAGAAGATGAATGATCTTGCGGTCCGCCCGAGCACGAGTCTTGTCAAATGGCGGGATGATCTCCGCCAAGGTCTTCGACGCCTGGCGAGGCTTCTCCCGCTTAGAAGGGCGCTGCTCCTCATGCTGGCCTTCCGCATCTTCTTGGAATAGCGGAGCCAAAGACTCCTCCGGAGGTGGCAAAGGCTCATCATGCTGATCTTCATTAGAAGGACCGGCCTGGCTCGCGGGCTCGTCCCTATTGGAGGCGCCGGCTTGCTCTGATGCCTTCTCGCACTTTGGCGACTTGGCTGGCTCCTCTTCTTCATCAGAGGATGTGATTGTAAAAGGGATACCACCCGGCTTAGCAGCTGAGGCGGGGCTTGGACCCTCTGAGGAGTTGAGAATAAAGGGGATTCCCCGAACTTGGGTTTCTGGGACAGGACCCGGCTTCTCCCCTCTGAATATTATGACAGGGTCGAGAGCTAATAGACCCTCACGTCCACGTCCTCGGCCACGACCTCGGCCACGTCCCCGGCCATTTCTTGCCGAGCGACGCTGATACGTTGCCATAGGAGCCTTGCCTCCTGTGCTATCAGCCGTGGGACAGTAAATGTTGTCAGGCGGCGGAATCGCCACCATGTTGCAGGAGAGCTCTTGCAGCATTTCCTCGAGCATCTCAACAGTGAGCTCCTCATCTTTGTAGAACAAGGAAAGCTCTTCCGGGATTGGAAAGTCTTCACCTTCTTCAAGAAGGTGGGCTATTTCCCGGAGCCACTGAAGGAGCCGGGCTTTCCGCCCAAGCTTGTCCCAGGGAATATATTCGTCCAGAGTGACGATCCTGGTGGGACGAGGGGGAATATACTCCTCTAGCTCATTTATGAGCTTTTGAAGTCTTTGTAGAGGAGTTGGCTCCTTAGGGGCCTCCATAGCAGCTGCTTGCTCAGCTTGCTTCTTCAACCTTCTCTTCAAATTCTTCCTGCGGTTCCTCTCTTGCTTCTTTTGGCGTGCCACCTCTTGAGAAGAGAGAGGAGTTCGTTTCGGAGGTGGGACTTGCTTGCCCCCAGAATTTTTCTTTTTGCTCCGGGTTGGCTCCTTAGGAGCTTTACTATCGCGGCTTTTTCTGGGGACAACCTTGGTCCAAATGGCGTCATCCGGCTGAGCCTGGAAGGTGACATTGATTGCCTGAGCAATTATTTCAAGAGGCAACTCCTGGAACTCTGCCAGTCCACAGTGGAGCCTCTGGGGGCTTGTAGTTCCACCAACTTTGATTGGGCTGGTGGGTTGGCTTGCTTGAGCTGCTGAGGCTTTTCTACAATTAGCGGCCTCGCTGGGCCGGCAGAGGCCTTAACTGGGGCCTTCGCGAACTCAAGAGGTTGAGTCCTCTCCACGACTAATGGCCTTGCTGACTTGGCAGGAGCTTTGGCTGAAGGCTCTGACGCCTTGGCTTTGTCTTTGTTGTCTGGCCGAAAGTTCTCTCTTATGACGATGCCAGGCTAACTCGACCTGGGACGGACCTTGGAACTCTCTCCCGCGGCTTGGCTTTAGTGAGTCTGGACCTTAGGCCCTTTATAGGCGGCCTTGCCTTTAGTGAGTAATGGGATTCATCATTTTCCGCAGGCTCACTTGGTCGGGCTAATCGGGAGAAAGCCTCAGTTTCTCGCCGAACCTGTTGGAGAGTCTCCCTAGCGGCCTCTGCAAGACGCAACCTTGTCATGGAGTTCCCCTGAGTATCGACAACCCCTCTCTGGATGAGGGCTTCAATGAAGTCCTGAACCTCTGTGCATTGCCGAGTAGGGTGAGACACCCTTGCATGATACTTGCAATAGCGGGGGTGACTCTTGGCCGTCTCATTGTAATAAGACGGCGGGTCATGTGTCAGCACCCAGCCATCCTCCAGAAATTTGTCAAAAATCTTCGCAGTGTCTTCCTTAGGAAAAGAACACTGATGAGAGGGTCGCCACCCCGGATACCATAGTGTGGATTTGGGAGGCTGGGAACTGGCTCCCTGGGAACTGACTCCTCTTCCTGCAGCTCGGGAACTGGAAGGCTGCTGCAGCGTGAATGACATTGACGGAGAAGTGAAGACTCTCATGCACATGCGGCTGTGGTGGATCGACCAGGAATTCACCCATATCGACCTTCCCTCGCCTGATTAAATCTTCAGCAATGTCCTTGAACGGCTCACAGTTGTGGATGATATGGCCAACAACTTCATGACACGGGCAATAGCCTTGATGAAAAGCAGCACCTGGTGTCTACTCCATGGGTGACAGGCTTATCAGTCCTGCCCGTTGGCATGCGAAGAAGATGTTTGGAGTCTTCTCGCAAGGGAATGAATATAACTTCTCCGGCAGCTCGACTTGAACTGGAGCCTCCTCGCCTTCCGGTGAGTCCTCCTCATCTTCGGATGAATCTGAGGACTCTTCAGAGAGCCAGCCCCTGAGCGAAGTCCGGCCAGTGGGTGATACACCTGCCTCCCGTATGTGGGCCGGAGCTAACCCCCTAGCAAATGGGCCAAAGGGGAAAGTGGACAGCTGTTGATCAATGCTCTCCAGGAACAGCAGCAGGCGCCTCTGTTCTAGTTGTAATTGCCGGATTTCTCCTCGAATTTTACGAATAGTCCTCCCCAATGCTAAACACTCAGGGAGTGAGGGAGGAGTGGCTCTGGGACCACCGTTGGGCTGTTGATTCGAGGGCCCGGTTTCGGAGGCATTGGAGCTTGAAGCCATCGCCACCATATGGACCACATTAGGCAACCGATTCGATCGACCCCAAGCATGCGGCTGCGGTGGGTCAACTGCATGACCCAACATATTTACCAAGCCCTTTTGAATGAGCTCTTCTGCTATATTCTTGAAGACATAGCAGTCCCCGATAGTATGACCCAATCTTCGGTGATATACACAATAGGTAGGATCATCCGTTTTATCCACCTCCATGGGCTTCTGCGGATCCGGCAGGGTGATGAGCTGCTCTTTCATGCAGAGATCAAAGAGCATTTTAGTGTACTCTTTCCTGAAGGAATAAGGCGTCTTCATGCGCTCCGCTAAGAGAGACGCACTCGCCTTGTCATCAGGCTTTCTGCCCTTGCCTTTGGACTTTGCTTCCCCTATATCTCCATTTGTCGGGGAGAAGTCGACGGCATTTACCTCCTTACTGCTAGCCAGACGGTCTTTGGAGGATTTGCCTTTTGTAGAGGCTTGTGTAGGATAATCAGCGAAGAACATCTCAATCTCCGCGACCACCGTGTTGAGCTGGTCGAAGCGTCTGATGTTTGAGCCCAGAAGCTTTTCGCTAACTTCTGCCGAGAGACCCCTGCGACAGATGGTGATTGCGTCCTCAGGCGTCGGAGGATTATCGCAGCGCATGCTGACGTCCCTCCATCGCTTGATGAAGTCTAACGTTGTTTCACCTTTCTTCTGACGGAGAGCACAGAAATCTGCCAGGGAGATTTTGCGTTCGACCATTTGGAAGCGGTCGACGAGCTTCTTCTGCATATCAGCCCAATCAGATACTGAGTTGGGCTTTAACCTTGAATAACACTGGAAGCATAGTTGGCAGTTTCGGCCGAAACCGAAACATTTCGGCCGAAACGTTTCGGTTTCGGCCATACCCGATACGAAAACCAACGGGTTTACTGTACAGGTCCGAAACTTAAAACAGATATCGGTTTCGGTCCAAAACCGGACGGTTTCGGCCGAAACCCACGTGAAACCCCCCGATTTCGGCCGAAACCCATTTTTCTCCCCCCCGAAACCCCATCCCACGGCCGAAACGGCCGAAACCCTGCGGCTGCTGCGAACGCCTGCTGCTGCTGCCACCTGCTGCTGCTGCTGCGACCTTCGGCTGCGACCTGCAGGTTATTTCCTCAACCCTCGATTTATGTACGGTGCCGATGCACATGTTGATGGCGAGGTGCTTCAAGGGACTTTAAAAGTCATTGGTCGTTTATCGAGGCATCCAGAAAAGAGACTAGAGGCCGAAGTAGAGGTTCGCCTTTATTTGATACTTTCAATAACATGTATAGAATTTATTTAAGTAGTTATGTTAATGTATTACTTTATGTTTGTAGATGAACCATTACAGAATGAGGACTGGGACATATGCTGACTCCCAATTGCAATACGATGTGGGAAGAGTGAGCCCAGGTATATTTTATTTTTTGGATTTCTTAACCTGATGAATATATATTTCTACAACTAAAATGCATTTGTTTATGGTTGGTGGAACAGCTGACTGGTGGATAATGGTGAACAACCGAGATGTGGGCAGCAATGCATTGGCTTTCATTGCAGTTAGGGTGCTCAGTCAAACAACATCGGCAAGCCAATGTGAAAGAAATTGGAGCACGTTCAGCCTTATACACTCGAAGGTTCGCAATCGACTAAAGGCTGAACGGTTAGAGAAATTAGTGTACTGCCACTACAACATGAGGTTGAGAATAAAGAATATGAGGTTGAGACAACAGCTGCGAGACAAACGCACCGCCGGGGATGCCGCCGCAGAAATTGATGTGGATGCCTTATTTGATGATGAGAATCCGTTGCAGTCTTGGGTGGAGACACGAGAGCAGGTTGATGAGCCTGTTTTTGATGATGATGATAGAAGATGGGCAGAGGGCATACTAGATGAAGATGAGCCAAGAGATCCCGAATTAAGAAGAAAATCAAAGAGGGCCAGAGATACTCATACCCACATGTCTAGGGTTGTTGAGGACAGTGAGGAGCAGCATGATTTTCAGCCAGCTAGACACTCCGACTCAGATAGCAGGCCAGTCACTCCTAGAATGGGCAAGGCACCTACATCCTTAAGAAGAAGTACATCAGTGCATGGACAAACTGAGAGAACAAATGTTGCTGCTCGAGAGGACCCGGTAATTGAGCAGTTGAAACAGATTTATTTGAGGCACACGCCAAGGGGAACATGATTCATGTCAAGGGTGCAAGAAGAAAGCACACCGGCACAGGAAAAAGCATCCCCAAAGGCCAAAAGGCGACTGGAGACTGCAGGTTTCGTGATCCCTTGATTTTTTGTTTTTGAAAGTAACTTAAATTCTTATTATCAGTTCGAATAAGAAAAGATTTTGGTAGGAGATAAATTCTATATTTTCGTATGTGCCAGATACTACAGGTGCTACTACTGGCGGTGGGGATGCTGGTGGTCCTTCCTCCTTCCACGCAGACACAGGCAGAGGATACAGTCAGGGTGAGGGAGGACATGAGTTAAAGAGTCAATATGGGCATCCATTAGGTTATGGAGGTGGCAAACAGGAGGCTGCGATTTATGAGTCGTGGGGTTATGAACCATCATTCAACTTCCATCCGGCCAGTTCCTCTTCTCTTCCTCAAGATTCTTATGCTGATACTGGATTCGGCTCAAGCCAACCAAACATTCCAAGAGGGATCCAAAGAGGGATGCAGGACTTGGCTACCTCATTGTTTGGTTATAGTGAATATAGACCATACATGCAACCTGGTTATAGGTATCAACATCAAGGGCCAAACGATGAGGGAGAATGTTCTTCTAGTAATTATTATCCATATTAAGTAAGAATCAATGAATTTTTGTAACATTTATTTTGTCTAATTTGGTTTATTGTACTGCTTGTATTAATGTACAATGGAATATTACTTTAACTTTCACATGTTCAATGTTTGAAGTTCAATTTTTGTAGTTGTCTACTTCAAGGTTATTGCACTAACTTATATAGTCCAATGCATGTGTAATGATTTTTGTGATTTTAAGTGATTATTTATATTTTTATGATTTTTTTCATATTTTTTAGAATTAATTTGATTTTTTTAACCTTTTATCTGGGTTTCGGCCGAAACCGAAACCGATACCGAGTCGTATCGGTTTCGACCCGACCGAAACCGAGTTTGCCATCCTTGACTGGAAGGCAGTGCCAATCAAGGACGTGGCGAAATACCGCAGCAAATATGCCTCTTCCAGGGCTAATTCACCCATGGCCGTCATGTAATAGGCCAGGTGTTCATGCGGAGAGCCCTGCCCGTTGAACTTCTGGAGCTTCGGAGCTTTCGGGCAGTCGGGCGGAAGCTTCTTGAATTGATGGTGGAGGGGATAAGGCACACTGTATAAATCAACGGTGGCCACTCCCTCCCCATGTTGAGGAAACTTCGCCTCTACAATGCATTCAATCATTTGCTTCTGCGGCAGGAGTAGCAGATGACCGCGCATTGGCTTCATGCGCCAGGACTTCGAAGTCCACTGCCAGTGGGAGTCTTGCAGCAGTGATAGAGGCATTGGCTGCTGCTGGAATGGGAGAAGGCTGCTGATCCGCTCCAGCCGGTGCCGCCTGAGGCGGGGCAGAAACCTCCTTTTCGCGCAAGAGCGACTGTAGCAAGTTCTTGAGCTCTTGGTTCTCTCGTCGAAGCTCTTCCAATGCGGGGGCCCGTGGCTCTTCCCCCAGCTCTTCTTCGTGCCAGGAGTGACTGTCCTCATCAACACTGTGGACGTCTTCCTGGCGCTCTTCTTGCCGTGCCAGCTCGGGTTGAGATGTACCCACAGCCTGCGCCTGCTGTGCTTGCGCCAATATCCGGGAGACCGGCCTTGACCTTCTCAAATATTGGATAGGTTGGTCAAGGTCTCCCGAGGTGTTCTCGGGCTGTTTGTCGCCGGAGGTGGCGTAACAGGTGAACACTTTGACAGTGTCATTAGTCACTTGGACCACCCGCTTTTTCTTGGGCGGTTGTCGATCCGGCTTGGGCGGCATCCCTAGTCTGTCAAAGACAGACATTCGGGATGTAGATGCTTGAGGGGAGCGATCCTCCTCCGTGTGCGTGGAACTAGCCCACGGGGAGGTTGGCCGCACCTTCTTGCCGGCTCCTCGGCGCTTCTGCCCTCGTAGGGGCTGGGTTGTAAACCCCGGAGAGACCGAGGCTTCAGTGCTCGGCGGACTCCGCATCCGCTGAAGTTCTGACATGCGGAAGGGCTCCTCCGTCCTGGCACGTCTTATAATCTGGGCCTCCTCCTTGGTGACCCAGATCTTCTTCAGATGGAGCTAGCGCTCCTCCACTTGGTTGCCCCCTATCCTTGACCGGGCAGCTCTTGGCTTGGGCCATTGGAGAGGGCCTTGGGTTGCCGCCGGTACGGCAGGCTTCTTCCTCTTTGCTCCGTCCTCCCGAACTTGCTGGAGGAGCTCGAAGCGGTTGGAGGTAGGAATAGTCGGGACATGACGATCCCGTGGCAGGATCGGCTTGCCTCCATCGAGTCGGATGCGAATATCTCCGACGATTACAGTCTTGCCGGAGCGAGAGACAGCCGCTTTGGGCTTTGTAGCCTTGCGACTACGGCGTTGCCCCCGTTGAGCAGGGGCAGTGTTGGTGACGCCCGCCATAGGGACAGCGTCATCATGGCGACGACAGCGTTGCCCCCGTTGAGCAGGGGCAGCAGACCCGGCCGATTGCTGAAGCTGAGGGCCTAACACCCCCGACGGCTGGCTTGTTGACCGGGCGAATCCGACCAGTTAAAGCGGAGGGCTTGACGCCCTCAATAGTCGGCTTGTGGACCGGACTGACCCGGCCAGCTGCTGGGGCCGAGGGCCTAACACCCCCGACGGTTGTCTTCTCGACCGGGCGAACCCGATCAGCTGAAGCGGAAGGCCTGACGCCCTCAGTAGTCTTCCTGGCAGAATGAACCCGGCCAGTTGATGGAGCCAAGGGCCTGACACCCCCAGTAGTCTTCCTGGCCAGGTGAACCCAGCCAGTTGATGGAGCCGAGGGCCTGACACCCCCGACTGTTGGCTTGTTGACCAAGTGAACCCGGCCAGCTACCGCGATGGAGGGCCTGACACCCCCAATGATTGCCTTCTTGACCGAGTGGGCTCGACCAGTTGCTGGGGCCGGGGGCCTAACACCCTCGACGGTTGGTACTGCAAGGGCGGCTGAACTGACTTCAGCCACTGGCACTACGCCCAAGAAGAAGGGCGAGCCGACGACCGCTGGGAAGTCACCGAAAACGATCGAAGTTGCCAGGTATCCGAACCTGGCATGGTCGGCAACGACTTGGGGGCCGTAGGTGACTGCTGCCATCGGTGTTGCCGCTGTTGGTGGTGGTGCGTAGCACGAAAGGAGAAGGGCGCAGAAGCGCGAGTAGCTCTCAGATGAGTAGAGAGACGTATACCCTCCTCTTCTGTCCTGTGAAAGGAAGAGGAGGAAATCAGAACCTCGAGGAGGGTTTTGGGGAACGACTCTGACAGAAAGAAGAAAGGCAGGAAAAGTCCCACCGGGCGTGCCAGTCTGTGAGACACGGAAAAAATCTAATCGACTTTTATCGTAGATAAAAAATATAGATTTTTGTTCTTTTTGAAAAGAAACATCCCCCCCCCATCTGAGTAGAGGGTGATTCTGTGGGTGCACGTCATATAAGACGATTTGGGTTCGAGTGCTGGACCTTTCCCCACTGACCGTAGTCAGTGTTGATTTACATCGGTCTAACGTCCAAACACCTTTGTTTAACTGTCAAAGAAATCCCAAAGTCTTCTATAGAGGTTCTGATGTGGAGGGCAGGCTCACTCGAGAGACTCTCCATGACCACTCATTTACCACTAACATATTAATAGAGTTGGGCTAAGTCTGAACAAAACCCTGAGATTTAGGAATAGAGATGCAAACATGCGGAAGCCGTAGGCGTTTTTGAAGTAGAGAAGTTTTCTGGATCCCGAGGGTATTTTGGTAATTTTACCAGCCCAGGGGTATTTCTGAAATTTCTGAGCTGGAACATAACTAGGACCGGGTTCTTGACCACCCAAGGCGCTGAGGCTCTTTCTGAAGGGTTTTAGGAGGCTGCTAGGCCATTTTTAGGTTGCAGGGGCATTTTGGTAATTTTACCACCCTACATAGACCTAGGGTTAGGGTGGCACACAGGTGTCGGACCGAGCTGACAACACTTGGGCCAAAAGAGTAGTAAAAGACTTCATAGAAGACTCATTTGTGTTAAGATCGCCAAAGGAGGGGCATATACACAATTTCCACAAGTCGAAGGGTTTTCTTATAATTTTCCCGATCGACGTACAAAGACAATCTATGGAGTACATTGGATATTTTTATGACCCAACTAGATACAAGGGTTGTCGGCGAATTGTCGACTGTACAAGGACCCGCACCAACGCGGGAAGTAGGGGCGTAGCCCGAATTACAAAAGATTGCAGGGTATAACTGCAAATTACAGGACTTCCATCTTTTACAGTCCCGGGAAGGACATTTTTGTAATTCTGTCATTGTAGGGACACAACCATATAACTTAGTCGTCCCGGGATGTAAAGACTTACAAAACATGGCCCGTTGAGGGGCATAATTACAAAAATACCCCGTAGGGGCATAAGTACAAGACCCGGGGACTTACCCCTCGCAGGCCAAGACAAACAGAACAAATTCCTTGCGCAGGTGCTCTTCGTACGTAATTGCTTCCTTTTTCACTTGGACCCTTGGCCTTGGGGGTCTATTTATAGAAGGTGGGAGAGCCCAGAGGGGTCAAATGAGCGAATTTGCCCCGATTCTGTCTAGGTGGGGTGGCAAAAAGCCATTTTGACCCCTTTGAATACCAAAAGGGGCTAAATGACCCCGCTGGGGGTGGCCAAAGTCCTTTTTTTTTTGAAACACGGAGACCGGAGAGAGAGGGGGGGTCGCGCGACCCCGAAGGGCCGGCTGGACCCGGGCGGCGTCGCACTCGCCCCCGAGAGGCCGCGCGACCTCGCTGGGGGTCCAGCGAGGTCAACCAGCCCCGGGAGGGGTCGGTTGACCCCGCTGGGCCCCAGCGGGGTCGCGCAACCCCACTCGGGGGCGAGCAGACCCGCGGGGGTCCCCGGGGTGGTGCGCGGCCCCTCCCTCTCCCGACTTTCGATCTAGAGGGGTCATTTGAACATTCCGGACGCCGTTTGACCCCTTTGGACGCCGTTTCGCTCTCTTTTCGCCGTCCTGGGTTGGAGAAGAGCCGTGGTGGAGCTATATATCTCGTGGAGATCGCTCCCTCGCCGCGTGACAGCACTTCGTCCGTGGAAGGAAAGTGTTGTTTGTTTATCTGGTCGTACGTCGCCGCGTAGGGAGGAACTTTTGCGCCCATCCGTGCCGTGTGATACACTTGCTCAGCTACTCTGACCGGTATACGCATACATCTTCCTCGTTAACCTTCTCGCCACTGCGTCGACCATAATAATATTGTCAGGTCGATAGACCCTGAATCACGGAGATACTCCGTAATCCGACGGTGTCGACGATACGTCGTTCTTCTCGTCGAACGTTGCATAGCAACAATTCCTCAATTTAACTTGAGACAAATTTCGGGTACAACACTGGTCAACCCCAAATTCTCAAATATACCTTGTCAACTACTCATTTCTGGACTTCAACCTATCAAAAGTCAGCCGGAAGACAGGACCGAGGTTGCTTTACCACAAGTTTCAAATTCCTACTCCGAATTTACAGGGATTCCATTCTCCTTGTTCAAGTTGAAAAAGAAAAAAAAAAAGTGGGGCTTAAAATAGAGGTGCCCCGACGGACTTGGGAAGCCGGTATACTGGTTGCTCAAAGGTAAAAAGGTCATAACCCGGCTGAAGTGAAAATCCGAAAAGACGCCTCATGCAAAAATGGGTAACCCCTCAGCGTGAAAACCCAAAAGGGCGCGCTAGAAAAAGCTAAAGGGGGCTAGTATTGGCGAAAACCCGAAAGGGCGCCAAGGCTAGTAAGAAAAAAAAAAGGGAGAGAAAAGAACAAATGTTTATACATAACATAACACTGAAGCAACACAAGTTTTCCTTTTTGTTGTCAATGAATGTCGTTCGTCTGTAAAAGTGTGACCCGAGACAAGCCCTCGGGTTAACCACAGGAACAATGGATGTTATAGGACAATGTAAAAGAAAGAATCATAAAGCATAAGGGCAAATCCAACCTCACTAATGACGAGGCCTTTTCTTCATCAAATCCGCGATCTCCGTCTGCTTATCGGTAATCTCACATTGAAACTTTGAACCTTGAGAACTAAGGGTTGCTGCCTCATCCTGTAACTGCTGAGCTCTCTCTATACGGGAGTCTGCACTGGCTGAGTACGCCTGAGCTCTGGCTAGTAACCCTTCAGCGGCCTGACGGCATTGCAAGGCCTACTCCCTCTCTGCCGCCGCTTGTGCTTCTACTATGCGCTTCTGCTCTTGAATGGTCTCGACCTTTGTTTGCAATGCTTCAGTCTCCCTTGACAAAGCAGTGATATCGCACTTCAACTATTCAATCCGTATGCGACAAGTTTTCCATCCATAAGCTTCATGTAAGCCCTGGAATTCTCCCCAAGTCTTTTCCACGGCCGCCATCCAGGGTTCTTTGGGTAAACCCATGGCATGGTAAGCCCGAGTACTCATCTGAAGGCATTGCACATAGCCTCAATTGTGGGAAGAGGCTCCTGTTGAAGTAGAGCCCGAGCGCCACCCATAAGACTTGACAGCATCAATTCTACCCCCATAAAAGGGGGGAGTTGCGGAGAGTCTGGCCACATGATCTCGTGCCCCGGGAAGTCAAGCGAGGCGCTGGTCTCTGGGCCTGTCAAAGGAAAGGCAACCATCAGCCACCACTATATTGAAAAAAAAAAGAGAGAGAGAGAGAAACTTGGAAGTTATGAGGCTCTAAACGAGGGCTAATCTGCTACCAGGGGACACCACGGTGGCAGGAGGTCCCTGGTTAGCCATCCGTCCAAGAGCTTCTTTGTTCGCAAGAGAAGCAATGGCTAGCCCTGAGGAAAAGAATATCTCATCATCAGAAATTTAAACTCACTAAGAGAGGAAATTGAAGCAAAAGGAAGCAAGGTAAAGAAGTAAGGAAAAACCTATACCTGCCGGCTTGGGCAGAGTTTCTTCCAAAGGTGTAGCTGGCCCCTATCCTATTTTGGTGTGAAGGGCGGCGTCAGCCTCATTGCCTGCATACCCCGAGACTTACAATGATGTCAGGAATTTGAAATTTTGAAGAACAAATAGATCATGCAAGAGAAGTCAATTTACCTTCAGCACTCTTGTGAGAAGTTCCAAGATGATCCGTCTGTGATACTTCCTGAGGCTCTGTTATGGGTAGCGGATCAACCCTTACTTCAGGCACCTCGCTTCTATGAACCCCCTCTAATAGAGGGGTCGCCCCTTGCAGGGGAGGAGCAGATGACCCAATTGTGGTAGAGATGGTCACTGCACCAAAGTAATAAAAGGAAATGCTCTGAATTAACAAAGCCTCCTAGTTGATACATGTTAAGGAGGCAAGAAGAATTAATGATGCTTACTAGCAGAAAAACAAGTCGGCTGTTTGACCAAATGACTTGACAGGCGTAATTCACCCTCTTCAAGAGCAGAGGGGTCGCTTCCGCCCCCTTTTGAAGTTGAAGCACCTCCCCGAGCACACAGTTCAGCCAATAAAGCCTCCTCATAACCCGCCAAAGTGTTGCCCCCAACTGCAGGAGCATCGGAATATGCCCTCACCATCTGACGTGGCCCCCAATAACGCAGCATATGCCCCCATGACGCCATCTAAAGTCCCTGTTCAAAGACAGTAGCTGCCTTAATTCCCAAGTGATAACACAAGGTGGCAAGATAAGCTGGTGAAACAAGAAATTACCTCCGCCGTGAGCGGCCATGTCTGGCGGACTGTTATCATGCGAGGGAGGAGAGGCATCTGACACCGGATTATAATCATAGTTCATCATGCCCAAGTCATCCAACCCTTCATCTTCTTTCTCATTTTGGCCAGTGGCCAAGGGCGCACTTGTATCGATTGAAGGGACACTCTCCGCAATTTCGCCAGTGACATCCGGGTCAGCTGAGAAAGAACAAAGAGGCGACAAAGAAATCCCCGCCATTCGTCATAAAGCCTTCATAAATTAAGCCGAAAGAAATGACAAGATTACCATGATGCTCGTCCACTGGAGCCTTTCTTTTGGATTGGCGACGAGGGGTTTTCGCGAGAGAATCGCCGTTGCCTCCCTCCCTCGGCCGTTTGGCATGATGGGAACTCTTCTTTTTCTTAAAAGTATCAGCAGGAACAAAGCTCGTTGCAAGAAGATGAATTAGTATGCATAATAAATCTCCTTTTCAAAGCAAATCAAATGTGAGGAGGTGTAAAGGAAAGAACATATACCAGCCGGGGCAGAAGAGAAAGAAGGTTGCAATACCACCTCTTCTAGGGAAGGCCGATGCTCTGTCCCGCTCGGTAAATGCTATCCCAAATGTCACGAAGGGTGGTAGCATTTTCAATATAAGAAATAAATTCAATGGCACCCGTTTGAGCAATTGCACTCATCAAATGTCTCCCATTTCGGCCAAAGATCATTATTAAACCCAGCGGGTAGGAGAGGACCGGATAAAGAAGCATCAGGGGGATGACCACAGTCTGAAAGTAAATGTCCCCACCAGTAATAAACTTTCCCATCACCGGAGGCTTTTCCCTTATTCAAGGCCGAGTCTTCTGTGCGCTTCAAAGGCTTCATGGCCCCTATATAAATATCTCTGTCTACAGATATGGGCCCATGGGCTGCCTCCCATATCTCGCGGAGCTCTCGAATAGACCTAGCAAGGTAAGGAAACTGGGAACATAAAAAAGAATGCTCAATAGCAAGAGGGGGAGCATCAACCTTCTTCAAGCGGACTTCCTCCGCTTCCTTCAATTTATGAGCCGACTACCTGAATATGTTGTTGTGCTGAAACCACCAGCGCACATAATAGATATCAACCTGCCCCACTCTATCGCCGGCAGGAAAAGAACAACCCGACTCTGGCCCTCGCCGGGTGAAGTGAAGCCACCAGCTGGCTGCTATAAGGTGTTTGTCGTGCCCTCTGTGCAGCCGCACCCCCAGAGGAAAGTCGACATTAGGGGGTACCCCCTGGTCATAGCCAAAGTTCCGCGCGAAGCGGTGAGGATAGTAAGGCTCAAGAAAAGTGCTAGTGCCCTTTCGAAATACAAGTACCCCGGGGCGCGTGCAATACAACCAGTCATCATGAAAAACTCTACTCAAGCTGGAACAGTGAGGAAGGTGATAAGAAATACCATCAGGCCCCTCAGTGCTGAAAGGGCGGTAGTCCCGCGTCACACAAGCAAAATCTCTACCCGGCTGACCCTGGGTAGGCAAGAAAGACAAAGACCTCCGGGCTCCTGACAACTGCTCAAGGGGGATCTGATCAGGCCGATTGCGAAACTCAAATATCAAGGGAGCTGCAGGGTTCTCCACCCTCACACTCTGACACAACCCAGGAAGTAGCAAACCTGCCCATGCACACAAGTAATGTGTCGCCAATCGGACACTGCGGTCTCGTGGCGAACTAGAAGCTGTCAAATTACCCAAGCCATGATATATATTGGCCAGGGCCGCATGTGCAAGGGCAAATTTCCGGCCATCAGCAAGCAGGCAGGCCAGATATATCAGCTCAGGGCGTACAATGCCCTCCTCTCCATATAACACCACGAAGGTGGCCAGCCAGTAAACTAGATAAGCAACCAAATATGTCTTGTCCGGGAGCTTGCGGGGATTCCACCCCTCGTTCTTGGACGCACATAAATATCGCCTATTCTCAGGCAGATCAAGAAGAAGTTGATAGTACTGGTCAAGGGGCTTGTCATCCTCTGCGAAGCTATCTTGGAAACAAAATGGGCCATTATAGAAGAATCAGACCCAAGCGCTGAGGCTGACCCCCACAGTACTGGTGGAAGCAGAAGGGGTCTTCCCCTTTCCAACTCGATCAAGGTCTCTCCAGACCTTCATCAAATAACAGAAACCAAAAGGCAAGCCATACGAGCCGACCCCGGTGGTGTATGCCCTGTGCAAGTCATCAAGGCAGGCCTCCTCATACATATGACCAGAAATAGGAAGGCCAGAAATGCAGTGAAAGCTCCATAAATCTAGAGAGGTCTCTCCCTTTGTAGTTCCAAAAGTGTTGAAGCACCGGTTAAATCTCTCAGCCAAGCCCTGAAGGAGCCCTGTGTAACAAGGGTACCGGTAGAGAGCAGCGGTAACAGCATGACGGATACCCACATGCTCCAAGATATCACGATAATGTACAACACCCATTAGCCACTCAGAAGCTCCCAAGTGAAACCTGTGGGAGGTTGTCGCCGACCATTTGCCATACCAACTCGGTGATGAACCACTCAAAATACGATCCAGAAGGCACAATTTGTCGTAATCCTCCGCCACGAACTGAGTGCCTGAGGGCATCAAGAAAAGCCCAGAAGATGGAGGCCCTATCTTATGCTGTCCAAATAACTCCCACACGGTTGGGATCACTGAACAAGACTGGCAATAACCATAGTCGTCTGTCTTGAAGAAGCCCAATTGAGCGGCTCCTGGAAGGCGAACATGTGAAGAATGTCCCAACGGGAAGTTGGGGTGAGAATAAGTACAAGTCCCCATCATACTGTCTCGCCCTGCCAGAATCGCCCTCTCAAGTAATACCCCCTCAACAAATACAGTCGGGTCTTCCGCGTCCAAGTACTCAGGCACAAAATGCCGAATAAAAGAGAACTAGTGCACATCAAGAGGAAAATGTCGCGGATAACGCCCTGGCCGCTGATAAGTATAAAAATCCCTGTCTCGAGTAATCAACGACGGGTCGACCTCTCCACCCTCCGTGGAGTCTTCAGAAAGAGGGCCTCTCGCAACCACGTTGAAGCCCCGATCAAGTAAAAACATGTTCTCCTTCGTGACATGAGGAGGCGCCAAAGCAGGCATCAGTTGATTTGACAAGCAGGAGGGTTTATTCCTCTCCCCATCTCGGCTGGCACCCTTCCGGGGATGCATATCTCTCACACGAGACATCCTCAACGCCTGCCAAAGACAGAGCAAACGAGTCAACTCGACATGAAAAGTAACATATTGCACAAAGAACAGCAAGCTGATGCAAGATAAGTAAGCCGTCATAGCCGAACAAGCAAAAAAGGGCACGGGCCGCCCTCTATCACCCACGGCTCTAACGGGCACCCCGTGGGGGGCATTTGTTGGACCCTGAAAAGTTCATGGATAATTTCTGATAAAATCACAGAGTATTTCAGAAATTAAAATGATGAATGCTTTCATCAAAATACAATAAAAGAGTGGTACAAAGTCATGTGCACCCGTTCCACGAATTATTAAAAGTCCAGGGTCTGTAAAGTCTTTTTTAGACAAGTGTCGGATGTGTAGCACAAGTCCCGCAAGTTTCCAACATAAATCCCACGAGAAGTCGAGCCATTGGCTCTATTCATGACGAGTGGGCATTTCATCGAACACTTCACGGGCGGCATGAAAATACATGCCAGTGGATTCAAATCCATACAAAAATAAATAATTATGGGGACTCTTCGGGTTTTCCCATGAAGTTCAACCTGAAGACAATCCGACGGCAAGTCGACGTCCGGAGAATTCTTAACAAACAAAACGAGAGTCTCCACGTGCACCTCACTGCAGAAAAAGGCAGAAAAGGACAAAAGAAAGTCAAACTCGGATCCCTTTTATAGGGATTGGCAAAAATTGCAAAAATCTCTCTCTCCCTCTTTCTCTTCTGCCTACACTGGGGGGAGCCCCGCCCCGCCACCTGCTGCTGCTGCCACAGGGGGAAGGCCCCCCGCCCGCTGCCACCAGGGGGAAGGCCCCCGCCAGGCTGCCATTGCCACCCAGGGGAGAGCCCCCCCCCCCCCACCCGCCACCTACTGCCGCCGCCACCGAGGGAGGGCCCCCCGGCCTCCCTACGACCGGGGGCCTCCCCCCCGCCTCCTGTGCGACCGGGGGAGGGCCCCCAGTCTGCTCCGCCACCGGGGGAGGCCCCCCCGGCCACCTGCGCACGGGGGACCTCCCCCCCCCCCCACGCCTACTGCGACCAACCGGGGAGGCCCCCCGGTCTCTCCTCCGCCTGCTAAGCTTCCAAGGGAGGGGAAGAAAAAAAAACGGAAGAAGGGGAAGAGGAAAGACTGGGAAGGTAAAAGGGTGGAGGAGTTACCTTCTCCAAAGCACCGGGGGAACTCCTCCGAGGCCTCCTCCTCCTCCTATAAAAACCCCAAGACCTCTCCCAAGCAAAAGGGAGAGGAGAGAAAAAAATCTGAAAAAAGAGAGGAAATTTTGCTGCTGCTTGGAGAGAATCCTTTGAAGACCTTGCTGCTGCTGCTGCTACGGAAGAGAAGAGAAGGTGGCGCCCTTCTCTCTATAGAAGAATTTTTGTAAGTTTTGTAAATAAACCCTCGTAGGAGGGTCATATGTGTAAAGTATAAATCATCCCCCATGAGGGGAGATTATGTTGATCAAAAAATAGGAGAATACACGGGTCAATGGATCATGAAATTATAAAATTTTGCCTTGGAATATTTTGGAAATGCCCTTCTTTTCTGGAAATTATATAAATACCGCCCGTTGTTCGGAAAATTGTAAAGATAGCATCAACGGTGCAAAAAATTCTATAAAATACCACCGATGGTGTATGAAAATTATAGAAGTGCCCCTAGAGGCAGAAAATTACTACTATACCCCCGGAAAGGGGAAAATTAAAGAATTACCCCGGTGGCGGGAAAAGTGCAAATATACCCCCAGAAAGGGAAAAATCGCAACTATACTCTCACGAGGAAGAAAATTCTAAATATATCCTTGGAAAGGAGAGAATTGTTAATATACCCTTACAAATGGAAAAATTGCAAATAAACCCTTGAAAGAGGGGAAGTTACAAACATGCCCTCGAATGGGGAAATTGCAAACACACCAAAGTGTTGCGAATGTCACCCGCCTTAAAACCTGAAGATTCCTCGGGGGTAGACCCAAGATATTGGAGCCGATATTGTAGTCAGAATCCTTGGCATTTAATCAAAAGTGTTTGGACTCGTCCGATGTAAATTAACACCGACTCCGATCGATGGGGAAAAGTCTTGTACACGAACCTTAAATCGTCTGATAAATCCCAAAAAGCGCAGAATCAATAAAAACACGCCAAAAACCATGTTCCGTGTGTTTTTTCCGCATGCAAACAGGCCTCAACATCTTGAGCCCGCGAAGGTGCCAGTCAAAGCAGAAACGGTGGAGTCACAATGCCCCCAAGGACCTCACTCTAGACCAGTAGAGTTCCAGGAGCTGCCGCCTAAGATAATTGCTCAGGCAATCAATACCACCTTTCAGGTTCAACCGGAGGAAGTCAACTGGACTAAGGTCACCCCCAGAAGAAGCCGGGGCACTAAGACTCCAGAGGAGCCGGCCCGGGGCAAAAAGCAAAATTCTGGGGGCAAATCAGTCTCACCTTCAAAGTAAAGTCCCATTTCTTCTCAAGAGTCGGCACGCCAAAAGAAGCAAGAGAAGAATCGCAGAAAGAACTTGAAGAGGAGGCTGAAGAAGCAAGCCCAGCAGACGGCAACTATAGAGGCCCCTAAGGAGCCGACTCCTCTGCAGCGACTTCAAAAGCTCATAGATGAGCTGGAAGAATACGTTCCCCCTCGTCCCACCAGGGTCGTCACTCTGGACGAATATATTCCTTGGGACAAGCTTGGGCAGAAAGCCCGCCTTCTGCAATGGCTCTGGGAGATGGCTCACCGTCTTGAAGAAGGTGAAGAGTTTCCAATCCCGGAAGAGCTCTCCTTATTTTACAAAGAGGAGGAGCTCACTGTCGAGATGCTCGAGGAAATGCTGTAAGAGCTCTCCTGCAACATGGTGACGATCCCGCCGCCCGACAATATCAATGCCCCTTCGGCTGATAACCCGGAGGCAGGGCTCCCATAGCGACGTATCAGCGTCGCTCGGCGAGAAATGGCCGGGGACGCGGTCGGGGACGAGGACGTGGACGTGAAGGTCCCCTCACTCTCGACCGGGTCATAATCTTCAGAGGGGAGAAGCTGGGCCCTGTCTCGGAAATCCAAGTTCGGGGAATCCCCTTTATCCTGAACTCCTCAGAGGGTTCATGTTCCAGCTCAAAAGCTAAATCGGGTGGCGTCCCCTTCACAGTCACCTCTTCGGATGAAGAAGAAGAGCCAGCCAATCCTCCAGTGCGCGAGGAGGCGTCAGACAAGGCTGGCCCCTCTAATGGGGTCGAGCCTGCAAGCCAAGCAGGTCCTTCTAACGAGGGACACCAGGATGAAGCTTTGCCACCTCCGGAGGAGTCTCTGGCACCGCTGTTCCAAGAAGATGCGGAAGGCCAGAACGAGGAGGAGCACCCTTCTAAAAGGCGGGAGAAGCCTCGCCAGGCGCTGAAGACCCTGGCGGAGATCATCCCGCAATTTAACAAGACTCGTGCTCGAGCGGACCGCAAAATCATTCATCGTATGAAGCGGTTTCCAACTAATGTCACTATTTGGGAAGCCATCGGTTG
Source organism: Amorphophallus konjac (assembly GCA_022559845.1). Classification (NCBI taxonomy): domain Eukaryota; kingdom Viridiplantae; phylum Streptophyta; class Magnoliopsida; order Alismatales; family Araceae; genus Amorphophallus; species Amorphophallus konjac. The sequence continues at coordinate 312,210,945 of CM040119.1, read as the reverse complement.
GAGCAAAGATCTCAGGGAGGCTCTTGTCAAGATACTTCAAGACTCGGAGGCCTATGAAGCCCATGTTGAAGAATTGCAGGCCCAAGCATATGAGGCATTTGCAGCCAACATCTACTTCACGGACAAAGACATGTTGTTGTCCTCTCCGTGCCACAATCGCCCCTTATATATGCGAGGGACGATCAATGGGCACGATGTGAATCGCATTTTGGTCGACGCCGGAGCGGCCATTAACATCATGCCTCTGAAGACCTTTAAGTCTCTGTACTTGGCACCTTACTTACAGAAGGTGATCGCCGTCAAGATTTTGGGATTAAATCAGGATTCCGATGAGGCACTTGGTCGGGTTGAAGTCAAACTTGCGTTGGAGGATTTTGTCACCCAAGCGACGTTCTATATCATCAACACCGACACATCATACGAGGAGTTGCTTGGGAGACATTGGCTCCATGAGAATTGGGTCGTGCCGTCAACTCTGCACTAGTGCATTAAATATGCCAAAGGAGGGGAGCAACATACGGTCTTCGCAGATCAGGCTCCGTTCCACCCAAATGAGTGCCACTTGGCCGATGCTTCCCTATATTTTTGGGAGCCCACACTAGCAATCCCCGAGCCTTTAAAAGACAAAGGGCAGCAAAAAGTGAACTATGAAGCTGAGGAAGGGCAGTTGTTCACTGTCAACAAAGACATGGTAAAACTGCACAGGCTAAGCCTCCAGGCCGCCTCCAAGCCGACTCAGCAGGAGAGGCGAAGCGTTGACTTTGAAGCCAACCTCATCAGCCGGGTCATTGACGGGAGTATCTCCTTACCGTCTAAGTGCCTCCAGTTCTCGTCCCAACGGGAAGAGCATGAGGTGGAGCAGTTGAAGACCTTCACAGTCTCCTATCGGCTGAAGAGAAGAAACAACAAGGGCAAAAAGGGAGACAAACCAATCATCTTTTACAAAGGTGACATGGTCCCACCATGCCCTCTTGAAGATGATTTCGGCAGGGGTACTCCCACCGATGTGGCGCCAGAGCCGGTTCAGGATATGGATGACATGCCGAAGCACATCAGAGAAATGTGCAAAAAGCAACACATCCCGCAAGCTCAGGACCCCGCGCGAGCGGCGTACTTCCATCAGCCGTGGAACCCTCCGCAGGTCCGCGGACAACCTCCATTCTCCCGTAAAGATACGCGAGGGCTCGGCTATGACCAGGAGGGGACTTCGAGGTCTATTTTGCAGTTAATGCCATAGGGCTGCTACCTCCCCATCACGGGCAAGTTGAAGTTGAGCCCAAGACTGATGACTCCGTAAGGGAGTCTGGTGAGGTGTCAATGGCACCGCCCCCCTCATCAAAAGTCGACAATGATCACCCCTCAGAGTGAGAAGCAGCTCAGTCTGCCGATCATCAACAAGATGAAGCAAGTCCCTGGACTTCAAGCCACGAGCAAGAGTGCTTCAAAGAATTTGAAGTCTACCAGGCAAACTCTGATGATGAGGGAGACTTCGTCGACCTCCAACCGGCTCCACCCGAGCTTGAAGATGGCGGTCAAGCAACGGTGGACGAGTTGATCGAGATCAACCTCGGAAGCAAAGTTGATCGTCGTCCCACCTTCATAAGTGCTCTCCTCAGTGAGAAAGAAAGGTAGTCGTATCGGCAGCTCTTAGAAGAGTTCAGGGATTGTTTCGCCTGGACTTACAAAGAAATGCTCGGGCTCGACCCTTCTGTGGCCAAACACGAGCTGACAATACTTTCAACAGTCAAGCTTGCTGCAAACCAGTCAAGCAAGCTCAAAGGCGTATGCGCCACGAGCTGGAGCTAAAAGTCAATGCTGAGGTTGACAAAATGCTCAATGTGGACTTCATAGAGCCTTGCATGTACCCTGTGTGGCTTACCAATATAGTCCCCGTCAAGAAGAAGAACGGCCAAGTCCGAGTCTGCATCGACTTCAGGGATTTGAACAAGGCATGCCCAAAGGACGACTTCCCTGTCCCGATTACCGAGACAATGGTTGATATGACCACCGGTCACGAAGCCTTGTCCTTCATGGACGGGTCGTCGGGTTATAATCAAATCCATATGGCCATCAAAGATAAGGACCATACGGCTTTCCGGTCTCGTAAGGGGATCTTCAATTACAAGAGGATGTCGTTTGCCCTGAAGAATGCCGGTGCAACCTATCAAAGGGCAATGACTAAGATCTTTAACGAGATGCTACATGACCTTGTCGAATGCTACGTCGACGATCTGGTTGTCAAGACAAAAAAACGAGAGGATCACTTGGCGGACTTGCGTCGAGTCTTTGAAATGTTTCGACAGTACCAGCTCAAGATGAACCCGATGAAATGTGCCTTCGGCGTCTCCAACGGCAAGTTCCTTGGCTTCATCGTCAGGTATCGAGGCATAGAAATTGATCCTGACAAAATCAAGGTCATAAGAGGACTGCCTCCGCCCAAGAACTTGACAGAGCTCAAGTCTCTGCAAGGAAGGCTCGCCTATATTAGGCGGTTCATCTCTAACCTTTCGGGAAGATGCTTATCTTTCGGCAGATTGATGAAGAAAGAACACCCTTCATATGGGACGAAGACTGTCAGAAGGCCTTCGAGCAAATCAAGGAGTATATATTGACTCTCCGAGTCTTAGGGGCACCCGTCAGAGGGAAACCCCTTATTATCTATATTGCTGCCATGGAGGCCTCTTTGGGGGCCTGCTAGCCCAGGTCAATGACGAGGGCAAGGAGCAACCGTTGTACTACTTCAGCCGAAAGCTGATCGGACCTGAGCATCGGTATGCGCCTATGGAAAAGGTGTGCCTAGCTTTGGTACTTGCCGTCAGGAAGCTAAGGCACTACCTTCTAGCTCACAAGGTGGAACTCGTCTCAAAATGTGATCCACTCAAATTTCTACTCAGTCAACCCGTCCTCTCTGGTAGGCTCGGCAAGTGGGCACTTATCCATATGAAGTTCGACATCACCTTTGTCCCGCGCAAGGCGATCAATGGGCAAGGAATGGCGGAGTTCTTAGCGGCGCACCCTGTGCCAGAAGATTCGCCACTCAACTTCGAGCTACCCGATGAAGAGGTGTTAATGCCTTCTCAAGAAACTGAGGAGTATTCTGAAAAAGTCCCACCACAGATGGAGCCGGGCGTCCACACCCTCGACCTCCCACACTGGGAGTTGTATTTTGATGGTGCTTCCCGGACAATCAAAAGGGCTGGCGGCCTCACAGACTATGTCTCGGGCGCGGGGGTAGTCTTTGTATCTCCGCAAAGCGGCATTCTTCACAACTCCTGCGCTCTCATGAAATCACTGACTAATAATGAGGCAGAGTATAAAGCGCTTATTATTGGGCTTCAACTGGCATTGGAGATGGACATAAAGTGCATTAAAGTCTACGGGAATTCTCAGCTCGTCGTCCGACAAATATTGGGCGTCTATGACGTCCGGAAGAGGGAGCTTATTCCCTACCACGTAGCCGTCATGAGGCTAAGGGAAAAGTTTTACCTATTTGAAATAGGCCATGTCCCAAGAGGCAGCAACTCCCAGGCTGATGCTTTGGCAAAGTTGGCAGCAGCCTTAAAGCTCCCGCTTGTCACTGTCAGACACCGAAGGCTCATGCCAAGTGTGCTCGACAAAGAGTCCGGCCTCACTGTCTATGAGGTCGACAACATTCAAGAAGAGAATGCTCCTGAAGAAGAGGATTGGTGCGAGCCGATCATAAAGATAAAGAGTGGTTGGCTCCCTCCTGATGGGGCTCAGAGGGAGCAACTGCTACGTAAGGTAACATCTTACCAGCTAATTGACGGCCTGCTCTTCAGGCTCGTCCATGAAAAGGACCGATCGGTCCTCCTACAGTGCCTTTCACCCAATGAGGCCAAGACCCTAATGCATGAGGTCCACTCCGAGTTATGTGGGACCCACCAAGCAGGAGCCAAGATGAAGAACAGCATCAAGCTCAAAGGGTTTTATTGGCCCACCATGTACGAAGATTGTAACCAATATGCTCGTACATGTCACCAATGCCAAGCATTTGGGTCAGTCCCTCGGAGGCCGCCCAATCCGCTCCATCCAACAGCGCCTACTTGGCCTTTTGCGGAATGGGACATGGATATTGTGGGACCATTCCCACCATTATCTCAAGGGCACAAGTTCATACTGGCTGCCACAGACTACTTCTCCAGATGGGCAGAAGCTATTCCGCTACGGGAAGTTACAGGGGATATAGTTGCCCGCTTTGTGAGGCACTACATTATATACAGATTCGGCACCCCCAGCCGGATTATATCTGACAATGGCACGCCATTCAGAAACAAGATTGTTTATGCTTTGGCGTCCAAGTTCCATATCGATTGGAGGACATCGTATGTCTACAACCCTCAAGCCAACGGGTTAGCTGAAGCCTTCAACAAGACCCTATGCAAGCTGCTGTCCAAAATAGTAGGCGGTCGCAAGCAAGATTGGGGCGAGAAGGTCCACGAAGCCCTATGGGCCTATCGGACCATTTACAAAACCCCCACGGGTCGCTCCCCATTCTCTTTGGTCTACGGAGCCGAGGCAGTGGTCCCTGTGGAGATCGAGCTGGCATCTTATCGCGTTGCTGTCCACGCCGGATTGCCAGGCCAAGACCAATCTGAAATAGAAAGAAGGCTTGAAGAGTTGTCCAACCTTGAAGGTGAAAGACTCAAAGCCTACAAGCACTTACAAGTGTATCAAGCCCGCATGGCACGTGCCTATGACAAGCTGGTTAAGCAAAGGGCGTTCAAAAAAGACAACCTCGTCATGATCAAGGAAAAGGAGGTTCTAGCAGGAAGATCCAGCGGCAAAGTCCAACCCAATTGGCGAGGACCTTATGTCATTCAGAAGGTCTACGAAGGAGGGGCCTATATTGTCGTCGACCACAAGGGAGATAATCCCTTCCCTCCTCTCAACGGTAAGTACATGAAGCTCTATTATGCGCCACCGCAAGAGTTACCTCAGCAGTCCTCACAAGACTAACCTATCCCCAGTGAAGGTTCAAGTCAAAAAAAAAAGGGGGGGTTAAAAATATTGATACCCCGGCGGACTCAGTCGACCTTCAAGGGTTGGTTGAGGGCAAAAAGGCCATAGACCCGGTCGAGGTAAAAACCCGAAAGGGCGTCTCAGGCAAAAATGGGCAACCTCTCGGTGTGAAAACCCGTAAGGGCGCACCGGAAAAAGCCAAAGGAGGCCAGCCTCGGCGAAAACCCGAAAGGGCGGTGAGGTTGGTAATGTGAAAAAAAAACCCTTCTCTCAATATGCTTTCCGGGTGGCTTGATCATATTGATGTTATGGCTATGACTCTCATGTCATTTTAGAACACCCAGTCCCACCGGCGCGTCCCAACATTGTCACACTCCGTCCCACCGGGACCATCAACACCACCATTTGCAATGGATCTGGATCTTATGTCCCTTCGGGCAGTCAAGTCCACCCATTTCTTTTCAAGAGTTGACGCATACGCCCTTTTTGATATGTCAGCTCCACTCATCTTTCAAGCATGCCAGGGGTTTGGATAGTATGCCTCTCCGGGCTATCCAATCCGCCCCTCTAGTCCCGCCGAGCTCAGCCCCAGTATGCCCTCTCGGGCTGCCGACCCATCCTTTGCCTATCGGCTTTCGGGTTTGACTCTCACGTCCCACTAGGACTGTCAAATCCACCCTCTTTTGGCCCACTGGGTCTGGCCTATGCACGCCCCTTCTGGACTGCCAACCCATCCTTTGCCTATCGGCTTTCGGGTTTGACTCTCACGTCCTATTAGGGCTGTCAAATCCACATCCTTTGCCCCTTCTGGGACTGGCCTCAGTATGCCCTCTCGGGCTGCCAACCAATCATGTCTTTCGGCTCATTTCACCTCCTTGGGATTGGCCTCAGCATGCCCTCTCAGACTGCCAACCCATCATGCCTTTCGGCTCTTTTCACCTCCTTGGGATTGGCTTCAGCATGCCCTCTCGGGCTGCCAACTCATCATACCTTTCGACTCATTTTACCTCCTAGGGGATTGGCCTCAATATGCCCTCTCGGGCTGCCAACCCATCTCGCCTATCGGCTTTCGGGTTTGACTCTCACGTCCCACTAGTGTTGTCAAACCTATCTTTGTCCCATCGGGATTGGCCTCAGTATGCCCTCTCGGGCTGCCAACCCATCTCGCCTATCAGCTTTCGGGTTTGACTCTCACGTCCCACTATGGCTGTCAAATCCATCATTTCCTTCTTCTGGGTCTGGCCTATGCATGCCCCTTTCGGGTTGTCAACCCATCTCGCCTCTTGGCCTTTAGACTTGACTCATATATCCCACCCGGATCGCCAAGTCTATTCCTTTGTCCCCACGGGCTTGGCCTCCGCATGCCCTTGTCGGGTTGCCAACCCTATTTGCCTATCGGCTCACGGATTTGATTCATACGTCCCACCCGGGCTGTCAAATCCCTTCTTTCATCCTATTGGGTCTGGCCTATGCATGCCCCTTTCGGCTGCCAATCCATCTCGCCTATCGGCTTCCAGGTTTCACCCACATGTCCCCTTTGGACCCTTGAACCTACCCCCTTGCTATCCCAGTCGGGCTTGGCGCATGCACACCCCTTTTGGGTTGCCAACCCGTTCAACCTTCGGCTTTTAGATTTGGCTAATTGCGTCCCACTGGGGACGTCAAATCCACTCATTTGACCCACCGGTGCGGCACACATGTCCTTCCGGGAATGCCACACCCTCTCCGCCATTTTGGCACCATAGGTACTTCAAAAAAAATGGGGTTAAAAATATTGATGTCCCAGTAGACTTGGTTGTTTCTGTTAGGGAAGCAATCAATGGCAAAAAGGCTTTAACTTGGCTAAGGTGAAAACCCGAAAGGGCGCCTTAGGCAAAAATTGGTGCCCCTCAGTGTGAAAACCCGCAAGGGCGCACTGGAAAAAGCTAAAGGGGGCTAGTCTTGGCGAAAACCCGAAAGGGCGGTAGGGCTGGTAAAGTGATTAAAAAAAGAGAGAGAGAAAGCATACATGAAAGAGGATAGAAGCAAGAGCTGCTAAATTTTGTCCGTTATTTATCAATGCTATCAATGGAGCCCGAGACAAGCCCTCGGGATAACTCAAACAAAGATGGACACGAAGGCCCTATGTACAAGAAGGTGTCGAAGCTCGTCAAGCACTAGATCCGTCCCTCCGTGATTCAGTAAGGCGAGTCTTCCGCCGGGAAGCCTCCGCCTGGAGCTCCTCGAGCTGACGACGGGACATCTCTATCGCGGTCTGCACACTCTGGCGCTCCGCCTCGGCCTCCTGAAGCTCCCTCTGTAGCTCCTCTACTCGGAGGAAGGCCCTCTGACCGCGCTCCTCATCGCTCCGAAGTTGAAGGCTTACTTTAGCTTGAGTGGCTCGGAGCCCGCAGAGCTCCTCCTCCTCCTGCTAGATCCGCAGCTGGGTCCTCCGCCTCCGCTCCTGTGCGAGGTGAAGGCGAGCGAACTCGCCCCATAGCGAGGTCAACTGCGCTGCACATGCCTCTCGGGGAAGACCCAACATGTGGTAGCTCCTGGTGAATGCATCCAGGCTACCCCTCAAAGACTCTACAGCTGGCAAAGGGTCGACATGGATCAACTGATCAAGACTCTGGAGAAACTGGTCAGCCATGGTAACATTCAAGGCTACCCCAAGCGCAGGAGTGTCAGGCCACTCGACTCCAAGAGCAGGGAAGTCTGCGGGCACCTCTGGAACTTCCCCTGCGGGAGCTGCAACCAAAAAAAAAAGGGGTGGAATAAGTGTTGGTTCGCAAATAAAAAGGCATGCACGAATAGCCATGAAAGGCACAACATGGTAGTATACCTGAGGCTGTCGTAGAAACATGCCCCTTCTCAATAGCCGGGGGAGAACCACCGATAGAGGCTGATGCTGGTTCACTAGGCAGGGCATTTGTAGCCTGGTCCTCTGCAGTTCAAGTAACAGTTTCTAAGTGCCTATCTATGAGGTGGCGAACAGACAATGTCAAACTCCAGAGAGCAGCTAGATACCTGTCTCAGCGGCATCCCCTTCCTCAGCTACGCTAGGAAGGGCGGACTCTGTATCGGGGGCCTTTTGGGAGCAAGATTGCTCACCCACGGACACTGGCCTCCCCTCCTGAAGCTCTTCTCGCATGGAGACCTCAGCCATCGGCTCCGCAGAGTGAGAAGTTACATGGCAGATATGGGGGAGGGGTCAGTGCCACAAATAAAACACAGACACAACTTGGGCTATTCATTGGCAGATGCCGGAATACCTGTAGCTTGGGTGTCCGCTGGCGGGGTACTTTGCCCTGAACTGCGCAGGCCCTCTAGTGCACCCTGGGAAATTTCCCCTATCGGGGTTACCCCACCAGGGTAGGATGTACCGTCCTCAGCATCCTGGCCTGTCACTGTTCACATAGCAGATGCATCAGTCAGCTTGACAAGGACAGTTGTGAAGTAGCAAAGAGGCCTATTATTAGCCTGCAAGATCCCCTACCTGAAGGATCAACCGTACTGTCCTCACCAATATCAACATCAGAGGAAGACCCCAGTGAAGGATCTCTCGGCGCCGCGGTGTCAACACCTGTCGCTTCCATGGCCTTTACGCCCGTCATGGCATCGCCATTAGTCAGAAGATCCATAAATGAGCTGGACTCCATAAGTCGCGAAAACTCCTCCATAGATCCGGCCAAGTCAGCTCCTGCTTGATAAAGAACTATATGAGCCGAGCAAATCTTTATAAGAAAGGGTCGACTGAGAAAGGCAAAAATGTCGCTACACTCACCACCAGCATCCTCTAACTCTCCCTCTTCCCGAGAGTCACTCTCGCCTGGAGAAGAACTTGAGGTCCTGGCACTCGAAGCAGAGCTCGAGCTCCCTTTAGAGGGAGAACTTGAGGCCGTAGAACTCCTACTCCCAGAAGTGGACCCACTCCCAGAAGTGGATTCGGCCCCGAAAGAAGAGCCGACATCGCCTCCCGTTGTCGGTCCAGGAGGAGTAACATCGGGAGCTCTTGCTTAGCCAAGAAAACACTAAAGAATTAGTGGTCTTCAGTTCTTCATGTATTAATGAAGAGACAAGGTTGAGTATGTTACCTGGAGCCTGACCACCTATGGTCCTTGCTGCAAGGGGTGAGGGGGAATTAGCCGTCACCGGCATGTAATCATCTGTGGGAGAGATCAGCTCTTCAAAGCTGAAGTTAACATTTGGCGCAGATTTGTCCAGAGGCGTGTCCTCTTCCGCTGGAGGAGGAGAGAAGCTCACATCGGCCCTAGCTTCCGGGGGAGCTACATTTAGCAAAGCAAAAAAAATGTGTTTATAACACTGCATATATGCTCAGAGACGGTAGGTATCGGGGCGTGCCACTTATTGGACACAGCCTCAGGCGCGGGGGATTCCTCCCCAAGCCGAGGACGGGATGAAGACCTCAAGTCCCCCTCTCCAGAACCCTTAGTGCGGGGCCTCTTTGAAGCGACTGTATCCCTCCTAGTCTCAGTATCGGGAGGACCCTCCAATGGCCCGGCGCCGGCTACCCTAGCAACCCCACCTGCAGTTGTCAAAGGAATATGTATGTTCCAAAATATGAAGACACATATGCACATCAAAGCTGGCGAAGGAGATGTTTACCTGTAGCCTCTATTGGCTTTACGGGTTTCAATACTATCTGCTCCGGCTTTACTCGGAGGACATGCGCGACCACCTTTACAATGTCAAATATGGCAAGAGGAGTCGTCGCCATCTCAAGGCCAGAAAGGTACTCCAGCGGACCTGCACAGCCCACGGCGTTAATCACGTGGGCCCTCCACTCGGCGAAGGTGCTACCTCCGAGCGCTCCATCAGGTATCGACTGGGACAGCTGGGACTTCCTCCTCACCCCACAAGATACCTGCAAATCCTCCCACCACGAGTAGACCTTCGAGGGGCCTGGGGCTGCTCCTGAAGTGGAGGAAGAAGAAGGTCTAGAAGCTGTCGCTGGCTTGCTTTTCAAGGGCTTCAATGCCCCATTATATTGGCTCCCCTATCAACTGGGGCCGTCCAGCCCTTCTCTCGCCACTGCTCCTCGATGTCGCTCACGACCCGGGTGGCTCCCGAAAAATGAGACCTAATGAAGGCTGGGTCTACAAACATAGGAGGCAGATCCTCCTGCCTCAAACGCTGCTCCTCAACCGCTCGGATGGCGTCGCGATGCTCTCGAAAAACATTGCTGGCTTTGAACCACCAGCGAGCGTAGTGAATATCAAACTGTCCTCTGCGCTCCTGCTCCGGGACGGGGTACCCCTGTGCCACCTCGCGATAGAGGAAGTCCTACCAAGCTGCCGCTATCAAATGTACATCCATGTGCCTGTACAACCGGAGGGCCAAGGGAAACTCTGCACCTGAAGGGATGCCCTGATCATACCTGAAGTTCCTGGCGAACCGGTACGGGTAATAGGGCTCAAGTATCGCCGTGCTGGAGCGTCGGTACACAAGAATACTGGGGCGAATGCTGACAACCCACTATGCCAAGCCCTGAGGGGAGAGTAAAGCATGGGTAGAAACTCTGCTAACAACAACATCTCCCTCTTGCCCAGCATAAAGGCGGTGAAGATAGGAGAAGTAGTCAAGGGCTATGCCCTCACCTCTCCTCACTGAAACGAAGGACAAGGCCCGCCGGGCCCCTACAAGCTGGATCACTGAGTCCTGTGATGACTGCCCTATGAACCAGAAAATCAACGGCGCCGCCGAGTTTTCAACTGGAGCCCTCCTAGATAACTCTGGAAATAATAACCCTGCCCAGGCGCTCAAATAATGAGTGGGCAGCAAAATGCCCTTCTCCCGCGGTGACGAGTGGGAAGACAAAGCCCCGAGCGAATGGAAAATATTCGCCAAGGCTGCTGGTGCGATAGCAAGTCTCTGTCCACAAGCAAACAAACAGGCCGGGGTATATCACCTCCGGTCTCAGAAGCCCCTCCTCCCCATGGGGAACCACAAAACTAGCCAACCAGTAGGCCAAATAAGCTACCAGACATGTAATAAGAGGTAGCTTCCGTGAGTTCCATCCCTGTGTCGGTGCAGGCAAGTGCTGAGGATGAGGGGAACGTTTACTCTGATCTCCCTGCACTCCTCCCATGTGGTACCGGACTATGCAAACTCCTCGTAGAAGCCTAAAGGGCCACTATAAAAATGGCTCACCCACGCATTCAAAGTCACCCTCGGTGTGCGAGGGGTCCGGTCTGTACCAACTCGGGCCAAGTCCCTCTAAGTCTTCATCAAGAATCTGACGCAGTATGGCAAGGTGTACCGTCCTGCGCCGTCGGTGGAGCTGAGGTGCAGATCGTCCAGTGATAGCTCCTCGTATGGCCTCCCACAGATCGGAAGACCAGAAATCCTCTGGAAAGTACCGAGGTCTAGAGAAGTCTCCCCTCCGAATGTGACAAAAGTGTTCCATCGGCGGTCGAACCTCTCTACTAAAGCCTGTAGCAGGCCTGTGTGACAGGGGTAAGAAAACAAGGTGGCCATCACTGCATGACGGATCCCTACCCTGTCCAACACCGACCGGTAGACAGTCATAACGCCCCAGAGCCACTCTATCGCGCCCCAGTGACAGCTATGAGACGGGATAACATACCACTTCCCGTACCAGTTGGGAGTCTTCAATAACAAAACCCTCTCAATCATGTAGTCATAGATATACTCCTCCTGCGCGAAGCTCGCCCCGGTGGGTGTCAAGAAAAGATCATCCATAACCTGATCCATGGTCTTATGCTGCCCATGCATGTGTTAAGCTGCTGGAGATAGTGGTGCAGTCCGAACAGTAAGACTCTCGTGCCGCTGAAAAGAGCCCAGACTTTGCTGATCCGGGTACTGCCTCTGTCGGGTAAAACCCTCCGGGTAGCTCGGATAAGTCAAGGAGCACAGCCCCTGCATGATGTCTCTCCCTGCTAATATCGCCCTCTCAAGGCGACGCCTCTCCTCAGGAAGTAAGGGATCATCGACCTCCATGTCGATCAGTGCAAAGCTCTGAAGGAACGGTAGACGTGACGGTCCAAGGGGTAGTGGCGTGGATACCCCCCTGTGCGGTCATACGTGTAAAGGCCGTCTTGTCTCGTGATCCGAGACATGTCTACAAGGCCCTCTGTCTCCCCAGCACTCTCAATCGGGCCATCAGTGACCCATAAATAGCCGAAGTCAAGTCGGCTGAAATAGCCATCTTCAATGATGCGAGGAGGGAACGGCGGCATGCGCCGGTCGGTGCGCTCAACCCGGCATTCGTCAGTACCCCTGACCCTTGACCTCCTCGGCCGACTCACATCTATGCTGCTGCGAGCCATGCCTAGAAGCACAGAGAAAAGAAAAAAAGAGAGGAGCGTCAGGCCAAAATATTCTGGGGCAGCAATATAAATATTGAAGGCAGTCCTACAACGCCTAAAGTCTATGCACAAGGCACATAATTACATTTCCCTTCAAAGGGCACGGGCCATCCGCCCTCGCCTCCGGCCGTGACGGACGTCCCGTGGGGGACATTTGTTGCACCCGAAATTGTCTCAAAATATTTTGAGAAATTTTCATTATGTAACAACCGACGAAAACACGAAGTATCGTCGACATCGTCGAATCACGGAGTACTTCCGCAACCTAGGGTCCATCGGCCCAACTATACCATCACAATCGGCGTCGCAGCAAGGAAATTAAGGAGAAAAATACATGTGTATATCTGTCAAAGTAGAGCAAGTGTATCACACAGCGCAGACGGACGTAAAAAATTACTCCCCACGTGGCGACGCACGACCAAGACACAAACAAGACGATCCCCCGCTCCTGTGCAAGTCTTCACCGACGAACGGCTGCCACGTGGCGAAGAACGGGCCTCCACAGGCTATAAACCCACCACCACGGCTTCTCCTTAACCCAGGTTGACAGAAACGGAGCCAAAAGACGCGGAGAGGAGTCAAAAAGGCGGCTAGGGGGTCAAATGGCTCCTTTTGGATGCGCAGGCCTGGAGGCCCGGGAGGGGGGGTCGCATCCACCCGCGGCGCCCGTGGGGTCCGCGGGCACCCCAGCGGGGTCGCGCTACCCCCGGAGGGGCCGGTTGACCCCGTAGGGTCGCACGACCCCGCTGGGTCCGCCTGCGGGTCTGCCCCCCCCCTCCCCGTTCCGTCTTTTGCAAAACAAAAAAAAGAAGGAAAAGAACAAAAAAGAGGAGAGGAGTCAAAGAGCATTTTTGCCATTCCTCCAGGGTCATTTAACTCCTCTAGTAGCTAGAAGAGTCATTTAACTCCTTTGGAGGTCATTTGACTCCTCTGGTAGCCAGAGGGGTCATTTGACTCCTCTGGGTTTTTCCCCCGTGCGCCAAAACAAAAAAAGGGAAGAAAAAGGAGGAGAGGGGTCAACAAGACTTTTTGCCACCCCACCTTGACAGAAAAAGGGGCTTTTACACCCCCACCTTGACAGAATTGAGACAAATCCTCGCAGTTTTGTCAACCTGGGTCCTCCCGCCTTCTATAAATAGACCCCCAAGGATCCAAGTAGACAGGAGGATAGAGGACAACAACATCTACAACTCTCGGAAGTGCTGTGCAAGGAGATTGTTCTGTTTGTTTTGGCCTGTGAGCATTGTTTAAAAAGGCTGTGCCTCAAGGCACTAAGACTTAAGCCTCAAGGTGAGGCACTAGAAAAACACCTTGAGGCATGCGCCTCATGTCTTTTACTTGAGGCTTACGTCTTTTTTTGATTGAGGTGGTACGCCTCACAGCCTTCATCGCCTCAAGGAATTTAATTGAGACGTGTGCATCACTTGAGAAGATGATGTAATGAGGTGTTGTAGGGTACTCCCAAATTTTACGTTCCTTTTGTTGTCCTTAAAACATAATTTAATTTTTTTTCTTGGTAGGTACTTTTTTTTTAACATGGAGGGGATAATCGAGCTTCAACTCGGGTCTTCCCCCATATGAGGAAGGGTGGCAAACCAACTGTACTAGACAACTGGCTCATAATTTAGTACTTTTGAAGTAACATGAATTTATCATTGAGTTTATATAACATTAACACATGAAAATGACTATTGTTTTTAGCATTTTTTATAGTTTTAAGATTATTTTCTTCTCTATTAAGGCTTGCGCCTCGTTGTGCCTTAAGGCTTACGTCTTACGAGGCTTACAGAAAATGCCTCACAACCGCCTCAAGACCTTTTAAACTATGCCTGTGAGGGGTAAGTCCCCGGGTCTTGTACTTATGTCCCTACGGGGTATTTTTATAATTATGCCCCTCAACGGGCCGTGTTTGTAAGTCTCCACGCCCCGGGGCGAAAAAATTATGTAGTTCCACCCCTATGACAAAGGAATTACGCAAATGTCCCCCCCCCCCGAGTCGTGAGAAACAAAAAGTCCTGTTATTTGCAGTTATACCCTGCAACTTTTTTGTAATTGGGACTATGTCCCTACTTCCCGTGTTAGTGCGGATCTTTATACAGTCGACAACTCGCCTACAACCCTTCTACCCATTTGGGACTATAAATGTACTCAGTGCACTCTGCAACTTTCTTCGAGGAAAATTATAAGAAAACCTCCGACTTCTAAAAATTGCACATATACCCCTCTCTTGGCCAAGTTGACATGTGTGTATCTTCTATGAAGCCTCTTGTCACTCCTTCGGTCCGGAAGTGTTGTCAGCTCAGTCCGACACCTGGGTGCCACCTCAAACCTAGGTCTATAAAGGGTGTGGTAAAATTACCGAAATACCCCTGTGACTTAGAAATGCTCTGAGCCCTCAAAACCCTCCATAAAAATCTTGTCATACTTTCTTTCCAACTCTGAAATTCCGGGAATGTCCTTGGCTTGGTAAAATTACCAAAATACCCCCGGAAGGGTAAATTTACCAAAATACCCCCAGAGTCCAGGAAACCTCCAGTGACTTTAAATATGCCTACGGCCTCCCCTAAATCATCTTCATATTCCTCAATTCTAGGATTTGCCTAAACATGAGAGTCCTCAGTTGAAACCCTAACTTAGTTGTTGTTATTGGTCGGTGGTAAGCGAGTGGGCCTTGTGAGCCTCCCTAAGAGAGTTTGCCCTCAATATCAGAACCCCCATAAAAGACTTTGGGACTTCTTTGACAGTCAAACAAAGATGTTCGGATATTAGGCCAATGTAAATCAACACTGACTATGGTCAGTGGGGAGAGGTCCAACACCCGAACCCAAATCGTCTGATACGATACGCACCCACGGAATGACTCCCTACCTATAGGGGAATGTTTCTTTTCAAAAAGAACATTCTTATGTCGATTATTTTCTTTTCCTACGTGAAAGATTCTGTTTCCACAACCACCTAATTGAGACATGGGGCAGAAGCTGGATCCTAAGAGGAGACAGAATCGTCTGGTGGACAATTCTCCATGCTACCCTCTGGACCTTATGAGGGGAGAGAAACAACAGGGCATTCAAAAGGGAAGTTAGAGCGGTGGGTAGTGTGGTTTTGTGCATTTGTGATAGACAGAGTGGCAGAGATCCTTTGTAACGTAAATTTTCATAACTCTTCCCTTTTTGTTTTGTTAGGGGGTGTTGAAACACTGAAATTTGCTGAAAAAGGAATGGGGAAAAAAAGCTAGAGAAAAGAGAGAAAGAGAGAAGAAAATCCCCCTCCGCCCCTTGCTCTCTCTCTCTCTCAATTTGAAAGACGGACCGGAGGGGGACCCCCTCCGGTAGCTTTAGACTGGAGGGGGACCCCCTCCGGTGGCATGGGACTGGAGGGAGCCCCCTCCAGTGTGCAGCTAACCGGAGGGGGGGGCTCCGATCAAAGCAGACGGGAGGCACCCCCTCCGGGTCACTGCATGATCGGAGGCACCCCCCTCGGTCCCTTTTTTCTAGCACACGGAAAGAAAAAAAAAGGAAGAAGAAAATGGGTAGAAAAGGAGAGAAGGGGGAGGAGAAAGAGGCCCACTTGTTCAACTTCCGCCGGAGGGGCAATTTAGGAAGCCACAACCGGAGGCACCCCCCCTCCAATCCACTCCCCAATCTCTATATAAAGAGGGGAACACATAAATGTAGAAGAGGACTGGAAGAGAGCAGAGTAGCAGTAGGTGCAGCCTTGGGCAGCCCCGCTTGCATAGCATGCAAGAGGGAGCAGGGTTGGCCAGCCCTGCTTGCGTGCGGCTTGCAGCAGTTAAGGAGGAAGATGGAAGAGGTGTGGTCACCATAGTTGAGTCCCTCCCGGGAGTTCTGGTCACCTCTTTTGATAATGGTGATCCTAAGGGGTCTCTCACCTCTTGCAAATAAAAGCTTCTACAAATGGGCTTATTTCATTGAAATGGGCCGATCAAAATGGGCTTCTTTCATTCAAACGCAAAATCAAATGGATTTACAAATTGAACAAAAATGATTGGGCTTATTGCATTCAAAGGCATTCAATGGTAAAATCAAGATGGCCTTACAAAATTAAACATAAGTGATCGTAAGTCTTAGAAATTAACAAGGTTTTAAAAACTTTGAGAAAAAATATTGGAAAGGTGAAAAATTACAAAAATATCCCCCGATGACGGAAAAATTACAGAAATACCCCCAAAAGGCAAAAATTGTAGAAATACCCCCAGTGGTGAAAAAATTACAGAAATATCCCCGATGGTGGAAAATTGCATAAATATCTCTGATGACGAGAAAATTGCATAAACGTCTCCGATGAGAGGAAAATTGTAGAAATAGCCTCGGTGGTGAGAAAATTATAGAAATGCCCCCAGCGGAGGGAAAATTAGAGAAATACCTCCAGTGGTCAGAAAATTTCAGAAATACCCCCGACGGCGTAAAAATTGCAAAAATACCCCCAGTGGCAGGAAAATTGCATGAACACCCCCGGTGCTAGGAAGATTACAGAAATGACCCTGATGTTGGGAAAATTGCACAAATGTCCCCGATGAAGGAAAAATTACATAAGTACCCCTGATTGTGAAAAAATTATAGAAATACCCCCATTTCTCCCATCTTAAAATTACCGAAGAATGCTCTTGTTCTGATCTATGCCGTTTGCACGACTCAGTGGAGCAAGACCACGCCCCCTCCCTGAAGCGGTGTGTGCTCTCCTGAGTTCGGCTTATGGCTAATCATCCAAATCCATGTATCGTTTTCATGGCCGAGAGCTATCATGTCCGGAAACTTTAAAATAGTGAAATTACAAATGAACACTGAAAAGTCAAAAGAAATCAAGACGAGGAATACCCAAGAAGTCAAATGACAAGGTTATCTTCGAAAATCAAAAAATAAAGACGAGGAATGCCCAAGAAGTCAAATGACAAGGTTATTTCCGAGAAATCAAGAAATGTAAATGAGGAATGCCCAAGAAGTCAAATGACGGGGCTATTTCCAAGAGATCAAGAAAGGAGGTCAGGAGCACCCAAGAAGTCAAACGACGGGACGATCTCCAAAAAAAAAGTCAAGAAATAGCATATATGCCCGGATAGTCAAGAAGTGACGGGGCTATCTCCGAAAAGTCAGAATGACAAGAATGCCCAGGAAGTCAAGACATGACGGGACTATCTCCGAGAAGTCAAGAAATGTCATAGATATGCCGAAAAGTCAGAATGACAAGAATGCTCAGCAAGTCAAGAAGTGATGAGGCTATCTCTGAAAAGTCAAGAAGTGGCCGATATGCCCAAGAAGTCAAGACATGACGGGGCTATCTCTGAGAAATCAAGAAATGTCAAATATATGCCGAAAAGTTAGAATGACAAGAATGCTCAGAAAGTCGAGAAGTGACGGGGCTATATCCGAAAAGTCAATGCCCATGAAGTCAAGAAGTGACGGGACCATCTCCAAGAAAGTAAGAAATTGCAAGAACATCCCAAAGCTTGAGAAAACTGCAAAAATACCCTGATGGAGGAAAAATTATAAATATACCCCGCCTCAGATAGGAATGTCATTTATGGACACCAAGCCAACTTAAGGGTCCGATCACAATAAAAAATGAGTGATTATGACCACGAAGCAATTCTGACGGACCGACAGTGATCATCTTGGCGATCCAATGGTTCGATCGTGATGGAATTCAAATTCAACCGTCCGATCAGGAGACAAAAGTAAATTCAATGACCTGATCAGCATGATAGCAAGTTCAAAGATCTAAATGTTGACTAAAGCAAATTCAAAGGTTCTGGTTGCAACTGGATATAATTCCGAAGACCCGATTACACAATCGGGACTATATGTACAGGTCTTGAAAGACCGATTATAATTGAAATCACATATGTTCAAAAAAAATAAAGCCCTCAAATTTCTTTGCAAGAGTATGTACCCGCAATGGGAGATCATCAAGTTCATTTATGTCACAACGAATAGAGGCAAAATGCATTCTTCAACAGTTAATCAAAGATGTTCGGACTTGTTCCGATGTAAATTAACACCGACTCCGGTTGGTGGGAAAAAGTCATGTACACGAACCCTAAATCGTCTGATAAACCTAAAACGCGAAATAAAGAAATGCAAATAAACATGCTGATGATACCTAAAACCGCCCAAATTTTAACTCATCATCAACGTGTCCGCATTTTATTTATTTATTTTTCGCATGTAAACCGGGGGTTAGTGAGGGTCACACTGGCTTTGTGTGGGCATCTCATGTATAGGGAGTTTTTTGGGAAACCTATTGACAATACTTGTACATCTCCTTTTTTTCATTTAATACAATAGGGGTACCAAACACTTCAAAAAAAAACTGTGTAGGACAGGAACATACATAGTCCTATAGAAAGTTCCTTTTTGCAGCCATGGGATCAAATAAAATCCTAACACTCAATTCAACAACCCACGGACTGCAGGTATCATTCAAGAATCCTTTTCAGTTATAAAGGTGAGGAATGTATAACCAAGCATCATTTAAAACAACAAAAGCCAGCTGCTATCAGCAACACATTTTCAGATAATCTAACCTCTCGCTCTTCCTCACCATCATCATCATTCAGCAAATCCTCCTCACCAGCCTCCACAGGTGAAGATAGTGCAGCTGCTTTCAATGACCTGCCTCGCCTCTCTTTCCTTTCCTTAATTTCTTGCAGTTTTGATTCTGCAGCTCTCTGGCGTTTGGATCGAGCAATCTAGCATTGAAATGCTACAAAGTAAGAACTTGCAATCCTCAGAAACATGAATCATTTGCGAACTAGCATGACGCTACAAAGTAAGAATTCTTTGGTCACTCGAAACATGAATGACACATGAACTACTTCATAATATGCAATATGTGACATAGATAATGATCCTATGACAATTTCTTGTTAGAAATATAATAGGTGGATTCCATAAGTCGTATGATTGTAATTAACAGCATTTCCATTGACAAGCAACATCTCAACATACTGCCCAATGTAGTTCCAATAACAAACATCCTCTAAATGTATGGCCCAGTGTTTTTGAAAGCACAAAAGGGACATGAATTTCAGACGTCAAGATTTTGTACTGCAAAATACAAACAACATTACACATGTCGCCCTGGAATGCATGATATTTCTTATGCCCCTCTAAGCAAAACAAAATTAGAATACGTTGAAATTTTTCAGAAAAGGCATTTATTTATGTTTTAACTTTCTCTAAAACAGTTATGTTCATTTCTGATCAAGAATAAACTTTATGCATAAAGCCTTTATATTTAAGTCTATGACGACCACCAAATTTGGTAACACATACTTAAAGCTGCTCAGTGGGTTTAATACTAAACCTATTTTCGAAGAATAAGTGGTTGGGTACTCAAGACCTTGGAGAACAAATTTTAGAGGATTTGTCTCTTGGCTACAAACAAATTATCGAAAGCACAAGATTGTTCTTTTTTTAAAAAAAATAGTGGTTGGTACCACTGTATACATTAAAGTAAAAGAAAAGATTTACAAGTGTATGTTGTATGCTATCAAAACATCCCTACACAAGTGTAAACAAAAAGGACACCCAAAAGAAGAAAGAGACCCCATTAGCCACCCAGCATAAGCAAAAGAGAGGAATTGCCTGTATGTGCATTACAAAGAAATTTAGCCCATTCTCTCACGCTATCCCCAATAAAATTCCCTACCCGATCTGGTACGGTGGCCTCCTTTCTGAAAATTGTTACTTAATGAAGGCAATAATTTCCAACGGTCTCCCTCTTTACATATAGGATTCAAGGAAGATGGGCATGAGCTAGAAGACTTTCAATTTACTTCAGTCATAACCAGACTATAACATTGATCCTATCAAGAAACATTGTCTTGTTTGGAATGGTGGACAAGGTATGTTCTAGCCAAATCTTTGTACAACGTTACTGTGGTTGTGTAACCTTCATATCAGCAGCATAATGAAATTTGGATGGTTAAAACACAACTGAAGGTTTACGTTTTTATATGGCTGGTATTCAGGAATTGAATTATGACAGAAATTAATGGAAGAAAATGGTTTAATGATAGGGATGTCATCTGCTCATTTGTGGCATGGGAATTTAAGATGTGGATAACCTAATTATTATTTTTTATTTACAAAGAGGTTTGGAAGATATTTGGGAAGCTAGCAGATTTTAAGGTCTCCTTGGCTTCTACTAAAGACATGTGGGATTCCTTTAAATGGCACAAAAATCTTCATAGTAAGGGTTCAAGAAGCAAAGTTCTCTTCAACCTAGCACATGCCGTTTGCTAGAGCATTTGGAAAGAGAGCAATGATTGCATAATCCAGGGAATTGGAGACTGACGTAGACAATACTTAGGGTCGCTTTCTTATAACTGGTCTAGGTATATCTTTAGTACTTTTTCTGCCTGCCAGAACTCAGAAGAGAACTTTTAATAATATGTAAGCTCTTATTCAGGGAAAGGAACCTCTCCTCCACCCACCTAGTTGTATTTCCTTTCTTTAGTAAAAAAGTTGGCTGTACAACACCCAAAAGAGCACAGCCTCTGCCATTGATCATTGAGATGCCGAGAAAAGGAAGATAAGATGAGTTAGTGTAGAACATAAAAACTGATGAGCCAACTCTAAGAAATTCCAATCTAGATTTAAAACAAAAAACAAAATCTTGAACTTGACTACGAACTTCACCAGCACCAGTTCATAATAGCTAAAGCCAAACCAATTGAGTAGGGGAAAAAGATAAATAACTTACGATGTGCAACAAGGAAAAATCTGTACTAAAAAATAAATAAATAAAATTTCAGACATCTAAGATAATCTTTTTTTCTCACGGAAGTGCAACTTCTCTGTTTTGCTCCATGCATTGGCAATCATCTCAAACTAACCTTTTTTGCCCTTCTAGCAGCTAATGTATCAGCGCCAACCTGTACTGACGACTCTATCTCCTCTTCGGGCACAAGATCCAAGGCCTCACAATATGAAATGAATTCCTATAACATCCAATGACAACATGAGGAGAAAAGGAATAAATACAGTTAGGGTATCTGTAGATACAGAGAATATGACAAGAAAATACTGGTAGCTCAAAATGTTAAGTTGATTCTTATCACACTGTGTCAGAAGAGGAAATTAACCTTCAATTGGTCATGAGAGATCTTAAGAAGCTGTATCCTGTCATCTCCTGCAACCTTTTCGGTCAGCTCTCCAAGATAGAAGGGCACCTGGAAAAATAAAGATTGAATAAAGTTTAACATGAATAGGGAATTAATCTCAAAAAGGTGTCATAAGAAACCAAAACAAGAAAGTAAACAGATCACATGTTTACAAAACAATGGAAGAGGAAGAATATGAATGTAAGCTAACAAGCAGTAGGAAGTATACAACAGGAAGCAATATCAGACAGTCATGATTTTACGAGACATAATGATGGCAGGCTGCAGGAAGGAAACACGTAATGAGAAGGAAAGGGGAAGCAGACTAGTATGTCCTACCCTGTTTGCAGGATTATATCTTCTTCTCATGTGACAGGCAGAAATAAACAGTTACTTCCCTAAATGCCCATGCATAGGTAAATCTAAAAGAGGCACAAACATGATGATGAATGCTCACCACAACAACATCTATGCATCCATGTAAGTGATCTGCCATTCCCAAAGCACATGCCAAAGAGTTCATCAATCAACCTTGGAGATCAGTTCAAACAAGATGCTTCTTCTGAGGTTCTAAATTGATCATCCAATCCAACGTTCTATAGAGACCTTCCTAAACAAAGTACAAAAAGAAAAAAAAAAGCCAAACTTGATTGACCAAGTAAGTCCTCTTTTGTGAAGTGGAGCTTACAGCATTCTATTTGCAGCAAAAAGTGTCCAAGTTAGACACTAGTCCTCCATCTGCCCCCCCCCCCAACCCCAGAAACAAGAAGGAAAACAAAACACACTGTCTGGGGAGACACAGACAAATGTCCTGTTAAACCAAAACTCGGTACTAAGCTCTCCAGCCATTGAAACACAAAATTTTAGTACTACATATCATAAAAACTTGCAAGTAGAACTCCCTAACATCAGTGCCAATATAACAACTGGATATAATGATTTTTCAAAAGTAATTTTCTTTGCTGTTACTAGAGTAGTCTGATTGTCAGACAGAGAGGAATCTCTCGTCTCCCTCAACAATTGTATTGTCTCTATTTACTTTTCTAATAAAACTGGCACTATAATGCACAACCTTCTTGGAAGAAAAAAAGACTCTTCCTCAAGAAAGACAGTTTAAACTTGGATCCCACCAAAGAAAGGATTGATCCTCATCTCTAGACATATTAACCACATCCAGTCATGCACTGAAATTGAGAAATTGCTAATTTCTTTCCCAAAAGATAGATTTACTCTTTAAGAAGATAAGAATGCAAGGGATAATGTCAAGGTGTGTCATCACAAAGAAAAGATAAAATTTTAAAGGAAAGGCCTAAGTTGGTTCATAACCATTTTCGGCAATTGCCATGACCTTTAAACCTTAACCTTAAGTATTAATGATCTTTCACATAATTAATAACACTTTTTATTCAATCCACAATAACAAATGTAAGTGTGTTATGGGTTTCTTTGTCGCTGGTTTAATGTTTGCATCCGGTTTGGTTTTCATGCACAAGTTTTGTTTTTGTGTCGTGGTTTTGTTTGGCTTTGTTCCTCATTTTACGTTGCCACGTGGTTTGTTTACTCCTGTTTGATTTTTACCAAAGCAATCCGATAGTTCGGTTGCATTTTAAAGATGCTTCTATTCAGCTGCTTGTTACTGTATGCTCTCACAAAAGAGAACACCCACCAAAGAATCCTGAACACATTCATATATTCTAATGAGAAGTTTATAAACATATAGTCATCAAAAAAAATACCCAAAGTGTGCAATTTTGCAACCAGCATTTTCTTTCAGAATTAGTCCAAGAAAATTTTGTATATAAAAATCAGCATATATATTATCCATGTAGTGCATATAAAAATTAAATCTAGATAACACTTTCTTGTAATTACCATAAAAAATTATATTGTCATCTTCCCATTATAATATATAGGGTTTTTAGTTTTCGGCCCCTAAAAAAGATCGATATTAGGAATAAGTCCCCCTAATCCACATATTTATTATTAAGCCCTCGAATTCTATAAACTCTTAGGGCCACTTTGATAAAAGGGTGGGTTAGGGGCGGATACGTCACCCCGGGTGACTTATTCCACCCTTTTGGTTGGATTCAAAAAAGTCAAGCTTATCCCTAACTGACCCAAGTTAAGGAAAAAAGAGCCAAACAAGAATAAGTCATCCCACCCCGGGTAACTAACCCTAACCGAGTTTACCCCTTTATCAAAGTGACCCTTAGTGAGAAGCCCCTCGGGTTAACAACCATCTAAAAAAGAGAATATTCATCCCATTTTCAAGAATATTCCTTTCCCTCAATTCTATTATTTCTCTCTCTCTCTCTCTCTAAACCTCATCCCACTGTGTCGAGGTGTCAGCATCGGAGGAGGAGACCCCCACCAATGCCCCCCCCTCTCTTGCTCTCCCCGTCCCTCTCTCTCTGGCCGGCATGCTCTCACCTTATACCACTCTCTCTTTCTCTCTCCCCCCCACCACCCAGATGCCTGGCGCCCCCTCCTCTAATACTCTCTCCATGTACCTCTCTCCCTATCCCACCCCCAAACTCAATCGAGATGGCTACGAGTGGGTTGTTGGTACTCCTTGTCGTGATGTTGGCCACAACATTCCCTGGTGGCGCCTAGGAGCAGGGCGCAGTCAGGTTGCTCCTAACCTCCACGTACGCGAGGCACGGTGCCAGTCTGCAGGGGACTCACGACGGTTGTCAACGCTGAGCCCGTGAGCCTCTACACACTCCTCTCCATCTCCATCTCCAACGTTGATTACGACATCAAGGTCGACCGAAGAAGGGTGCTCATGGTCCCCAACGTTTGCAGGGTGAAGACACCTCCGTTGAGCCTATACTCAGGTCGATTCCTCTCTCTCTCTCTCTCTCCGTGTATGTGCATCCCCCACCCTACTACGTGGGAGTGCCGACGTTGTAAGGGGAGACCCCCAACGCACCCTCCCTTCCCCTCTCGCTCTCCCTCCCCCTCTCCCTCTCTCTCTCACCGACATGCTCTCTCCATGTCCCACTCTCTCTCTCTCCCCCCCCCACCCAAATGCCCGACGCCCCCTCCTCCTATGCTCTCTCCCTACACCTCTCCCCCCCCTTCCAACCTGATCAAGATGGCGGCGAGTGGTTGCTAGCACTCCTCATCATGATGCTGGCCACGGTATTCCCCAGTGGCACCTAGGAGCAGAGTGCCATCAGGTTGCTCCCAACCTCCACATATGTGAGGCACGACGCTAGTTTGTAGAGAACTCATGGTGGTCATCAGCACCGACCCCGCATGCCTCTGCTTGCTCCTCTCCGTCTCCGATATCGACTACGAGTACGGCATCAAGGTCGACAAGAGTAGGCCGCTCATGGTCCCTAGCGTTTGCAAGGTGAAGATGCTTCCACCGAGCCTGTACTCAAGCCAATTCCTCCTACTTCACGCAGATCCTTCAACTCGATGACCCCTGATCTGACTACGGGTTTGCCTGCTTCACGGGGACGTAGGTGCCATCCTTGAGGTGGCAAAGGTAGACGTTGCAAAAGCCGCCAACGCCGATGACGACGTCCTTGATGAAGTTGCGGGTGGCCTCCTACAGCTCTGAGAAGGCGAAGTAGCACCCCAGGCCGACAATGGAGGAGTAGAAGTTGTTGTAGCCACTGCGATGGGAGCTCGCCTAGGAGCCCTTGATGATCATAAGGCTGGAGTGGCCACTTGGCCAGTGTGCAACGATAGCAGCCACGACGAGAAACTGTTACAGTTCTCCCAGTCCCACAGCCGCTTGTACCACTTGATTACCATGGCCATGGTTGGCAGTATCGGCCGAAACTGATACGTTGTACCGATCCGAAACCGGACCTACTCACTGTAACAGGTCTGAAACCTAATAAAAAATACTTTTTAATGGTTTCGGACGAAACCGTATCGATTTCGGCCGAAACTCACCTGTTTCGGTCTGAAACCGGACAGGTTCACTATTTTTTTGAATTTTTTGAATGGTTTCAACCGGTTTCGGCCGAAACCGAAACCGATACTGCCATCCTTGACCATGGCGACCAACCCGACAAAAGTGCCGAACATCAAGGCAAACTCTGGCATCCTCTGCCCTCTCTCTCTCTATCTCACATACTCTCTCTCTCACACACACACACACACACAGGGGTTAGACAAGGGTCTTTTGGTCATTTCCTCCTAGGTTAGGTTAGACCATAGTTGGGTTAGACTAACCTGACTTTTCCTCACGGAGACTGATGGCAGGGGTTTTTCATGTAACGGAGAAAATTTTGAGAGCTTTTAACTGAATAGGTGAACTAGGGGGCTTTTTCTAATTCAAAACTTTTTAGAGGCTAAAAACTAAAAAACCCTCATGTATATTATATGTTAGGAAAATAACTTGGGTGCATCTCCAAGGAGAAATTATATAAATGAATTTATTAAGCTTAAACATTTCATTTGTAAACATATAATTTGGACATTGAGATGTGAAATTTATTGTTAACCATAATTTTGCTTGTAAAATGTATGATCATCTTTTCAATTCAACCAAAAACATAGTCGTGACATAATTGGCACTTGGCATATGCGCAGACATATATACATATAGTTCTATACTTAATCATTCACATGGATACACACATGTTTTGAATTGCATTATTTTGTTTGAAAGTGGTTGGTACCACTAAATTGTATTAAAATAAAAAGAAGGGACATACAAGTATGGTCAAGGAGTTCTCAAAAGATCCCTATACAAAAAATCTACACATCAAGATGATGCGGAACCCACTAACCCCCCCCCCCCACCGAAACAATACAAAACAAGAGGAATTATGAGAGTCCACATTACATAAAACTGAAGCCCACTCTCTCACTTTCTGCACAATGAAAGAAGTAATCCTATCTGAAGCTCTAGCTTCCCTCCTGAAGATCTGGCCATTTCTTTCTCCCCATATAGCCCACATGGTCGCACGAAGAATGAGTTACCAGATCATCCTATCTCCCTCGGTAGTCCATGCCCTATGCCACTTCTCTAACAATTGCTTCATACTACATTGGCAAATGGAGGCATCTGGTAACCTGCTCAAAATAAGTGATCAAATCTCCTTAGAGAAGGAGCAGCCTGTGAAGAAATGGTCCATTGTTTCATCCTCCTCACCACAAAGGGCACACACTATTGGGATATCTACCAGGAAAGGAGTCAATCTATCAGACGTCGGCAGACGCCCGTGCGAGATCCTCCATGTGAGCAACTTCACTTTAAAGGGACTCCTAGGTTTCCATATATGCAAAGCAAGTTCATGCCTCATTCCTCCATCTGCAATAAGAGTGTAAGCTGAAGTGACTGAAAACCTTCTTTCTTTATCCCATCTCTACCACCATCTGTCAATGTTGTTGGCCTCCGAGGGCAAAAACAAGAAGAAAAGAAAGGAGGTTCTCGAGCTGTTCAATTTCCTCAACCCTAGATCTCTTCTAAAGGATGGGGCCCAAGTTCCCCCTGATAGGTTTGACTCAAAAACCTGGGAGGCAATTGCCGTCTATGTATTGGGAATCACAAACAACTACATGAAGGAGTCCCATAAAGTAAAGTCGCCACATCACTTATCTCTCCAGAACAGGCATTTCTCCACATTCCCCAGACCCGTGTACTAGCCACAATGATATCCTTGCATTACCATACTCCCCTCCAAATGGAAGAGATATTGTTCTAAGCAGCTAGAGTCAAATCCCAATCTCTTACTCTCCCATAGTATTTTTGCTGGATAACCTGCAAACAAATCCCATTCTCTTCTATGTAGTCTGAGGTGAGCGACTGTTGGGGAGCTGTAAAATAAATTATTCATAAATATATTTGCGTGTGATCGGAGAATCAACACGAAAATGAATTTATCCGTACAGCTTTGTCGTCCATGTACAACCATACTAGTATCTACGACATCCACACACAAACACCCAATGGAATATAACCACCAAACCATATATGAAACACAATCGCACAAGATGCACCAAATTTTAACGTAGAAAAACTCCCACGACTTGGAGGGGAAAAAATCACATGACAAACCGACAACAATCCACTATATAAAAATAGTAACACAAGTTTTCTCTCTCAAGATTTACCCAAATCTTGAGGAATACAACCAAGGGTGGAGAGATACGGAATTACCTCACACGGGATAAATCCCCAAATCGGACACAGATATAAAAGAACACAACCATAGGAGAACAAAAAAAATACCAAAGTCGAACTCACGTCGACCTCCTCTTCTTCTTCCTCTTTCTCCTTTTTTTTCTACTTCTTTCTCTTCTTTTCTTCTTCTTCTCCCCTGCAAATCACCGCCGCATGAATGGTTGCTGCTATTGTTATCGTTTTCACTTATTCTTCCAATAGGAACATGATTGTTTTTTGACGTGTGAAGGGGTTTTAGGGTTGGGGTGATATATTTACCCTCAGCCCCTTCTTCCTTAACATGCTCCAAGACCAAAAGAACAAAAACCCAACTTTCAAAAAAAAAGGTAAAAAACCCACCAACTATGGGCTGGAGCAGCCCAACAGATGCAACTAAGGTGACCAAGAGGTCGCCTCATGCCTGAAATGCCTAAGCGATGGCCTAGACATTTGAGGCGAGATCTTATTAAATAATATATATTATTCAAAATTTAAAATATGAATAAAAATATCACAAAAATGCATATATAAAATCAATAAATTCACTAAATTCATTCATTCCTATGTGCCAAATTATTGTATGACTCATTAAATTCATGTAAAATTTAACAAACCAAATTCCAACTATAAACTACCAAATTCACAGTCATATTGTCATACATGTAAATACACTAAACAGGAATAACAAGTGCAAAATTACAAAAACAAGTAAACATAGAGAGAGTGAGTATGAGACATGGAAAGAGAGTGACATAGAGATAGACAGAGAGAGTGAGTGTGAGATAGAGAAAGAGAGTGAGACAAAGAGAGAGGGGGGGTCAAGCCCCTATGTGTGTGTGTGCATGAGAGAGAGAGAGAAAGAGAGGAGAGGAGCTCAGCCCTCTGTGTATGTTTGTGTGTGTGTGTGAGAGAGAGAGAGAGAGCTCAATCCCTCTGTGTGTGTGAGAGAGATAGAGAGAGAGAGGGGGGCGGGTAAGAGAGAGAGAGAGTGGGTGAGAGAGACAGGGGGAGAAAGGTATTGGTCTGTGTGCGTGCAAGAGAAAGCTCGTCGCCGTCCGCCACTCACTGCAATGCCAAGCTTGTCGTCGTCTGCTCATCAGTCGCTGATCGCACATGGGCCGTAGGGTGGAGATGCGAGAGGGGAGCTAGGGTTCGATCAAGGGAGAGGAGAGAATGATCAACGAGAGAGAAGGGCCAAGCGAACAAAGATATTTAAACCCCGGATCCCCTCATCGGGTGATCACAGGCCTAGGTGGGCAGGCAGGCTGGCAATCTTGGGTCAGGACCCACTGTGGCGGGTTGGGCACGTCGAGGCTGCCCAAAAGCGCCCGAGGCGTTCACCTCAACGATTTGGGCTGGAGCGAGGCGAGTAGTCGATGCCTCACCTCGTCTCTTCGACCAAGCAAGCACCTCGAGCGCTTTTTGATAACACAGATTCTCTTCGGATCCAAGCTTCCACAACCATTTGCACAGCAAAGCCTGATTGAAATCTTTGATACTTCCGATGCCCAGTCCTCCCAATTTTTTACTCTTACAAATTCTACCACATGCTATGTCACGCCAACCCCTGCCCCCTACTAACTGTTATGCCAAATGAAATCTAGCTTGAATAGACTCAAGCTTCCTAGCCATGATCTTCAACATCCAAAAGATAGAAAGGTAATAGATAGGGAGGCTATTCAACACCGATTTACAGAGCACCATTCTTCCTCCATATGCGAGGAGTCTTGCCTTCCACCCTGCTAGTATAAAACTCATATCTCTGTATCACATTGCGCCAATCACTTCAATGAGTGATCCCAGGAGACAGCTATAGGCACAAATAAGAGATGAGGAAATCTCCTATTTGGTATCCTAATATGAATGCTACTCCCGTAGGGCTCTATCTCCCATATTTATCCCCACTAACTGGCTCAGGTTAAAGTTCACCTTCAGTCCACTGACTTCTTACAACAACTCCAACACGAGTCTAGTGACAAATAGTTGCCTCTCATCCTCTGCAAGGAAGAAAATGGTATCAGCGGCATACCGCAAATGGGAGATATGAACACCACTTGTTCTGACCTAGAATCCTCTGATTAGCTTGTTTGTCTCTGCTCTCAACCACATCCTACAGAGTATGTGTGCCACCATAACAAAAAGTAAGGGGGGCAAAGGACCTCCCTGCAGAAGACCCTTACCACTATGAAAATAAGAGGAAGGCTACCCATTGATTAAGACTACAAAATTTGCTAAGGATACACAGTCCCAGATCCATCCAATCCACCTATTATCAAATCTCATCTTCTCTAGGACAACAAATAAGCGATTTGAATTGACTTCATCACATGCTTTCTCAAAAGCCAACTTGATTGTCACTCCACTCTTCCTTTGGGTGTTGATGAAATGAAGGGATTCATGAGCTATCAAGAAATTCTCCTATATGTGTCGGCTCCTGATGAAGGCCCCTTGATAGCCACTGCTTATTCCATCAATCACAATGTCAAGTCTTATGGCCAAAATGTTAGAAACGATTTTGTATGTTCCATTCAGGAGGCCGATTGGTCTGAAGTCGTTAGGCTCTCTATTTTAAGCTTCTGATGTGTACGCCTTGGTAGGACTGATATGTTTAGAATTGCATTATACTATCATCATCTCCTTAATTAATTAGAGGAACGTAACATACAACACATTTTACTATATTCATTGAGAGTCATTTGATTATCTACGTGCTGCTTATTTCTTTGTAAAATGATGCTTTTTTTAATTTAGAATCACCGATTATAAAATCAAAAATATTTTATCTGAATCGTCATCGTCATCGTCAGAGTATTATCCCATTATTATTTGGGATTAACTACATGAATCTTGTTCCACCAAAGAATTCTATCAAGTGCTATCTTCGTGTTTAAATCCAAGAAGCCAATTTCCCTTCTAATAACATCACACCATCTCATTTTAGGCCTTCCACGAGCTCTTCTACTAGCATCCACTAAGATTTGGTCACATCTTTTAACTGGCACTAAGTTAGGATAAATTTATCTAGATGAAACCCCCAAAAAATATTTTGTTAGTTTGTTGTAATTTTAATTCATTTTTCCCAATTTTTGCTTACAATTGTACACCAAAACAAGAAAATCTCAGTACCATATGGACCAATGTAATCTCATCTAGATGTTTATTTTTTAAGTGGTAGGTACCATTAAGTATATTAATAAGAAAAGAGAGATTTATAAGTGTAGTATGTGACATTCAAAAAATGTCCCTGCATGCCCTTTATATATCACTATCCCCCAAAAAAAGTCAAAAGAGACGAATTCCCTACATCTACATTACACAAGAGCTTTGCCCATTCTCTAACCCTAACCCCCACAAAGCCCCCAATTCTTTCTGGAATAGTGGCTTCTCCCTTTAAGATTCTCTTATTCCTCTATGGCTCTATCTCATCTAGGTGTTGTTTGTTTCACTGTAAAACAATGTAATTTTTGATTTTAGAATTCATCTGTTTTAAAATTGGTGTATTTTTATGATTTTAAAATTGAAAGTATTTTGTTTGGATAATTGCAAAATAAGACAAGATATTTTGTTGATTTTTTGGAATTTCAACTCAAACCAGAATAAGAAAATTTTAGTGCCACATGGGCCAACATAATTCTATTTACAATGGTTTACAGTCAAACAAACAACTGGAAAAAAATTATGAAATAAAACAATTACAAAGCTTTTTAGTGTTTTTACAAAGAAAGAAACAAGCCATTAAACTCTTATATAGTCAAACAAAAAGAAGACAATGTAAAATGAAAGAATTATAAAATTTTGAGCATTGATGATAAAATTAACAAGCCCCTATTGAAAAGATAACATGCAAAAAGCACTACTTCATATAACCATAGGATATAATTTTAGTTTAAGGAGATTATCAAAAATAAGGTAAAGCCAAACATGATAATTCTGTAAAAAAAATAAAAAGGATATATGTATAATGTCTCTGCAATTTATTTATAATTGTTATTTTTTATTGTTCCCAAAATAAACATGGGCAAAATACGTACTTAAAACTAGTATCATTCAAACAACAATAGATTCCAAAGCAAAATGAGCCCGATAACTTTTTATTCAAAAATAGCTCCGTTGGCTATAACATTAACAACATCAAGTAGTTTTCAATGTTGATTAGTAATTACTCTGATGCATACCACTTGTTAGCTCTCTCAAATAGCACGAAGTATTCTTACCGGAAACCAGGAAAGTGGCATGGGTTGCAGACATTGTTGGTTCAAAAGACGCTAATAAAACGACAAAAATTAAAACCAGAGTCGGCGTCTCCCAGTCCAGATAATTTACCAGCAAGTACTTAAGATTAGCGGTGCTGATGTCGTCCTTTGTTTCGTTGGCCGAGAACAACCCCAGCGTGCTGACCATTTCGTCACAGCGCCTTAATGCTTCAATCCCCTTCCTCAAGGTATCCTACCAAAACACAATCATCGAACAAACAACGTCCCAAATTTTTTTTAATATTTCTCGGTGAAAGATTCAAGAAAACAGTAAAAAGACTCCCGTATATAGAGCAGCACAACCAACCTGGCCGACCGCCAACTCCGACGAGAGGGAGTGTATCTTTCTGGCCTGCTCGAACAGCGCCGGCAGCGGCATCTCCTCCATCTTCCACTCCCCCATCATGGACAACCAAAACAAACCATAAAACTAAACCCTAGATCCCCAGAAAACCAGCCCCGGACAGCTTTAGGAACGGCGCAGCAGATCGGATCGTCGTTCTAGGAGACGCGATCGATTGAGGAGACAGAGCTGTTGGATATGGCCGAACAAATCCCCAATATCTCGGGAGAGGGAGTTCAAATAGTTTTGAACTCGTCAAAGGCTATCCCTAAATTACGGAGAGAATATGGCATCGGAGCTCCAAAAACATTTCTCTCCCTACCTTTTTTTTCTTCGCTGGTATCAGAGATTAGTTTCCGATCCCTCGCCGTCACGTCGCAACCCCATCCTGCTCTCAGAGTCGCCCTGCGCCGCCCCTGCTGCCGCTGCCATCTGCTGCGACTCTCACCGCCGTCGGTCGCCCCCCCGGTTCACCTCTCCGCCGCCGCTGCTACCGTGCTTCCCTCCGCCACCGCGTCCCTCCGCGGTCGCCATCGCGCCTCGCCACAGAAAGCAGCATCAGCACGCAACTGAGCCTCTCCGCCGTCGACTTGCTCCGCAGTCGACCACCTCGTCCCCTGCGTCGTCGAGAGGTACGTTGTATCGCACTGTGAAAAGAGTGGAAAAGAGAAACGTCTGTTTGTTGATTAATTTATTTCCGCAACTGACGTCCCCAATGTGTGCCGAGCCGAGCCAACCGTTTGGAATCGGATCTGTCTGTAGGGATAAGTAAGCTGTTCATAAGAACGTTGGATAAATTTTGAGAGAATATATATAATTTATTTTAAATTAATTTATTTCTGTCTCTGTGATGTTTAATATATGATAGGATAATAATGACGCTATTCTTATTTTATGTTTGATAAAAAATAAAAATATAAATAAGAATAAATGTTAAAAATATCATTTTATCTTTATTAACTTAGTTAATATTTAATATTTTTAATTCAAAATGATGATTAACATTAACGATGATGTTAATTAATTTTTTGAAAAATATGATAATATTATTTAATAATTTTTGTTAACAATATTTAGCACTAATAAGATTATTATGTAATATTTTTTGTTAATCATATTGTGTACTAATAAAATTATTATGTAATATTTTTTATTTATAATGATGATTAACAATAGTGAGACTTAAATAATAGTTAGCATTAATAATTTGTCATATATTTAATAATTTTTATTTTTATTCATAATTAGTACTAATAAAATTAATGCTCATATATTTTATTTATAACGACGATTAACACTGATGAGGATGTTGTTGAATGATTTTTATTATGAATAATACTTAGCACTAATGATGCTACCATTTATATTTTTTATCATAATTAACGCCAATGAAGTTAATATTTAAAATTTTTATTCATAATGATGATCAATAGTAATGAGAGTATTAGTTTAGGAGATAATATCTTATATAAGTAGTTTATTTGGGTGCATTTGATATCGGGATAAGTTTTAAATTTATCTCTATCTTTATTCTCGTCAATATTTAGTATAAGAAAGAATAATAATGATGTTATTTATATTTCTCAGTTGGTAAAAAATACAGATATAAATGAGAACAAAGGTTTAAAATTATCATTTTGGCCGTCTTAACTTGGTTAAATTTTGAGATTTTTGAGATTTTTTACATGAAAGTTATAATTAAATGAGAATTTAAAAAAAAATATTTCTAGAAATATATTAGTAGGCATAACACTATGTAACTTTAAATATCTACTCATATATTTTTAAGAATGATTTTTATACAAATTTATGCTTAACAATGATTTTCATGTGAAAAATTTTATTTTTTAAGCATAATAATGATTAACACTAATAACGCTAGTATTTACTTTTTAATAATATTATGATATTGTTTAATATTTTTGTTAATAATATTTAGCACTAATAAAATTAATATGTAATATTTTTATAATGATGATTAATACTAATGAGATTATGTTTAATTTTTGTAAATTAATAGTTAGTACTATTAATTTATCATTTATTTAATATTTTTATTCATAAAAATTAATATTTTATATATTTTATTCATAATGATGATTAGCACTAACGAGGTTGTTGTTGAATACTTTTTTCCTATGAATAATATTTATCACTAATGATGTTTCTATTTAATAAAATTTTCATTTTAATCGTAATTAGGACCAATGAAGCTAATATTTAATGTTTTTTATTTATAATGATAATTAGCACTAATGAGAGTATATTTAAAATTTATTATTTTTAATAATATTTAACATTAATAAAATTATTATGTAATATTTTGATGATTAGCACTACTGAGATTATTGTTTAATGAATCTTTTAATAATATTTAGCTCTATGAATTTATCTTTTGTTTAATAAATGTTTTTAATCATGACTAGTACTAATGAAGTTAATATTTAATGTTTTTATTCATAATGAAGATTAGCACTAATGCATATATTATTTAATAATATTTTCTTGTTAATAATATTTAGCACCGATGAGACTAATATTTAACATTTTTAATCATGATTAACACTAATGATATTAATACTTAATATCTTTATTCATAATGATGATTAGAATTAATAGGGATATTATTTAATAATATTTTTTTGATAATAATATTTAACATTAATGAGAGTACTATTTAATATACTTTTATTCTTGATCATGATTATCACTAATAAAATTATTATTCTATTTTAAAATTTATAATAATACTTAATATTAATGAGTTAATAATAATTACCATTAATGAATATATCAAGAGAGAAGGGAGAGGGTGAAATGAGGTTTAAAAAATAGAGATAACTCATTTCAACAAAATGTTAGAATGAGTTATCTTCGGTTCTAACTCAATTTTCAAGGTCAACCCCATTCTTATTATCTCATAATATCCTTACATTTTTTGACCATACTAAACAGAAAATGGGGATAAAATGGTGATATTCTCGCCCTATCCTGATACCCACTATGGCCTCAAGGACGGCTACATGGGATTGGAACATAGGGGATGTCGGAGAGCCTCTATAAACGGATGGATAAACTCAGAGGAAAATATGCAACATGAACTTGTGATAAATCCCATCGCTGGAGTCCCAAACTAAATCACCGATCCACTCATCTATCTCTCATTCCTTCATAAATGACTTTTGAGATCTGATGCCCACATGCCACAACCCACGTAAGAAGGGAGACCCCTTTTGTAGCCAGCATCTCGAGGGGGGCGGGGGCGCGTAGAGGGATAAGTGGCCCATTTTGACTGTCCGCACCATATGAAAGATTCAGAAACCCAAAGATGAGATCTCTTCTCGCAACTAACAATGTACAATAATGCTCACGGACATCACCTCAACTTGTAACACTCTTTCTCGTTGGCTGAACAAGATGTGGTAGGACAAGTTTCACAAAGAAAAGAACGTCTCGACGCATTAAATACACGGCATGCACATTAAATACGTGAGGCACTCAGACAAGAAAAATATGAGACGCTAAATGAAAAAATATAGAAATAAAATATTACGTAGGAATTAAATATTTTATTAAATAAATATACTATTTTTATTACAAAATTAAAATATTTTATTAAATTTTATTTTTATAATAGAATATTTTATTTATATAATCAAAATAAAATGTTTCATTTATTTATATTGCACAATGTTTTATTTATGCAAACTATTTCATTTTAGTGTGTTACCATCTAGCATCTCTCATTTTCATGCCTAGTGCCTCGCGTATTTAATATGCCTATCCTATATTTAATGCACCTATCGTTAGGCATCTTTTTTTTTGTGAAAATCGTACTATCATGTCTTGTCGAGCTAATGAGAGGGAGTGTTGCCCGTTGAGCTAACCTTTGTGCAGCTGTGGTGTTCCACAAAATATTACTTATAAATGTGTACGTGTTACTGCACTACTTGGTGTAGCTCTGTTTTTTATTTTTTTGTTTTTTAAGTGGGATCTAAGGTCTCCCATCTTCACGTGGGGGTGTAATCATCCATTTATTTGGGCCCCACATCAAGTAAAAAAAAGTGTGTGAACATTATAAATTTGAAATTTTGCACTATTCACTTAATTTTCTCTTTCTTGAGCTTCAAGACAAAGATTTTTGATGACGTGAACCTCGTCCCAAGATGGAGCGACGTGGGACTCACATTAAAAAAATAAAAATATATAAAATGGGTTTGCATCCCAATGGTATAGCAAATTGCTGCAATGTTTGTGTTACTCACATGTGTAGGTAATATCTATTTATTTATTAACGATGAATTCTCATTTTATGCAAAAACATTAAATGTTATAAAATAGTTTAAATTTGTTAACGGTGAAATATAATTACATAATTAATAAGAATCTGCATGCAAAAGAAATATGTACTTGATGCGATAAGATATTTCGGCCCATATAGTTAAATGTGAGATTAATATGATTGTTCTCTAATTGTGATTTCTTAGTTGGGTAGGTGCTAAAATTAGCTTGAACTTTTTAATAATGAAGTTACAGCTTGCAATTTTTGTTGGAGGAATGTGTAAAAGATGTTTCCATCGGGGCTTGCCAAACTGTTTTGGTACGGGACGAACTGCCCGTACAGGACTGAGCCAGGTGGAAGGCGGGATGCTCGGACCGTGGTACGTAGCTAGGACGTGTTGGGCCACAAGTGACTGTGCGTCCCGCTACGTATCAGATCGGTTCGAAGCGGGACCGGCGTGGTACGTGGGGGCCGCTCGACTCATGCTGGTCCGGCATTATAAGCTGGTCGTGGATGGGTGAACTAAGGCATCGAACGTAGTGATGGGTGGCCGGCGAGGGGCATTGCAGGCGGCGGTGCAGGCCGGCGAGAGGCGGTGCAGGCCGGCGAGGGGCAATGCAGGTGGCGGGGACCGGTGATCGGAGACCTTCGGCGATGTAATTTTAATTATTTTGTTTTTTTCTGGTAAAGAGGAGGGAGGGGGTGGCCTATGGATGGGCATGGGAGGCGGTGGACGGCTGTAGGGGGTTGTGGGAGGGCAGTGGGAGGCGGTCGAAGGCCATGGGAGGCCGTGGGTCGGAGGAGGGCACGGTGGGATGATGGAGCAGTGGGGGTGGGAGGGAGGTTCGGCCACCACCTCCTACCGCCCTCCCACTGTCCAGATTTGGCCGATGGGAGGCCGGAAGAGCCAT
The DNA here is from genome assembly GCA_022559845.1 of Amorphophallus konjac. NCBI lineage: Eukaryota > Viridiplantae > Streptophyta > Magnoliopsida > Alismatales > Araceae > Amorphophallus > Amorphophallus konjac. The sequence goes on along the minus strand of CM040119.1, from coordinate 312,173,591 downwards.
GGAAGGGCGGTGGGAGACGATGGGAGGCGTGGGCTGGTGTGGGAGGGGGGGACGTGGCGTGGTGGGAGGAGGGAGGAGCCATGGAAGGGTGGTGGGAGACGGTGATCTGGCCGGTGGGAGGTTAGAGGAGCCATGGAAGGGCGGTGGAAGACGGTGGGAGGCGTGGGCTGGCGTGGGAGGGGGGACGTAGGACGTTGGGAGGAGGGAGGTGGGGGTGGGGGTCTGACCACTATCTCCCACCACCCACCGCTGCCTCCTCTGGCCTCCCATCGGCCAGATCTAGGCCGCGGTGGGCGATGGGCGGTGGGAGGTAGTGGCTGGCGGTGGGAGGCAGTGATCGACGGTGGGTAGGAGGGGGGAGGGTGGATGTGGGAGGAGGCAGGCGTGGGTGGGATGTGTGGGTGGGAGGCAGTGGCTAGCGGTGGAGGCGTGGGTGGGAGGGGGGAGAGTGGACGTGGGAGGAGGGAGGTGGGGGGTTCGGTCACCGCCTCCCACCGCCACCTCCTCCGACCTCCCACTGGCCTCCTCTGGCCTCCCACCGGTGGCCGGCGGTGGGAGGCGTGGGTGGGAGGGTGGACGTGGGAGGAGGGAGGTGGTGGGTGGGGGTATCCGGCCACTGCCTCCCACTACCCATCGTCACCTCCTCCTACCAGATCTGGCCGGTGGGAGGCCAGAGGAGGCGGCGGTGGGCGGTGGGAGGTGGTTGCTGGTGGTGACCGACGTGGGTGGGAGGGTAGACGTAAGAGGAGGGAGGTGGGGGGGTTCGGCCATCGCCTCCCACCACCTCCCATTGCCCACCGTCGCCTCCTTCGACCAGATCTGGCTGGTGGGAGGCCGGAGGAGGCGGTGGGAGGGGTGGGAGGCGTGGGTGGGACGGGGAAGGGGGCAGGAGGGAGGTGGTGAGTGGGGGAGGGTGTTGGTGGGAGGGGCTGGCCAATAGGGCGGTGGGCGGTGGGAGGCGGTGCCCGGGGGGGTGGAGGTGGGAGGGGGTCCGACAGGGTGGTGGGAGGTGGGAAGGTGGATGTGGAAGGGGGGTCTAGCCACCGCCTCCCACCACCTGGAAGAGGAAGCGGTGGGCGGTGGGCTACTATGGGAGGGTGGAGGGGGGTCCGGGAGGCCGTGGGAGGGGGTGGGAGGGAGGGTAGTGGAGGGGGGCAGGGGCTGTGGGAGGCCGGTGGGAGGGGGTCCGTGGGAAGGCAGAGGGCGGTGGGAGGGCAGAGGAGGTGGTGACGGTGATTCAAATTTTAGTTTAAATTTAGATGTATTAGATTTAATTTTTGTGTTTTAGATGCTCTAGAATTAATTTTCATGTTTTAGATATAATTTACATTTGTAAATTTTGTTCAACAGTTATATTTAAGAATTAATCCTAGAACGTTTAATTTACATTTAATTCTATAACATTCATTATTTACACTTGGAAATTATCATGCTTTGTGATATTTCTATAACATTTATAATTTACATTTATAAATTAATCCTGGAACATTTATCATTTACATTTATAATTTGTAATTCTTAAATTTAGGGGAAGCATTTAATCACTTTATGGCTCCTAACGAACGTCCAAATGACATTGGATGGTCACGTGAAGTTGTGTTGGATGGCAACCGTAGTTGTTGACATTGCAACTAGGGCTGTCAATGGGCCGGGCCCGGGCCGAGCTAAGGTCGGCCCGACCCAGGCCCGACTCATCAAAATTAATGCACGGGCAAGGCCCGACCTATGTCGGGCCGGGCCGAGTCGGGCCCGATATTATGTAAAAAATGCAAAGCCCGACTAAGGCCCGGTCCGGCCCGATAACTTAAATAAAATAATTAAAAATAATAAAAATTAATAGATTTAATACTATAAAACTTACAATCTCACTAAATTAATTAAAAGTTTGATATTAATTACATAATTTGTGTGAAAAGAGAGTTTTAAAATTTCTAATTAAGTAAAATAATATAATTTTAACAAAATAATTTTTAAAATTTGAAGTGACAATAAAAAAAAAACGGGCCGGGCTGGCCCGCGGGCCGAACTCAAAGCCCGAGCCCTGCCCGCGGGTCTAGTCGGGCCAAGTTTTTAGGCCCGACTAAAAGCCCGCGGGCCGAAAAAGACATTGCGGCCCGGCCCGAAATTGGGCCGGCCCGGCCCATTGACAGTCCTAATTGTAACTACTACAAAACAAAACACAGGAGAGGAGGTGTGTTCGGATGAATAAGCACTTGGCAAGATGAACATGTGCGGGATACTTTGAGGTTGATGGTTGTACCCATGTGCCTAAAGATGTGAAACTTACAATGGCTAAGCACCTGCGGGAGAAGAGAGTTAAGATGCAATAAAAGGGAAAAAAAGAAGAAAAGGGATGAAGCGACGCTTAGCGGAAGAGCAAGTGGCAGCAACGAGGATGAATGTGTGTGGAAACCTAGTGATGAAGAACAGCAAGTGCATACTGACCAGCCTAATGTGTATGTCACGGTGAAAGATCCATATGAACCGTAGTTCCATAAGACACTACGTTAGAGCAGAGATGAGGCATCATCTCATCCAGAGGAGATGAGACTCCGAAGTCACGAGACAGTAAGGACCGAAGCATCAGCGAGTGGTGGTTCATCTACTACTCGACAACCAGGGGACATCAGGAGTTTCTTCACTAATGACTCAGGTTCACAAAGAAAAAAGACACAATCGGTCAACATTGAAGATGTGGAGACTGGTGTACTATCTCGAGAATATGGCAAGCAAACGAGGATGGATGATGCATATGGCCAGAAGGGGCCGAAATGAAAACTCGGACAGGCCATTGTAAAATGGTGGCACCACATGGGATTGCCTTTCAATGCGGCCAACAGCCCTTACTACAAGCCAATGTTCCAAGAAGCATAAGTTATTGGGTTACACGTGTAACCACCTACATCGAGAGAGTTGGCCGGCGTATATCTTGATGAACAAGTTGCTGAGATTAATAGTTATGTGGACTCCTTCAAATAGAAATGGGCAAAGTACGAAGTCACACTAATGTGTGATGGATGGTCAAGTACCACTAAAAGTAGCCTGATCAACTTCCTTATTTATTGTGATAGACATGTATTCTTTCACAGGTCAGTGGATGTATCAAGTCAAGTCCACGGTTACCAATATATTTTGTCATTGATGTAACAAGTGGTAAATGAGATCGGGGAGGAGTACATTGTTCAAGTAGTGACAGACAATGGCTCGAACTATAAGAAGCTTGAGGTGGAGTTGATGAGGACCAGACGACACCTTTTCCGGACCCCCTGTGTAGCACACTATATGTAATGCCCCGGATTTTTTCGGATATTTTCGGATCATTTTAGTGGGTCTCAGAGTGTATTTTGTGCTTTACACGTGTTTTTCCCTGATGTGCCTTCGAAACTCTGAGCAGGGAAAACTGTGGCGTTCTTCGACTCCCGGACAGTACCACTGCGTTGTGTTCCTTTCGAGGATCACGGAGGCAATTTTTCGTAATTTTCTGAATTTCTGTAATTTTCGGATTTTTCTATATATATTAACCCTTTCTCTCTCTCCCCTCTCATTTTCTCACCCTCTCTCCCCTCTCTTCTCCGGCGGCCGACGGAGCGAGGAGGGGGCGAGGTGGGGGCGGCGTGGGCGAGGATGTGGGCGAGGACAGGCGAGGATCGAGGCGGTGGAGGCGAGGTGAAGCTTGGTGGTGCGATCGCGAGCCGGCGATGGTTTCGCGACGATTTCTTCATGGATCGGCATCCACGGCGCGTCGTTTCTTCGGTGGAGGTAGGGAGATGGACCCCCAGCTCGTGTACTTCCTTTCCCGCGAGTTTCTTAGGCCGCGGTGAGCCGAGCGGGTGAAATCGGGGATTTTTTGGAAAAATCCATACTTTAGGGCTCGTGGGCCAATCTCTCGTTTTACGGCATTTTTGGCCGATCCAGGGGTTTAGATACATGCCTAGGGGCTTGGGGATGGATTCCCCTTTGTCTCCCCATCACCCGGAGGTGATCGGGGCGTGGATCAGATTTTTGGGTAGTTTCCCGCCGTTTCGCTCTCGGACGGGTGTGACGGTCCTTCCAGTGACCGTCACATGCTGTGACGCCCCAGGGTGGGTGCGTCACAAGGCCCGTTAGCCTTTTTGGTGGTCTGTGTGTGTGACGGTCCCACGATAGATCGCCACAGCGCTGTGACGCGCCTGGGCTGGACCGTCAGGGCGAGCTGAACCTTGTTTTCAGGCGTTGGTTTGACCGTTCGGGGTCAAGGCCTGTGACGCACCAAGCCTGACGCGTCACAACCTTGTAACGCCCCTGTCGGGGTGCGTCAGAGCAGACGCGTACCGACCTTGTAATGCACCAAGAGTGGTCCGTTACAGACTGTAACGCACCGAGTGGGATGCGTTATAGTTGATTTTCCCCGTGTCTTGTAATGCACCTGGACTGGCGCGTCACATGTTGTGACGCACCAGGACTGGCGCGTTAGAGACTGTGACGCGCCAGGGTGGGTGCGTCACATGCAACTCGCAGCCTGGTGTGTGACGGCCCTTCGTGGGTGCGTCAGGGTGGTTGTGACGGTCGAGGCTTGGACCGTCACAGACTGTAACGGCCCAAGACTAGACCGTCAGGCTCTGTGTTGCACCGAGGTGAGTTTCTGTGTTCTCCGCCTTGTTCTGCGATGTGTGGATCCCCGGTCGACCCGGTTGGGACCCAGTGGTCGACCTACGGTCTCGTGAGTGTCCCAGACACCCCTGGGATTCTGTGTCCGTGTTTTGAGGGTGTCGGGAGGACCGTGTTATCTCGTTTAGCATGCCCGTGGGTTTGAGAGTCCGGGTGACTTCTCACGCGTTGGGCTTTCGTGTTACGCTAGACTGAGTCACCGTGTGTCGGTAGGTGAGCGGCGGGGTCTCTCCCGCATGACCGTGAGTTTTCCTGGAAGGTGATTCCCGAGTGGGCCATATGGTTGGCCTTGGACTGTGAGTCCAGTTATCGGTGTGGCAGCTTGTGCGTTGCCCCGGGAATCGTGCTTCTGTGCTTTCCGCGCGGGCCATGTGTATGGCCTTGGACTGCGAGTCCAGTTGCCCAGCCTGGGGCTGGAGGGTTCCCGCCTTTCCCTGAGAGTGGGATTTGGTTTGGCGGCCTGTGAGCTGCCTTGGGAACTGTGTTTTCACGTTCCTGCGTGGGCGAGCGTGCGGCCCGTGGACTGTGAGTCCCGTTTCTTCTCCGACTGTGGTCACCGTGCGACGGTGCCGGTACATGGGATGGTCCCCGTACGTCGTCGGGTTCGGACGTTATTTTCCGTTGACTGAGAGTCTACTCCGTTGTGACCCTCCACTAGTCGTAGCCTGCTTACACGCGTGTGGTCCCACCAGGGAGTGGTGGAGAGGCTACCCTGAGGACGGTTTTAGACTGGTTTCCGTCGGGCCCCTCGTCGTTAGCCAGAGTCCGGCTACGGGGGAAAATCGGTCAGAGGACCAGACCTAGGACGCATGGTCTGTGTGTGCACACGTGGTTAGGGGCGGTTGGACCCACGTCGACGGGCGTGACCCCAGCTAGTCACTTGTTTGTGGTTCTTGTTCGGTATTCGTGCCTTGGGTAGGCGCTACCCCGTCAGGCAGTTCACCTGCGGTGCGGTGTAAGTCGTCAGGGGACGCTACCGACTATACTTCTAGTGGGAGGTACTCCTGTCGAGTCGTTGAGTGACAAACTGTCAGTCTTGAGACTTTGACCTTCGGGTTTTTGGTCGTGTTGACCGTTGAGTTCTGGTGTTTCACCGTGACGCGTGTGTCGATTTTCGTGCCGCGAGACTGGTGCTAGTAGCTTTGCCGAGGTTACGTCTTGTGTGCGGTACCCGCGACCGGATGATCGGGGTTGTACCTTGGACAGCGTGTCCAGGTTGGCCGTGTCCCGGGAGACAGGCCTCTACGGCTGGCCTGCCGTAGGTTTTACTTTGGTAAGTGGTACTAGTGCAGTTCGGTCGCCTCGACTGCGAGTTCGGGGTGTGTTTCCGGTACAGTAGGAGTAGTTGTAGTGCCGGGTTCCGACCGGCCACCGGGTTTACTGTTCCTGCTGTTGCGGTTGCTCTTGTAGCCTTCCTTTCCGCTACCGCCGTTGTTTCCGGTTGGGATTACGCGGGATCCCTGCTGAGTCTCTGTTTTGGAGACTCATTCCCTACTTTTTAGGTGTGGCGGTTCTTCTTCCTCGAGGTTCGAGGGCGCGGTGTGGAGGTTCTCAGTTGCCAGCTCGCCGGTCCGAGTGTTCACTCGGCATGTGGTACGCTTTACTGCTTTAGACTGTACTTTCTGTTGGACTGGACTCTGTTGTAGTTGTTTATTTATTTCTGTTAATTGTTGAATTGTCCTGCCTTATTTCCTATTTCTTTGTGCCTCCACACTCCTTTTAGCCCTTCCGAGCCCTCCCGGCTCGTGGGCGGCGGTTCGAGTCTCGGATTATCGGGCCTTCCCGGTAATCGGATTCTCGGGTCGTTACACTATATACACCTGATGCTGAAAAAGAATGGTCAGCTTCGTGTAGTCAAGTCTGTGGTCGAGGTGGCACAGAAGGTCATGAAATATATCTATAACCACACACTTGTATTGGCATGGATGAGAGAGCATTGTGGTGGCAAATTGTTTAGGCCTGGTATCACACGTTCTGTCACCAACTACATCACATTGTAGAGTCCTCTAAAGCATGAGGATGGCTTGAAGTAAATGTTTAGGGATGAGTCTTGGCTGAGTTCCTCTTTTGCTGCTTCACGTGAAGGAGGGGAGGTTGAAGGGATTGTCAACACTAGCAACTTTTGGGATAGAGTCAAGATATTAGTTTCATTGATTGAGCTACTGTATGAGGTATTGAGGTGTGTGGACGGGGATAGAGTACTAACCAGAGATTGGTGTACAGCAAAATTGAAGCTACAAAATAGAAGATTCTTACAACGTCTAAGAAATATGGACCCACCATCTTAGACATTGTAGAGGACAGATGAGACAGGCAAATGAGCCACTATCTTCACATGGTAGGTAAACATTTAGAGTCTCTAATGTCAGTATCCATAGTTACATTACATTTTTTTTAATATCCTGTGATTGCAGTGTACTACTTACACCTGGCCTTTCAATATGCTCGGGGTCTTGCTTATGACGATACTTTGATAGAATCCGTCAACATTATGGAAGAATGATTGTCTCACAGCCCAACAGATACTGCTGATGTGTTGAATGAGATATATTTGGATACTTTACCCTTTTGGACATGAAAACAATTATGTACCTATTTTTTCTGATAATGAAAATGAAAATATTTAGAGAGGCAATTGGTTCATTTGCGACAGCTAATGCCATTACCAGCCGTGACAGACTTGATGCAAGTAATGTACTTGGACAATGCATATTCTATAGCTCAACAAGTAATTATTGCATCTAATTATTATAATGTTCATCATCCGCCTTAATAACAACTGAGTGGTGGCTCAATTACGACACAAGTGCACCGACATTAAGGAAGATTAAAATGAAAGTTCTATCACAAACATTATCCTCGAGTGGGTGTGAGCGGAACTGGTCGACATTCTCCTTCTTACATACCAAGCTCAAGAATAGGCTAACACACAGAAGGCTTGACAAAATGGTTTATGTTCATTACAACATGAAGCTAAAGGTTAAACATGTGCAGATGGATGCAAGGAGAGGAGAGGGAGACTACGACCTAACATATGTTATGTACTTATGAGACGATGATGACCCTATGGTTTCATGGGTTGCAAGAACAATAATCGAGTGTGGTGACACGAAATTTGATGAGGATGGCGAAGAACCAGGCGAGACACCATGGCCTAATACTTTTCTCGTAGCAGTTGTGCAGCAGGCGGTGGGGGAGGGAGATGACACCGATATACGGATGGTTGGAGACGAGTCAGCGGCGGGACGTGATGATGAAGTTAACTTGGATGAAGACCTCATCATTGGGGGCGGAGACATATCATATGCGTACAATAATGTAACATGAGAGCGATTGATGCAGCCTCCAACAAATCCACGTCCACTAGTCGCTCTGATGAAACAACATATACATATTGAATTGCATATTTGATTAGAGAGCGTAGGCAAATATCTATGTACCATGATGCAAGAAATAAATTACAGGTCGATCCGATAAATGAACAATGGTCTCGGGTTGCTGCACGGCGACATTCACTATCTAAGAACTCAGAAGGATATCCACTTCTAGAGAGGCTAGGGGGAGTTCGTTATTTAGAGAGGTGAAATTATATGACAACAAGAAGATTTATATGCTACATTTCATTGCTAATTAAATATATTATCATTTCAATTGTGTAGCCTTCGGTAACATCTAAACAACCATCTCAGTCTACTGCGCTATGGCGCTCAGCGTCTAAGGCACCTACTCAGTCGTCTCAGGTATACTCATATGTATAGACTTACACAGTACGAAATTACTTGAACTTCTTATTAAACATAACCTCCGCTTCTCAGACATCAAGAGGGAGACAATATGCAACAGATAAGCTGTTGCATGTTCCACATTAGAAGAAATCATCATGGACCACATTATTCAAGAGCAAAAAGGACACGCAACCACCAGTAAATCTGGTGGACATTGCAGGCTTAGAGAAATTAGATCACAATACAGATGATGACACTCCCGAGCCATCTGTTGATCCCCGCATCAGTGGGAGTCATGACTCCGATGGTGACAATACACCGACAGGGTCTTCGTCCTATAGTCGCGGCAATTCTCATGGTGGTCAACAGAGTCGTCGTGGGGATACTAGTGCTGGTGGCTGAGAGTATAGTAGTGGTCAAGGCAGAGGTCATGGGGGCCATGGATGTGTGGTATGGATAGAGGAGCAGCACTTCATATATGTCACACAAGATGAGGACCACGATGCTTCACTGCCCGGGGAAAGGCGGGCAACTGATTATTGGGATCCCTACTATCAAAATTCTATTGCGGATAGTACCAGCTATCAAAGCATGTTGTCTAATTTTGAGAGGATGAGCACACAAAGCTCTTAGATATCTGGAAGTGAGTATGGACGGTCATGGCAGCAACTGCCCAGATATCATGGCAATTCTGAGAGCAGTAGTTCATTCTGCCCATCGTGCCCATATCCTCATGCCCATGTTTCAATGTCGCAATATACTGAAGGATACGATCAGCTCTTAGCTGCGTCACTGCCAGTCGTGTACTCACAAGGTTCCCAACAGTATGAATACTACGTACACAGAGCACTATGTAGGTTTAATACGTTATGAAGACTATTTGTCGTATCTACGGAGCATGCATAATGTCAAATTGTTTGGAGATGGGATGTGGCCAAGTTTGGGCCCATATGATTAGGAATATGTATCATTTGTTTATATATGTACATAACTATAAATTAATTGTTTATTTCTTCATGACTTGAGTTTTGCACATGCCCTTCAAGTTACTCATGCAATTTTTTTCAACATTTGTAAGTCATCATGGACGGACGATGTCATCCTGTGTGGGAGCACGGGTACACTGTTGAGGGTGATCGACATGTGCACTGTAGATACTATGGACATTACGTCACTGGCATACACATATTTGCAGAGCACTTTACAAGAGTAGGACGGGATTGTCGTGCACGTTCTTTAATTCCAGAGGATGTCCGAGATTATTTTCGAACACAGTTACGGGACGGATATATTTCTCATAGTAGAGTCGGGACATCGTCTTCCACGTCTAGGCTACCCCCACCACCAGCGCCGAGCGGATCAGGATCTTCCTCCACGTCCAGAGTTTGAGCACCACCAGCACCAGTCCCACCAGTAGCAGATGATAGACATGCATGTATAGATGTAGTTAAAGCTTTTTTTTAGAAAATTTCATATACCCTCCACCGTTGCACATGACCCATTATTTGTGCAGATGGTTACATATTTTCAGACTCACCCACATGCACGTCCACCCACTAAAATATAGTTAGATTATACAAGACACGAGTCTTATGTATCTGATTCTGATTGGGATTCAAGAATCACAAATGAGTCAGATGAGTGAGTTTTGACATTTTGTACTTTATGAGTTGAGTTAAATGACGTCATGAATTATGTATATGTTCACTTTAACATATTAACTTATCTTTTTTGTCTCTTCAAATGAGATGTTTAATTGAGAGGTGTAATAAGTTATTTCAGTAGATAATGTATAAATAATTGTATATATGTAATTATTTATTATTACATGATAAATTTACTAATGTGTAGTCACTCACCGTTTGTATCTTAATAATAGTTGGAAGAGTCAGTAAAATTAATCATATGTAATTTAGTATGCATCTATGATCACAAAAAAGAACTCAACATTTTTATATTATTTTTTAATACATATATTATTTTATAACTTAAATGAACTATTATTAGAATTTTATTTTAAAAAAATTATAAAAAATTTTAAATTTTAAAAAATAAAAAAATCACGCCTTATCGATGCCTGTATCGATACGTTGCCCGTACCGTCCCGTACTGGGCTGTGACTAGTACGACTGGTACGGCCAGTACTGCAAACCTTGGTTTCCACTACATTTTCAAATGATCATGTTCACGCTTTTATAAGATGTTATAGATAATGTCTATTTATATTAGAGATATAAACTGGTATTAATTAAGAGAGGAGGATAATGTACGTGAAATGAAGGATATCACATATTTTTCTTACTGGAAATCGAAAGTGATTTTCAATTTGTAACTCTTATAATCTTCCCTATTTAGGGATTAACTCCTCAAATCCTAATGTTTAAATAAAAAATTTAACAATTACATATTTATTTGTTAAACACTCTTTTCAAATATTTCTTCTTAAATATTTGAAAGTTACTTTCCTAATGCATTCAACAACATCGCGAGATTCTAAGGAGTTATAAATAAATATGAAGAATAGAGGGGAATAATCTCTAAATATGGTGGGATGTGGGGGTGCAAACTAAGAGTCCCATTTGAATTTTAAGATGCAATGTAGATAAACTTTGTTACCATTAGAAAAGAAAATAGCTTACTTTTAAATTTTCATATTTACTGCAAAGGATTCAAATGGGCAAGTCAAATTTAAAATTATTTAAGCTTGATTTATCCTTATGTCAAGAAAAAATTATCCTCCCTAACAAAAGTTGACTAGCTGACAGTCATAATGGTGTGGCCCTTGTATCACAAAAAATTAGCCTCCCTAATAAAAGGTTTGCGATTATTTTTCTTAAGAGTAATATTTAATGCACACACCGGTGTTATTACTAATTACACACCTGAGATGTGCACCAAGTAAATATTTTTTTTAAAAAAATATTGATGTGGAGACCATGCCACCTGTCTCATTGATCTTTGTTGGACCAATAGGTAGTCAACGTGTGATGCCAACTATCAGAGTTTTTTTGTAGTATAGGAGGCACGAACGCCATTCAACCCCCCCTTTTCCTTCTACCTCGTCCTCCTATCCTCCCTTCTTCCTCCGCCCCTCCGTCCTACCCTCCCTTCTCCCTCCTCCTCCTCTAGTGAATCTCACCCATCGTCGGCCTTCTCTTTTCCCTCTGCCCCATCGTCCTACCCTCCCTCCTCCTTCTCCTCCTACGAAGCCTACCCGTCATCGTACCTCTCTTTTCCCTCCACCCCGTCGACCCTTAAAGAAAAGTTCTTTATCTAGTCTGTGCTCTCTCAAGTTTTTGATATTTAATTCCCTTTAGTACAAATATAATGACCACGTCTAATGATATAAGCCATCAAACTGGTTAATGTTGTCCTCAGTATTCAGAGCTCAGAATAGGTTTGATCTTCTTCAACGCCACTAGCACAGGGGAGAGGGATTGGATGATTGGCCATCAAATTATTTGTGTGTTTTATTTCTTTTTCACTTTCCTTTTCCAAATGACTGTCCAAAGTTCAAATTGTCTATGGTCTTGCTCTTCTGACATGATTCTTAAAATCTTTAGTCGAAATGACATAATTAAATCAATCAACATCATTAGTAGGTAGGATGACACTATGCAAAATCTTTTGAGAATTGATAAAAAAAGTAATACACTTCATTATTGGCATTGAATTCAACACCATGCAGAAGGCTATAAGCTGTACAGAGTTGATTATAGACTAGGATATAGCCAATTGCAATTGTAAATAATTTATATACCACTCATAACTTATCTAGGTAGGTGCCACAAAACATCCCCATACTGTTAAATTGGCCACATTTGGCACTGATCACAAAGAAGTCCATCTTCTAGCGTGGGAAGATCTATGGTAAAATATTACAATCTTTTAATTGTAAAACCATCAATTGAAAAGCTTGTTGACTCTCAAAATGGAGTATTCCTTATTTTGAGATGAGTAGAAAAGTCCCTCGCAGATTATTACATCCACTGTATGATTCTACCTCAATTGATCTGAGACATCTTGAACTCATCAAATTTGGGGAGTGTTGTCTTGATCTACCTCTGTACATAGGGGTGTTCTCATCTTTGATCCATAGTCAATTAATCATTGTGATGACTTTCATGTGCGCTGACTGCATCTACTTGGTTTGCATCCCTGTATTTCTCAGTTGAGATAGGTCTAGTCTCAACTGTAAAGAAGCCTAGCGTACTCTCCTGGAGAATACTTGCTCCAACAGCACTGAATTCGCACTTAAACACAACTTTCGACATTGTCATAATATATCTTGGTGATTGTGAGCGACGTCACGCGGTTTGAGAAACGAAAATGCGGAGCGCGCAGGCTCGTTTTGTTTGCTGCAACACAGAAATAAGAGAAAAGAGAAGGGGCCACCACGGGAGATTACTTCGGTGGGGCGAGCGGGACAAATACAATATAGCAAGATATGGGGGTTAAACAGCCATAGCGGGAAGTGACTCGCCGCGGCCTCGGGGGGACGGGAATGGTGCGGAAATCAAATAGCAAGAATTGAAACGGCCATTGCAGGAAGTGACTCGCCGCGGCCTCGAGAGTATAGCAGATATAGCAGCAATTCATGATATACAAGAGGAAGGACAGAATTCCAACGGCCATTGCGGGAAATGACTCGCCGCGGCCTCGAGAATATGAGCAGATAAGAATATAACAGGATATAAAGAGAATATAAAGAACGGAGTTTAAACGGCCATTGGGGAAGTGACTCGCCGCGGCCTCGAGAATATGAGCGGATAAGAATATAACAGAATATAAGGAGAATATAAAGAACGGAAATTTAAACGGCCATTGGGGAAGTTACTCGCCGCGGCCTCGAGAATATGAGCGGATAAGAATATAGCAGAATATAAAGAAAATATAAGAACGGGAATTTAAACGGCCATTGGGGAAGTGACTCGCCGCGGCCTCTAGAATTTGAGCAGATAAGAATATAGCAGAATATAAAGAAAATATAAGAACGAGAATTTAAACGGCCATTAGGGAAGTGACTCGCCGCGGCCTCGAGAATATGATGTGATCGCCAGGGGCCAAAGACCCCAAAATAAGGAAATGATTGCGCCTACCTCACTAGCAGGAAGTGGCGGGTTGCTTCTTCCTCCCCCTTCGGCCAGCCGACGGAGAGGGCTTTCTTTAGTTACCCTTGCAAAATAACAGACAATAGATAAACAGAATTAGAAAATGGCAGTGTAGTATAAATCCCCTGTGATGAAAATAACGAAATCGCGGCAGGACACACACCTGGTTGGTGTTGTTTTAAACCCCTCTCGGACTCGAGTAGGAGGAAAATGCGATGATGGATGCAAGAAGTATATAAGAAGAGGCGCCCTTATGAAGGGGGATAGAGGATGCGAGATGATGAATGCAAAAGAACTACGAAGAAAAGGAAAGGATTGGCTTCTTGGATGTGTCGATGGCGAAATTCGGCGGAGCTCCGGCAGCGTAGGGACGACGTGGAAGCGCGGTGGATGAAGACGACCTTCCTCTCGCGAGCGTGGGCACCCGAGAAGCCGGCAGAACCTCCTCCTGAAAGGAACCTAAGGTTAGAAAAGGATCCGACAGCCTCGGGATTCCGGCAGCCTGTCGGACCTCTCAAAAAAACACTCCCTTCGGACTGAGGGGGGTCGGCTATTTATAGAGTCCCGGACAATGGAGGCGTCCAGGGGCCTGGACGCCTCCTTTTGGGGGTGTCCAGGACCCAGGACGCCTTCATCAAGGCCATAGAAAATTTTTATTAATTTTTATTTTTTTATTTTGAATATTTAACAGCCCACCGGAATCCGCCGAAAGCCGCACGCGGTTTGGCAAAACACGTGGTTTTTGACTGGCGCCCGTGACTCACAAGTGGGCGCGTCTTGCTGGCAGGACGCCCTTATATTCTGTACTTTTCTGAGACGTCAAATTGAACGGCGCGTCGGGCTTGTCCGGATGTGGTGAAATGAAGGCATCCAGTCTCCCGGACACCTCCACGTTTTGGATTTTTCCGATTAGTCAAACCAACCGGCGTGTCGGGATTGTTCGTATATGGAGTATGGGCGCGTCCAGGCACCTGGACGCCTTCACATTTTGGATTTTTTCTCAAACGACAAACCGACCGTCAGACGGGGGCCGCCCGTGGGCAAGGTGATGGAGGCGTCCAGGGTCCTGGACGCCTCCATAAATATATTATATATATTTTTTATTTTGTCTTTTATCATGATTAATATTTTTTTATATTTTGTTTTCATGGAGGCGTCCAGGGGCCTGGACGCCTCCATAAATATATTATATATATTTTTTATTTTATCTTTTATCATGATTAATATTTTTTTATATTTTGTTTTCATGGAGGCGTCCAGGGGCCTGGACGCCTCCATTAATTTATTATTTTTATGTGTTTTTTGGCTTTAAATATATATTAAAATCTTGGAGGCGTCCAGGGGCCTGGACGCCTCCATGAAGACCCCCCCGGGTCCCCTGAAAAGGTGTCGGCAGCCGCCTGCCAGACATTCTTCCTGGTTCCGGAACCTTCCGGTGCGTCTGATTGGTGTTGATGCCGTCCGAATGCCGCAACGAGACGATTTCCGGATGCCGAAAAGGCGGAAGAAGACTCAAGAATATGAAGCACTCAAGCGATTCAAAATGCGAAAGCCGCTGCGGGACGTCGTATAGTAATATGATATTTTCTCAGGAGACGTCAGGAATGGCATGTCTAGAGCTGCCCCGCCTTGGCGTCTGCTTTGCAAGGGAGTGACACGTAATGGAATGGTATCAAAGTGGAGTGAAATTGAGTGGGAATAGACTGATAAGTTGATGCCAAGGTGTAATGAGACACGCTTTTGACATTACTGTTTGGAATCTTTCCTGAAGTTTCAATGAGGCGACCTTGAAGAAGGTCTTTCAAATTTTGACGATTGCTTGGACGGAGATCAAATAAGGGAGGGTGAGATGTGCGCTTAGGCACGAAAATAAAGGAGACCAACTTCTCGGTGTGGAAGTACATGGGTCATAAACCGGCAGGTTTCACCTTTGGGGAGCGGTTACCAGCCAATGTGGAAGTGTTGCGGCCAAGGTGGGTCAAACAAGGTAAAAAGTAAAGGAATATCTGAGGGTCTGTCCAAACAATGGTCTCCTTTGGAAGAGCAGCGTAGGGCCGTTTCAAGGAAACTCAGTATTTCATTCGGAGTGGAATATCTCATATTTGTAAGAATTGAAGCACAACGGCTTTCACAATCGAATCACTTGAATGATCTTCCGCAATAATCAAAGTCCTATATGAATGCATGCTGGGTTTAAAGAAAAATTTAAAACAAACTAAAATAGAAAATAGCCAAGGATAATATTGTCAACTCATTAAGAATGGGTCAAGATACCGATCCGGTGAGCTGATACTGGGCTGGGGCCCGTTTATCCACGCACCAACTTACTGGACGGAACCATCATCCCCATGCCACCACAAGTTAACGGCCTATCCGTACAACCCAAATTCTTCCGGAATCATCACCGTTTTTGTTGAAGGGGAACTCAAATCCCATATTCGTTCGGGCCGCAAGGTCCTTGACATGTTCTAGTAGCGTAGGTATCATATACTATGATGCATGACATGGTGGGACCAACCATCGAAAGGTGGGACAGGAGATAGGACAAAGACGTCCGTTAGTAAAACCTGCACAGACCAGCATAGATTAGTAACATCAGAAAGTAGCAGAATTATAACAGAACCGCACCACAGTACAAGGGGATCCAGACAAAACCCTGACGATTGACCACTGATGTGACGTGTTTCGTCCTGTAGCGCATCTCCTTTCCTCTAAGTACCTCACTTAGGCTAGTTCAACCAAATGCACTAAGGAGAGTTTTGAAAGCTCAGGAGGAGAAGGAGAGGAGGATCTAGGGATTTCAGGATGGAGGGAGAGTCTTCCCGCCTTATGAAGTGGAGCAGGCCTAGCAGCGAGATCAGGCGACTCTCCGACCTCGAGGGTCATCTAAGTGGGACGATCCAGTCGCATATGGTAAGCTGACTTATTTCAAATTCTTCGTGTGAACTCTCTTCTCACTTCTCTTCCTTTTTCTTCTTCTTCCCAGCCGTATCCATTCTTCCCAGGCCCGAGAAAGTTTTCCAAACTGCCATGGCTTTCAAAGTTAACTTCCAACATCTCCATCGGCATGAGGGCCATACTCTCGAAGTGGCATCTTCAGGGGCTCCTTATTCATGCCAAGCACTATGAGAGGATTCGCATGGACTGGGCGGCTATGGGCGCACTAGTGGAGATCTGGCATCCCCAGACCCACACTTTCATCTTCCCGACCTTCGAGGCGACCATCCTCCTCGACGAGGTGGAACTTCTGCTCGGATTGAAGAAATTCAAGAGTGACGGGAAGGTGAAGGCTATGCGGATGCTGACAAGGGGAACTTCCGAGAGCATCCTTGGAAGCTTCATGCCGCCCGACGCAGCCAGAAAGGTCCGTACTCAACAGGGAATTGATTTGCAAAGGCTCGCGGAATGGGTCATGGATGCCCTGAGAGGGTCCCCAGACGATGACTATTTGGAAGGAATCATGAAAGGGTTCACTATTTGTCTGGCGGGTGCTCTCTTGTTTCCTTATACCGACAACATAGTGGAGGAGGACCAACTGAGTGCTATCCACGGGATTTGGAGTGGAAAGAGGGTGGGACCCGCCGTCCTTGCCTACCTTTACAGTGGCCTTACTGCCTCAAGCATGGGTAAGCCTCCTTTCGGTTGCGCACTTGTTCTGAATTGCTGGATTGATTTGCACTTCAAATTTGACCACCGTGAGGGGATGCCGACTGCTTCGAAGCTCTTCCAACAAAGTCCCCTTTATTACATAGCCGATGTGTTAGGCTTCGGTGGCACCGTGGCGAACCGTGTTCCGTGGCTGAAGAAACGGGAAGACTGGCGGTCTCACTTTCGAACCATGACACAAAGCTTCTTCACTTGCGCACCGGCATGTCTATTCTCACTTGAACTCCTTATGAGGTCTTCTCCCAAAGTTGAACTCCAACTGATCGGCGCGACTGAGTTCGTCCTTTACAACGCGCATCGGTGCTGCCTCCAGATCGGCATTCCACGCCACTCGTTCCCACTGTTAACCGGCATCGTTCCTTTGAAGAAGAGGGAGTTGGGTACGGAAGCGGATGCGAAGGAAGCGAAGGCCATTAAAGCACCCTGGAAGACAAGTGTTGCAGGAAAGGCCTTAGCGCATGTGGGGGAAGAATGTGAGCTGTGGAGAGCTTATGTAATCGAACTGGGGAAGTTAAGGCCTAAGGCGCCTAAGCCCTTGATGTAGCTCACTTTACTTTCTGATGAAATAAAATATGGAATTTGACATTTTGGACCATTGTTCCCTTAATTATTATTTTTTATGATTTTTATTTTTTCCTTTTCTTTTGTGTTTTCTCTCTCCCCCTTTTTGTGTTCTCGTTTATATATATATATACATATACACTTTTTATTTTAATGGGGGCGTCCAGAGACCTGGACGCCCCTATAATTTCTTTTTTGTTTTGAATTTTTTGTTTTGGGGGCGTCCAGGGGCCTGGACGCCCC
Organism: Amorphophallus konjac; assembly: GCA_022559845.1. Lineage (NCBI taxonomy): Eukaryota > Viridiplantae > Streptophyta > Magnoliopsida > Alismatales > Araceae > Amorphophallus > Amorphophallus konjac. Next base: position 312,155,638 of record CM040119.1, on the reverse strand, counting down.
TATAATTTCTTTTTTTATTTTTTTGAATTTTTTATTTTGGGGGCGTCCAGGCGCCTCTCCGCCCCTAGTTTTTTTGAATTTTTGAAAAAAATAAAAAAGGTGGGGGCGTCCAGGCGCCTGGACGCCCCAAAAAGGGTGATTTTTTTATATAAAGGGGGCCTCACCCCCCCTTCCACTTTTACTGGTCATTCTGACGACTCATTCACTCTAAACGACCCATTCTCAGTCCCTAATGGAGCAAGGAGGCCCGAGCCAGGGTGGAGAGAAGCGGAAGGGCTCGTCGTCCGAGGAGGTCGAGAGATCATGCAGAGGAGGCTGCCGCGGGGGAGGAGATTGCCGCGGGAGAGGAGATTGCCGAGGAAGAGGAGGCGCCTCCTTTGGCCGTGGAGGGTCCTACGGGCGCTGGCGACGCCGGAGAGGATGAGCACAACCCGGTAAGCCCCTCAGAACTCAAATTTGTTGGTTTAATAGGCTAAACAGGTGGGCGAGAGATGGTGTGGAGAAGGCCGGGGAGTGAGGGAAGGAGGCGTCTAGGGGGCTGGACGCCTCCATCCATTCTTTTTTTATTTTGTTTTGTTTTTATTATTTTTTTAGGTTATTACGTAAATAAAATAAAATCAAAATTAAGGAGGCGTCCAGTGAGTTGGACGCCTTCATTATAATATATGTTATTTTTTTATTTTATTTTTTATTTGTTTTTTCGTTTGTTTAAAATAAAATAAAGGAAATAAAAAGAAGGCGCCCAGGGGGGTGGACGCCTTTAAATATATATAAATATATATTTTTAAATAAAAATAAAAAATAAGTAAATATTATGTACAGTGTTGTTGTTTATTATTATCCATGATGCTGATGTGTTCCTTTTTGTTTGTTTTTGTGGTGTGCAGGGCGTGATGAAGAGCCGAATCAACTGGTCCTTGGTGGTGGCAGCGTACCGTGGGCTGCCGGACTTTCAGAGGGCGCGGGTGGACGCCATGGGTTTTGGAGCTTTTCTCAGGATCGAGCCCTTCCGGCTTGACCTTCCTCTTATTCAGGCATTGAGGGAGCGGTGGCACGCGCCGAGCCGGGCGTTTCTGATGCCCTGGGGACACATGGTGCCGACACTGGAGGACGTGGCTCGGATCACCGGGCTACGAGTTGACGGAGAGGCACTCAGCGGGGTCACTTACCCCGATTACCGAGAGAGTGCCTTGGACCTGCTGTGGCTAGAGACGAGCGCGACTGACAGAGACAGCAGGGTAGTCAGCCGAGTTGAGATTATGGAGGCGCTCGAATTTGGTGACCCGTGCCAGCGGGTTAGCGAGACTGGAGCGGAGTTTTTGGCACGACTGGAGGGAGACGCTCGTGCAGCTTTCACCCAGGACCCGAGCGAGCGGGAGTTGGTAGATCTAGACCTCCGGAGGTTCCTCTTCTTCTTCCTGGGCCGCCTTCTACTGGGGACGAAGGGTGACGGCATCCATTGCCGCTTCCTCGGGATCCTGGCGGATCTGGACAGAGTGGGGAACTATGCGTGGGGAGCGGCTCTGCTTGCCCATTTGATCGCCGATCTCTCCCAGACTTCAGAGAGGGAGACGACAGTCAGCGGCATCACACATTTTCTCCAGGTAAACATTTTATTTATGCATTTTACCGTAGTTAAATATGCAATTATTCGGGCTAATGATGTATGATGGATGCAGGTGTGGAGCTACTACTACTTCCCGATGGGAAGAGCCAGACAGGGGAACAGGAGAGCCGTGCCTCTGGCGCGATAGTGGAGGCCGGTCATGGTCACGGCACCCCACGGCTACCAGCTGACGTCGCTTCGTCGGGAGCTGAGCGAGTACCCCGGGGCTATGGTATGATGCGTATGATTTTTGGTGTTTTTATGCATGCGACTTAATGGCAACTGACATGACATATGTATGGTGATGCAGGTGGTGTGGAGGCCCTACCTGGGCATGGCTGACGCTGGCCAGCCTTGGGTCGTAGCGGGTCGTCCTCGTTTCGGGCGGGACGTGTGGGTCCATTGCCTGAACGAGATCGAGCCGCTTCGGCTCAGGCTGGTTATGAGGACGTTGGGGTTAGCCCAGGAGTGGGTCGACGTAGACGAGCCGGTCTGCGTCGGGCGGAAGCCCAAGGGGAAGGCAAAGATCGTGGACTGGCGTACGCGCTTCCCTGCACAGTACCAGGACTGGCAGCAGGGCGGGGTCCCAGTGGTGTCCCATGTACCAGACAACACCGATTACATGAGACGGTATCGAGCCACGTACGGGGAGCGTCTCTTCCTTGGTGGTGCGGCAGGGGTAAGCGTGAAATGAAAAATGTTTCCCTTTTCTATATGTATATGCATGTGACACTAATTTATGCAATGTAGGATGCTCGTGATAACATGATTGCCGACCTGCGGGCCCAGCTGGCAGACGCCAGGCGGCAATTGGTGACCATCCGACAGGAGTTGGAGATCCTGGTGAGTCTATGCAATGCATTTTTTGTGTGACCTGGATTTCGATGCTTAGCCTCTGACTGTCGTTTGCTTTGTGTTTCAGCGGGCCCACCAGGCAGCGACAGCCGGGATGGCTGGTGGAGCGGGTTCCAGTTCGTGGGGCCCTCCTTCGGAGGTTTCTGCCCTTCAAGAGTAGTTGGCGTACGCGGTGGCCCGGGCTGAGGAGGCCGAGCGTGACCGCGCGGCTCGAGTGAGTCCTGCTTGACCCCGACTTCTTTCCAGTTGCTCTTCTTCTTTCACTGCTCTCTTACGGTGCATGTGGGTTTTGGCAGGTGGCCGAGATTCGAGAGGCCCTGGCCCGTGCTGTTCGTGCCGAGCAGGAGCGCGACGCCTGGGCGGCAGAGCGTGAGGCCCGGATTGCGGAGCTGGAGGAGGAGCGGCGACGGGACGCTGAGGAGCTCCCTCGCGACGTGCGGAATTTGTGTTTTGCCCTCGAGCTGTCGAGGAGAGAGGCGATGCGGGAGAGAGAGGAGAGGGAGAGGGAGAGAGAGGACTGAGAGAGAGAGAGGGAGGACAGAGAGAGAGAGAGGGAGGACAGGAGGGCGGAGCGACTGCGAGACTGGGACGAGAGGAGGGCTCTGGAGGCCCAGCTGACAGAGCTCTGATTGAGTCTCGGCACGGCGGAGGGGAGGCTTCGGGAGAGCGAGGAGCGGTATCAGAGGGCGAAGGAGCGCGGGGCGCGACTTCGTCAGTCTGGTTCTTTCTCTATGGGTACCTTTCTGGTTTCTTCGACCGTGGAGCGTCGCCGAGCCTTCGAGGCAGGCGTGCCACCACAGGGCGAGGCGAGCACCGCCTCTCAGAGTTCGCGGAGGCCCCCTAGGGATCTCCGTCAGAGGAGGGAGGAGAGAGATGATCAGGAGGGTGGTAGCGAGAGTTAGAGAGTTGCTTGTACACCCCACCTTCCTCACTTTATGATGTATAACTGACTATTTACTTATGTGCAATGAAATGGTTTCTTTTATCGTATGCACTTTCCCTTTTCCACGCTTCTTCTCTTGCACCGAGTTATTTCGAGGCACGCTTCACGAGACCTTGCCCTGAAAGTAGGGAACTACGCCTTGTACGGAGGGGTCCTCTCTTTTTTTCTTTTTTCTTCTTTTCTCCTTTTGGGCGCGTCCAGGCGCGGGGACACGTCTTAACTCTCGAATTCAAATTTAAAGCACCAGGCGGCCTTTCTTCTCCCGTGCCTTACCTGCAGACGAGCCCGCTTCCCGTCGAGATTTGCTTGCCCTCCTTCGTCTTCTTCCTTTCTCGATCGATGGAGTTCGGTGGGCCAGATCATGATGAAGGTGGAGAGGGACGAGGGACTCCTCGCCCTAGGAGGGACACGCAAGAGCACGAAACGGCGTCCATGGAGGAGGAAGGGCCGCTTCGGGCCCCCGAGGGACTCGAGGGGCCCGATGGCGCGGGTGGAGGTGAACACGGTTTGGTAGGTCCTCCGATCTTCTCCTTTTGATCCATTTTGAGTTTTGAAGTGAGCCACGCGAGGGGGGGGGGAAGGGGAGGAAGAGGGTTCGGTGAGTGTTGCACTCAAATGATGGACGCGTCCTTGACAGGAGACGCATTCTCGTTGTCTGACATAAGACCCCCCTTTCTTGATGTAGGGCATGGCACGGACCCCGGGCTTGGCTGATGAATGGGCGAGCGCGGATGAGCCGAGCCGTGTCAGGAAGGAGAGTCGCGGTAAGGCGAAGCTTGAGGACTGGCGCATACGTCTCCCTGGACAGCAAGGGAGCGTATTGGTGCAGGATAGTGTCGACTTCCTACGGCAGCGGTGGGAGAGTCATGTGGGACCTCTCCAACCCGGGGATGCGCGCGATATCAACGGCTTGCGTGCCCAACTGGCAGAGGCCAGGCGGCAGCTGGCCGTCACTCAACAGGAACTGTCGATCCTGGTAAGTTAAGTACTGCATTCATGTTTTTAAATTTGGAGCTTAGCTGACGGCCGTTGTTTGTTTGTTCCAACGTGCCCAGCGGACAGCAATGGTGGGAATGGCCGGCGGTGCATCTTCCAGTTCTTCGGCCCCTTTTCTTGAGATTGCCTCCCTCCGGGAGCAACTTGCCGGTGCGATAGCCCGTGCGGCCCGGGCGAAAGAGGAGCGTGATGCCTGGGTGGCGACTGTAGCGGAGCTGCGGCGTCGCGGTGAGGAGAGGCCTTCTCCAGACATCATGGAGTTAAGGGTTCTTCTCCAGGTGACGAGGAGAGAGGCAGAGAGAGAGAGAGAGAGAGAGAGAGAGAGAGAGGAGAGAAGGGCCGTGGAGGCCCAGGTGAGGGAGCTCCAGCTAGGCCTTCGAGCTATGGGACAGAGGCTAGAGAGCATGGAGGCAAGCTATGAGAGAGCGCGAGAGTTCGGGGCGCGACTCCGCCAGTCTAGCCGCTTTTCTGTCGGTGGCCTCTTTGCCACGCTAGGGGAGCAGCACCGAGCCGCCGCAGTGGAGCAGGCACCACGAGGCGAGGGGACTGCTGTTTCACGGAGTCCCAGAAGGCCCTTGAGGGACCCTCACCTCAAGGGAGAGGAGAGGGACGCCTAGAGGGATGAATGTGAAGGTGACGGCGAGAGTTGGCGAGCTAGCGTACGCCTCCTTTCTATGATTGTGATGTTTATGACAACTTATGTAGAATTATGAATGGAGTGATTTGATTTTCTGCTGCTTGTTTGTTCTCTTGTGCGTTCCTTCCTCCCCACATTTCTTCTCCTTTGCACTGTTCCCATGTGATGTGTCTACCGAGAATTGCGTCTTGCTGTGACCATTTTCCACGGGAATCTGCCGTGGAAGTCAATAAAGACGGCTCCAGTCCCTTCTCCCGGACGATGTTTCAAACTTTGCGGACGACTTCTAAAACATGATAGGGTATCCCTAGACAACATAGGGGGCGGGTCGTCATATTACCCAGTCCAATCAATCACCATGTGCATGGCAGGTGCCTCATCGCAAGGGCTATCGTTAAAGGTGATGGAGGCAATCTTGGCCCGTACTCCTTCCATTTCTATAAATTCCTGTCTCTTTTATTCTCCCAGGTATATCGAGAGCTAACTCGAGGAACACAAGTTCTCACGGGAGAGGAGGAGTTTAAAATTCTGAGAGTTGGATGGAGGGCGAATCTTCCCACTCCTCGAAGAGAAGCAGGTCCAGTGGTAGCAGTTCCAGGAGGCTCTCAGACCTAGAAGGGCACTTCAGCGAAAGGGCCCAATCACAACTCGTAAGCTGAGCTTTCCCCCCTTTTCTCATTCTTTCTTCCTTCCTCTTGACAACACCCTTCTCCATTTCTTATGCACGCACAGAGTGTGATGAAATCACACATTTCATGGGAGTTAGCAGTGGCCGTATACAGGGGTCTCCCGGATTTTCAGAAGGCCAGGCTAGACGTGATGGGATTTGGTGCCTTTCTTCGGATCGAGCCTATCCAGCTCGACCTGGCCCTCATCCAAGCCTTGTGCGAAAGATGGGACCCAGTAAGTCGGGCATTACTGATGCCATGGGGGCACATGGTGCCCAGTCTGGAGGATGTGGTCCGAATCGCGAGCCTCAAGGTAGATGGCGAGGCAGTGACTGGAGTCACCTATGCGGATTACCGAGAAGGTGCCCAGAAGCTACTGGGTTTGGACTTAGATGGTCGGAAGAATAGGTCAGTAACCAGGGCATCTATCATGGAGGCATTAGGGCTCACTGATACTCGTCGACGGAATGATGAGTCCTCAGAAGAATTCATGGAAAGGATGGAAAGAGGATGTCGTGCTGTGTACTGCATATATTTTGGCAATCGTGAGAGATCCAACATGGATTTGAGGAGATTTCTCCTCTTCTTACTGGGAAGATTGATACTGAGCTCGAAGGGAGATGGTATCCATTGTCGTTTCCTGGAGCTGCTATCAGACCTTGAAAGAGTGGGGCACTATGCCTGGGGAGCTGCCATGCTGGCGCATTTGTTTACAGGTATGTTCCAAGAGGCGGACCGTGAGATGCCTCTGAGTGGTTTCACACCATTCATCCAGGTATTTTTATGTTTTATTTTGTATTTTTTTGTTTATTTTTGTGATAGCCCACTTAAGGTACTAATGACATGCGCTAAAGTAGCTGTGGAGCTATTATTACCTCCCGATGGGGAGAGCTCGACATTGGCGACCAGTGACGGTGCCGCTAGCCAGGCGGTGGCAACCCATCATGAGTGCGGCACCCTTAACCTACCAACTGATGGTGCTAAGGCGGGAGATACAGGAGTTCCCTGCAGCAATGGTGGGATTTTTTTTTTTGGAATTCTTTTCATTTTATTTTTGGTTTTTTGGTTTTGACCAGCTAAACGGGTATGTACAACCTAACCTAGGTAAACTGGAGACCCTACTCAGGCATGGTTGACGTCGACCAACCATGGGTTCTAACAAGTCGTGCCCGGTTCGGACGGGAACTGTGGATGCACTGCCTGAATGAAATCGAGCCGCTCCGGCTACGATTGGTTATGAGGACTCTAGGACTGGCTCAGGAATGGGTGGATACGGCTGCACCACCTCGTGTCGGGAGAAAGACGCGGGGATCGGCAACCTGCATTGATTGGCGTATGCGGTTCCCCGAACAGTATGAAGATTGGCAACGGGGTGTCACAATCGTGGAATCACATGCACAGGATAGTGAAGACTATCTGCGTCTGTATAAGACAATGTACGCAGAGCGGCTCCAACCCCGGAGACTTGTGGAGGTAGGTCTCCCCTTTTCTCTTCTTTCCCTCCTTTGGTTTTATTCATGGAAATGCTGACTCCTATGGTTGCAGGATGTCCGTGACACTATGATAGCGAACTTGCGATCTCGCCTGGCAGAGAGGGAGCAACAATTGGGTGACACACGTGAAGCCCTGAGTGCCTCGGTAGGTGTACAGTGCACACTCCTAATCAAGACTTTAGATTCATGGTGTCCGGCCACTAACTATCACACGTGTGATCAAAGCGCGCCCAGATTGACGCGGCTTCCTCAGCGATGGGAGTGGGTGGCGTCTTTAGCTTGTGGATCCCTACCTCAGAACTTGATTTGCTTCACGAGCAACTCGCTCGTGCCACACAGCGTGTCACGGAGGCAGAAGGAATGCTCTCTATACAGGTCTCAGTGTTCAATTCTCCTTGTTTACGTCTTGCCGTATATCTGAGATGGTACATCTGGCAGGAAAAGGAGGTGCAGGAGTCACTCGCCCATGCTGCGCAGAGGGAGGCCTGAATAGCAGAGCTGGAGGAGGAACTGCGGCGTCGTCCAGATGATGACTCTTCTAGGGATGCCATGGAGTTGAGGATCACTCTCCAGTTAGAGAGGGAAGATCGTGAGAGAGAACGGGCAGAGAGAGAAAGAGACACAGAGAGAGAAAGAGCCGACAGATTGGTTGAAAGGGAGGAACGAAGGGCCATGGAGGCCCAGATATTCGAACTCCGAACCAGCCTTGGTCTTGCTGAACAGTGGCTGAGAGATGGTGAGGAGCGCTACTGAAGAGCACGAGAGCGTGGCTTTCGTGTTAGTAGCTTTCTTGCTGCCCCCACGGATCAACGTTGGGGTGTAGGAAGAGGAGGAGGAGTACAGAGCGGTAGGAGTACCGCTTTTCGTAGCTGGGTAGCACCCTTGAGAGCATTCTTCCCGGAGAGTAGCGGGACGAGTAATGCAGAGAGAGAGGGCGGAACTTGATGTAATTTTTTTTTATTTTTGGAATAAAATACAAGGTTCGGTTTGTTTGGTTTTCACCTTTGCTTTTGTCGCCTCGAATCCCTGCACACATCACTGTGATAAACAAATCAGAATTTCTGCTCTGACTTGGCCCCTTGCTCAATAAGCAAATGGTCACTTTGACTGTCCTTGATAACTGGTCAAGGGGCCAAGCCTTTATTTAACGAAGGCAAGGGAAATATGCGGTGATGATGAATGCAGCAGACAAGCACACGAATGTAAGCGATATTAAAAGATGAAATGCTGCATACAAACGTAATCACGCAAAAATGATTTGTTTTTCTTTTATATTTGGCATTTTTTGTTTGCAAATATGTACATTTTCTCTTTTTCCATTTTTTTGTTGTTATTTTTATCATTTCATTTTTTTTTATTGCTAACGCCTGGCAAGCACCCAAATGGCACATAACCTATATGAGAATAGGGGTTTCTTACTAACCTCCCAGATATCCTAAGTGCACATCTAGGTTGATTTGGGCCTCTAGACCCCTCGAATGATGATCCCGCCGACTAAGACTTACCCTGATGACAATACCGTCATGCCATGCTTAGGCTCCTAGTCGCTTCCGACCACAGGGATTCACCCAAAAGGTGTTTGAGGTAAATGATTTGCCCGACCCGGGTCTATTTCCTCATAACTCTAGATGGTATATGATGAAACACCCTGGAACCCTAACGACCAACCGCGTGACGCTGACCTGGAATCAGACGCCGTCGCACCCAGAGGTGACACACTTGCATTGGCCTAAGCCCAAGGTTAAACAAGAAGACATCAAGATGGTAAACATGGGTCTTGACCAGCCAGAAACACAGAGACTCCTTCGCAGCGATAGCTTCTGCTTTTCAAAGTTGGCAACCATATGTTTGTATTAAAATAAGGTCGCAAACCTTGGCGGGTTTCACCCTTCAGACATTCCGTTGAGCTTTCACCTTTAAAGGAAGAAGGAAAAGCGTAGGGGATAAACCTCCTGAGAGGATCGGCAAAACCGTTAACCCGGCGAGCAAATAAGGGCCCATTTAACTCTTTCCTTTCGGACAACTTCGGACCAAATCCCGAGCATTTACATTCCATGGCCCCTTTTGTGGATTCAGACTTTTACTTTGAGGGGTTTCATTTATCGCATCAAGCACGGTCACGACCAGGCTTTTCTCTTGATTTTGATTTTGTGTTTCTTTTTTCGAGGGAGATATAGTCGTTTGACGTTTGTGAGCTCCCTTTCGTATGCCTGCGGGGACACTGCCCTCTTCTCGTGCTCTGATCGATGCTCGAGGAAATGGATCCTACTCTTGCCCTTGGGGGTTTGAGTTTTGGTTTCTCATGCTCAGCGTTTTAAGGGCGCCGACTGTCTCATTTGGTCGAAGAGAAAATAATAAAAATTACAGCTTCTGGAGATCTTCCGGATGAGGCCCCACCGTAGGTGATGCTACCAACTTTTTTTGGATAAAATACATAAGTGAGTACATGTTGGCTTCCTTCGAGCGAGCATAGGCCGACGTGGCCGGACAGGGATCTCCACGGTTCTGGCAAACCAAGACCCGGTGCCTACCAACCCTTAATGGGCCCTATCCTAACATGAAGGTTGGATGCAGGGACTTAACTACATGGTGACCACCAGGCATCGGCATTTTGAATTTACCATATTTTTAGTGATTTTCAATATTTTTTGTTTTTGATGTTTTCTTTCTTTTCGTCATTTTTTTGTTTTTTGACACTAAGGTAAGGGTAGTACTTTTTAAGATAAAGCCCGTTCCAAGGGTGGGATAACTCGGTCCCTTCGGCGTTGACTAGCTTGTAAGCGTTGCCAGGGTACACGGCTTGAATTACAAATGGTCCTTCCCAATTGGGTTGGAGCTTAGAACGCGGCCCTCCAGGTTTGTCAAAATTTCGTTTTACGACCATCTCACCGACTTTGAATTTTCTCTCAACGACTTTCTTTTGGTAAAAGCGAGCGAGTCTATTTTGATACACACGCGCATGCTCGGCAGCGGCCAGCCGCTTCTCATCCAAGAGTTCCAACTGGGCGAGGAGTGAATTACGACGGTCGTCGAGGGGAAATTACTCGTCCAATTGTACTCTGAGAGAAGGGATCAGAGTCTCGTACGGGACTACCGCTTCCATACCATAAGTAAGGGCAAACGGAGTCTGCCCGGTGGGGGTATGGATTGAAGTGCGATAGGCCCATAGGGCTTCGATAAGCTTTTCTGGCCAGTCTGAAAACTTACTGGACTCGAAGGTTTTCTTGATGCTTTTGATCAATGTTTTATTGGTGGCCTCCGCTTGGCCATTACCTTGTGGGTAATAAGGTGATGAATGATGCAATGCAATTGCGTACCTTTTGCAGAGGTCCTGGAGGTCCTGAGAAATAAAATGTGGCCCATTGTCGGTGACGATTGTGCTCGGGACGCCGAACCTGGCGAGGATGTTCTTCATGATGAACTTGCAGACTGTTGATGCCTTGATTTCCGTGTAAGCTTTGGCTTCGGCCCATTTGGTGAAGTATTCCGTCGCAGTAAGGATGAAAGATTTCTGTTTGGTGAGGGAATTGGGATCACCTAGGGGACCGATGATGTCGAATGCCCACATGGAGAAAGGCCATGTGGAGGATATTGGATGAAGTGAGGAAGATGGTGAATGGATTTTATCGGCGTGAAGTTGACACTTGACACATCTACGGACATAGACGGCACAATCCTCTTCCATAGTGGGCCAGTAAAAGCCTTGCCTAATGATCTTCTTGGCGAGCATCTGGCTATTCACGTGGCCACCGCACACACCCGAGTGTGCTTCTTCTACGCATTTCCAAACCTCATTGTTGTCAAGAGACCTTAACAGAACGCCAGTAAGGCTCCTCCTATAGAGTAGACCTCCAACCAATGTGTGTTTCTGAGCCACCCTTCTTATGCCTTTGTTATCTTCTGTGATGGCTCCTTCAGGATAAGACTGATCTTTACAATATTTGACAATTTCATAAAACCATGGTTTCTCATCTTCAGCCAGCTCTTCTTCGACTTCTGTCAGCATGATCTCCCTCTTCTCAAGAACTTCTCCCTTCTGGATCTTCTGTAGGACTCGTTTCTTGATCTTTAAGAGGTAAGGGTCCTGAACGGCTGGGACAAGACGCTTGTAGAGAATGATGGATCTAAACCATGCACCTAAAGGGAATTTGAAGGATGATGCCAAGGAGGCGAGGGCATCGGCCGGAATGTTCTGTTCGCGAGGAACATGGACAAAGATCAGCTTGGTGAACAATTTGGCATAGGCGGAGACCAGCTCTTGATAGGGTTTGAGCTTGGGATCAAGGGTGCGATATTTGGTAAGCACTTGGCGGAGAACAAGTTGACTATCACCCACGACTCGTAACTCAGTGATATAGAAAGAACGGGCTAGTTCCAGGCCAGCTAGAAGAGCCTCGTATTCAGCGATGTTGTTGGTGACTGGGAACGCGAGCTAAAATGCCTCTGGGATGGTAACGCCTTCAGGCGTTAGAAGGACAATGCCGATACCCTTCCCTTGGGAATTTAGAGCTCCATCAAAATATAATGTCCACATTGGCTTGTCGGATTGGGCGATGGACATTAGTTCCTCATCTGGAAACTCTGATTGGACAGGGTCAAACTTGGGGAGAGGATGGTGGGCGAGATGCTTGGCTATGGCATAGCCTTTAATCGCCTTTTGCTGGATGTAGGTGATGTCGAACTGGGAAAGAAAACTTTGCTAGCGTGCTAGCCTATCAGTAAGGACGGATTTCTGTAGAAGAAACTTGATAGGGTTCATGCGAGCAATCAAGTGGACCTCATGAGCCAAGAAGTAGTGCTTCAATTTCTGCACCACCCAAACGAGGGCAGCACAGGTTTTCTCCATGACTGTGTACTTCTGCTCACAGGGATTGAGAAGTTTGGACAAGTAATAGGTTGCCCGTTCCTTGCCTTCTTCATCAGCTTGTGCGAGGACAGCTCCCACGGAGTCGTCCAAGACTGAGATGTAGAGGATCAGAGGTTTTTCTGGTTTGGGTGGAATGAGAACGGGTGGACTAGCCAGATATTCCTTTAACCCTTCAAAAACTTTTTGGCATTTAGAATCCCAGTGGAATTCTACTCCTAGCTTGGTCAACTCCTAGAAAGGTCTACACCTTTGTGAGTGCTGAGACACAAACCGACGAATAAACTGCAACCTCCCGATTAAACCTCGAACTTCCCTCAAATTCTTGGGAGGTGGCATATCCCTGATGGTCTTAGTTTTGTCGGGATCTATCTCGATCCCACTCTTACTCACAATGAAGCCCAGTAATTTGCCCGATGATACACCAAACACACACTTCTTCGGGTTCATTTTCAATTGGAACTCCCTTGATCTCTGTAAGACCTTAGCCAAAACCCTTGGATGTTCCATCCTGGTCCTTGATTTCACCAATAGATCATCCACATACACCTCCAGATATATATGCATCATGTCGTGAAATATGGCCATCATAGCTCTTTGGTAAGTAGCTCCAGCATTCTTTAACCCAAATGGCATGACCACGTAACAATATGTTCCCCAAGGTGTAGTGAATAATGTCTTCTCTTGATCCTCTTCTGCCAAACGAATTTGATTATATCCTGAAAATCCATCCATGAATGAGAGGGTCTCATATCCTGCTGTGTTGTCGATTAAAACATCAATGTGAGGCAAGGGAAAATCATCCTTTGGACACGCGCGGTTAAGGTCCCGGAAGTCGATGTAAATCCTGACTTTCCCATCTTTCTTCATGACCGGGATAATGTTCGCCACCCATTGAGGATAAAGAACGACTCTAATAAACCTGCCTTTATGGAGCTTGTCGACTTCTTCTTTCATTTTCAAAGCCATTTGAGGGTGGAAATGCCTTAACCTTTGTTTTACTGAGACGGACCCTGGTTTCAGGGTTAAACGGTGTTCGACCAGGGTTGAATCCAGACCCGACATATCCTCGTAGCTCCATGTAAATGTGTCCTTATATTCCTTGAGAACTTCAATTAATGCCTCTTCTTCAGAGGGTGGTAGATTATCACTTATGAGGATGATCCTAGGGTCTTCCTCAGTTCCCAAGTTGACTTCTTTGGTAGACTCTTCTACGGCGGTTGACGGCTCGTCGAATCTCCTTATTCCACTAGCATATGCGCCACCCGCATCCTCATATTCTTCACCCTCATCTTCAGTAGGGTATTCTTCATCTGTGATCTCGTAGACTCCATACCCCTCATTATTGTGCAGTTGCCCTCACATTCTATTTCCGGTAGCTGGATGGGATTTTCTAGCAACTGAGGGATGGCAAGAAGGGCCTGACACATGGCGGCTAAATCCAGAAGGAATCGACGAGGGATCTGCCTACCCTTGGATTTCTTCCTAGGTACTACCTTTGACTTTTTATTCCTAGATTGACTGACATTATTTACAGAAGAAGAAAAAGATGAAGAGGATGGTGAAGAATGTACAGGGAAAGACCCCTCAGGGGAGGGGTAGAAAAGGTCGCTCATCGGACCTTGGACGGGTGGTCCGCAGGGCGGGACGCACCCGTGGGAGATGTAGGAGGTTTCCTCAACGAAGATGTGTTGTTGAGGAGTTTGAAAATTGACGTTTTTTTTTCGTTTTCATTTTTGATGACAAAACAGTGAAAAGAGATCGGAGGAGAGAGAAAAGTGGTTATGGCTAGAGGATTGGGAGGCTCGTAGAGCAGATCATGATTGAAGACCTGGCGCGGGTTGAGAAACCTGCGCAGGTATGTAAGTAGAGAGGGGGATCTGGGAAGATCATCAGACAACCGTCTGACCCAGGAAGATGACAGTAACAAAGGCTGTGACGAGTGAACAGAGAGGATGACGGCTAATGAGTCGTCGGTGGTGTTGGTGATGGCGGATGAAGATCCGCTGGTGACAGGGTCCTTCTGGCGAGGACGAGGATAGTTTGGAACCTTGGCAACGGTGGTGATATTCTCTGGCATTCCGGAGATCAATGGCGGTCCTTCAAGCTGTGGAGGCGAGAACATCCTTTCCAGTGCAACGGAAATATCCCGTATATCAAGCCACTTGTCCCATTCGCATTCTGGATCTTTGATCTTGCCTCTTTTGGTGACCCTCGGATATTTTTCAGCCGAATATACAGCATGTGGTCCCCCATGTGCTTCTTGCGGGTAATCTCCCATCTGAACAACGGGCCCTTTGTTGAAGTGGTTTGATATGGTCCATGTGAGGGGCTTCCAGCCCTCCTTGAACAGTCCTTTGAAGCCTAGGCCAAACTTGCGGTTCGGCATAATCTCCTTTGGTGGTTTCAGCCTACCTTGTAGCCGTGCGCCCAGACCTTTGCCCGGTTGATAGCCAATGTTCCAACCTTTTGAGTGAAAAGGGAGATATGGCGTGGTTGCCTTGACCGGCTTTTTTGGTGCTAGCGGAATGTGAGATGGATCACACACGTCCAGCAGTGACAATAGGGCCGATGAGACGGCCAAACAGAGGGCAAAGAGGTGTTGATAGCATCCACCGTGCGAAGGACAGGTGTGCTGACTACTTTAATAATTCTTCCATTGTAAGGAAACTTCAGGCACTGATGGTTGGTGGAAGGCACAACATCTATGGCTTCAATGTAAGGGCGACCCAGTATGGCCTTGAATGTGGGGTCCATGTCGAGGACATGGAATTCTGTGGGGACTGACATAGGACCTAGCTCTGCCCTTAGAATAATCATCCCTTGTGGCGGCCTTTTGCTATTGTCATAAGCCGTGACTGTGATTGAAGAAGGTCTTATCTGTTCCTGTTCGACCCCACACAACTGAAGGGTGCTCATGGAGATCACATTTATGGACGCACCCGTGTCTACAAGGCATGGGTTTATGGATACCCCATTAATTTTCATTGAAACACACAATGCATATTTCCGAGCTTCCTTGGGAGCGAGCTCGTAGTTGTGGAACATGATGGCCGGTTGCGTGTCTGTTGGGGTCAGGACGGCAGAAATCTTTTCTACAGGGAGGTCCTCATTCACCATGACCTTTTGAAGATACTCCATTAAGGCTGCCTGATGGGATGTGGATCTCTGAAGCAGCTCCAGGATGGAGATCCGAGCAGGCATCTTGTCCAAGTGTTTCAACAAATCATACTGTGTTCCAGGGATAGATCTTTCCGGTTGTTCTCCATCGTCCCTCTCTGGCTGAGACTGCTCGGGATTCTGACTGTTCTGGGGGAAAACCCTGTGGAAAATCCATCCACTCCAGAGCACCATTGCCTGCGGCTTTTGTACCTCTATAGGGGTAGCAGTGTGTTTTAACAGAGGTTTGAGGGGTAGTGGTGGAGGGATGGTTGATGAAGCAGGGGTGATGATGAGAGCATGGATTCTGATGAGGGGTTTGTTAGGTGGGGGCATGGTGGAGGTAGAGGGGATATCGCACGGGTTATGAAGGATAAGGGGTCTGGAAGGTGGAGGCAAAGCGGAAGTGGGTAGGGTTTGAAGCGGGTAATGGTTTTGAGATGGATGGTGGGTGATGAGTGGTTTTGAAGGCATTGGCGGTGGTATGGTGGAGATAGGCGGGGTTACGTACGGTGGACGGGTGATAAGGGGCTTAGAAGGCATAGGGGCAAATGCAGTAGAGGTGGATGGTAAAGTGGGGGAGTGAGAGAAGATGAGAGGGTGTGAGGGTGTAATGAAGGGTGTTGGCTGATAGGTTATTGGGGTGCGAATGAGAGGGCGTGATGGCAGTGGAAATGGTGAAGGCGATACTAACGCGGGTTGATGAGAGAGAGGTGCTACCCGGGCAAGGCGAGGGGGTTGCATGATGATAGGGTTGGCGGTAGAGAGAATAGAGGTACTTTCTGGGTGCCACACCTGCTCTCTCCCGACTTCCGGGAAGGAGGAGATGGGGTTGACCTGATGATTGGGCTGTTGGTGCTCCGGTAATGGATTCTGGATTATGCTTATGTTGGGCTGTTGTGGTTGGGCCTGCTGAGGCTGTTGTTGTTGTTGTGGTTGTTGTTGTGGCTGCTGTTGTAACTGCTGCTGTTGTTGCTGGAACTGTGGCCTAGGAGGAGGTCTCCTAGCCTTAAGAGTGGCGACGTATCGCCTCATTTCATCCCAGTCAATCCCGCCTTCATCATTCGTATCGTGGATGTAATCTTTAAACTGAAAGCAGTTGTCCACTGTGTGCCCTGGCTGCCTGTGATAGACGCAGTATCTGGAGGTATCAACATTCGGGGGCCACACGGGCCTTTCCCTGGGTAGGATGAGTGTGTTTGAGGCCATGAGGGCGTTGAAAATATCCGCCAGAGTTTCTGGCAATGGTGGGTAATAGGCTCTCTTGGGACCAATCGGCCTCCTTTGTTGCTGTGGGGGACCGTAATTTTCTGGGGGTGGAACTTGGTTGTACTGAAGTTGTGGTTGTTGTTGTTGGGGTCGAGGTTGTTGCTGGGGTTGAAGTAGTTGAGGCATGTTGTTCTGAGGTGGATCGTTTTAGGGTGGAGGACGAGAGGGGAAAGGACCTGGTTGGAGGGGAAGTCGGGGCATTTGTGGAAGCCTTGGGTTGGCTGCATAGTTGGCGTTGTTGACCGCACTCACTTGCTCATTTGTTACGACCCCTTCTGTTGCTCCGCCTGGGACACCAGTGCTTGTCTTTCTGACCACCTTGGGCTTCGGCGGCTCAAACATGTTCATAATGGGGGAGTCTTTTAACTGGGTTTGGATGTACCGGGCTCTTTCATAGAGCTCTTCCATGGTGGTGAGCTTATTCATGGCCAAGACATGCCTGAACTGTGGGGTCGCATTGGATACGATCATCTTTACTTGTTCAGGTTCCGAGAGGGTATCTCTTATTCTTTCTGCCAGAGACCTCCATCTATCAGCATAGCGGACAAAATCCTCGTCGGACTTCATCTTTTCGGCCACTAGGTCGGTAATGGAGAGAGAGGGATCGACCCTATCCCGATACTTTTGCAAGAACCTTCTCTGGACTGTTTCAAAATTCTCGGCCTCGCGGGGCTCCAAAGAATAGAACCGCTCTAGCGCAGGACCGTCCAATGACCTCCGAAAGAGGTATGCCAGGGATCTCTGGTCGTTTTGCCAATAGGAGGACTCATACATGAAATCCTTGAGGTGAATGAAGGGGTTGCCAGTGCCATTGTACCTGCGGTACGTGGGCATTTCAGAGGGAGGAAGATGGATGACCGGAAGGATTGGCAATGCAACATCCGGGGTGGATTTCACGTCCACCATTTTCTTCAAATTCTGAAACTGTTCGTCCATCCTATTGAACCTATTGAGGAGCGATTGGGCGAGCTCCTCGGGCGGTCAAGGTGGCACTTGCCACTGGGGAGGAAAATGTCTCCCGGAGACTTGAGGGGGAAACCCCGAATGAGAGGGAGCTGCCGGGCCGCCGATAGTTGGCCCCGGCGGAAGCGGTATGTGGGGAACAACAGGGGTTTGAGATTGCGAAGGGAACTGGAACGAGGGTGGTTGTTGGCTCGTTTGCCCTTGAAGCGAGGGAGATTGGATGGCTTGTGCCAGTGAAGGAGATGGAATGGCATGTACCGATTCTTGGAGTGATGCGATGGCCGGAGTTGATTCCTGGGGAGCGGGGGAAACAGATTTCCCCTTCAGAATGGCCTGGAAGGCCCGGAGCTGCTCAGAGGTAAGCTCCGTGTTGGCGAGGACACCTAGCAAAGAGGAGATGTCCTGTGGCGGGGATGTGTCCCCTGTGGTAACCTGCACCTCACGTGAGGGCTCATGGGAAGGACCCGCGTCCATAGCATGGACTCGCGGCTCGACTGACTCACCACGACCAGGGTGGTTCTCCTCAAAAGACTCGTGAGCCATGCTCACAGTTTTTTCGGAACGCAAAAACATACACTAACAAGCAAATAGCAGAGATTATCAAACAAGTGGATGCCTTTACGCCTTTTTTTGTGTTTTGATTTTGATGATTTTTTTTGTGTTTTTAACCAGATCCGAAGTTCACACAAAATAGGGACCCTAGTTCATTTTTGTTTCACCACCGTGTCAGCTAGGGGCTCTCGTCTCACCACGAATGGGTCAACTAACTCCGGGGAACTTCAATGGTACAACCGGCCCAGTGAACGAAGAGGAGATTCTTCGATGTTGGGGACTTACGGAGGTCCCAGTGGAGGAGATTCTAGTCCGTCGAGAGGAATTCCCGAACGGAGAGTCCTTCCTTCACTGAGAGAGGGTGATCCTTAGAAACAAATGAAAAAGAATGGAAAAGAGGGATGGATGTATGCAATGGAATGCTGACAGATATATGAAGCATAACAGAACAACGAATCAATCAAGATATAACAACACACAAGAGATAATAAAGCAAATCACAAGAAATTGCAAGGGTAACTGAAAGAAAACAACAAAGGTCCCACCGTGATCGCCAATCTGTGAGCGACGTCACGCGGTTTTGAGAAACGAAAATACGGAGCGCACGGGCTCGTTTTGTTTGCTGCAACACAGAAATAAGAGAAAAGAGAAGGAGCCACCACGGGAGATTGCTCCGGCGGGGCGAGCGGGATAAATACAATATAGCAAGATATGGGGGCTAAACATCCATAGCGGGAAGTGACTCCCCGCGGCCTCGGGGGGACGGGAATGGTGCGGAAATCAAATAGCAAGAATTGAAACGGCCATTGCGGGAAGTGACTCGCCGCGGCCTCGAGAGTATAGCAGATATAGCAGCAATTCAAGATATACAAGAGGAATGACAGAATTCAAACGGCCATTGCAGGAAATGACTCGCCGCGGCCTCGAGAATATGAGCAGATAAGAATATAACAGGATATAAAGAGAATATAAAGAACGGGAGTTTAAACGGCCATTGGGGAAGTGACTCGCCGCGGCCTCGAGAATATGAGCGGATAAGAATATAACAGAATATAAGGAGAATATAAAGAACGGAAATTTAAACGGCCATTGGGGAAGTTACTCGCCGCGGCCTCGAGAATATGAGCGGATAAGAATATAGCAGAATATAAAGAAAATATAAGAACGGGAATTTAAACGGCCATTGGGGAAGTGACTCGCCGCGGCCTCTAGAATTTGAGCAGATAAGAATATAGCAGAATATAAATAAAATATAAGAACGGGAATTTAAACGGCCATTAGGGAAGTGACTCGCCGCGGCCTCGAGAATATGATGTGATCGCCAGGGGCCAAAGACCCCAAAATAAGGAAATGATTGCGCCTACCTCACTAGCAGGAAGTGGCGGGTTGCTTCTTCCTCCCCCTTCGGCCAGCCGACGGAGAGGGCTTTCTTTAGTTACCCTTGCAAAATAACAGACAATAGATAAACAGAATTAGAAAATGGCAGTGTAGTATAAATCCCTTGTGATGAAAATAACGAAATCGCGGCAGGACACACACCTGGTTGGTGTTGTTTTAAACCCCTCTCGGACTCGAGTAGGAGGAAAATGCGATGATGGATGCAAGAAGTATATAAGAAGAGGCGCCCTTATGAAGGGGGATAGAGGATGCGAGATGATGAATGCAAAAGAACTACGAAGAAAAGGAAAGGATTGGCTTCTTGGATGTGTCGATGGCGAAATTCGGCGGAGCTCCGGCAGCGTAGGGACGACGTGGAAGCGCGGTGGATGAAGACGACCTTCCTCTCGCGAGCGTGGGCACCCGAGAAGCCGGCAGAACCTCCTCCTGAAAGGAACCTAAGGTTAGAAAAGGATCCGACAGCCTCGGGATTCCGGCAGCCTGTCGGACCTCTCAAAAAAACACTCCCTTCGGACTGAGGGGGGTCGGCTATTTATAGAGTCCCGGACAATGGAGGCGTCCAGGGGCCTGGACGCCTCCTTTTGGGGGTGTCCAGGACCCAGGACACCTTCATCAACGCCTTAGAAAATTTTTATTAATTTTTATTTTGAATATTTTAATGGAGGCGTCCAGGCAACTGGACGCCTCCATAACAGCCCACCAGAATCCGCCGAAAGCCGCACGCGGTTTGGCAAAACACGTGATTTTTGACCGGCGCCCGTGACTCACAAGTGGGCGCGTCTGGCTGGCAGGGCGCCCTTATATTCTGGACTTTTCTGAGACGTCAAATTGAACGGCGCGTCGGGCTTGTCCGGATGTGGTGAAATGAAGGCATCCAGTCTCCCGGACACCTCCACGTTTTGGATTTTTCCGATTAGTCAAACCGATCGGCGTGTCGGGATTGTCCGTATATGGAGTATGGGCGCGTCCAGGCACCTGGACGCCTTCACATTTTGGATTTTTTCTCAAACGACAAACCGACCGTCAGACGGGGGCTGCCCGTGGGCAAGTTGATGGAGGCGTTGATGGAGGCGTCCAGGGTCCTGGACGCCTCCATAAATATATTATATATTTTTTTTGTTTTGTCTTTTATCATGATTAATATTTTTTTATATTTTATTTTCATGGAGGCGTCCATGGGATTGGACGCCTCCATTAATTTATTATTTTTATGTGTTTTTTGGCTTTAAATATATATTAAAATCATGGAGGCGTCCAGGGGCCTGGACGCCTCCATGAAGACCCCCCCCCGGGTCCCCTGAAAAGGTGTCGACAGCCGTCTGCCAGACATTCTTCCTGGTTCCGGAACCTTCCGGTGCGTCCGATTGGTGTTGATGCCGTCCGAATGCCGCAACGAGACGATTTCCGGATGCCGAAAAGGCGGAAGAAGACTCAAGAATAGGAAGCACTCAAGCGATTCAAAATGCGAAAGCCACTGCGGGGCGTCGTATAGTAATATGAGATTTTCTCAGGAGACGTCAGGAATGGTGTGTCTACAGTGATAAGTCTATTTATTTTTCTTATCAAAGTCATCTGTGCTATTTTGTTTTTAAAAATAGCTAGCATGTCTACTAAGGAACCACTTGATTACATAATTTCTTAGATTAATTTGTTATTTATAGTACATTGTAGATATGGGGATCTAAAACATGGGTATCCTTAGCAAGTGGTACTAATGAAAGGTTGAAGTGAAATCAAACTTACGTAACTTAACTAAAATACTTGTAGAGCACCAACTAGTTAGAAGCCATAAACATGGGAAACTTCTGTAGCATAATTTATAAATAGGTTTGGATTAAATATTACTATCAAACGCTTGAAAGCTCGAGCTTAGGTGATAAAATATGTTGTAATAAAAATACTCAATGAATACATTTGTTGCAACCGATGATGTCTGAAATGGTTATATTTAAGTGATAAATAATTATTATGATAATTTTTTATTTTATATATAATTAAAATTAGACTTGATAATTATTTTAGTATCTATTAATAATATCATGAAGTAAGAGCATGGAGAGGAGTCATTATAGAATTCTATATGAAAAATTTGAGGGTATTATTACTCTTCCTTATATTTATTAGATATACAAAATAAGAATTTAAAAATATAATAATAATTATTTTTTAATTATAGATAGTAAAGTAGATAGGAGTAGATAACAAAATACACTTTTTCTATGTATAGAAATATGTAAAGCTGACATTCCATAAATGACACCTCTTCATCAGTCACGTGCAGATCTAACAAAAGATGATAGTTCATCGTCTACTCCTGATTTTAAACTTGTGGGAGTAAAGAATCCATGTCTTTAATTGAAAATTATGAGATAAGAAGGTTGAAAGAATCAAAATTATTTTTAGTTGAAGCAACGTCAGAGACAGCTTAAGAATTTACATCAATGCCTATTTCCTTGGAAATGATTTAACAATGTGTGGAATAAATAATGGTGTTCAATCTAATCATTTCTGGAAAAGCTACAATAGTTGATTTAATTAGGAGAGACTACATATGGTTATCTTATATTTTTAAATTTGATGATACCAATCATTTAGAATGGTTTAACTTGCATCTTGGGGAAATTAATTGTTTTATGTCTTGCATATATTTTTGATGATAACTAAACTTTATGTTTACTTGCATATGTTCTTGATGTCAGTGTGCATTCATGAGTTTACAGTGATTCATACGATTCAGTTCTAGAAGTTTTGCTACATGCTACTTGGTTTTGTGATAACTAAAGAGCCCTTTGTGCTCTTGATGTTCAAATATGGTTGAGATAGCAAATAACTTTTGAGGATAGCTTTGGAGGCTCAAACATGTTGGTTAAATTCATGGCTATATGGTCTTGATCCTTGGTTGAAGTTGATGGTTTTGCAAAGAGGTTTCATAGCCTTTCTAATGTGAACAACGTCTTTGTGCAACTCATGATGTATTAACTTTGACTATTTTGAATTGTAGGATCAATCTCATGGCGGTCGCTTGAAAGGTAAAACAAACGTGTGGAGAAGCACCTTGCTTTCTACAATCTAAATCAGGTGGTATATGTCATGTCTAGTCTGTCAAGAACCATTGATCTCACCATGTGCATTTCACGTAACTCTCCTTAATACACTTCATTCATGGCATTTGAAGTTCACAATGTGCTTAAGAATTTCACGCAAGTCTTGGTAGAAACCAGCTTGGATGATGCTCTTTCATTGAAATGGTTGCATGGCTTGATAACTTAATAGTTTTGTTTGAATGCATAGTTTTTCATTTCACTCTTTAATTGTGTGAAATTGAATAGCATACATCTTGATGGTTTGAGAATGTAATTCATGCATTTTCAACATGAAACTTTTTGACTTGAATATGATTTGCAAATGAAGGTTCAATAGGTCTTTTATATTGTTCATAAATGCATTCTATGCATAATCTTCAAGAGCGAGCATTGAACGTGTTTAAGGCCATTTTATGTAATGACAAATGCTCAAATATTTTGAGCCTTCAAAATGCATAAACTAAGCTAAATCAAAACCAAAATTCATTAATTGAATGAGGACATGAAGCTCTTATCATATGGATATGTTCTACTAAGCTAACAATTCTATTTCTGTAGGTTTTTTAGAGTTTGGTCGACCTGACCAGCATGGGCGGTTGACCTAATCTCCCAGAGCTGAAAACTCTGTAAAATTACAGAGTTCGGTCGACCACCCCCACTGGACCGATCGACCGATCCTCCCAGCAACGAAACTTTCAAAACATGTAAAAGTTAGGTCGACCGCCCTATGTCTCTCGGTCGACCAAACCCCCTGAGGTAACAATTGTTGACTTTGTGTTTCTTCAACATGGGAAGCCTTTCTCCTTAGATTTTTTAATCCCAAAGCCACCAGACATGCCATGATTTGTAGATCTGGTTCCTACCTTGTCCCTTGACCATCCTAGTTGTATAAAAACATCTCATTGGGGTCAAAAATCCTAATCACTTAAGGGATGAAGAGGAGGCTACCAAGATGAGAAGGTGAGCTGCTGTGAGAACTCCGTGAACAATGATTTGTCCACAAATTCTTCATCCAAGAGCAAGCTTCTCAAGATCAAGCTGAGGCAATCAAGGGAAAATCAAGTGGAGAAGCAACATCAGCCCGAGATCTGCATCATTCTCTAAGAGGGAGCCAAGATCTGAAGTTCTTATTTCTATTTTTTCTTCTAAATTGCTTTGAGCTTCAAGTGTGTATTTTCTTCTAAATCTGTGAACCTCAAGTGTATGGTTGGATTGTGTGGTGTGCACATCCGAGTCTGTTAAGTTTGGTGCAACTTGTAGCATGTGCATCTATGAGCTGCATTTCTAGCAGCGTGTTCTGGGGTTCATCCCCTTGTGTGTATGTGTGTGTGGATCGATTCAGACCCATAGTTGTGTGTGTTATTTTTTTCAGATCCGTGGTTGTTCATGGATCTTTTCAGATCTACATGTGTGTGTGGATCTATCCAGATCCGGGTGTTCGTGTGCATAGAGTGATGCATCTGTTGTAGTGTGTGTGTGTATTGGGGTTTGTTCCCTGTGTGTGTGCAGGCGTCGCCCTGCGTGTGTGTTGGAACTTGGTTCCGTGTGTGTGTGTGAATTTATTCCCATACTGGTTTACCAGTAGTGAAGCCTCATTCAGTTGAGTGAGGGGTGGACGTAGGGAGCCTATCGTGGTCTCGAACCACCTTAAAAATCACATTGTTCATATCTGAATGCCTGTGTGACTATCCATTTCATCTATCTCCATTCACAGGTTTAATTTGGTACTATCACACACTCAATCCAATCAAATTGCTACACACACTTAATTTGTGCACACAATGAGCTAACTTGAGTTTGGTTCTAAAAGTCTTTGTTAATCCTTAATGGTCATTTATTTGATCCTTGGCAGATCTTCATCTTGCCTAATTGTCTTAGGTGTTGTATGTTGACACCCGTTTTTAGCCCACAAGTTACATCATTTCTCTTATTCGTCATTTTTGATGCCCCGAATTATCCGTTGTTTTGAAGCCTTCCTTGGATGGATTTCGAGCCCATTTCATTGTTCTATTCCCTTTGAGTCTTGGAGATTATTATTTCATACAGCTTTGGAGCTTATTCTATCAACTTTCGGCCTTCCAAGTTGGCATACGGCCCATTTAGGTCAACTTCCCTCAAGCATTCGGCCCCCTTTCGCTGTGCAGTCTTAAAAACGATCCTTTTCACCCCCTTCTATTCCCCTATTCAAAATATGCCCTTCATCAAAGTTGTTTTATTTTTTGAGATCTACAGCTTCTTCTTCTATGTCATTGGCTAGTTCTGTACCAATTTCAAGTTATTCACGTTTTTATGACAGATTGCACTGTTCACCTGTGTCCCGATATTTTTCCTCTCTGTTCTTGCCCAAATTTCTCTATCTTCTGATCGTCTTTTCATCTTTCTCTCTTCATAAAAGTTGTTCATTTTTCAGTTATCTACAATTTCTTCTTCTACCACTATTTCTAGTTCTGCACTGTTTTCAAGATATTCTCTGATTTCCAAAGTCGCACGAGCTTGACAGTCAAACCATAAATGGTCAACTGTTGACCGTTACTGTTCACACGGTTCAATGTGGACCGCTTACCATGAGAAACGGTCAACAGTTGACCATCATGAACAGTAACTTTTTATTTTTTATTTTTTATTTTATTTTTATTATGTTTAAAATGTCTAAAAATAGTCTTCTTGAGACCGCTTATGTCAAAAAACGGTCTTTGGAAGACCGTTTATTCATTTTTTGTGCCAAAAGCCTTCCGGTCGCCCCCAGTTGTCAAGCGGTCACCCCATGACCGTTTCTATTCAAATGGCGGTCCTCCCTGGACCGTTTAGTACCAAAAATGGCCGCGCAATAGACTGTTTATATAACAGAGAGTCCAAAAGTTCATGAACTCCGTCTTCTTCACCGCCGAACTCTAAGGTCGAACATGTGCAACGGGGCCTCCTTGTTAAGGCTCTATCTTCTAGAATCCTCCACAAAATTGAGCCCCGTTTATTTTTGTGTCTTTCACTTTGCATTATCTTGAATTTGGTATATGGGGCATGATTTTTAATTGACCATATCTCCTGGAATCTTGGCCGCAAGTTCAGGTTTTACGCATTTCGTGCAACAAAAACTCATGCAGATTAGGTTCCAAAGCCTTCTTTGAAGAGCCATAACTTCCACATCCTTCCACCACAAAGAGTTCCGTTTGTTCCTACGTCTTATCTTGACTATTATCTCGAGAATGATCCAGAGATCTCGAGATTTGGTGGGCTCTATCTCCTGGAATCGTGGGAGAAAGTTGGGAATTTCACCACTTTTCTATAAATAAGTGCCCAGTTCGCCTGGGGGACGGGGGGGCTCTTCTTCGACCTGGGGCGAAGCAATGCCGGATCGTCCACTCAAACCTTTGACCCTATGCTATTGAGGGAAGTATTAGCTTTAATTTTGTTCCTCATTTGCTTCATTTCATCTTCGTTTGCCCTCCTAATTTCGCCTCTACTTCTTGCAAATCATCACAAGTTCTTGAACCTGTGCGGCGGGGCGCCCTTTGTCGGCCCGAGGCGGAGTCATCTGGCATCCTCTTCCTCCTCCATTGGTCCCATCTTGAAGAGGGGAGTATCTTCTTCATTTTTCATCTCTCTGGGCTCTCTATACTCTCTCCAATTTCTTATTCTCTTCTCCTATTTTTCACAAATCACCACAGTTTTTACACTTAGTTATTGCACTGTTTTCTGCACGTTCATGCATTTTTCTCCGTTTTGCACAACATTTTTCTCTCTATTCTTTCCACCAAATTTCGTGATTTCAAATCCTATGCATGCACAACACTCCCACCTTCCTTTTGCACCCATTTATAGGGGTTAAAAATTCTCCCCCGGTGCGTTCTCCCCCATTCTTTCAAGCTATTTCATCACTTCGGGGCATGTGCTACACTATCATATTCTAATAGGTGTTCTTTTATTTTCATGGCTTTGTATTGCAAGAGACTATAAATAGGGCGTGAGGCCCTCTCCCTCTAGCCGACTGGAAGGAGAGGAGGTGTACCCACGATCGATTCCCCGCATCCTTTTAAGCGTGATCTCACGTGGTAGCGGCTTCTTTTCGGGCCGCATCTTCTTCCTCATTTCCCACGGTACATGGTGGATTTGATTTCATTATAGCATCTATTTCCTACTGCTATTCCTTGGGTGGTGATCACAGTTTCTTTTTTTTCTCCATCACCCCTTACCCTTCATTGTCTATATTTCATGTTTTACATGTTCATGTTTATGCGTACATGTTCATAGTTAGGGGGCGGGGTAGATTAATCTACTTACACCTTTTTTGACGATCACGGTGGGACACCTAGTGCCCATCACATTGTATTTTTACTCTCTTGCATGTTGGGTGGGTGTTCATGCATGTTTGGGTAGTCTCCTCCACGTTTTTCCATCATCCTGTCCATTTTCAGGTCTGTCGGGGGTACACGGTCTATCGTAGGGCCGCCTAGACCTTTAAACGGCCTTTACAGGACCGCCCAAACCCTCTGGGGTTATAAATGGTCCTCCCAGGACCGTACAGTACCTGGGCGGTCATCCAGGAGACCGCTTACAGGGTAAAAACGGTCATCCAGAGACCTTTTAGTGGTTCTGGCCGGGTAGGATTTCTGTTCACATGGGCCTTATTCATTTAGACACAACTTTGTCTCCCGACGTCGGATTGGGATGATTCTTGTTACGTTATGTTGTCCTTTGTAATGTCTTTCCATAGATATAAAGTTTGCATCATTTGCATATTTAAAAATTATCTCTATTTTTGTATTTTCTTCATTTAGTTTGCATGCGGTCTGCGCATAGGTTCACGGGGGCATCTTTCTTAGATGATTTAATTGGCCTCCCGAGGTCGGATTACCTTGTTCTTAGGCCCATTGCGTAGACCTTTGTATTATCTTTCCATCCATAGTTCATTTTCATCATTTGGACATCATTTACATATTTAAAAAGTGCCTCCATTTTTGCATGTTTCGCATCTAGTTTGTGGGCATATTCGGGACAGATTCACAGGGGCGTTTTGCTTGCTGATTTAAATTACCTTCCAGGGTCTGTTTTGGCTATTTTTTGGTTCCATTGGGAAGTCTTTTGTATTATCTTCACATCCGTATATTATTTGCATGCAGTATACTTCGTTTGCCTACTTAAATATTGCCTTCATTTTTACATTTTATGCATAAAACTCAGTTGTAGGTCTGGGGGCAAATATGAAGGTACGTTGTTCTTTAATGATTTTTCTTATATTTTAGTGCCTAATTGTCCCTATTTTAGGCTTGGCATCATTGTTATTCATATTGTTTCATATTTTTCATACATTTTTGTGAAGTTTGCATAATTTCGTTATTGTCTTGCTTTGTTAGACTTAGGCTAGAAATTGCATGCACTCCGGTACACATAGGATCATGCATATTGTCATATTGTAGTTACATCCCCCTTGGTAAATGATCCTCTCGCTCCCATATTCCTTGGGCTCGACTAGGTGATCTTATCCGGGACCTCCGTAAGTCCCCGCGAGTCGTGGATTCTCACACGGACGCCGGGCCGGTTGTACCTTTCTACCCTTAGGTTTGCATTTGCATACGTGTAAGGGAATTAACCTTAGTCGAACCCAAAGTTTGGGGACCTTATTCCCTATAGGTTTCCTATTTTGAGAGAACTGACCTTAATTCAAATCATTAAAAGGCCCGTCGAAACTTTGGAAAAATAAAAATTGACGATCATATCAACTTGTTTGATCTTGGTTGAACCCCCTCGCACCCATATTGTTTGTCTGGGCCCGTCCAAGCCCATTTGTGTTATTTTGTGTTGCATCCCCCATCATCCATATAGGTTTCGTTCATAGGCCCATTTAGGCTAGTCCATTCTGTGCGTCTGTTTTGTTTAGGCTTATCATCCTAGGTTCATGTCCTTTATTTTTGAGTCACTCCCCCTCTTTAATTCTCGAGCCCTTTACTTCCCACATTGTATTCCCTTGATTTTTCTTGTATAAAGTCTCCATTTACCCTCATAGAACGTCATTTTTCTCCTGTATATTACCCTTCTTCCTCCCCATCTTCCTATTCCCGCGGGGATTCCTCTTCCCACGCGGGCCCATCTCCTCGTGGCCCTTCTGACCCGCAAGCAAATCTTGTAGCCCACCTATCATCTCTTGCTTGCCAAACGGCCCCGGTCCAGGCCCAAAAATTCATTGCTAATCTTAATGGGTCTTATTATCATAACGGGCCTCCCTCTTCTACTCTTAGTGGGCCCCCTTCCTTTAACGGGCCCTCTTATTCTCTTAATGTGCCCCATGTTTCTGATGGCACAATCGGTCCTTATTCTCATGTTCATGATTTTTCTAAGCCCACATATCATCTTATTCCTGGGATGAGCTTTCCTTCTTCTTAGTCCGGATCTCCTTATCCGGCCCAATATCATCACCCTGGTCCAAATTCACACTCTCTTGCTCAGGCTGGCTTACATCCTTCTCGATCTCTCCCTATCGAGGAGGTGATTGCTCAAACCCAACGCCAGCTTGATGAGCTACAACACCGAATTGATCCCAAAACTTCTTTAAGTGTCCTATTTGCATTCCAAGGTCTTCAGCTTCCACCGCGTTCACAAATTCCCGCATATCGCCGCTATGGTGGAGTCGGTGACCCCCACATGCACTTGAAGGAGTTTTTTTGTGAGTCGGCCCAATTCCGACATGACCAACGCTTGATGACTTATTTATTTGGTCTGTCACTAGAAGGCCCGGCTCGGGATTGGTTCTTTTCATTGCCGCAAGATCAAGTGGTGAATTTTCAAGCCGTTGAAGAGAAGTTTATTCAGCAGTTTCAAGACCAGGTTGGGCCCAGGTATTCCATGGTTGATCTGGCCCATGAGAAGATGAAGCCCGACGAGGAGTTCTCTACCTTCGTCGACTGCTGGCGTCGCTTGGCCGCTCAAGTCCCAGGGCATATCCCGGAAGGAGAGCAAATCAAGATGCTCATCTCTAATGCAACGCACGAGTATCGGTTCATCTTGGCCTTGAATGATATCACCTCATGGCAGCAACTTTATAGCCGAGCCCGCTTCCTCCGTCAACAACTCCTAGTTTCCCTTGACCCCGAGTCTCCTTCACCTTCTGCGCCCACGTATGCCTCCTATCCATCATCTCCCACATATCCTTCCATGAGTCAGCCCTCCACTACATATCCTTCCACAAGTCAGCCTTCTGCTCCCACACACCCATATACCTCCACATATTCTTCCACATATCAACCCTCCACAAGTCAGCCCTCCGCCGTTTCATCTCCGCAAGTGTCCCTCCCTCCGGTCAAGGAAACATTACATCTCGAGCAGGTGGATGCCGTCTACATACCTCCTCGCTCTGCTCCACATATGCCTTCACCTAGTCTCTCCACCAGTTGCCATACGCCTTTGCCTTCACAACCCCCACTTCCCTCCCCACCTCCATCTCCATTACCTTCTCATACCCCTCGGCATCTCCCATGCCCAAAGTGGGCTCCTCGTCCTCCGTTGCCAGTGTTGTGTCTCTGTGGTTTTGATGATAGCAAAGACCATGATGATTCATATGTGTGCATGAAAGACCATGATGATTCATATGTGTGCATGTTAAGATGATTCATATGTGTGTATGTGAAATGTTGATGAAGTATGCATTTGTGAATGTGTGCTTGAGAATGAGATTTCATCATATACACTGTGTGCATATTACTTCCTTATGTGCATGTCATTTCTTTGGGTCTGACATGTTAACAAACACTTGGTCGATGCATTGCATTCTGTCAAACATTTGGTCGATGCATTCAGAAGGTATTGTTGACACCCGTTTTATACCCAATAAGTCGGGTCATCTCCTTATTTATTCAATATGATGCTCTAAGTTATTCACTCTTCATTGAATTCCTTTTAATCAGTTGAAGCCTGTTTTCTGGGTCTCAATTCCTGGATTAGACCTGGTTCCTGGTGGCACTTTGTTCAAGAGCTTGGCAATCCCTCCATTCTATTTTCTTGAAAATCAATGATAATAACGGTCTGGACTAGGCGCGTCATTTCATAATAACGCATGAAGCCTAGGCCGTTACTCTTTGAAGAGTCCCAAGACTTAGGGCCTCGTTGTCCTTTGATAATAACGGTCTACTCTCTAGCCGTTTTTTCCTTATGACGCCCTTTTCCCTGGCCGTTACTTACTTGCAGAGTCCTATTGTTTAGATCTTCTTCCCGTCGATCTTATCCTTTGGATAGGGTTGAAAATGACGGTCATGCCTTGATGCGTTACTTCCAAGTGGCGGTCTATCGTGCAACCGTTACTTCCTTCAGAGAGTCCTGACAGTTCAGGCCTTTTCTCTGCTACTCCGTGGACGAGATAGGGTTTTGGATTGGCGTTATCTCCTTCAATTCTAATCCTCAGGACCTCTCGTTTGTTTCTTTGGACTCTTGTTGATATTATCCTCAAAGATTTGCTAAGGATTATCTCCTTTCTTGGCTGATTTATCTTCAACTCGACCCATGAGTTTTGAAGGTCTATAAATAGAACCTTTGATTTCATAATCAAGGGGGGGAGATTTTTGATTCACGACGAAGTGCTGCCGAACCCAGGAGCCATCTTCATCCAGGAGGAGTTGCTTCCCACGTCCATCCATCTTCCAGTCAAGGGAGTACTTTTGTTTTTGATCTTTCAAGTTCATCTTTGCATGCTTGAGTTCTTCCTTGGTCTTTTTAAACAGAGCATTGTCCCTCCTCCTCCTCCACGTTTTTTTCACTGTTGTTTTAAGCATACAAACATCCTCCCAACTTTTGAAAACGCCCAGAGGGGTTAAAAAACCAAAACTCCCCGGTAATTCCCTCTCCTTTTGATGTTCTTAAGTTCTTTAAGAATTGATGCTATGCTTGTGAAGAGGGTTGATTGAGGTTGTCTTGTCTTGTCTTTCTATTTCTTTGGCAGGTTTACAGGTTCATTAGCACGAGGCCCAAGTCTTCTAGCCGGCTGGAAGAGTTGGAGTTAAAAGAATTCAAGCTTTACTACTGCAGGTTGTCTGACGGTCTGGTTTAGGAGCGTCACTCTATTCTGGCGGTCTAGGGTGGGACCGTTATTTATAAGCGACGCACGGGTCTCTGGCCGTCACTTTCAAGCTGATCTGCAGGCTTTCTTTGGTTTTCTCTCCCGTGGGCGGGTGCTTCATCCTCCTATTTCCAAGGTATATTCGAGTCTTTGACTTGTGTTTACTTTGGTGGCGATCACATCTTTCCTTAGTGCTGGGCAATAGCTATTTCCTTCATCACATCTTTATTTCCTTGCTTGTTCCACCCCTAGTGGTGTGTTTTTATTTACTCCTTGCTCCACGCCCCGGCGTGTGTTTTTCCTTTTCCTTAGCGTAATTTGATTGAGATAGCATGCCCATGCTAGAGCTAGCTATGATTGCCTAGGTTCATGTTCACATGTTCATAGGTTTGAGCAGATCTTTGATTGCTTGTTTGTCATCTTGCCATATTACTTAGCAGACCTCAAAAGTAAGATCAAAGATAGGCAAACAAACGATCAACAGATAATTTTTTGGCGATCACGGTGGGACAACTAGTGCCAATCGTGCTTCTGATTCTTGTTTAAACTTGCCATCATCCGTTTGTTCAGTTGTCTTTTGATCCCTTTGTTATTGCCCGTCTTTCTGGTTTTCTGAATCATAAGACGGCCCTGTCTCGGCGCGTTACAGTGGTGTGACGCAGGGACATCAGGCCGTCGCTTGTGTTTTGTGGTGTGAGCTTTCACGGGTTTTCCTGTTACTTCAGTTTGTTTTTGGTCCCCTGGCTATTACGACGGTCCGGAACCCCTGCGTTACATTATTTATGGCGGTCTGGTCTCCGACCGTTATTTCTCTCTGACGCAGTGGCCTTCGTCCGTCACTCTCCTGGCAGGTACGCATCCGAGGTGCATTTATTTCCGCAGTTTTTGGCTGTGATTTGTTGCTTGGATGCTGTTTGATTTCTGCCATCATTCTGTTCATAGCTTGATATCATTATGTGCACTCTTGTTTGCTAGATTCTAGGCTAGACTTTGCATGCACTCCGGTGCACATAGGGTCATCCATCTTTTCATATATTAGACTGCATTTTCCTACCTTGTTGTGAAGACCTCTCGCCTCCATATTCCTTGGGGCCGACTAGGAAATCACAGCAGGGACCTCCATAAGTCCCCGCGAGCCGTGGATTCCCACACGGACGCCGGGCTGGTTGTACCTTTTCCCCCCTTTTTTTTGTCTAGGGTTGCATAAGTGAAGGAGAGGTCACACTTAAGGTTAAGCCAAGTCCATATCCACCTCCTATTAGGAACCCATTTGGAGAAAGCACACATCAATCAATTCCCTAAAGTTCCAAAGGAGAAACCATAAAGAAATTTTGTTTGCATCATCTTAAGCAACTTGGTTGGTTGTTGAGTGTCTTCATTCCCTTTCACTTATATCTTGGTCTGAATCACCTAGGGGCGATTGCTCATCGTGTGTTTGTGGTGTTCTTTGTTTTGCATTACCAAGGTTGTCCGTTGCATGTGGAGTTGTTTTCGTTCGTCCGAATCATATCCACGAGTCGCTTCCTCCTTCACATTCTATTCCAATCCCCTCTTCGACTCTACCATGGCATCTTGCAATCCTCCTCGCTCCCAAGAGGATTCCCTTCCTCAAGGGCTCCTTGAGAACCCCCCGAGGGTTATTTCTTTCTCCGCCGGAGAGGGGATCGTCCCTCTCTCATCCTCCACTCCCATGGAAGGTGGTCAGGTCATCCCTTCTTCATCCACTCCTTCCGCAGGCTCTGTTCTCCATATGATGGCCCAGTTGGATCCGACCCAGCTCCGGGTCCTCTATCAGGCCATGCAAGGGTCCAATCCTCCTCCCTCCGCTACCGTCCAGGGGCACTCTAATTCTTCCATTATTGGGCCGTCTGTTCAGCCCACCACGATTGAGCTCACCCCGGTCCAGCCCCGGACCATCACCTTTGCTGGCACAGAGATGGGTCAATCCTCCAATTCGACCCATCAATCTTTTGATAAGGGGAAATCACCTATCCCCTCTCTTCCGGTGGATT
Source organism: Amorphophallus konjac (assembly GCA_022559845.1). Lineage (NCBI taxonomy): Eukaryota > Viridiplantae > Streptophyta > Magnoliopsida > Alismatales > Araceae > Amorphophallus > Amorphophallus konjac. Next base: position 312,122,100 of record CM040119.1, on the reverse strand, counting down.
ATCACTCCTCTGCTCCGGCGGCTCCACAGGTCCTTGTCGGCCCATCCGATTTCTTGCCCCAACAGCACGGGGTGGCCCAATTTCACTCCAATCCGGGTCTGTCTCAAGCCCAGTATTCTTCTTACGGCCCCCCTAATTCCACTAGTTATCCTTCAGCTCCTTCCTATGGGCTCCCGCCCTCGGCAACCGCCATTCCTCCCAATCACCAGGCGCAATCAACTCCCTTCACTGCCCTTGCTCCCTCTCGAGAGCAGGATTTGCTTAATAAGTGGGCCACCATGCAGCAACAACTTGATTTTCTTCAGAAGAAGGTGGGCCCACAATCCTTGGCTGATATTCCCGTCCCAAGCTTCCAGAACATCCGTTTCCCTCCACAGTCTGAGCTCCCCAACTACCGTAAGTATGATGGGAACAGCAATCCCTTCATCCATGTGAGGGATTTTCTGTATGAATCGGCGCAGTTCCAATATGATGATCGCCTTATGGCGTACCTATTCCGCCGATCATTAGATGGCGTTGCTCTGGAATGGTTTTATTCTCTGCCCCTAGAAGAGGCCGAGAGCTTCAAATTGGTCAAGGACAAGTTTATTCAGCGGTTTCAAGACCGGGTTGGCCCGGAATATTCATTCACAGATCTGGTGGCCGAGAAAATGAAGTCGGATGAGGAATTCGCAACTTATGCAGATAGATGGAGGCAGATGGCCGCCAGGGTGCCCGGCCATATTCCAGAGGAAGAAAAAGTTAAGCTGCTGATTTCAAATGCTACGCCCACCTTCAAGAACATCCTGGCAATGAACGATATAGCCAATATGCATCAACTGTATAGCCGGGCGCGATTTATACAAACTCAGTTTAAGGACTCCCCTATCCATTCTCTTTTCGAAAACCAAAAGCCCAAGTACCATAAGAAACCACAGGGGCCGGTTACCGAAGGAGTCCAGACAAATGAGCAAGTACAAGCTGTTGCTTTTCCCTACCAAGCCGCACCATTCCGCTACAACCAAAGCCCCCGCAATCCGCAAAACTCCGCTCCGCAACACTTTCAAAACACTCCACAAAACCCTCCGCCTACCTTCACCATCCCGCAAAACACCTTCACCGCACCACAACAACCACCACCATCACCACAATACCATAACGTCCCTCCACCCGGCGGCTACAACAATAATAATCCCAACAGCAAGCGCCCGGCTCCTAGAAGAGCCCAGTATCCTCCATTGCCAGAGACACTTACAGACATATTCTCAGCGCTCATGGCAGTAAATGCAATTCAACTTCCTCCAGAAAAGACTGTCTGGAATCCAGCTGTGGACCAAACCAAGTATTGCATGTTCCACCGGCAGCCAGGTCACACTATAGAAGCATGTTTTCACTTCCGAGATCTCGTGTACGACTTACACGAAGCACAGAGAATAGACTGGGCCGAGATGCATAGGGCCATTATGGAGATCAAAGAAAAGAGAAGGCAGCCGCAGGGGCAGCAAGTGCAGCAACATCTAGCACCGCAGCCGCAGCAGCCGCCACAACTGCAGCCACCACAGCAAGTGCAAGATCTGGGTATCCATCAGAATCCGATGCCGAACCACCAACCCGCTCCTCCGCAACAGCCGCAAGCGCCAGCACAGGTTAATGTAGTCCAACCACCGGCCTCCAACACTGCGTGGTCATTTGATGATGATGGCACCGCGCCACAGGTCATGGCCTTCCACCACAAACCTTCCTTCATCCTCCCTACACAACCAACACCCTCTCCGCTCATCCCACCATTCACACCCGCTCCACTAAATCCGCTCACCACCCCGTCGTATCCTTCGCCAACCTCCATCACCGTCATCACACCACCATCCAATCCCGCACCTATCCTTACCCATCCGTTCACCCTGCCTTCACCAGCATCCACATCCATCACCACCCTACCACCCACCAATCCTTCACCTATCATCCGCGCATCCCCCATTAACTTCACCAACCCTCCGCTTTACCAAACTGCCTCCCCCACGCCACCTATTCCACTCATTCGCCCCGCAGGGCCCATCATACTATCCCCCGATGCCGCGGCAAATTGTGCTCTGAGGAGTGGGAAGATGTTCCATCGGAGCTACGTCACTACTAGCAATCCCCAGCCTTCCCAACATGTGGCCGAGCAAGAAGAAGCCGAACCATTACCAGGGACTCAATATGATTTACTGCATCATCTAGATCGGGTACCCGCCAAGATATCTGTGCTGGAGTTAATCAAGAGGTCCACTCTCCATCAAGATGCACTGAGGGATTTTTTACAGAAGGTCATGGTTAGTGAAGACATGGCAGTCGACAGTCTACCAACGGCACTAGCAACTATCTCTAAAGGGCCGGCAATCACATTCTCTGAGACCGAGCTTGCACCTCCGGGGGCTCGTCAAATGCCACTCTGCATAACAATTACTTTGAACAAAGTCGACGTTGAAGCAGCCTTGGTCGACACTGGGGCCTCAATTAATGTCTGTCCCCTCAGCACTCTCCGAGCCTGCAATATATCTGAGGAGTTACTACGGTCTACCCCCACCACTATAGCAGCATACGACAACTCAAGGCGGGCATGTCACGGGGTAGTCACTATTCAGGCTGAGCTCGGGCCTCTGTCCATGGCTATAGAATTCTATGTACTTGACATCGACCCTATGTTCAAAGCCATCTTGGGTCGTCCCTGGATCGACACACTTGGCGCCGTGCCCTCCACCGCGCACCAATGCATCAAATTCCCTTTTCAAGGGAGGGTCGTCAAAGTTAAAAGTTTATCCACGGTACAGTCAGTGAAGGCCATTTCTGAACAGATTCTTCCTACTCTCTGGCCAAGCAGCAGGCCCGTGCTATCAGTGCTAGACCTAAACTTTCCTTGGGCGTACACCACTCCTAAGCCCGTCACTACCCCAGTCAATATCAAGGCAAAGCCGCAGATTCGAGATTCAAAGGGGTGGAACATTATATTGAAACTGGGCTATCAACCGGGGAGAGGTCTCGGTGCACAGCTGCAAGGGATGACCAAGCCCATACCAAAAGGAAGAAAAATGGGCAGACGAGGTCTCGGTTACAAGGAGACAGCATTATCAATGATGGGTGACTCTGGGCCGCTTACCTGGGATTACCGTCAGCATTTTGTCAGAGGCCCCCCACAGCCGGGCACGTTAGCTGCGAAGCCAGTCCAGTCAGAAACCGACACGGTTTGTCCAGTCACCAGTCCACCCCCGTTGCCAAGGGGGCTAAATGACGATGTGATCGACTACAGCTGGGCCCTCCAGGGGCTGTTTTGTGAAAGAGGCAGCCAGAAGCCACAGAAGGGTCAGCTTATGCGGTGGAGGCCAAAGAAGCAGCCTAGTGATAATTCAAAGAAAGAAGGGAACTCGCTGATTGCTCTTTCTCTATCTCCCTCTCATTTTCAGTGCATGATCCAGTTAAAGGGGTTCATACCCCGTCCTCCTCCGATTATGATCAATCCATCCTTCAGTGATCCATTTCAGACTCTAATCAATCCTCCTGCTTATAGGCCTTACTGCCCCATTAATCTGCCTGCTTTCCCCATCCCTCCGTCATTTAAATCTCAAATCTACAAGATGTGGGGTTCCTCCTCTTGTGATCTTTTCTTTAATTGCATCTTTCCTGAGCTGTTCCCTATACAGCTCCTGCTTCCTCCATCGTGCTGCATGGTCTCCACTGATCTCAAAAAAAAAAAAACGTCAAATTTAAAACGGAGATTTCAGTGGAAGATTATGCTATCCTATCTCCATCCTCCTCGTCCCAGGGGCACGGGTCCCCTGCTCCTTCCCTTCCATTAGGCTTCCTCTCTCCTAGGTCAGAGTTAGGGTCTAGCGAGTCTGGAGAAGTAGAGTCTGTTAGGTCTAGAGAAGTAGGGTCTTGTTCTAGGTCGTCCAACCCTTCCCCTCCTGAGCCGCGCTCGCTTGCGCATCCTCCCCGATCTATTCCCGATAGGTTCTTGCAAGATTTAGCTCAGCGGTGTCGTGCTCTTTTGAAGTGCCCAGAATTCGCCGCCACAACAATTGCAATTGAAGATGAAGAAGAAATAGAAGGGGTGTGGAGCGATGATGGATTAGGCGTCTATGAAGTGCTGGATGAGAAGGACCCAATTGATGAAGACAGCGATGTAGAGGACACTGCCGACTTATATACCAAGGGACTAAGAAGATTCGACCAGCCGTCGACGGCAGTGGATGAACCTACCAAGGAAATTAACTTGGGAACAGAAGAAGATCCAAGGCCCATCAATATTTCAGCTAATCTCCCTCCACAGGTAGAAGAGGATCTAATAAAGGTACTGAGGGAGTATAGCGATTCTTTCGCCTGGTCTTATGAGGACATGCCAGGTCTTGACCCCTCCTTAGTGGAACACCGACTCGTGCTTAAACCAGGGGCAACACCTGTTAAACAAAGGTCGAGAAGATTTCACCCCCACATGGCCTTGCGGATTAAGGAAGAGGTCGACAAGCTTTACAAGGCCAAGTTCGTCAGAGTAGTTTTATATCCTCAGTGGGTGGCAAACATAGTCCCTGTTCTCAAAAAGGATGGCAAAGTGCGCATATGTATTGATTTCAGGGATCTAAACAAAGCATGTCCCAAAGATGATTTCCCGCTACCTCATATAGACGTCCTTGTTGATAACACTGCCGGGTACGAAGCTCTATCATTTATGGATGGGTACTCGGGCTATAATCAGATCCGTCTCGCTCCTGAAGATCAAGAGAAAACTTCCTTCACCACGCCCTGGGGCACATACTGCTATGTAGTTATGCCTTTTGGATTAAAGAACGCAGGCGCCACCTATCAAAGGGCGATGATGGCTATCTTCCACGACATGATGCACGTCTATATGGAAGCTTATGTGGATGACATCTTGGTGAAGTCAAGATCGAAAGAAGAGCACCCCTCTATTTTGGCTAAGGTGCTGCAGAGAGCCAGGGAGTACAAGCTAAAGATGAATCCGAAGAAGTGTGTATTCGGAGTCTCCTCGGGGAAGCTGCTAGGTTTCATAGTGAGCAAACGGGGGATCCAGATTGATCCTAACAAAGCACAGGCCGTCATGGATATGCCTCCGCCAAAGAACATTACGGAACTTCGAGGACTGATTGGTAGGTTGCAATTCATTAGAAGATTCATATCCCAGCATTCTCAAAGGTGCCGTCCGTTTTATGAATTGCTCAAGGCGGGGGTCAAGTTCGAATGGAATCAAGATTGTCAAAAGGCCTATGAGGACCTCAAGGAATATCTATCCAATCCCCCGGTTTTGCAACCTCCTGTCCCTGGGAAACCCCTGATCCTATACATCTCGGTCATTGAGGACTCCCTAGGGGCGGTTTTAGCACAAGTGGATGACGAAGGAAAAGAGCGGGCTGCGTACTATCTTTCTCGGCTATTTAATCCAGCCGAATCTAAGTACACCGCTATGGAGAAGACTTGTGCCGCCTTAGTATGGGTAGTTCAGAAGCTTAAACATTACTTTCTCGCTCACCCGGTTAGGCTGATCTCTAGAATGGACCCGATCCGTTATCTCTTAGAAAAGCCCGTTCTTTCTAGTAGGTTAGCTCGTTGGCAGAGCTTCTTATCTCAATTCGATATCACCTTTGTCGTTCAGAAGGCAGTCAAAGGATATGCCATTGCTGAGCATCTTGCACATCTCCCTATTCCTCACACCGACTCTATTCAGGACGATTTCCCTGATGAGCATCTCTCTGTCCTTTCTCAGCATCCCTTCTGGTCTCTGCACTTTGACGGTGCGCTTAACTCACAGGGCCAAGGGATCGGTGCTGTCCTGCTTACTCCTGAGGGAGTGACCATCCCCTTTGCTTACCAACTTCGATTTCCTGCTACCAACAACATCGCTGAATATGAGGCTCTCCTGGCCGGCTTGAAGCACGCCTATCTCTTAGGCGCGCGTTATTTAAACATCATAGGAGACTCTCAGCTCGTCTTACGGCAAGTTCTGGCCACTTACCGTACCCGTGACCCCAAACTCAAGCCCTATCAAGATCTGGTCACGCTCATCGCTAAGCGGTTCCGCAAGCTAATCTATATCCATACTCCCCGTTCGCTGAACATTCTGGCAGATGCATTAGCATCTCTGGCCTCCTCCTTATCCTTCCCTCTCAGTCGTAGTACTGAGACTGTCGTCGTCCAGAGGATGGACGTACCCTCTATCCAGGACCCTTGGTTCACCAACCTTGGGAGGTCTGCAGAAGTGAGAGCTGAGAAGGAAGATCTCAAGGAGGTATCATTGGCAGAACTAGAGGAAATTTTGGATGAGGAAGAATTGCCTTGGTACCATGAAATCGAGTTATTTTGCAAAGAAGGGACATTCCCAGAAGGGGCAAGAGCTGAGCAGCGCAAAGCGATAAGAAGAGCCGCCGCAAAATACACTATCATTGCAGGAGAACTGTACAGGCGCGCTACTAACGGAATGCTCATGAGATGCCTAGATGACCTGGAAGCTTGGAAAGTAGCGGAAGCAGCACATTCCAGCGAGTGTGGAGGTCATGTCAATGGCCAGGCTCTAGCGAAGAAAATCTTAGGCAGGGTTACTATTGGCCCACTCTAGAGGAAGACTGCTCCCTCTATGTCCGGAGGTGTCTTAAATGCCAACTCCACGCTGATAAAATTCACTCTCCAGCTTCATCTCTTCATCCTATGACCGCTCCTTGGCCATTCTCTATGTGGGCTTTCGACGTCGTCGGCCCACTCGGTGATCCTAATTCTCAGATCAAGCAGAAATCCTTCATTCTCACAGCCACTGAGTACTTCACCAAATGGGCCGAAGCCGAAGCATACGCAGAGATCAAAGCTACAACAGTGTGCCGCTTCATCATGAAGAATATCATCTCGCGATTCGGAGTACCAAGCAGCATCATCACCGACAACGGACCCCAGTTCGTCTCCCAGGAGCTTAAAGACCTCTGTAAGAAGTTCAGAATTACATTACATCATTCATCACCATATTACCCTCAAGGCAATGGTCAAGCCGAAGCCACTAATAAAACTCTTCTTAAAATCATTAAGAAAACGTGTGAAGCACATAAGTTTTCTGATTGGCCTGAAAGATTGGTGGAAGCTCTGTGGGCTTACCGCACCTCCGTCCGTACTCCTACGGGACAAACTCCCTACTCTCTAACCTACGGGATGGAGGCGGTGCTCCCATATGAGATCTTAATCCCTTCACTCAGAGTACAGCTCGATAAGGAACTTAATCTCGATGAACGTCGAGAGGCGTTGCTCGTCCAACTGGAACTCCTAGATGAGAAGAGGATGAATGCGGCCGATCACGTATCTGTTTATCAAAAGAGAGTTTCGCGTTATTTTCAAAAGAAGGTAATTGAACGAAAATTTTGCAAGGGTGAAATGGTTTTGAAACGCAAATTCATTCGGTCTGCAGGTCCTAGGTCTAAATTGCAACCTAACTGGGAAGGACCGTTTGTAATAAAAGAAGCTTATTCAGGGAATGCCTATCGTCTAATCAACGCGGAAGGTGAGGAGCTCTCTCACCCGTGGAATGGATTGTATCTTAAGCGTTTCTTTCCTTGAACAAATCTAAACTATGTGCTTTCTGGCAATAAGAAATGCCTCCTATCTTCAAAAGAGAGTCTCGAGTAAGGCAAACACACACTACACGACGCCCCTGGTCGGGTTCTTTGCTTAAAAAAAGACACTGTTTTTCCTCGGCCATGCTTCGGGGGAAAGTCAAAGTCTCTGTACGTTTCATTCTTCGGCTGAATCCAGAGGCAAGGAGTGAATAAGAAGGAGACAACCGATCCAAACTCCCTAACGAGAGGAGGTCTCAAATAGGGGCAAGTCCGTTATGACCTGACTCCACAAGAAAGTAAAGAAAAGAAGAGAAAAAGGAGTGTTCTTTACCACAAAATCAAAAGCATCATCTCAAGGTCTGTAAATGAATTCTCAAAAGCTCCAAAAGAAAAGGATTAGGCATGACAAGAGTGGCAGTACAGTTCCCCGCGGGACGTTATGAGCCCGGTCGCATGCATGCCTAAGTGGACAAGGGTTCGATGGCGGACATAAAAAGCCCCGGCGCAACAGACCGAATCTCTATTAAAGTTGTACGGTGAGGGAATCAAGTTCTAAAAACTTCTATGACTGGCCTAAGCTTACCCCCATATTCTTTTTTTCCTTTTAGGACTGAAACAAGTACCCTGGGTACAGCTTTGGTAAAAACACCGTCACAATGACCAGATCTCGGCCGGGGGTTGTCACGCTATATACACACCGATCTCGGGACTCAAGCTAAAAGTATGGGAGGTCTCGTATTGCTAGAGAGGCACTGATGTTTTCAAAATCCAAAAACAATCAAATATGTTTTCAAAATCCAAAAAAAACAATCAAATATGTTTCAAAATCCAAAAAAAACAATCAAATACGTTTCAAAATCCAAAAAACAATCAAATATATCTCGAAAACCAAAAAATCAAATATTTCAAACATCCAAACAAATCAAATATTTTTTCAAAAAGAAAAAAAAATCAAAAAAAAAATCAAAAGCATTCAACATTTCCATCATTCGCATAACATGCATCGCATTTTATTTACGTTTTCGCCTATTTTAATAAGGCTCCACCCCTTGACCAAATATCAAGAAACGGTCGTTATCTAACCTGCCTCGAGGCAAGGGGTTGAGTCTAAGGACGGATCTAACATGTTTCATGTCTAAGTGTGTGCAGAGTACAGGGGCAAGCCCAAAGGTAAAAAAAACTCACAACTATGCAGGTTCAGGTGTGTAACGCGCCAGCATCAGACCGTTACATTCGTTTAACGGGTCCCCCTCGGACCGTCACTTCCTTCAGGCACGGGCTTTCTTCTTTTCGTTAAACCATCATCATGACGGTCTGAGAACATACCGTTACTTTCAAATAACGGCCCAAGATCCATCCGTCGCATCCTTCAGAGAATGAGTTCTTACTACTTCCATTCTGACGGCCTACTCCGGACCGTCGTATAATAATAACGGCCCAAAGGGTATCCGTTACTCCCCCCAGAAACTCTGTTTATTCATATCGGTCTAATCTTCCAAAGCACACAACTCAGGTTCTTTCAATTAAGGCAATCTCATCTTATTCAAGCAAGTTTAGTAAAGTATAAGTCGTGATAAATCAAATTCTGAAATGGCAATCTAATAACATCTTTTACAAGCAAAAGGAATCAAGATACATTCGACTTCTTATCCGCAAGAGCGCGGATTCTTCTTAACTCTTTCAAGTAATCTCGGCGTGTGTCGTCGTTCTCTTCAACTTCTGCTTGCCACGGACGCACCTTGCTGATCTCCCACATGGTTAGTGCGTTCCGGATCGCTCTTTCATCTTCCTCGGTCCCCATCTTCCTAGGTAAAAGGGGAGGGTAGTGTGATAGTGCAGAAACGCTGATTCGAGGTAATCCGATCTGAAGATGGCATCGGTGCGGGTTGTAGATCGCCATGGTAGTGTTCCCTACTAGCTGGAGGTCGAGGCCTTGGCGCCGCTGTATTTTAAGAAGGGCACTTCGGAGGACTCTTGGTCGCATGATGAACTTGTCCATTGGTAAAGTGTTGAAGAAGAGGCGCCATTCATCCCGAGTTTTCTTATCCGCTGTCTTGCATTCAACCTGAGGAGAATATCCAAAAGCCCCTCCAATGAAGAAGAGAGGATGGCTCCCGAAGATCCGGCTCGCCGAAGTTATATCTTCCTTAGGAAGGAATTTGATTCTCACTCCTATCCAACACTCAAGGAGTATCATGGAACCGAACAAAGGCCCTCCAAGGCAAGCCGAGCTTAGTCCTTCATAGAGGTATGAGAGGACCGCTTGAGAAATAGACATACCCCGCCACAGTCCACTAATAATGCTAAGATTTTGGATATCTAAGAGGTGGTCGGTCGTGGAGAAAAGGAAGACCCCGCACAAGCAAACCGCCACCGCCTTGGCTATTGCTTCGTGTCTCTCCCACTTATTTTTACAGTGAGACACTATCCATTGTGCTATAGGGATCAAGTGAATGTGGCGCGGGCTGATCATGGTCCGCACGTCCTTTGGGTTATGAATGAAGTCGCTTAAGATCAAGGACGGATCAATAGGTTCTATTGTATAGCAAACCCGATCCTCATCCCCCGCCTTAGTCTTAGGAAGGGCTAGGTAGGTCTCTACCTCCTCCAATAGGACGGTTGCTTCAAATGAGGGGAAGATAAAGGTATGAGTTTGTGGGTGCCATAGTTCCACTAGGGCTGAAAGGCATGGCCAATCCAAAGACAATTTCTGGAAGTTTTTGCCTAGAACCAAGAGGGGTTGGAGGTGCCATGCTTTGAGGATTGATACCACCTCTAAAGGGAGTGCCTTTACCATGGGAGCCACCCACTTCAGGTTGGAATAACACCTTGGGCCAGGAAGAGGCTTGAAGAAGAAAAGAAGAAGGAAAGTTACGAAGAAAATTAAAGTGCAGCAAAAAAAAAAAATCTGAACTTTAGATGAAGTCATGCAAGCTTACCACCCTTTGGACATTAGAGCTTAGATGCTTGGGGATCGAGGACAGCCGTTGAAGCTCCCCATGTTCCCTCCTTGCAGCCTTAGGGCCGGTGTAGATCTTCTCTGCCATAGCCGCCATCTCGAAGCATCTCTTCATCTTGATTTCTGCTTGATTAGGGAGAATTCTTCAACCCTAGAACGGAGTTTTTTTTGTGCAAACTGCGATTTTGGGTAAGTTTCCCAAGTTGCTGGGGCTTTTTATTAACTTTGGAAGGATAAGATTGGAGTTGGGAGGCTTTATCTGAAATTTGGATAAGTTCTAGCAAGAGATTAAGTGGCTGAACCTCGGACTCTAAGCTCTCACGGCCGAATCCGTTTTTGGAAACGACCCAGACTCTGACGGTCTGTCGTAGGGCCGTTACTTCACTCTGGCGCGCCTACCCTGGGCCGTCACTTTTTCTGTGGGTTGGGTTTTTCTTAAAACATGTTCTGTGGCTGTTTACGGTCCGGTCTCAGACCGTCGCCTTTCAACGGACGAACCCTAATCCGTTATATCCTTCAAATCGCTCAAGTCTCTCTCTTCTGGGCTGAACGCCATGTAACGGTCAGGTTAGGACCGTCGTTTCGTTATGACGCGTCTCCTTCAGGCCGTCGCATTTTCTGCGAGTAGTTCTAAAACCATGTTCTGCCATGAATAACGGTCCGGTCTAGGGCCGTTGTTTTCTTTTAACGCTCCTACCATGGGCCGCTATTTCTTCTGCAGCCCGGCTATCAGAATAAGATGTTTCATGAATGACGGCCTAAGGTAGGCGCGTCATTTGATTATGACGGTCCAAGACCAGACCGTCATTTCCTCTGCTACTAAATTCAGGCAGTTAGTCTATTCTTTGCCTAGACCTGGTGGTCTTTCACATCTGTACACCACACCTTCTCCACACAAGCATTCATTCACACATACACATCCATCATGCGTACTTTCAATCACTCATTCATTCATACATCCACATAAAAAGTCAACAAAAATTTCATTTTCATAAAAGGGCATGTACAAGTGGTAAGAAAAGCATAAAAGTACATCATTCGGCCGGCTTATCAGTCGGGCCGCCCTCATCCTCTCCACCCTCGGGTTTCCTGGGTAGCGGTGCTATGGAAGCACTCTCCTCCTGCTGTCCTCTCTCTGCCCTCTCATTTCTCTGTTGGCCGGCGGAACTAACTAAGAAATCCCCAACCGAGCCACTAGGGGCAGCACTCCTATGAGCCCCGCTCCGGGAAGAACTCCGCTCTGGTGCCCGGCCTAGCATCCGGACCGTCTGCTCCATGGTCTGCAGCCTAATCTTCAGTGTGAAGATCTGGCGTCGCGTCTCCCGTGCCTCGGTCCGGTAGCGATCAAGATCCGCAGTCCCAAGGCGAAGGTCCTTCACCTCGGCCTGTGCTCGTGCTAAATCTGCTCGAAGTCGCTCCATCTCCACATCGTCCACATGACGAGGGGTCTCCGCTCTCAGTCGGGCTAGCTCTGCCCGCACGAGCTCCGTCTCTGCTCGAGCTCGATCAGTCTCGGCCCGGCTCCTCTCTACCTCTGCCCTCGCCTGGGTGGCCTCCGCCACTGCCGCTGCTAGCTCTATCGCCTGTAGATTGCATTTGCATTGCATATAGGTTAGTCATATAAATTTAATTAGCATAAGCATAATCATAAAGCATGTAGGTATCTTACCCGCTCCGCGAGGGTGGCCTCCGCCTCCTCGGCCCGGGCAATTGCCCGAGCAAAGTCAGCATCTCGCCCAACCCTGTCTCCCGCAGGCTGCGAGGACGACGATGGGGCGTCTGGTCCTGCTCGCTGAGCTCCCTCTGCTCGCTGCATTGTCATAGCCGAAGCATTAGCATCATGCATAATCATAGTCATATCATAAGCATTTAGAGTCTCACCAGGAGCTCCAGCGCCGTCCTATACTCATCCCGCTGCAGGATAGTAGAGTGGAGTAATCCCTCTAGCTCCGCTATCCGCCCTTCAGGATCGAGCTGCATATAGAAAACATAGGCCAGCACATCACATCCACATTTCATCATATAAAAGAGAGTTTTTAGTTTAGAATTGCATACCGGTCGTCGGGTACCTCGGTATACTCGGTCGCCGTAGTGTCGAGCGAAGGCCTTCAGGTAGGCCTCGTCGCTCTCTGCCCGCTCCTTCACGGCCCTGCCTCGCTGCCTCCAGTCGAGGACGTACTTTGCCTTCCGGGCGCGCCAATCCACGCTCCCGCTAATGCCCCTCGCCGACTTTCCTGGGCGATCATCGTTGCGGTGTGGAAAGGTCACCTCGGGCTGGTGTAGTCCCCGAGTCCGCAGGATCAGCCTGTAGTGAAGAGGCTCGATGATATGGATGCAATGCAACCATATGTCTCGCCCCCGGTACGATAAGGACGCCTCCACCCACGGCTGTCCTGTGTAGCCCTCGCTGCGGTACGGGGTCCATCTCACCTGAAAGCATTTCATTCATTTGTCAGCATTTGTCAGCATATAGAAGCATATAGAAATCATTTTGAGTCTCGGGCTTACCGATGTGTGTGGGTAGGAGTCCAGGTCCTCCTGGATCGTCCGGGTCAATCTAAGGATCGATCCCGTGTCCCTCGCCACCGACCATCGCCTCGCGATTGGTATGAGGCCGGGATGGAGTAATACACCTCTCCCAATGCCCGGGAGGTACATGTAGCTCCAGATCTGCATTTAGAAGTCAAGTCAGTTACATAAATCATCAATCATAGCATACATCATGGCATATTAAAAAGCATTTAAGCGCATTTTTACCTGTAGGAAGGGCGAGAAGCCTCCCAGCATCGTCAGTCGGTCCGTGGTGCTCAACGAGTTAATCAGGAAGGCCAAGACCGCTGCTCCCCAGGCATATTTCCTCACTCTGCTCAGATCCTCTATCAGCGGCAGCAGTTTGCAGCTGATGACATCCGCCCGAGTCGCGAACAGGAGCTTCCCGAACAGCAGCATCAGGAAGCGTCTCAGCACTCGATCTCCCTCCTCTCCTGCCTCTGTCGCCACGCGAGGGCGCACCTGGTCAATCACTCTGCCCAGATGCTCCTCGGGCAGTTCCCCCACGGCAATCGCTGCCCCTCTCAGCCCCAAACTCTCCTGCAGCACCGATCTCGAAAGCTGGGATGAAGACTGGCCCGGCCTGATCAGGTCCAACCCCAGTAGCTGCTGCGCTATCTCCCGATAGTCGCCGTATGTCCATCCCGTCACCGCGGAGCCATGGACCCTCAGTCCTGTAATCCTCGCCATGTCTTCTAGCGTGGGGATCATGTGGCCCCACGGGAAGATGAACGCCCTGCTAACTGGGTCCCACCTCTCGTGCAAAGCATACAGCAACGGCGTATCCATCCGGATCACCTCGATGCTGAGCATCTCGGCGAAACCCATCTCTGCGAGTCTGTCTCTCTGGTAATCGGGCAGTGCCTGGTACACCGCCCGAATCTGCAGCCATGAGATCCTCGATCTCCTCTTTCCCTGCATTGCATATTAGAGCACTAATTAGTCCATTTGCATCATATAGACATTGCATAAACATTAAATATCGAAAAGAAAAACAAAAATTTGAAAATTGAAAACCCTAAAAAGAGTTTGGAACCCTGGCAGAAGTAACGGCCCTGGGATAGGGCGTTACTTGTCTCTGACGGCCTTATCCTGAAGCGTCAGAGAAGTGACGGTCGCTGGCGGGACCGTCACTTAGTCTGCCAGTAGGGAATTTCTCCCCTGCATCCCCATGATTTCTCACTTTGGCCAAATGGCCTACAAGTGTTCCTAGTGGGTTCATAGACCCATTTCTACCCTTATCCCCCACATGCATTCATAAATAAAAACATAAAAATCAAAAATTTAAAAATTGGGGCGGAGGGCCTACCTCATGGTCGAGGACCTTCCTCTTCTTCTGCTCTGGTTCCTTGGGCTCCTCTGCACCCAAGGAGGCTTCGGTTGGTTCTTCCACGACCGTAGGGACCTCCTCCTCTTCCCTTGGCTCCCTTCCCCTTGGTTCTTCCTCCACGGGCGGTGGGGTGATCTCTCGTTCGAGCCGGCGGTGGAACCGCCTTATGGCCATCTTCTTTCCTCTCCCTCTCTTCTGAGGTGGTGGCTGCGGTGCCTCGTCGCCGGCCATTGGAGGGTGGAGATGGAGGTCGCCGGTGGGTTTTCTGGTTTGGCGTTTTGGTTGTTTGAGCGTGAAATGAGACCGAACGGCCGTTCGGTTTGTTTTTTTTGAAAACTCAGGAGAAGCGACGGTCCATCGTTGGACCGTCACATAACTCTGACGCCCCCTCTAAGGCCGTCGCTTGTGACGACTGTTTTATTGAAGAATTTGAACCGACTCGGTGTTGACGGACTAGGCTTAATCCGTTATTTTTATGTGACGCTCCTGAGTCGGGCCGTTATATGCTTGCAAGTTTCTTGATGAATGAATGGTCCAAATTTAATGTTTAAACTTATCTCCATCATGAAAACATTTTGATGAGTTTATCACAATGGTTATGCCTTAACTATTATCATAACTATCTTATTGGCTAACCTATTTATGAAAGATTATGAACAGAAGGCACGCTCTGCCGCTCGTTAGGCAGGTAAGTCAGGTATTGTATCTCGTTCCCTTATCCCTTAATGCATTACTATATGTTATCTATAATATATTACCTCGAGAACCGGCTGGTCATTCAGGTGTCCTGGGATCTGATGTTCCCCTTAAACAAAAATGATGATGATCTAAGTTCACATGAATAATCGTTGGATAGGCCGTTAGGTTGGAAAATTTGAGGATGACGGTTCTATCTTGCACGCCGTGGTTGCAGATGGTATCTTGACTCTGGTTTCCCCAATCTAGCAATATTATTCTCGAGTATCTTGTTATTTTATCTTTCTTTGCATAAACTTTGAAAATTTGTTTTTCTTTAGCCCAGCATGCATCATACGCATTCTTTGAGCATTCATGAGCTTCATTTGTTCAAGAGGTCTCATTGACGGTGAACAGCGGTGTTCTTGATCCTGGATAAGGAGAATTATTCCACTCTGAATTTGAAGATTTCCTTCGATTTGCTCGCTTGATCTGGTTGACTGAAGATTCCTGTCTGGAGTTTAGTCTCTTTCCTTTCCGTTGCCTCCGGCGGCCAGCCGTGTTTCCTTTCCTTAGTTAATTAAATCCTCCAGACTTGCGTCCTTTGGTTAGCTATTTCCTTGTGATCAGTTTTGAAGTTTTTCCAGAAAATTCTTATCGCTTGTTGGTGAAGAACGGGTGTCGTTTACCTTAACGCCCTCTTTTTTGATCCACTCCGCTTCATTTCCGCTTCATCTCCATGTTCCATTTCACTTTCGCTTCACTTCCGCTCCTTCCCCTGCAAAGAGGACGTTAAGGAGGGGCATCTGTTGACACCCGTTTTATACCCAATAAGTCGGGTCATCTCCTTATTTATTCAATATGATGCTCTAAGTTATTCACTCTTCATTGAATTCCTTTTAATCAGTTGAAGCCTGTTTTCTGGGTCTCAATTCCTGGATTAGACCTGGTTCCTGGTGGCACTTTGTTCAAGAGCTTGGCAATCCCTCCATTCTATTTTCTTGAAAATCAATGATAATAACGGTCTGGACTAGGCGCGTCATTTCATAATAACGCATGAAGCCTAGGCCGTTACTCTTTGAAGAGTCCCAAGACTTAGGGCCTCGTTGTCCTTTGATAATAACGGTCTACTCTCTAGCCGTTTTTTCCTTATGACGCCCTTTTCCCTGGCCGTTACTTACTTGCAGAGTCCTATTGTTTAGATCTTCTTCCCGTCGATCTTATCCTTTGGATAGGGTTGAAAATGACGGTCATTCCTTGATGCGTTACTTCCAAGTGGCGGTCTATCGTGCAACCGTTACTTCCTTCAGAGAGTCCTGACAGTTCAGGCCTTTTCTCTGCTACTCCGTGGACGAGATAGGGTTTTGGATTGACGTTATCTCCTTCAATTCTAATCCTCAGGACCTCTCGTTTGTTTCTTTGGACTCTTGTTGATATTATCCTCAAAGATTTGCTAAGGATTATTCTCCTTTCTTGGCTGATTTATCTTCAACTCGACCCATGAGTTTTGAAGGTCTATAAATAGAACCTTTGATTTCATAATCAAGGGGGGGAGATTTTTGATTCACGACGAAGTGCTGCCGAACCCAGGAGCCATCTTCATCCAGGAGGAGTTGCTTCCCACGTCCATCCATCTTCCAGTCAAGGGAGTACTTTTGTTTTTGATCTTTCAAGTTCATCTTTGCATGCTTGAGTTCTTCCTTGGTCTTTTTAAACAGAGCATTGTCCCTCCTCCTCCTCCACGTTTTTTTTCACTGTTGTTTTAAGCATACAAACATCCTCCCAACTTTTGAAAACGCCCAGAGGGGTTAAAAAACCAAAACTCCCCGGTAATTCCCTCTCCTTTTGATGTTCTTAAGTTCTTTAAGAATTGATGCTATGCTTGTGAAGAGGGTTGATTGAGGTTGTCTTGTCTTGTCTTTCTATTTCTTTGGCAGGTTTACAGGTTCATTAGCACGAGGCCCAAGTCTTCTAGCCGGCTGGAAGAGTTGGAGTTAAAAGAATTCAAGCTTTACTACTGCAGGTTGTCTGACGGTCTGGTTTAGGAGCGTCACTCTATTCTGGCGGTCTAGTGTGGGACCGTTATTTATAAGCGACGCACGGGTCTCTGGCCGTCACTTTCAAGCTGATCTGCAGGCTTTCTTTGGTTTTCTCTCCCGTGGGCGGGTGCTTCATCCTCCTATTTCCAAGGTATATTCGAGTCTTTGACTTGTGTTTACTTTGGTGGCGATCACATCTTTCCTTAGTGCTGGGCAATAGCTATTTCCTTCATCACATCTTTATTTCCTTGCTTGTTCCACCCCTAGTGGTGTGTTTTTATTTACTCCTTGCTCCACGCCCCGGCGTGTGTTTTTCCTTTTCCTTAGCGTAATTTGATTGAGATAGCATGCCCATGCTAGAGCTAGCTATGATTGCCTAGGTTCATGTTCACATGTTCATAGGTTTGAGCAGATCTTTGATTGCTTGTTTGTCATCTTGCCATATTACTTAGCAGACCTCAGAAGTAAGATCAAAGATAGGCAAACAAACGATCAACAGGTATGTGCTCTCTTCGTTGTTTAGCACACAACGTATGTGTGTGTTTTGGCTTAATTGTCTAAAAGTCAGTGCATGTTTGCACACGACATCTGTGCTAAGGATTATAAAGGTCTGTGCACTTCACTGTTCAAGTCGGTGCACATTCTGTGTCCGTCTCACTTAACGTCTCATGTTGTGTCTCAGCATACTCAGGTCCGAGCACGTTTCGTGTCTGTGCATACTTTAAGGTCGATGCATATAGTGAGCATCTAGTCAGTGCATGTTTAGGTCTCATGCAATAAGCATTCATGAGGTCGGTGCATACTTAAAGCATTTGGGTCTGCAAGTCGGAGCACATTTTTAGCTTGAACATACAGTCGGTGATCTGAAGGTCCGTGCATATATAGGTCGGTGCATATTCTTTGTTGTGAGTGCCTCACGTCGGTGCATACTTTTGCGCTGAGCAGATAGCAACTGTGCACGTTTAAGGTCGATGCTAGCACATGAGGTCGATGCACGTTGATATTAGACTGATCTAAAGTATATACACTTCACTGTTCAGAGTCAGTGCATGTTTTATTTTGAACATTTAAGGTCGGTGCATTTTTTAGTCTTTACCTACGTTTCATGCATTCACATGCTCCGTGCATTGTTTCATCGCGCATACACATAGTCGGTGCATGTTTTACATGCACGCATATAGAGTCTATGCAATGTTTGCATATGTGTTCACTAAGTCGGTGCATAAATTGATGTATACTCAAATGCGTCGGGCACATAGTGAAAATGCAAGTAACGCTTGTGCACCTCTTTGCGATTATGCTTGCATATGGTCAGTGCACCTCCCCGTAGCTTGTCTACACAAGGTCGGTGCATCTTCCATTCTGTGCATTCCTGAGTCGGTGCATGCTCCGCATAGCACTCGTTTCTAGTCGGTGCAACAACTGTTGGTGCATGCTCAGAGTCGGTGCATAACATGCATTACACAATAGTCCAAGCCCTTACATGTATTCATCTAGTTCAAATAAGACCTGTGCATTCAACGATCAGCAATGGCCTGGCTATCTACATACAACCTTCTGAGCATATTAACGATGTCTCTGACCATATAGCATTAACTAAGTGTTCTTCATTGCAGGAACTTATCCACGGAACGATCAAGCAAGGACATCCAAGGTTCGAGCATCTTATATGCACCTGAGGACTTAGCTCACGAGGAGCAGAAGAACAAGAGTTCGTGAGGACAATAGAGCAAATAATTGGCACGTGATCCAAGGCAGATCATTATTGGAAGAAGCTGTCACATGGATAGCTAAGCTCTAAGATTCTGACACGTGGCTAAGGGATCCCTAATTCATCTTGGCGGGAATGCTTTCTCCACACGCCCAGTACGTGAGTTAGTGGGTCCCAGGCTAAAGTTATATAAGGCGCCCCTTCTGCAATCAAGAAAGATAAGAAGAAGAATAGAAGAGGCGAAAAATATAGAGAGAGAGAGCACCCAGAAGAAGAAAGGATCGAGAGAAGAGAAAGAAAAGAGAGAGTAGGAGAGCAGAGCTGAAGAAAGAGTAAAGAAGAAAAGAAGAGAGCAGCTGCCAGAGAGAGTAAGAGAGCCAGCAGCAGAAGAGGAAGAGTGAAGAAGTTTAGTTCTAGGATCAGATCCTGAAATGCTGTGCTCCTGCGTGAGCTATATTTTTATTGAACTTTATTTGCCAGTTTAATTTTCCTTTTTGTTACTTTCATCTTCCAGTTTCTTGGTCTTCCGATACTCAGGTTGAGTTCGGGTTCCTCCTGTGGACTCAGGAGAAGGGAGACTTGGTGTCTCCGGTTGCAAGTGACTTGGTGTCACTTGTGCTTTCCCTCTGGGTTTCAGAGGAAGGGAGATTTGTTCTCCGGTTGCTTGTGACTGGGTGTCGCTAGTGGTTGCCCTCCTGGGTGGAGGAAGAGAGGAGTGTGTTCCTCTGGGTCGAGCTGTTAGGCAGCGTCTATTTGCAGACTGAGTCTGCAGTTCTTGCTATTGCAAGGGAAGCCTCACTCTGGTTTGGAGTGAAGGGTGGACGTAGGCAGCCGTGGGTCTGGCCGAACCACCTAAAAATGTCCTATCCATCGTGGTTTGCTCTTTGTGCTCCTCCATATCATCTTTCTCCCCTTCACAAGTTATGTGTGCTTGATTACTTGCGTTCGCCCTTGTGTTACGTTGAGAGTTTTAAATATGTATGTGGAGTGTATGTTCCTTTGCTTAGTAGAAGTACATATGCGGGCCTGAGTATCTCAGCTCACTGTTGTGAGAAGAGAGTAGTTGTGCTGACTCATTTGATTACTGAGTATTATTAAAAGTTTGATTCCACAATTGTTTTTTAATTGGGTGTATTTGTTGAAAGATTCATTCATCCCACCCTTCTGCATCCGTGTCTTGCACCCATATATTCTAACAAGTGGTATCAGAGCGGGTTGCTGTCTTATCGGATCTAACGATCCGCATTAGATCCTACAGCCACTTTGGTGCATTTCTGAGCATACCTATTCTGGTGCATTGATTTGGTTGTCGATTAATTCCATGGGTCATCCGCCAGTTTTCAATGGCTCTGATTTTAAGTCGTGGGTTAGCAGTCTCCATAGCTATATGAAACTGATTGATCCTGATCTGTGGAAGCTAATTTCACACGGTCCTCACAGATTACCAAAGAAAGAGTCCAAATGGACTGACAGTCACAGATCAAGGCATGGAGAGAATCAGAGAGTTTTGAATATAATGAAAGCAGCTACTGACAAGGCCTTACATTCTTGCTTTCATGACTGCAGATCTGCTAAGGACATTATGGATAAGCTGAAGCTAGCACACGGAAGAAGGGAGGACAGCTACATGATGGCTAATGGCAGCGATCAAGGCAGCAATCAGAATGAAGAGGATGATAATGAGGAGGTAAATCCCTTCAAGAATTTTTCTTTAGATGACTGGGAGAATGTATATGGTGATTTATTAGAGTCACATAAGAGATTGAGAAAATAATATAAAAAATTAAAAAAGA
The DNA here is from genome assembly GCA_022559845.1 of Amorphophallus konjac. Lineage (NCBI taxonomy): Eukaryota > Viridiplantae > Streptophyta > Magnoliopsida > Alismatales > Araceae > Amorphophallus > Amorphophallus konjac. The sequence continues at coordinate 312,101,481 of CM040119.1, read as the reverse complement.
GTACTGGGGTGGATAGCTCAAATTCTTCTTGTGAAAAATGTCTAGAGTTGAAAGAATCTCATGATGCTTGCCTGTCTGATATTCAAAAGCTTAAGAAACAAATTGGTTTATTAAAGAATGAAAATCAAGATCTTGCAAATGAGATTACTGAACTTGAAGAAAAACTTAGATCAACTAATGATGATCAGACTCTCATTAGTAATCGTGTTCAGAATGAAAAACTACCGAAGGATCTTGAATATGTTAACATAGAACTAAATAAGTTGAAATCAGAAAATGAATCTCTCAGAAAATCAGCTAAAGAAAATGAAGAAAAATTCAAAAAACTTGAAGTCGAGAAGAATCTAATAGCTGAAAAATATGATGTAATCAAATCTGTAAACATGGAGTTGCAGAAAAACATTGAAAACCTGCAAAGAGAATCTGAAACTCCAAATAATCCAAAAGCATCTCATGATGACCAGATTCTTCTTGATGAGTTAATTCAAAATGATACTCTCGTTAAAGAAAATGAAAAGTTAAAACAGCTGAACTCTGCTATGTCTGAAAGACTCCTAGCCTTAGAAAGAGGAAAAATGTTTGTATTGAAGACTCTAAAAAAACTGAGCAGTCTGGAACAAGAAATTGAAAAATACAAAACAGCTAACAAAGTACTGAATGAAGCTGTTAATTACAGTGATCAAGAGATTGCAAGTTATGAAATACACATTACATCTCTTGAAAATGAAATTCAGGATTTGAACAGTACTTTGTCTAAATTTGTTGATGGGCAAGAAAATCTGGACAAGTTGCTAGGAGTGAAGGTCAATCTCAGAAAAGAAGGGCTGGGCTACAAAACTGCTAATAAGAAAGCTTTTGAAAATAAACTGATTACTTCATTTGTAAAAGCTTCAAATGTTGCCACCACATCTCAAGTTGAACAACCCACTGCTCAGGGAAATCAAAAACAAAACAAAATTCAGAAAACCAAAATTCAGAATCAAGCTGAAAAAGTGAAAAAAGGATGTTCAAGTGCTGAATATGGAAAGAAACATTCATGCTGGTGCCGTGCATAACCCAAACACACACACATGCACATAAAAAGAAAATGTCATGTCACTATTATCATAGATTTGGTCATCTGATGCATGTGTGTAAATTGATGGAAAAGGATGATATGAGCGCCAGCATAATGCATGCTAGGAAATTTCATGATAAAATCCTTCATTTCAGAAAAAGAAAATTGAATGTTTTCACTGTGGTAAATTAGGACACACGATTACACAATATTGATTTGCAAGTGATAAGAAAAATTCACATTTATATCATGCTAAATTTTATGCAAACATTCATGCTGTAAATAAGAACAAGTTTGTTTCAATAAACCAGCATATGACATGCTTTAACTGTGACAAATTGGGACATAAGGCATTTGAATGCTGGCTGAATGCTGGTAGAAGAAATTCTAATTCATGTTCTCACTGTGGCAAGAAGGGCCACATTGGTGCCTTATGTTGGCAGGCGCAGGGAAGAAATTTCAACTCCAAATTTGCTAAATTTCCTGTAAACAAAAAGGTTTTTGGGAGAAATAAATCTGTTGTTGAAGAAAAATTCATTTCATGTTTCAATTATGGGAAGTCAGGTCACAAAACTACTGATTGCTGGCTGAATAAAAATGAAAGACAAAATGATCATGTAGATAATAGAAATTTTCATGCGCATAGACTCCATGCTCATGTTAATGTGCACAATAGGAAGAACACAAAATCTGTTATCTCATGCCATTATTGTGGACAGTTAGGACATTCTATGTCTAACTATTATCTGATGAGATTTGATGATTCTCAAGCACCGAAACTATTTAGAACACTAGTCAAAGGTGCCACTGTCATGTCAGGACCCAAGACATCTTGGGTGCCTATTTGTGCAAAATAGTTTGATGTTTTGCAGGTGTGCCTTGGGTTGAGGAATAAACATGGGTTAATAAACCAAGGCACTCAAGTATGAAAACCTCCGGTCTGCACTTTTCAGGTCAGTTATGTGAACTCTCTTTAAACCTTGTCATCTAAAATTTCTGATTTAGATGTTTGCATAATTTGTTAAAGCATACATAGTTGCATTCTTATGTGTCATCTGCACTACTTAGTTTGAATCTCCTCTTGCACAATGTAATTCATCCGTGGATAACTTGTCATGCATTTGTGGCATCTAGAATTCTAGATTATACTGCACACAGTCAGGGGGAGTCTGTATGTTCACTAGTTAGTGCAATTCATCCTCAGGAGAGCCATTGCATATGCATACATGTAGTGAACATCATTGCATATCACTTATTTTGAAAACTCTAAAAAGAAGTGACCGACTGCATATAGAACTGCATTAGCACTGCATTGTCATGCATGACCATCATGGTATATTAAAAGGAATAGTGCTGAAGGGCAGATGGAGTCTGTCTGGAAGCTATTACCATGTGTGAGGTGGTCCTTGGACCAAGTCCTCTGCCAAGTACCATGGGTCAAGTTGCATAATAGTTTTGTCAGACCTGCATACATATTGTAAAATGCATACATTGATCTATGAATTCATGCCCAGTACATGCATACACTTGGGGGGAGCAAAATGCCTTTGTGACTCCAAATCTGTCTAGTTCGATCGACCAATCTCCTCTCTTCAGTCAACCGAAGCTCCCAATTCAGAATGTTGTGTCTGAACATCATTGCATATAGATAGGGGGAGTTTATGTCAAGAAAGCATTGTGCACATTGCACATGTTGCATACCTTCTGATGATCTTAATCCTGAACTCTTCCTGTCCACCTAATTGATTTATCCTGCCATATCTGTCATTCCAGTGAATCACATCATCAAATAATCATTGTTGGCTGCTGCTGATTACTCAATAACTGAATTGAGATTTGAAGTAAACCTTCAGTTTGAATACTGCTTCATAAATGTTAAAACATCTTTAATGTAGAATCTTCCATTATACATGTTTAAGAATGTTTGTTGATTTGGAATTGGTTTAAGTCTAATGTACTCTTAAGTTTGAGCTCAAAGAACTTGAAAATATCTGATTCAACTTTTTAATAAACCTTAACTGCTTGTCTCATGTAAATTCATGTAAGACTTCCTGAAATCTGAAAAGTTGAAATCATGATTTTCTTTGATTGAAATACTGAGTGTTAGTATTGCTATTAAACAGTTAATCTGTCTGAATTTGTTCAAAAATTATGGATAGAGCAATGACTGTGCTTATTGAGAAACATGTCCAAAGGACTGTGTCATGAAGTACCATAGTTAACTCTGATTAAAATCATTGAAAATAATGTGAAAATATGGTAGAGCAATGGCATGGTTGTATTGAGTAACCGAGGATTCTGGCCTCTAATGAAGGTGTCTCCTCATGCCAAAGATACTTCTAATGCTATCTCTGTTATCTAAAATAGAGAAGCAATACGGTTATCACACCAAGTAACTGGGGATTCTGGCCTCTAACCAAGGTATCTTCTCATGTCGAAAGGTGTTGATCAACCAAAATTGCTCATTAAAATTTATATTGATAATCAAAAGAAAAATATGAAAAAGTGTGATTCAAAAATTCTGGAAGGACAATAAAATTCAGATGCTTTCACGAGTGTTTATTCTTAATACTACCTTATGTGATTCTTAAAGAAGTCATGGAAAGTAAACTGAGTAAGATGGAAGAAGGTTGAACTAGAAGTGTTATATGAGCATTTGGTTCATTTTTATTTAAAACTTATTTCAGATATGAGTATTGTTTCTTTTTGAAAAACTCTGTTTACATCTCTCTTAATCAATAACTGTCAATCAAAGGATTCATAAGCTTTTATAGTGGAAGACTCAAAAACCTAAATTCTGGTTTATGAAGTTAGTAACTTACTGAAAAATTTTGTATCTCAGGGTCTTTGAAAATTCAATAATGCTTTTGCTCAATTGTTGATCTTTGTTACTTTCATTGATCTTTTCAACATATATCAAAAATTGTCCCTGAAATATATGTGCTTTGATTGAACTCTGCACATCAGCCTGAGTCTCTTTCACTGGATTCCACTACCATATTTCTTTTGGCTAGCAAACCCTGATGGCTCTGTAGACCTTTCATCTGCAAACCATACAAATGTGAGGATCCATTGACATTATTACCTTGTTCACTTGCAGCCTTCTGAACTTCAAACTTATTGTGGTTGAATGTTCGAGATTGATTCCTTGAATAGTCAACTTGCTCAAAGGGGGAGAATAGGTTATCTTGTCAAACTTTGGATCTATTGTGCCTTTAGTCTGCTGAAAAGCTTTTGCTAGCTTGCTCTCATTTTGTCTCAAAGGAAACCCTAAGCTCATCTTGACGACCATATTCCTGGTTGCATTCCTCACTGCCATATCTCTTGGCTCGTTTAACTGGCTTATTGCCCATGTGTTTTTGATTGATACATTCCGATCATTCTTTTGATGTATGATATCCTCTCAGGGGGAGAATGGTTTGCTGCCTGCATTTTAGCTTACGATTCAATCATCTTACAATTGGTGTTAATATATTTTTCTCTTTTTGATGAAGTCAAAGGCGGAGAATAGGAAATAGGTTGACATGAGTCAGCATCTTGCCTTACTTTATGCTTTCTTATCATTATGACTCATCATGGTGTTGCCATCATCAAAAAGGGGGAGATTGTCGTGTCTATGTGATTTTGATGATAGCAAAGACCCTGATGATTCATATGTGTGCATGAAAGACCATGATGATGCATATGTGTGCATGTTAAGATGATTCATATGTGTGTATGTGAAATGTTGATGAAGTATGCATTTGTGAATGTGTGCTTGTGAATGAGATTTCATCATATACACTGTGTGCATATTATTTCCTTGTGTGCATGTCATTTCTTTGGGTCTGACATGTTGACAAACACTTGGTCGATGCATTGCATTCTGTCAAACATTTGGTCGATGCATTCAGAAGGTCTGTGCTCTCTTCGTTGTTTAGCACACAACGTATGTGTGTGTTTTGGCTTAATTGTCTAAAAGTCAGTGCATGTTTGCATACGACGTCTGTGCTAAGGATTATAAAGGTCCGTACACTTCACTGTTCAAGTCGGTGCACATTCTGTGTCCGTCTCACTTAACGTCTCATGTTGTGTCTCAGCATACCCAGGTCCGAGCACGTTTCGTGTCTGTACATATTTTAAGGTCGATGCATATAGTGAGCATCTAGTCAGTGCATGTTTAGGTCTCATGCAATAAGCATTCATGAGGTCGGTGCATACTTAAAGCATTTGGTCTGCAAGTCGGAGCACGTTTTTAGCTTGAACATACAGTCGGTGATCTGAAGGTCTGTGCATATACAGGTCGGTGCATATTCTTTGCTGTGAGTGCCTCAGGTCGATGCATACTTTTGCGCTGGGCAGATAACAAATGTGCACGTTTAAGGTCGATGCTAGCACATGAGGTCGATCCACGTTGATATTAGACTGATCTAAAGTCTATACACTTCACTGTTCAGAGTCAGTGCATGTTTTGTTTTGAACACTTAAGGTCGGCGCATTTTTTAGTCTTTACCTATGTTTCATGCATTCACATGCTCCGTGCATTATTTCATCGCGCATACACATAGTCGGTGCATGTTTTACATGCACGCATATAGAGTCTATGCAATGTTTGCATATGTGTTCTCTAAGTCGGTGCATAAATTGATGTATACTCAAATGCGTCGGGCACATAGTGAAAATGCTAGTAATGCTTGTGCACCTCTTTGCGATTATGCTTGCATATGGTCAGTGCACCTCCCCGTAGCTTGTCTACACAAGGTCGGTGCATCTTCCATTCTGTGCATTCCTGAGTCGGTGCATGCTCCGCATAGCACTCGTTTCTAGTCAGTGCAACAACTGTCGGTGCATGCTCAGAGTCGGTGCATAACATGCATTACACAATAGTCCAAGCCCTTGCATGTATTCATCTAGGTCAAATAAGACCTGTGCATTCAACGATCTTCGATCAGCAATGGCCTGGCTATCTACATACAACCTTCTGAGCATATTAACGATGTCTCTGACCATATAGCATTAACTAAGTGTTCTTCATTGCAGGAACTTATGCACGGAACGATCAAGCAAGGACATCCAAGGTTCGAGCATCTTATGTGCACCTGAGGACTTAGCTCACGAGGAGCAGAAGAACAAGAGTTCGTGAGGACAGCAGAGCAAATAATTGGCACGTGATCCAAGGTAGATCATTATTGGAAGAAGCTGCCACGTTGATAGCTAAGCTCTAAGATTCTGACACGTGGCTAAGGGATCTCTAATTCATCTTGGCGGGAATGCTTTCTCCACACGCCCAGTACGTGAGTTAGTGGGTCCCAGGCTGAAGTTATATAAGGCGCCCCTTCTGCAATCAAGAAAGATAAGAAGAAGAATAGAAGAGACGAAAAATATAGAGAGAGAGAGCACCCAGAAGAAGAGAGGATCGAGAGAAGAAAAAGAAAAGAGAGAGTAGAAGGAGAGCAGAGCTGAAGAAAGAGTAAAGAAGAAAAGAAGAGAGCAGCAGCCAGAGAGAGTAAGAGAGCCAACAGCAGAAGAGGAAGAGTGAAGAAGTTCAGTTCTAGGATTAGATCATGAACTGCTATGCTCCTGCGTGAGCTATATTTTTATTGAGCTTTATTTGCCAGTTTGTTTTTCCTGTTTGTTACTTTCATATTCCAGTTTCTTGGTCTTCCGATACTCAGGTTGAGTTCGGGTTCCTCTTGTGGACTCAGGAGAAGGGAGACTTGGTGTCTCCGGTTGCAAGTGACTTGGTGTCACTTGTGCTTTCCCTCTGGGTTTCAGAGGAAGGGAGATTTGTTCTCCGGTTGCTAGTGACTGGGTGTTGCCAGTGGTTGCCCTCTTGGGTGGAGGAAGAGAGGAGTGTGTTCCTCTGGGTCGAGCTGTTAGGCAGCGTCTATTTGCAGACTGAGTCTGCAGTTCTTGCTATTGCAAGGGAAGCCTCACTCTGGTTTTGAGTGAAGGGTGGACGTAGGCAGACCGTGTGTCTGGCCGAACCACCTAAAAATATCATGTCCATCGTGGTTTGCTCTTTGCGCTCCTCCATATCATCTTTCTCCCCTTCACAAGTTATGTGTGCTTGATTACTTGCGTTCGCCCTTGTGTTACATTGAGAGTTTTAAATATGTCTGTGGAGTGTATGTTCCTTTGCTTAGTAGAAGTACATATGCGAGCCTGAGTGTCTCAGCTCACAGTTGTGAGAAGAGAGTAGTTGTGCTGACTCATTTGATTACTAAGTATTATTAAAAGTTTGATTCCACAATTATTTTTTAATTGGGTGTATTTATTGAAAGATTCATTCATCCCCCCCTTCTGAATCAGTGTCTTGCACCCATGTATTCTAACAGCCAGAGTGTTTTACTGACATTTTTAGGGCTTTGATGGCTACTCACGCGTTGCAACTCCCCCCGATTATGCCTTGCCGACCCGCGATCGGAAATTCACTCCAATTTTGTGATTTTCATCGTCAGCAGGGGCATTTGGTTGAGGATTGTCCCAAGTTTCAGGAAATTATTTATGGCCTGGAAGATAAAAAGAGGATCGATTGGGCCGCCATGCATGAAGTTATTTTAAATTTCTGCAGCAAGTAGCCGCAACAGTCGTCGTCCAGGCAGCCGTTTCCACTACAAGACCAGGGGCACCCCTGTGATTCTTTATCTGGCATTGTGCCCGCTCTGCCACCTACCCCATCACCTGTCTCCTCCCCTATGCTTCTGTCTACCTCGTTGCCTACCTCATCACCCTCTCCATCTCCACCTACCCCCTCACCTTCACCATCTTCTACTCAATCTTCACAACCTCCACCCACCCTAGCCTCTACTCAGGTAAGTGCCACCCTTTCCTCCTCCATTTCCATTACCACCACTTCCACTCTTGACGCCACTCGTCGGGTCGTGCTGATACGTCGACGGTGGGCGCCGCGACCCTCCTCTTCACCCTCTTCATCACCAGCACCACCTCCACTACCTCCATTGACCACATCACCATCTCCTCTATCCCTACCGCCATCACCACTGCCCTCACTAGCTCCTCTCCTAGCGACCCCTCTTCCATTACTACCACCATCTCCACCACTTCTGCCATCTCCTTCGCCATCATTGCCCGAGCCTGAGCAGGCTACCCCTGCACCTACACCTCCGCCTTCGCCTTTACCCCCTCCTATGCCTCCACCTTTGCCTTTGCCTCCACCCAAGCCTATTATCGCCGATGTCCCTCCACCGCCTATGGCCTCTACACCTCCTAAACATTCACCCACATCTTTCAAGCCTTCTCCACCTACTTTTACCCCATGGAGCGGGTGTGCATTACCGTTGGTGCCCTTTGGGTCTGGTCCCCAGGAAGATGATTGCCGGGTTTCGATTGTGCATTTCAAAGCATAAGATGCCATTTACCGCATGCCAATCCGGGTCCTGGTCCATGGCTATTTTGGGGAGAATGAGCCCGCATTTCCTATGGAGATGGTTGCCAAGAAGAGTTCCCTTGCATTAGTGCCAGTTTCTGCTAAAGCGAGGCCGGTGGCAATCTCTTTGCTCGTCGGAGGATTCTCTATTGATGCTACTATCACTTCTCGCTCTTTTGCTGTTCAGATCACTAGCCAAGAAGGGTTCTTTACCCAGATGGTGCTAACTCATACGGGCACCAGGAGCCTGATGGATTCCCTATTCAAGGGGCAATTGGCCGTGTCTTTAGCACTTTCCAAGGACATTCCACACTTGTTATGCAATCTCCCTTGGTTTATTGGTGAATCGACCACGTCAACGTCGCGCATTACTCTCCCTCAGTTTTGTCCTGCTCTTCTGGTAAGGGAGTTATGCTTCATGCCCGATTGCCGAGTGAAGATGCCGATTCTTATGCTATTAGTACCGAGTGACAAAACTCCACGATTTTCTGATGTTCATCCCAAGGAGTTATCTATCCAAGAATGTCCGCCTATGGTTAGCACTGGGTGTCTAGGGGCAACCGCCCCGACGAAGCTGCATATTCATGACCGGGCTAGGTCGTCTGCCAGATGGGCCCGTTATTTGAGAAAACATTGCAGATTAAGAAGCCCGAAGGCCCGAGTCTGTGTCAGGCGGATTCATTTCAAGGAGATTTCTACCAAGAAGAGGCGGCAGCACAAGTTCAAGGGCCATCGATTGTGCACTCAGGGGTCCACTTCTTCTTCTTCCTTTCATTCATCTTTTCTTCTGGTCAGCTCCCACCCTTGGGTGGTGTACCTCCCTTCCTCTAATCCAGTTTCCATAATTTTCTCTTCTCTTTTTGGGTCTGCAAACCCCCATTCTTCTTTCTCCCCTCATCTGGAACCTCAGGATTCTTCATTTTCTCATGATTTTGGGCCTCGGCCTATGTCATTCTTCCATCCCGATCTCGGGACATCATCCGATTCTTCCCGGGACTCTCGGGAGTCTCCTTTGATTCTTCCCCGGGACTTCCGGGTGCCACTTCTGGTTCTTCCCCGACCTTGTCAGGTGTCCATGCTTCTTCTTCCCCACCTTTGGCGGGTGATCGCTACTCTCCTTCTCCGACCATGTCGGATGATTCTTATTCTTCTCTTTCTTCTTACTCCTCCTCACCCTTTCGGGGTTCTTGCCCTTTTTCATGCTGTTTTCAAGGCTTTAGACCTCCTTGATCGTAGTTAATCTATGTTTATTATGTATCTGGTTCCTTGTTATCAGGGCCTCAGTGCCTTAACGAGAGAGTTCTAGCCCTTGTCTCTCTTTCTTTTTATCCCTTCTTCGTCCAGTATGATATCTGCCACTCCTCTGTGTCGAGGAATCCAATCCTTTGCTCTCCTTTCATCCTTCATCATGGCAAGCAAGAAATATAAAGCTACTCGTGCTCCTCAAAGCTCGATGATCGAAATCACTTCAGGATGCCGATTTCCACGCCATGGATTTGCAAAGGTATCTTTTATTTTGTGCAAGAACATGTTATCATTGCTATTACTCTACATGCTTATAATGCTGGTTTCTCAACATGCTTGAGTGGCTTAGTTAGTTTGCTTAGTCAAATGAGTCGCTTCTGCAGCATCTTAGGCTGGTGATAGCTTAGTGTTGGGGGTCTGAATTTTTTTTCCCGATCGTCGAGGTGTGTCCTTTTAGCACGAGTTTTTCACACACTTCACGGCGAGCCATGGCCAATCTCTCTGAAGTGACACCGTTGCTGTTTTGGCCATACTATGGGTATGCACGAGGGCCTTTTCTCTTCTTTGCTCTGCAAAGTGCAGGGGCAAGATAGTGATGGATGAAATAACCAACCTAGGCATTCCCCAATACGAGAGAGGTTTCAAATAGGGATAGTCTTAGAAAAAATAAATGAATGAAAAACATCATGAAAAATTCCCCTAATCCTAATAACCGCGCCTACTTCTCCTAAGGTAAGAGATGAGGTTCACGTAAAATGGTGAAGGGTAGTGCAACATCATGCGTGTGTCAAAATCAAGAAGGAGCTTTATTTCAATATTTGGCCAATAAGGGCTATGTCAAAATTATATATGAAAATCAATGCAAAGTTATGATTAAAGACTCAAAGCCCCGGCGCAACAGACCTACTATTTGAGGGGTGGTGCATTGGGAGGAAGTCGAATCCTGATATCTCTCTCCTACATGAAGCTTGTCCCTCATTTTCTTCTGTTTCTCCCTTTTAGGTTTGGTTGAATCCTGGGTATGGCCTTAGTAGGGGCACCGTTCTTTAAAGATGGTTGGTTGTAGTAAGCCACCCTCAAATGCACGCCCTACTCAAAGGAAGTCTTTAATGAGAGGGGGCAGAATGATGACCCCTTGGCCAGTAGCTTGAACCCGTCCTTGGATGATGCAGATAGTAATATTTTCAAAATCCCACAAAAAGTAAAAAAAATCAAATATTGTCAAAATCCCAAAAAATCAAATATTGTCAAAACCTAAAAAATCAAATATTGTCAAAATCTCAAAAAAATCAAATATTGTCAAAATCTCAAAAAAACCAAATATTGCCAAAATCCCAAAAAAATCAAATTCAAAATACAAAAAAAGAAAAATCTAAAATCCAAAAAAATCAGAAAGTTATCAAAAATCAAAAACATTTGCCTTTTATTCCTTTCTATCTATTTATTTGAGGACATGTATGATTTGTTTGCTAAGTATGCAGGTCGCCGGTGTTCAAGCTTCCTGACTCTATCTTTTGCTTTACCTCATGTTCCTATTTGTTCTCTCTTTCTTCAATCCTATCTCTCAATTTATGCTAAAGCTCATGTCCTACTCAACTCAACTTCGCTTCGCTGCATCATGTCTCCATAAGAGGGCATTGCCTCACGATTATGAACCCGGCGGTTCTACTTCGTCTGATCTTGGGCTATGATTGAAGAGCGTATCTGTTATGTCTTTAACCCGCCATGTCTGTGGTCCTCCGCATCTTTTATCCCTATGTGTCTTTGTCGCACGTATATATGTTCCTCTGTGTTGTCACCCATGTCTATGCCCCCGTGTTATGCCACACATGCCTTTATCCCTCCGTGTCATCCCACGTGTCTTTGTCCCACGCATGTTATCTTGTCCCTCACCTCGTGTTGTTAGTTGTCTTACACATGTTGTTAGTCGTCCCTTTACGTTCCGTGTTTTGTCCTAACCACGTGGTCATCCCTCATGTTCTTGTCCCAACTGTGTGTTGTCCCACCGCATTGTTATCTTGTCACACCATGTTCATGCATGCATGTTGTTTGTTCATGCCATTGCATATGTGCTCGTTTGCCTTTGTTATGTTATGTTGCATTGTCTCCCCCATTTCATTTTGATCGGTATATTACGTCGTGTTGTTTGTCGTTCAGTTGATCGTTATGTTATCTTCGCTATGTTTATACTTGCTTGTTTGTCATATTTATCTTATACATGAAAATCCATAAAAATCAAAAAATCAAAATAAAAAAAAATCGTTTCGCCTGCGCAGGTAAGTCAGGTATGGCTCTCTATCCCTACTCATTGTTGCATTACTATATGGTATCTATATTATTATATTATCTTGAGAACCGGCTGGTCATTCATGTCTTCCAGGATCTGACGTTCCCCTCTAACAAAAACGATGATGATCTAGGTGCACATGTTTAATCATCGGATAGGCCGTTAGGTTGGGAAAATTAGGGAACGATGGTTCTATCACGCACGCCGTGGTTGCGGATAGTGTCTTGAACCTGATTGTTCCGGTCTAGCAATACTATTCTGGAGTACTTTCTACTTTAGCTTTCTTTGCATTCGTTTTGATGATTTCTTTATTTTAGCCCAGCATGCATCATGTCACATTTTGAGCACGCATGCCTCGTGATCCGCTCAATGTTGTTCCTCAACAATGGTTAATTGCACTTCAATTCACTTGGATAAGAGATTCTCATTCCACTCTGAATTTGAACGATTTCTCTGATCTTGCCGCTTGGTCTGGTTGGTCGGCTGATTCCTGTCTGGATTTTATCTCAGTTATATTTTTCCTTCTTTTTATGTTATGTTCCTTTCCGACCCCCTCATTGTTTGTGGATTGTGTCCCCGATGAGGGTGGTCGTGTTTCCATTTTTTCCTGTTAGTTTAGTTCTCCAGACATGTCTCGTTCTTGTCATCTAGTCCTAGTGATTAGTTCGGCGATTTTGGGAGAATTTCTATCGCTTGTTGGTTAAAGCGGGTGTCTTTTACCTTGATGCATGTTTTTCAGTTCTCTCTGCTTCATCTCCGCGTCATCTCCATTTCACGTCGTTGTCGCTTTCGCTCCATCTCCGTTCCATGTCACCTCCGCGTCGCTTTCGCTCGTTCCCTTGCAAAGTGGACATCAAGGAGGGGCATTGTGGACGCACTTTTCGTTTAACAATTATTTTGTTCGTTCGTTGGTTTATTAAGTGCGTGGGCGTGCTAGTCACCGAGTGACAATCTATTCGGGCTCCGAAGAGCCCATGGTGCGCTCGATCTGACTTCGTCAGACGGTTGTGTGGTTCGTGTCGGGACCGAATCCCGTCGCGCCACGAAGGTCACGACGTCATTTACATCCCCCATACGAGGGAATACCCTTGATTAATTGCCGAAATTAGGGGCCCCGCGGCCGAAAAGAATAACACTAATTGTGCAAAAGAGGTTGGGAATAGATCCCGCTGAGGGTTGTATTGGGGCCATAAACTATCGGCCACGTCGGTCACTCGGGGACCTTTTCGCATTCGGACACAGGTCCGCGGCGGAGTCACGATGAGAAAACCGGGGTAGATCCTTTCAAATGTCTGCCGAACATGCGGCAATTTTAATGAGGATTTGGCAGATATCCGGAACGAGAAAACAAATCCGGTCCGATTAGGATGTCGGCCCTAGGTTAGATCAAAGCCTGGCTATATCGGGGTAATTCCCGAGACTCGGGCTCGACCTGAAAGGGCGGCGTTATTATTCCCTTTTGCCCAGGATCCCGGGAGAGAGAGGACTGCAGTGTGGGCCTTAGCGCCCGTCTTTTATCTGGGGTTTTGTTAGTCATATCCTCTGGGATTTCTGATTTGATGTTTACTGTTTATTCGTGTCTTTGTTCGGGATGACTTCCCTTCTTTTATTCATGATTGTTCTTATTGTTATTATTTATTTATTATTACCCCTCCCACCTCTTTTATCGTGATTAATGTTGGGCATTCAGAGTCCTTTAATTAGCATAATTTTTATTGATTTATTTGCTATTGTTAATGCCCTTATCAGGCTGTATATGTGAATATGTATAGTGTGCCGGCGAAGGGGAAAACTGGAGTGTACCGCTAAGGGCTGAAAAGGGCGTGCCGCCGAGGGCTACAGGGGCGTGCCGCTAAAGGCTGCAAAGGGCGTACCGCTGAGGGCTGCAGGGGGGCGTACCGCTGAAGGCTGCGAAGCGTGTACCGCTGGAGGCTGGGCATGGGTGTGCCGCTGGAGGCTGTAAGGCGTGTACCGCTGAAGGATGGGAATGTGTGTATCGCTGAAGGCCAAGGGGGCGTAAGGGTGGAGGCTCGATCAGTTTTCAACTATTTGTTTTAAGGCTTTTCTTTTCTTCTTTTCTTAACTTTCGTGTAGTTTATACAAAGTTCCTCCCGTGTTTGTTCTCTTGGCTCGGTTCGGTCTCTTTTCTTGCGGGTCGGGTTCTCGGGCGGCCAGGTGGTTAATTAGCTTAGTTCAGTTCTCGTCGGGGTGCCGGCAGTGATTTGATGAGTTGGAAGGTTTCATTAGTTATTCTGCTCGTTTGTTGCCTCCTTTTGCCTCCTTTAATTGTTTATCAGTTTCTCACAGAAAATTCGGCAGCATCTCCCCTTGACCCGGGGCGTAAGGGAGATAAAGGGAACGCGCCCACATGGAGTGGCGGAACCCAACAACTGGAGATGGGCCCCCGGGGGGAGCAACACCTTTATAGAACCTCGGAAAACGTGAAGGAAGGGGCTCGGAGGCGAGGCCAAGGAGTGTGCTGCTGAGAGGCTGAAGGGTGTACCGCCAAAGGCCATAAGGTGAGTGTACCGGCCAAGGGGTGTGCCGGCTAGGGGTAACAGAGTGTGGGTGTGCCGCTGAGGGCAGAAAGGAGTGTGCCGCTGGGGGCAAATGAAGTGTGCCGCTGAGGGCTGGACAAGGTGTGCCGCTGGGGGCCAATAGGGGTGTACCGCTGAGGGCTATTGGGTGTGCCGCTGAGAGCCAAGACAAGTGTGTCGGCCAAGGGCCAAAGTGATGCATTGCCGGAGGATTAAAAGGGCCAAGTGTGTGTGGGCTTGCAGATTGTTCAAGAAAAGGAGGAAGGGTTACGGGAAGTGAATGAAGGACTCACAAGGCCAGGCTTTAAAGGGGAGGCATCGCGTTGATGTGGTGGCTCAAAAGAAACCGGAGGAACGGAGGAAACGGGTAACACACTACATGCACTATGAAGGCAGGATCAAACCAACAGAAATAGTGGGAAAAAGCCCAAGGAGGGTGATTGTTTCCATTCGTGGGATACCAAGGACCGTATCCCTACATGCCTATTACAAGAGAAAATGCCCAAATGAGGCCATGGACAAAAGGAAAAAGACTCCAAGACGGAGAACGAGAGGAGGAATGAAATACAAGATGGAAGAAAACATTGGGGCCTAAGACATAGGCTACCGTTCCCAACCCTCTCCCCCAATACAACAAGCTCTCTCTCTCTTACTCTTGTTTCTTCCCGGTGGCCGTCGGACGGAGCTCAGGCCGGGAGGGCCGCTTCTTCTCTTCTCTCTTCTCCTCTTTCTTCTGTGTGTGTGTCTTCTACTGTCGGAGGCTCTCCCCCTCTGTGGGTTCGTCTGTGTATGTTTCTCCGTCTGTCCCCCTCCTGTTTGAAACGAAGAGGAGGGGTTTTTATACCCCGGGCGGCGGGAGCCTTCGAGCACGGCCGCCGAAGCGGGAAGTGGCCCGTGATCATGAGGTTTGACCTGCCTGTCCTGACTGTCAGTGGACTAGGCCACGTGGCCCAACGATCGGCTGCCACCTCAGATGGCTCCACTGCGCGCCAAGGATGTGTAGGGCATGGGCCTCACGTCGCCCGTTGAAAGAACTTCACCGCTGTGCCGTTGAAGGGCTGAACAAGCGTGCCGCTGTAGTGCCAAAAGGGCGTACCGCTGGAGCCCCGGATGGGCGTGTCGTTGAACGGCCTGAAGGGCGTGCCGCTGAAGCCCCAAAGGGCCGTGTCGCTGAAGCCCCAAGGGGCCGTGCCGCTGAAGACCCCAAAGGGGTGTGCCGGTGAACCCGCCTGGGGGCGTGCCGTTGAAACCCCCCCTGGGGGTGTGCCGGTGAACCCGCCTGGGGGCGTGCCGTTGAAACCCCGTAGGGGTGTGCCGGCGAGCGCCCAAAGGGGCTGTGCCGGTGAAGGCCGGGGCAGGGTGTGCCGCTGGAGGGAGCGTGCCGCTGGAGGGCTTTCCCGGGCGTGCCGCTGAAGGCTCTTCACGGCGTGCCGCTGGAGGGTTAAATGGGCGATTCTGAGCCCATTGTGAGCATGAGTTGTGGCCCATTTTATTTTCTTCGAGGCCCATGGGATGTGGGGCCTTTGTGATTGATTTCTCTGGGGTTTCTTCACTCGGCGCCGTTGTTAATGCTGGGCCGAGCATGACATTTGGATGTGCGATTTTCGGTGTCCACAAATGCCCCCCACCCACGGGTAGCGTAGGCGAAGGATGAGCCGGGCGGTGCCCGTGGGTGTCTTCGTCTCTTCTCTCTTTGTCGATGCCGACGAGGTGTCGAGAGCCGACCTGGTTTGTTTGCTGGTCTCCTTATTAGTACCGACGTGGCGTCGGGAACTGAAGTAGTATGTTGGTCTCTTAGTCTCTTCAGCAGTGCCGACAGGGCGCCGGGAACTGAAGTAGTATGTTGGTCTCTTAGTCTCTTCAGCAGTGCCGACAGGGCGCCGGGAACTGAAGTAGTATGTTGGTCTCTTAGTCTCTTCAGCAGTGCCGACAGGGCACCGGGAACTGAAGTAGTATGTTGTCATTTTGTCTCTTCATCAGCGCCGACGAGGTGTCGGAAGCTGAAGCTTTGTTGGTCTCTTGGTCTCTTCGCCAGTGCCGACAGGATGCCGGGAACTGACATGCTTTGTTGGTCTCTTGGTCTCTTCGCCAGTGCCGACGAGATGCCGGGAACTGGCATGCTTTGTTGTCTCATAGTCTCTTGGTCTCCTCGTCAGTGCCGACAGGATGCCGGGAACTGACATGCTTTGTCGTCTCTTGGTCTCTTGGTCTCTTCGTCAGTGCCGACAGGATGCCGGGAACTGACATGCTTTGTTGTCTCTTAGTCTCTTGGTCTCTTCGTCAGTGCCGACAGGACGTCGGGGACTGACCTGGTTTGTTGTCTCTTGGTCTCTTGGTCTCTTCGTCAGTGCCGACAGGATGCCGGGAACTGACATGCTTTGTTGTCTCTTGGTCTCTTGGTCTCTTCGTCAGTGCCGACAGGATGCCGGGAACTGACATGCTTTGTTGTTCTCCTGTTTTCTTTTCTTTTTTTTTCTCTTCTTCTTTTTTTTTTTGAACCACATTACCGATATAAGCGCCCTTTCGGGTTTTCGCCGGTACCGGCCCCCTCTTGCTTTTGCCCACGCGCCCTCTCGGGTTTTCACGTGGCGGGATACCCAATTTTGCCCGTAGCGCCCTTTCGGGTTTTCGCCACAGCCGGGTTGTTGCCATTTTTACCCTTGTTCCGGTGTAGGGACAAGTCCGGCGGGGTATCTCTATTTTTAACCCCATTTTATTCTATTATTATTTTTTTGGAAATTGGGTGATATGCGAGTGTAGGCTAGGGCACGAAGCCTTGCGCCGGAAGATAGGGTTCATTCGTTGGCAAGAATAGAATGCCAGCGCAACGGGAGAATTTATGCCGATCCGGACGTAGGGTCCGTAATGGCAATGTTGTGCGGAGTGGGTGGCTAGGGCACGGGGCCTTGCGCCGGAAAGAGACTTATTCGTTGGCAAGGCATTAATGCCAACGCAAGAATAGAGGTTCTTGCCGATCCGGGCGTAGGGCCCGTGATGGCAATATTGTATGGCGTGGGTGGTAGCTGAGGCCCAAGGCGATGTGCCAGAGACGGGCTTGTCTTGGTGGTAGGGTAGTGACACTATGACAAGGATAGAGCCACAGGGGTAGAGTCGTCCTTGCTGGTGTGGACGTTCGTCTGACTAGGATCGTGGGGATGGAATGTCTTCCCCGGGGGCATTTATTATTGTGTGCTGTTGACTTACTCCTCCGCGTATGTGAGCGGGTGGCTATGTAAATATGTATACATATATGGGTATATATATATATATGTATATATATATATATATTTACTTAATATATTACATATATTTATTCTCTTTTTGCTTCCCCTCCCTTTATTTCTTCTTTTATTTTCTCCTTTTATTTCCCTCCTTTCTCTTCCCCTTTTTTATTCCCTTTGTCTCTCCTTCTATTTTTTTATTCCTTCTTCTTCTTTTTCTTCTTTTTTTTGTATTTTCTCCCCCCCCTTTATTTATTTTGTATTTTTTTCTCTCTTTTTTTTTTGTTTCCCCTCCTTTTTTCTTTTCCCCCTTTTCTCCCTTTTTTTTTCTTCTCTCTCTTTTTTTATAAATAGGGGGGGCGGGGGCGATTCGAACGGCTACTCCGTTCGAACCCCCTCGCCTCCTCTCTCTCTCTCTCCTCTTCTGGTGACCAGACGGACGGCCCCCCCCTCCTTTCGTCCTTCTTCTTCTTCTCCGAGCACGGCCATCGCCGCGGCCGTCGTCGTCGCTGCTGCTCCGGTGAGGGCGCCACCGTGGAAGCCCCACCCCCCTCTTTTCTCTTCTTCCTTCTCCCGTCCTCTTCTTCTTTCTCTTTTCTCCACAGGGGACGGCGGCCGGAGGCCCTCGCCCCTTCCATCTCCGTCTCTCTTTCTCCTCCCTCTCCCTCCTGTTCTCTTCTTCCCCCCCTTCTCCTCCGTCTCCGGCGCCATGGGTGGCCGGAGGTGACGTTGGGAGCGGGCGTGCCGGCCGGGATGATGCTGGGAAGGCCCCTTTGGGCGTGTGCCGGCGAGCATGGTTTGGGGCGCGTCGGGGAAGACCCCCATGGGCGCGTCGGAGAAGGCGCCGCGGGGTGTGCCGGGGAGGCCCCCGTGGGCGTGTGCCGGGGAACGGCTTCGTAGGGGCGTGTCGGTGAGCACGGTTTGGGGCGCGTCGGGGAAGACCCCCATGGGCGCGTCGGAGAAGGTGCCGCGGGGTGTGCCGGGGAGGCCCCCGTGGGCGTGTGCCGGGGAACGGCTCCGTAGGGGCGTGTCGGTGAGGGAACCCAGGGGGCGCACCGGTGAGTGGCTGCTGGGAGTGTACCGGGCAGGGCACCCGGGGGCGTGCCGGCGAGGGCAGCCTGGGAGTGTACCGGGCAGGGCACCCGCGGGCGTGCCGGCGAGGGCAGCCTGGGAGTGTACCGGGGAGCGGCTCCCATGGGTGTGCCGGCCAAGGCACTAGCAGGGTGTGCCGGGGAAGGCACTGGGAGGGTGTGCCGGCGAGGGCACGGGGAGCGTGCCGGGGAAGCCATGCGCCGAGCGCGCCGGGGAAGGACGCCTGGGGGAGTGCCGTTGAAGGTAAGCGCGGGTGTGCCGGGGAAGCCTTAATGGGCTGTGCCGGCGAAGGGGGCACCAGGGTGTGCCGTGGAAGGGCACCGGGCAGTATGTGGGGACTTTAGCTTAGGGGAGAAGACTCCTTCAACCGGCGGACTTCTGGTGTTGCCTCTCGGGGCCCACCATGCTTTGTTGGGGCCGTCACTCCTTGTGGACGCGCACCCGTGTTTTCCCTTACGCCTCTGGCCTAGGGGAAACTCTGCCGAAATTTCGTTAGAAATTGGCAATATTTTGTTCATTTGACTTGTAGTAAAGTTTCTTTGCAGTCCTTTTGCTTGTGATTTATTCTGATCTTCTTATTTGCATATCTTTGCAGACACATGGCTGCTCCCAGTGGTTCTTCTGCCCCTGCTGCTGCTGTCGGTGCCGACCTCATTCCGCGGGGTCCGGTGCCGGCAGTCACATGGCTCAATGTGGAGGAGCTAGACCGAGAGCACGCAGAAATAGCCGCTTTGGCAGAGTCATCTGAGTCCGACGGGGGGACCATGGATTTCCAGAGGCTTGCCCGAGTTGACAGTGGCTTCACATTTGACCGGGTCACCGTGGAGTACAGGAAGGACTTCCCGAAGGACAGGCACCTGGTTCGATTTCTGAAGCATTTTCGCTCGCGGGAAGGGCGAGACTTCCGGGTCGTGAAGAGGGCCGAACGGGCCATATTACTGGCCCGGGATAGCTTGTTGTACAGCGTTCCTCGGAGTATTCCGATGTACCTGGTGGGAGAGGCCCGGGAGTGGAAGCCAGTTCTGGGGATCGAGGGGGTGCTGCCGACCGAAGACAAGCTGGTGCGGGCGCCTCAGTTTACTCTGGCACGATGGGACTTGTCTGCCGGGAAGGTGCACAACGAGGCGCCTCGGTTCGGTCTATTCTTGGCTCCCCTGAAGTGGGGCTACAGAGAAGAGCCCTTCATCTTGGACTGTTTGGCCATCAGATTCAAGCATGATCTATCACTGGGCTGGTTCGGGGAGCTGAAGCTTCAGGATGCACACACCTTCCGGGAGAGGGCGGTGGAGTTCACGGAGCATGTGCTGTTCAACTATGCTCCTTTGCTGGTCCGGGTCGGCGTTTATCACAGCGTGTACGCCTCCCGATATGGCTATCCCATTTCCAAGGGCCTCTGTTGCGGCATGATAGAGGTGTTCAGCGCAGCGACTAACACCTTCTACACGGCGGAGGGCGAGACTTCACTTGACTTATGGAGTCTCGGTTAGCTGAGCGGCTTGCCCATCGACGGGGAGCCTTATGAAGAAGTGTGCCCCCCCGATCTAATCAAGGATGAGACTAACGGGGATGGCTATTATTCTCTTGGGTATTCATACCGGTACCTGATGAAGGCGTACCGGGAGCTATACCAGGCATCACACCAGGGGAAACAGCCCGCCCGCGGGGACAGGAAGAGGGTGCGCATGCCCCTGTGGCTGGAGTATTTCTTCGACGGGCCGAAGCGGTACGAGGAATTCCCCTGCGTCGGTACTGCCGTGGCTCCCAAGAAACGCGCGAAGCCGAAGCTCGACGTGAAGATCCCGTCCAGAGGGCGTCGGAGCGGGCCTAACCCGATGGGCTTGGATCCCCAGACCCACTGCGCCGCCTATCTCACGTACTGGCTATGCTCATTTGCCATGCCGTACGGCGACGAGACAGTTATCCGGCCGGATGCCATCTACCCGGCGTGCCAGATGGCGTGGGGGATCAAGCTTTCTCTGTGCCCGGCCACCCTCTGCCTAATTTACAAGGCCTTGGGGGATATTAGCATGCACCAGTTTCCGCGGCAGGCCCGGTATGTGTGCCCACTGCACTTCTTCAACGCGTGGGTTTGTTCGCTGTTCCCGGAGTTTGCCCCGCGAGTTCTCCAGGATTGGGGGCTGATACCGAGGATGCTGGAGTTCGCGAGTGCAGAGCCGGCTTCTACCTCCATGCGGATGTATGATATTCGGGGCCGGTTGACCACGGTTCCCCGGGATGCAGCCGGTACTATTCATTTCTGGACGCTGGCCGCACATTCAAGCCCCCTCGTGAATAATAAGAGGGAATGCAAGGATGACAAGGTGGAGAGGTATGTCCACCCTATCAGCCAGGAAAATGTAATTCGCCCGCTGCTGGAGCCGGAGCTGAGGGATTGGGCGCTGTCAATTCGCCCCAGCGTGTTGGTGTTCCGGAAGGGAGATAATGTGTTGCTGGAGCCGTACCACCCCTTCCGATTCGGCCGCAACTTTGGGTATGATCAGCATATCCCTGCTTATCACGCGCAATTCGGCTTGCCCTCGCGGAATGTCCGGGGAAGTTCGGTTGCCGAGCACGCCAAAAGCTGGTGGGACTTCTTCCATCGAGCGGACTCCGCCTCTTTCAGAGTACCGGCCCCGGGTCGTGTTCCCCGAGTGACCCAAGATTACATAAAGTGGTGGAATGCCCGGACGGCTTTCTATCAGTTGCATAAGACCGATTGTTGGGATGGCGCCGAAAGGAGATTCCTTAGCCGGCAGCCAGTGCCAGTGCTTGATATTGAGCCGGATCATCTTCTTCGGCTCAAGAACAGGCAGGAGAAGGAGGTGGTAGTGTACATGGCAGCTCGTAAGCAAGCCCGGGACATGAGGCCGACGCCGAAGGTGAGCTACCCCCGGTGGCTAAGGATGACTACGAGAAGACACTGCGGGACTTGTGCCGGGTGGGGAGCGACCGTCTGGAGCTCATCAACTACCCATTCCCCATAGAGGAAGAGGGGACTCCTGCCAAGAGCTGGCGCCCAGAGAGGGACGTGGCCTGCCCGCATCGTACGTTTATGAGGCGGGAGGAGAGGCGGCCTGAGAACTATAAGGATACCACATGGCTCTATGTTCTCCTCCGGGTGAATGGGATGAAGATAGAAGATGTGACGGCCTCCATCCTGGGCAAGCGCCTGCATGTCCCTTATTATTATGCTGATGGGTGGGGCATGGACCACTTCAATCTTTTCTGTCACCTCTCTTCCAAGAAGCACGCGGATCTGGACAACCTCACGGACCGGTGTCAAACTATTGAGGACGTCTGCTGGCTAGTTCGGGAGGCGGCACGTCGGGACAAGGAGACGTCCCTGAGCTACTGGCCGATCACGCTGTGGCTGTACACTGGCCCTCATGGTACTCAGTTCCCTCTTGCTCTTCGATTTTGTCCCTTAACGTTGCGGCTTTCGCGGTGAGTTAGGTACTAATGGTATATGCATGTTCGTTCTTTCCCCTCTTTTCTTTGCAGACCATCCCGACAGCACGCAGATGGCCACGTACCGGAATCTCCTCCGACTGGTAAAGAAGCCTGCATATTTTGAAGCAGCGCCGCTGGCTCCGACCACTGCTCCTTTGCCCAAGGCCGCAAAGAGGCCCCGGGCGAAATCCCCCGTGAAGAAAGCAATGGATGCCGCGAAGGCGGCCAAGCAGCGGGATACGAAGCGACGCAAGACGGAGGCGGCCAAAGCCTCGACCGCCGTTCCTTCAGTGCCTCGGGTCCCAACCTTCGAGGAATTTGAAGTCGCTCGGCCCGAGCCTAGCCCGCCTGCCGGTCAGTGCCTTCGACCGTCGGCGCCTTTTTTAAGTTTTCTCTCTCCCTTTTTTGAAGCAGGGCCCTGACGCTTGAATGTATTTTTTTTGTCTCAGCCCTTGTGGAAGAGCCCGTGTCCGCGCCCGTCCCTGATGTGGAGGGGTCGGCTCCTATGCCCGCGCCTGTCAGGGGTGCGGCCGCGGTCGTAGCAAAGGCGGCCTCGGTGGCGGCTCCGGCTCCCTCACTGCAGGCCAAGGCAAGGCCTCGAGCGAAGTTGCCTGTCAAGAAGGCGTTGGCTGCTGCCAAGGTGGCCGAGGAACAGGCGGCCAAGCGGAGGCGGGCCAAGGAAGCCCTGGGTACGACAGTAGCCTCACCGGCGGCCGCTATCCCGTCCTTCGAGGCATTTGCGGCCATGCAGACCGGGCCGAGCCGTGATACTGGTGAGGCTCGGCGGTCGCCTACGTCGTCCATGGTGGATCTCCCTCCTGAGTTGGCCTTGCGTCCCCGCGCGGAGACGATGCGTTTCTTCTCTGAGGGCGAGGCTGCGGCTCCGGAGAAGGCTTTGTCTGCCGAGGTCGAAGAAGGTATCTGCCTTTGTCGGCCTATTTTACCTCTTTCATCCTTTGGGAGCCGATTGGGCTTGATACGACCCGCGTTTTTTTTTTTGACAGGTGCATCTGGAGCGGTTACTGGGCTATTTGGCCTCCGAATGCACCCCCCGGTGACGCAGCTGTATGTGCGAAAGAGGTTGAAGCCTGGGCTGCCAGCCTCACCCAGCCCGCGAGAGGAGGCGCCGGTCATCGAGCTCGAGGTGGAGGCCCCTTTGCCGGCTCCGGCCGAACCAGCGGCAGTCGAGTCGTCATCCGGGGAAGAGGTAGACTACGACTACTCTTCCGACGAAGCGGCTCCCGTTGAGGTAGCGCCTTGAGGCACCGGGCCGCCCGAGCCGGTCTTTAAGGCTTTTCATTTGCTAATGTGCTCAGCTTGATAGAGGCTGCTGCCGTAGGCGTATATATTTTTTTTTATGTTGGTGCAGGGCTGCCTTGGTGGTCGCCTACTGACGCCATTTTTTTTGTGTCGGTTCTTTGCAGGAATCAATTAAGCCGGAGGCCGTGAAAGGGGATGCTCCAACTGCGCCAGTTGACCGTCCGGGGGTCGCTGTCGGCATGGGCAGGCTGGCCCTTCTGTTCGAGGCCCTTCAGGAGGATGTGCCGGCGGGGCCCTTGGCGGGAGAGCCTCTGGAGGAGGGGGAGATCGCGCCTGAGGGTAGCCTCATTCCTGTGGCTGAGGTGAGTATGCGGGCTCCGCGGTCTCCCTTTTCGCATGGTTTATTCCAGCTGGCGGATAGCTAATTCCCATTCCCATGGTCAGGCGATACCGAGACCGGAGAAGACGTCTGGTCGTGTCCGAAAGGCCGTGGCCAAGCGGCGACCAAGCGTCGCCCCGATAGCGGTGGAGGGGCCGGCTCTCGTCTCCGGCTTAGGGGCGGCGAGTCTTGCTACACTGGTGGAAGCGGGGCGCCTACCCCGACTGATGGTTCCACTTCCACCTTTCCCGAAGCTTCCGGCCCAGATGGAGGACCCGCTCCTGAGGCGAATATTTATGGGGCTTCGCGCACACCTGGAGGGATCCCAGACGCGAGAGAGACGTTCGTGGATGGCATCCTCGGGTCCAGCTCTGCTCGAGGCTCCTCCTTCGGCCATGGTCGGGACAGCTGCACCCTCGCCTGTCGGGCCAGTGGCCGCAGCCGACGGAGCCGGGGAAGAGGAGACAGGGGAGCAGCGGATGATAGAGACGCCGGATGCTTCCACGCTGGTCTCGGCCACTTCCTTAGCGGCTGGTGGCCAAGGATTCTCTGTCGAGCCACGCCAGCCAGGCGACTTGACTCTTGCCCTTCCATCTTCTTCCGTCACGGTGGATGCCGGCTTGTGGGCGGAGGTGGACAGCACCGTGGAATTCACTCCCCCAGCCCTGCCTTCGGCCGGCCACACCTTGTCGGAAGTGCCGGTCCGCCATATGCTGATCACCCTACGGGCGATGCTCCTCGCCGATCCCTCTTTGTCGTATCGGGAGGTGCACACCATAGTGACGCAGCTGACCGGGGCGTTGCAAGTGCTCGGCTGCCCGCTGGGGGAATGGTCGCGGCGGGTCTTGCTATTATTGAAATACATCAAGCGCCGTGACTTCCTCGAGACCCAAGCTCCTGACGAACGTGCCGCGTTTGATGCCCAGGCGGACGAGTATCTGCAAGCCTTGGAAACACGGCGAGGCGACAGGGAGCGCCATAGAGAGGCCTGGGAGGGGAGCGAGGGCAAGGTCCCGTCTTTGAAGAGACGAATTATAGAATTGGAGGGCTACCTTGCTGCAGCTAGGCTTGATCTCGCCGTGAGCGAGGAAGTGGCCGAGAGAGAGAGAGAAGCCTTCGGTACCGCTCAAGCCGAGGTGGAGTCCATGGAGGCGGAGCTTACTCAGCTGGAGGAACGGAGGGGGCGGCTCCGCGACCGGACGAACTTCCCTTGCGTAGGGATTCTGCCTCTCGAAGACATCTTCAGGGGCCTTGACTAGGCGTGGCTCCCTTATTTTTTCTTTTTTTTTTGTAACACAGGGGTATGCCCCGAAGTGCCTGTAGTCCGGCTCCCTTTTTTTTTGAATATAGAAAAACAACATTTATGGCTTCGCGTGTTCTTGTGTGTGGATTTGTCCCAGAGAGACCTTCCTTCCCCTTCTTTTCTTTTGTGTACATTCCCCTTTTTTTTATGCTCCCTCCCATGCTTCCATGCCGAGACACATTGGCAGGCTGCAGGTTCCCGTAATGATTCGCTTCGAGAAAGCCGGGCAGGAACCCATGCCAGGGCACGGGAGAGTGCTCGCCTTCCCAGGGGGAGGACGAGGGGACCACTCCACCGTACCGGACGGGCACCTTCCTAGTCTCGCCGCAAGGTTGAAAGCTCGTGCTGGCTTCAGGGGGGCCTCGGTCGGAGACCGTTTACTGGCCGTTCAGCGGGCACAGAGAGAGAGCTGGTCTAGTCAATGATCTGGACGAGAGGTCCAAGCCAAAGGGGTACTCACCGCCCGGGGAGGACGGAGAGAAGAGTTTGTTTAGTCAATGACCCGGACGGGAGGTCCAAGCCAAAGAGGTACTCACCGCCCAGGGAGGACGGAGAGTCAAGTTTGTTTAGTCAGTGACCTGGACTGGTGGTCCAAGCCAAAGGGGTACTCACCGCCTGGGGAGGACGGAGAGAAGAGTTTGTTTAGTCAATGACCCGGACGGGAGGTCCGAGCCAAAGGGGTACTCACCGCCCGGGGAGGACGGAGAGAAGAGTTTGTTTAGTCAATGACCTGGACGGGAGGTCCGAGTCAAAGGGATACTCACCGCCCGGGGAGGACGGAGAGAAGAGTTTGTTTAGAAATTTCTTATAGTATTTCCGTGGCTACGGGGCGACGGCTAGAAACGGGAGGAGTTCCCCCTTTCTCGGCTTCCACTCTTCCCTTGCTCTTGTATCTTTTCTTCCTTTTTTTTTACTTCTTTTTTTTTCTTCTCTTCCTTTTTTTTCTTTCTTTCTCCCCTTTTTTCTTCTCTTTTTTCTCTCTTTTCCTCTTCTTCTCTTCTCTTTTTTTTTCTCTCTTCTCTTCTTCTCTTTCTCTCTCTCTTTTTTTTCTCCTTTTTTCTCTTCTCTTTTTCCTCTCTTCTTTTTTTTTTCTTTTTTTTCTCTTCTTTTTTTTTTACCTTTCTCTTCCCCCCTTTTTTGCTTTTTTGAAAACATGGATAGTGGTCAAGTTGTTTGGTCATCAATCACGCAAATCCGCCCAAAATAGGGCGGAGGGTCATATTATTGATTGAACGGGGGCGCCGGAGCGTGGTACAGTCTCAAGTGCCTTCCATTAAGAGGCGGGAACTGAACTTCCCCGCGATGGTTGACGATTACATAGGCCCCACCTTCGTAGACTTTTTGGACTACGTAGGGTCCGAGCCAGTTCTCATTCAGCTTACCCTTAGGGTTGGCAGCCATGAGGTCTCTTCTCTTGACCATGACGAGGTCGCCCTTTTTGAATTCGCGTTCCTTGACAAGCTTGTCAAAGGCGCGTGCAATCCGGGCCTGGTAGATCTGAATGTTCTGTTGGGCCTGGAGCCGCTTTCCTTCTAGACTGGAGAGTTCATCAAGCCTTCGTTCAACGTTGGTTTGCCCTTCAAGGACAAGACCATGCTGAATGGCAACCCTGAGGGACGGTATTTCCAGTTCAATGGGGACGATTGCCTCTGAGCCATATACGAGAGAAAAGGGCGAACAACCTGTTGGAGTCTTGTATACAGTTCGGTACGCCCAAAGCGCCTCGTACATTCTTTCTTCCCAGTCCCTTTTGTTAGAGCTGACCGTCTTGGCCAGGAGAGTGCAGAGTGTCTTATTAAAAGCTTCGGCCAGCCCATTAGCCTGTGGATTGTAAGGAGTCGATGTCCTCCAATCAATCTTGTATTTCTCTGCCAGCCGGTAGGCCTTCTGATTGCGGAAGTGGCTGCCGTTATCCGATACAATCCGGTCGGGCACGCCAAACCAGAATATAATATTGCGGCGAATAAACCTGACTACGATCTCTCCGGTGACCTCCCGTAAGGCTACAGCTTCTGCCCAACGGGAGAAGTACTCGGTTGCCGCCAAAATGTACTTGCATCCTGTGGAAGACGCAGGTAAGGGACCCACAACGTCTGTTCCCCATTGGGCAAACGGCCAGCTGGGCGCCGTTGGGTGCAATTGCACGGGAGGCCTTCTGGGTATGGCGGCATGCTCCTGACATTTCTGGCATGACTTAGCATATTTGCAGCAGTTTTCGAACATCGCAGGCCAGTAGTAGCCAAGTTTCTTGATTTCAATCTTCATTTTCGGTCCCGCCTGGTGTGCACCCGCCGTCCCGGCATGGACCTCATTCATGACCCTCCAAGCTTCTTCAGTGGACAAACATCGGAGGAGCAGCTTCCGTCTGGCATCTGCCACAATTCGGAATAATATTCCGCTTCGGAGCTCATAAGAGTCCTTGGTTCTGACTAGCTTGATCTTTTCTTCTCTTCGGTCAGGCAACCGCTGGTGTTTGAACCACTGCATCAAGGGATCTCTCCAGTCGGGCAGGCTGACGGCTTCCACTGTAGTGACCTCTAGGTCTTCTTCTTCTGATTCCCCTTCTATCAGGCTGGGCATCTGGCGTTGGTTTATTACTTGGATGCTGAGAGATCCATCTGGAGGCACTGCCAGTGAGCTTGCCAATTTTTCCAAGGCGTCGGCCTGGACGTTCTCCCCTCGGGCGACATGGCCTATTTCGAGGAGGCAGAACCGCTCCATGAGCCCCTTTGCCTTAGCGTGGTAAGGGAGCAGCTCGGGTTTCCGGACATCAAACTGCCCCTGTACCTGCTTGACGACCAGCAGCGAGTCGCCGAACACTTGGAGCATTTTGATCTCCATTTGGAGGGCGACCTGGAGGCCGATGATCAGAGCTTCATACTCTGCTTCATTATTGGTGCAGGGTTTGCTAATGCAGCAGGAAGTGTGCATCACTTCTCCGTCTGGCGACTTGAGAATGATGCCTGCTCCGGCTCATACCTTGGCGCGCCCGGACGGGGTTGCTTCTGTCCTCGAGGCTCCATCAAAGTAAAGCTGCCAGATGGCTTGTTGTATTTGGTCTACCTCCAGTGTTTCATCTTCAGGTAGCTCAGTGGCCAACGGGGAGCCTTCGGGCACGGGGTGTGCTGCGAAGAAATCCGCGACGGCTTGTCCCTTAACGGCCTTCTGCGGCACGTAGGTAATGTCAAATTCCATGAGTAGCACGGCCCACTTGCCAAGGCGCCCCTTCGGGACAGGCTGGAGGAGGATGTGCTTGATAGGGTCAGCTCTGGATATTAGACTTACTTCATGGGACAGCATGTAGTGCCTCATCTTCTTGACTGCGAAGACCAAAGCGAGGCAGACTTTCTCTATCGGGGTGTATTTGGCCTCCGCACCCACTAGTCTCCGGCTGAGGTAGTAGAGAGCCTGCTCTTTTCCCGCATCATTGTTCTGGGCAAGCATTGCCCCCAGTGAATATTCGGTAGCCGCTATGTAGAGAATAAGCGGTCTGCCTTTGACAGGTGCCCCCAGGACTGGCGGTGTTTTCAGGTATTCTTTCAGCTGGTCGAACGCTTGCTGGCATTCATGGTCCCAGCTGAAGGGTGCATTCTTCATCATTAGTCTGTGGAAGGGTTGGCAACGCCCCGACAGGTTGGAGATGAACCTGCGGATATAAGCTAAGCGGCCTTGTAGTGACCTCAGCTCTCCCAGACTCTTCGGAGGGGGCAACCCCTGGATGGCCTTTATCTTGAAGGGGTCGATCTCGATCCCTCTGTGCCGGACAATGAAGCCGAGGAACTTTCCACTGGACACGCCAAAGGCGCACTTCATGGGGTTCATTTTTAGCCCGTATAGCCGGAGCCTTTGGAAGACGACCCTGAGGTCATTTAAATGTTCATCTCTCTTCTTAGTCTTGACGACCAGATCGTCGATGTAGCATTCGACCTTGTTGTATAGCAGCTCATCGAAGATCTTGGTCATCGCCCGCTGATATGTGGCACCAGCGTTCTTGAGGCCGAAGGGCATCCTCTTGTAGTGGAATATCCCCTTGGGCGATCTGAAGGCTGTGTGAATCCGGTCGTGGTCGGCTATCCAAATCTGGTTATAGCCGGACGAGCCGTCCATGAAGGACAGGGCCTCGTGGCCGGTAGTTGCATCAATCATCACTTCGGTGATAGGCACCGGGAAGTCATCTTTTGGGCAGGCTTTGTTCAGGTCGCGGAAGTCCACGCAAATCTTGATCTGTCCATTCTTCTTTTTCACTGGTACAATGTTGGCCAACCATGTGGTATATTGGTTTTCTGCCACGAAATCGACATCTATGAGCTTGTCGACCTCCTTGCAGATCTGGCTGGTCAATTCCGGCCTCATGCGCCGGGGAGACTATTTCACTGGCTCCACCTTAGGATCGATGGACAAGATGTGCTGAGTCACCTCGGGGCTGAGTCCAGGCATTTCTTTGTAATCCCAGGCAAAACAATCCCGGAACTCTTGCAGCAGCTTTACGTATTGTTCTCTCTCACGAGGGGGTATGAAAGCACTCAGAAAGGTCGGCCTGGGGTCGCCTTCTGTGCCTAGGTTGATCTCAATCAATTCGTCGACTGTGGCCTGGCCGCCATTTTTAATTTCCGGCGGGGCTGGCGACAAATCGACGAAGTCTTGGTCTTCATTGTCTTCGGGCTCGAGGATGGCATCCTCGTCTTCTTGCTCCTCCTGGCTGGGCGTGGGGGCTGGATTTGCCGTGCAGTCCTCTTGGACCGTAGCCGCCGGGTTTGTGAGGTCCGCTGGTGCAGAAAGGCACAGGGCCACCTCGGGGTCTTCTATGTACTCATCATAGACAGCTTGGACGGGGGCCGGGGTAGCCGCATCTTCAGGCGCCTGGTACTGGATGGATATGGCGTAGGCTCCTGCCCTGGGGCTATCCGCTACATGGGGGCGTGGCGGGGCTACCACGTAGTCCCCCATTCTGAGCTCATCCCTATCGATGAGGCTTTGAGCAATGTCTTTGAAGACATAGCAGTCTTCAATGACGTGACCCAACATCTGGTGGTAAGGGCAAAACAGTGGGTCCCCACTCCTTCTGGTGTCCTGTGGCCTCTTGGACCGTGGGAGGGAGACCTTGCCGTAGTGGCAGGCCCAGTCGAAGATGCCCCGGGTCTTCTCTCTCGGGAAGGAGTAGGGCTTCTGCAGCTTCTCTTGGAGTGTTAGCCCTTGCCTGGTTGGCCGCTCGGTCAGCAAGCTTGCCATGTCTCTCATCTCCCGCCTTGACAAGGCGGGAGTGTTGGGAATGGTGCCCCGGGGCCGAGGCACGCGGCCACCCTGCGGGGAAAGAGATCCCTGGATCAGGTCAGTGACTAGCGAGGTCAACTCAGCCAGTCGTACTTTTAGTGTCTCGATCTCCCATTGCTGCCTGTGGTACAAGGCGTACATGACGGGGTCGTATCGAGGGGATTTTGGAGCCTGGCCCATGCTTCTGCTCCTTGTTTCGCCAGCCGACCGGGGTGGAGGTGCCTCACCGGTGTGCCCTCTCGAGGTCGACACTTCGGAGAAGGAGGGGGTCTTCTCCATACAGCGGCGGCCGGGAGGCTTCCACAGGAATATTTCTTCGTCTTGTGCCTCTTCGGCCGGGGCCCCGGGACATGTGTCTTGGTGGGTTTCCCGCAAATCTACAGCTTCTGCGGGGTCGTCGCCGGGCCATGTTGAGACCGATATGACATTAGCCTCGTAGTAATCTTCTAGTGAAAAGCCCAGACCGGGGTGCTTGGTGATTTTCAGCAACCGTCGATCCAGGTTTGTTAGTTCCACATTCTTTCAAACATTTCCTTCCGGCTGGAGGGCTGGTAGGGAGGGATCTTCTACTTTCTGACCATTCTGGCTGCCCGGTCAGTCATGTGGGGAAGTCCCGTAATGGGGACGTGCGGGTCATGCAACTCGTCAGGGAACCGGCAATCATCGTCCTCCCTGACTGGCTTCTCCCCAGCAACATAAAAGATAGTGGGGAGTCCTTCGGGGTTAGGTACTTCGAAGGTTCTCAGTTGTTCAGCCGCTTGGCATTCAATTTCCGCTATCGGCTTGACGATCCCTGGCGGGACCCTGACATCTTCTAGCAGGTCTTCGAGGTAGGGTGCCCCCGGTGTGGGGTAGATAGGGAGAGGGGCTGCCCTAAATACCCCTTCCTCTTGTGCAATAAATGGTACATGTGGGGGAGCCACATAGCCTGGGGGCGGCGGAGGAAACCAGCCTCCCGATTCCATTTTCTTCTTTCCCTTGTCTCGGGCAGCTTGAGGAGCTTGCTTCGCCTTTTCCAAGTACAGATTAGCATCTGACAAGTGACACTCGAACACCTCGAACGGGTAGAGGTCGGCGAAGATCCTGACTTCTTTCCCCTCACAGGGGTATTTGATGCATTGATGCAGGGTGGAGGGCACCACTCTATTCTGGTGTAGCCAAGGCCGGCCAAGCAACGCCTTGTAGGAAGTGTTGGAGTTGATGACGTGGAACTGGACTTTGGAGGTGAAGTCGTCAAAGGTCAAGTTGAACTCTGCGACCCCCATGGGAACCTCACATTTCTGGTTAAAGCCGGCAATCTTGACATTTTTAACTTCGACCAGGTGTACGTCAAAGTAGTGCTTCTGGTACACCCGGTACGGGAGTATATTCACTGCTGCCCCTGGGTCGATCAAGACCCTGTTGATAGGCTGGCCGTTCAGCTGCCCTTTCATGTAGAGGGGCCTGTTATGGCTGCAAGTCGGTAGGAGCATGTCATCTTCTGTGAAAGTCACTGCTACTTCAGGTGATAATTCTGCCAAACAGGCTTCAAGGTGTGCTGGCGTCTGGAGTGCGGCGATGATGGCTTGCCGTGTTTCTTCATTCAAGGACAGCATCTCCCATACCGTGAACCGGGTCGGGATTTTCTTGAGATGTCTGACTATTCGCTCGGCCGCCCGCACCTTGAGCAGTTTCATCTCTTCGGGCTTGCTGCGCCTGCCCTCATCCTGAGGCTGGGGTGCCAGCTCTGGGGATGCCTGTTTTGTGGGCTCTGATGCGGCCTGTTGAGCTGGCGGGGCCTGCTAGGCTTCCTCTGCTTCTCGCATGAATTCGGCGAGGTTTGGGGTGCCGTTGAATTCTTCTTCTGGCTGGGCAGGAACTGTAGCCGGTAGAGTTTGAGGAATGCTTGCTTTACTGGTCGCAGCGGACCCCTGGGGGTGCACCCGCCTTCCTGCTCGAGCGGACAGGAACTCGGCGAATGACGGGGCGCCTTGGCTCTTGGCGCCTCCGGGGTAGAGACCTGATGGGGGAGGAATCTCGGTGCCTCGGACCTCGGGCTCGGGAACATGGTATGGTTGTTCCCCCCTGAGCATGATGTTGAGGCTGCCCTGAGGAGGGCGCCCCCACTTCCTCCCTGACCTGGTGGCGTGCTGGGAGGTGGATACTTCAGCTTGACTCACCTCTGCCGGCTCATGGGGTGGCTCTTCTTCTTTCTCTTCCAGGGAGAGAGAGGTGTCGAACAACGCCGAGAGGGTGCTGCAGGCGAAGACGACCTCCTTTTTCTTCTTGCCCCTGGGTCTTCTCTTCTTCTTCTTCTTGCCCGCCGCGGCGGATGGCTGCTCCCGAATAGGTTCACCCCACAGGGGAGGCTCTTTATCTGCGTCAGCTTCTGTTCCTGGAGCCAGCTCGAGTGACTCGAACTCCTCCCAGGGAACATATTGTTTTAGCTCGACGGGCTGGATTTTGGGTTGCTCATAATCTTCAAGCCCGTCAATAATAGCCTGGAGTCTTTCAATCGCAGGGCTAGTCTTCTTGTACATCCGCAACGGGGCAGAGCTCTTCTTGTTGTGAGTGGGCCGCCTCATGACCAGCCGAGGGGCCGTGTCGTGGCAAACCGGGTTTGCCGGGGGCGGTGCAGGCAGGGGTGCTGCTACCCTCGAGTGAATTCCTGGGGTAGGTCGAGAGGCACGCGCCTTTCTAGTTTTTCTGGGTATAGTCTGCCACCCTTCTTGGTCTTGAGCTGGGGCCATGATGAAGGTCTCATAAGTGGCGTGGGCACAGGCTTCCGCCCATTCTTCTGGCAATTCCTGATATAGTGAGATCATATTGACGGAGGAGGCTATGCTGGGCAGCTCGTGTGGCTGCGGGGGGTCTACTTTATGCTCCCCCATGTCGAGCTCCCCGTCCCTGATTAAGGACTCAATAACATCCTTGAAGACGTAGCAGTCTTCAATGGTATGCCCGAGCACCCGATGATACATGCAGAAGCGCGGGTCATCCTTCTTCTTCAAGTCGCCCGGCCTTTTCGGCTCAGGCAGTGTGATCTTATTGTAGCTAGTTGCCCATTCAAACAGGAGCTTGGATTTGTCTCGAGAGAAGGAATATAGCTTGTTTCTCATCTTCTCCCTTAGCGAGGGGCCTTCCCGCCGCTCTGTGGTTCTGGGCGGCGGAGGGTTGGCCGCTCCCTTGGCTTTCTCCTTCTGCTTTTCGAAAGCCTGGAAGTCTAGTGCATGCACCTCCGGGGGAGCCGGCTTCCTCTCCGCCTGCCTGGCCCTCTGGCTTGACATGACTGGGGTGGAGGAGTATCGGGCCAAGAATGCCTCGATCTCCGCTACCACATTGTTCAGGCGGTCAAATGTCTTGACCTCAGTGCCGATCATCCTTTCTAGGATTTCTTTCTTTAAGTTTTGCTTGCAGATCTGAACTGCGTCCTCCTGATGCGGGGGGCGTTTGCACCTCATACTAAGGTTCCTCCATATTTTGATGTAGTCAAGGCTGACTCATCATTCTTCTATCTTGTGGCGTAGAGTTCAGTCATGGTAACTTCTCTCTCGGCCACGTAGAATCTTTCCTTGAACTTCTTCTGCATGTCGGGCCAATCGGCCACCGACCCGGGCGACAAGCCGGAGTACCATTCAAAGGCAAGCCCGGTGAGTGTTGAGCTGAAGAACTTCAGGAGGTAGGCCTCATCAGCAGCCAGGTCTCCCATGACGTTCACGTAATAGGCAATATGCTCTCTGGGAGATCCTTGCCCATTGAACTTTTCAAATTTTGGCGGCTTGGTGACGCCAGCCGGCAACTTCCTGGCAGTATAATGAGCCGGGTAGGGTACCCGGTAGACGTCGAAAGGCGTCTGATCCCCATCGCCTCTCTCGGCCAACTTCATGTCTATCATCTGCTCGAGCATCAACCGGCTGACTGCCGCCGGGTCGACTGGGCTCGGGTAGAAATGCGCGGGCTGCGCGCTCGGGGTGGCTACCACAGTCGCTCGGGGGGCCATAGGAGACCCTTGTGAGAGCGGAACCTGTGGCGGGGTCATCGCTGTGCAATGTGTCTGCTGCGGGGGAGTGTCCTCGGGGGGGTCGAGGGTTGCCGGAAGAGCTGCCTCAGAAGACTGCCCCCTGTCCCTGGGTACCTCGGGTGTGACCTCGGTCTGCCAGGAGGTTGGGGGTGGTGTGTTTCGCTCATTCAACTGCTTTTTAAGTGATTCTATTTCTTGCTGGAATCGCTGCATCATGAGCAGCATTGCTGGGTCAGCTGTGGGGAGACTGGGCATGCCCCCCGTCTCTTCGGCCGGGGCGTCCTCGGATGATGTCGAGGGTCCGCCAGTCGTGTCACCGGTGGTGATTACATTGGCCGTGAGGGCCGTGAGGGGTTCCTCAGGTAGATCTCCTTCGGGTCCCGTGGGTGTCGCGCCGCCTGCCGCTCTCCTTCTTCTGGTAAGGGGTCCTGGCCTGGCAGCTATTCTGGCCAATTCTTCCGGGTCAGTGGGTAAGGCCCCATACCGACCATGGACTCCTGCCATATTGCAGGTGAATGTCTGCCATTTCTTATTCTTGTTTCTTCTTGACGCCCTCCGGGACGGCCCTCCTGGGAATGTCAGCCTGTCGAAGACCGACCGTCGGGGCGGCGCTTCCTCCCGTATAGGGGACTGGCGCGGCTCCTCCGGGCGGGTCCTCGACTCCATACTAGGTGCAGGTCCCTGTCTTTCTTCCTGGAAGGCGGAGGTCATTGCCCCCAGTAGTCTCTGGCGGCCAGCGGGGGTGCTACTCGGGCCTCGGAGGTAGTTTCTCATAGCCTGCTCGATCCCTTCCCACTCCCGGTCAGGGAGAGCGGCCTGTGGTTGCGCGTCGATGACAGCAGCAGGAGGAGAGTAGGCCCTGAGTGCCGGGCGGGCGGCGTTGTGTCGGCGCCCCCGGCGACGGCGGTGAGCATTCTCAGGCAGCACTGGGATGACGGGTGCTGGTCGAAGAGTTGGGGTCATCACCTCGACCCTCTCATCTCTTCGGGCCCTCCTCGGGTGGAAAGTGCTGGGCCCTGCCTGGGCGGGTGCAGTGGGCTGGGCCTCCTTGGGTACCCAGACTTGCTTCAGTTTGGCCAGCCTGTGAGCCGGTGCAATCTTTGGTGGGGTGGCCACAACAGCGGGCGTCACCTTCCCTTTCAGTTTCTCCAGCCCTTGAAAGGAGTTGCGGATTGGGACGGTCGGGATGACGCGGTCTGGCGTCACCTGGGACCTCTGCCCGTATAGGCGGACTCGGAGGGCCCCAACCGTCATGGACTTTCCGGAGTTGGACATGCGACGCCCTGAGCCGGCGCCGGTGTTGCTTCTCCGAAGCCTCCTTCGGTGGGATGCCGACCCTTGGTGGGATGGGCCGGTAGTTTGGTGCACGTGGTGCACGTTGCAGCTCAGCGTCGTTGTCGGGACGCTGGTATTGTTCTTGGCCATACCTCGACCGGTAGCAGCTTCAGTGGCCCCCGGGACGGGAGCGTTGACCTGGGACTCTTCGGGCGCCTTTACCTTGAGGATGTTGGCGAAGGCTACCCCCAAGAAGTTGGGGAAGCCCACTGTGGGAGGGAAGCTCCCGAAGTTGAGGGGCACCGCCCGGTAGCCGCCTCGGACATGGTTCTCCACGACTTGAGGGCCGCAAACAACA
Organism: Amorphophallus konjac; assembly: GCA_022559845.1. Classification (NCBI taxonomy): domain Eukaryota; kingdom Viridiplantae; phylum Streptophyta; class Magnoliopsida; order Alismatales; family Araceae; genus Amorphophallus; species Amorphophallus konjac. The sequence goes on along the minus strand of CM040119.1, from coordinate 312,065,377 downwards.
GCCATTGTTGGTTCCATGATGTTGCTTTCTCTTTTCCGCTTAATTTTTCTGCATTTAAGAAAGTGGCATAATTAGTGTAACAGGAGGGGGGCCGCGGGGCCCCTAGTTTCGGCAAAGAGATGAAGGGTGGATCGTCCCACCGGGCGTGCCAGAGTTGTGGACGCACTTTTCGTTTAACAATTATTTTGTTCGTTCGTTGGTTTATTAAGTGCGTGGGCGTGCCAGTCACCGAGTGACAATCTATTCGGGCTCCGAAGAGCCCATGGTGCGCTCGATCTGACTTCGTCAGACGGTTGTGTGGTTCGTGTCGGGACCGAATCCCGTCGCGCCACGATGGTCACGACGTCATTTACATCCCCCATACGAGGGAATACCCTTGATTAATTGCCGAAATTAGGGGCCCCGCGGCCGAAAAGAATAACACTAATTGTGCAAAAGAGGTTGGGAATAGATCCCGCTGAGGGTTGTATTGGGGCCATAAACTATCGGCCACGTCGGTCACCCGGGGACCTTTTCGCATTCGGACACAGGTCCGCGGCGGAGTCACGATGAGAAAACCGGGGTAGATCCTTTCAAATGTCTGCTGAACATGCGGCAATTTTAATGAGGATTCGGCAGATATCCGGAACGAGAAAACAAATCCGGTCCGATTAGGATGTCGGCCCGAGGTTAGATCAAAGCCTGGCCATATCGGGGTAATTCCCGAGACTCGGGCTCGACCTGAAAGGGCGGCGTTATTATTCCCTTTTGCCCAGGATCCCGGGGAGAGAGAGGACTGCAGTGTGGGCCTTAGCGCCCGTCTTTTATCTGGGGTTTTGTTAGTCATATCCTCTGGGATTTCTGATTTGATGTTTACTGTTTATTCGTGTCTTTGTTCGGGATGACTTCCTTCTTTTATTCATGATTGTTCTTATTGTTATTATTTATTTATTATTACCCCTCCCACCTCTTTTATCGTGATTAATGTTGGGCATTCAGAGTCCTTTAATTAGCATAATTTTTATTGATTTATTTGCTATTGTTAATGCCCTTATCAGGCTGTATATGTGAATATGTATAGTGTGCCGGCGAAGGGGAAAACAGGAGTGTACCGCTGAGGGCTGGGGTGTACCGCTAAGGGCTGAAAAGGGCGTGCCGCCGAGGGCTACAGGGGCGTGCCGCTGAAGGCTTAAGAGAGTGTACCGCTAAAGGCTGCAAAGGGCGTACCGCTGAGGGTTGCAGGGGGGCGTACCGCTGAAGGCTGCGAAGCGTGTACCGCTGAAGGCTGGGCATGGGTGTGCCGCTGGAGGCTGTAAGGCGTGTACCGCTGAAGGCTGGGCATGTGTGTATCGCTGAAGGCCAAGGGGGCGTAAGGGTGGAGGCTCGATCAGTTTTCAACTATTTGTTTTAAGGCTTTTCTTTTCTTCTTTTCTTAACTTTCGTGTAGTTTATACAAAGTTCCTCCCGTGTTTGTTCTCTTGGCTCGGTTTGGTCTCTTTTCTTGCGGGTCGGGTTCTCGGGCGGCCAGGTGGTTAATTAGCTTAGTTCAGTTCTCGTCGGGGTGCCGGCAGTGATTTGATGAGTTGGAAGGTTTCATTAGTTATTCTGCTCGTTTGTTGCCTCCTTTTGCCTCCTTTATTTGTTTATCAGTTTCTCACAGAAAATTCGGCAGCATCTCCCCTTGACCCGGGGCGTAAGGGAGATAAAGGGAACGCGCCCATATGGAGTGGCGGAACCCAACAACTGGAGGTGGGCCCCCGGGGGGAGCAACACCTTTATAGAACCTCGAAAAACGTGAAGGAAGGGGCTCGGAGGCGAGGCCAAGGAGTGGGCTGCTGAGAGGCTGAAGGGTGTACCGCCAAAGGCCATAAGGTGAGTGTACCGGCCAAGGGGTGTGCCGGCCAGGGGTAACAGAGTGTGGGTGTGCCGCTGAGGGCAGAAAGGAGTGTGCCGCTGGGGGCAAATGAAGTGTGCCGCTGAGGGCTGGACAAGGTGTGCCGCTGGGGGCCAATAGGGGTGTACCGCTGAGGGCTATTGGGTGTGCCGCTGAGAGCCAAGACAAGTGTGTCGGCCAGGGGCCAAAGTGATGCATTGCCGGAGGATTAAAAGGGCCAAGTGTGTGTGGGCTTGCAGATTGTTCAAGAAAATGAGGAAGGGTTACGGGAAGTGAATGAAGGACTCACAAGGCCAGGCTTTAAAGGGGAGGCATCGCGTTGATGTGGTGGCTCAAAAGAAACCGGAGGAACGGAGGAAACGGGTAACACACTACATGCACTATGAAGGCTGAATCAAACCAACAGAAATAGTGGGAAAAAGCCCAAGGAGGGTGATTGTTTCCATTCGTGGGATACCAAGGACCGTATCCCTACATGCCTATTACAAGAGAAAATGCCCAAATGAGGCCATGGACAAAAGGAAAAAGACTCCAAGACGGAGAACGAGAGGAGGAATGAAATACAAGACGGAAGAAAACATTGGGGCCTAAGACATAGGCTACCGTTCCCAACCCTCTCCCCCAATACAACAAGCTCTCTCTCTCTTACTCTTGTTTCTTCCCGGTGGCCGTCGGACGGAGCTCAGGCCGGGAGGGCCGCTTCTTCTCTTCTCTCTTCTCCTCTTTCTCCTGTGTGTGTGTCTTCTACTGTCGGAGGCTCTCCCCCTCTGTGGGTTCGTCTGTGTATGTTTCTCCGTCTGTTCCCCTCCTGTTTGAAACGAAGAGGAGGGGTTTTTATACCCCGGGCGGCGGGAGCCTTCGAGCACGGCCGCCGAAGCGGGAAGTGGCCCGTGATCATGAGGTTTGACCTGCATGTCCTGACTGTCAGTGGACTAGGCCACGTGGCCCAACGATCGGCTGCCACCTCAGATGGCTCCACTGCGCGCCAAGGATGTGTAGGGCATGGGCCTCACGTCGCCCGTTGAAAGAACTTCACCGCTGTGCCGTTGAAGGGCTGAACAAGCGTGCCGCTGTAGTGCCAAAAGGGCGTACCGCTGGAGCCCCGGATGGGCGTGTCGTTGAACGGCCTGAAGGGCGTGCCGCTGAAGCCCCAAAGGGCCGTGTCGCTGAAGCCCCAAGGGGCCGTGCCGCTGAAGACCCCAAAGGGGTGTGCCGGTGAACCCGCCTGGGGGCGTGCCGTTGAAACCCCCCCTGGGGGTGTGCCGGTGAACCCGCCTGGGGGCGTGCCGTTGAAACCCCGTAGGGGTGTGCCGGCGAGCGCCCAAAGGGGCTGTGCCGGTGAAGGCCGGGGCAGGGTGTGCCGCTGGAGGGAGCGTGCCGCTGGAGGGCTCTCCCGGGCGTGCCGCTGAAGGCTCTCCACGGCGTGCCGCTGGAGGGTTAAATGGGCGATTCTGAGCCCATTGTGAGCATGAGTTGTGGCCCATTTGATTTTCTTCGAGGCCCATGGGATGTGGGGCCTTTGTGATTGATTTCTCCGGGGTTTCTTCACTCGACGCCGTTGTTAATGCTGGGCCGAGCATGACATTTGGATGTGCGATTTTTAGCCTACAAGTTGCATCATTTCTCTTATTTGTCATTTTTGATGCCCCGAATTACCCGTTGTTTTGGAGCCTTCCTTAGATGAATTTTGAGCCCATTTCATTATTCCATTCTCTTTGAGCCTTGGAGATTATTATTTCATAGAGCCCTGGAGCTTATTCTATCAACTTCCGGCCTTCCAAGTTGGCATACGGCCCATTTAGGTCATTCGGCCCCCTTTCGCTGCACAGTCTTAAAAATGGTCTTTTTTCACCCCCTTCGATTCCCCTATTCAAAATGTTTCCTTCACCAAAGTTGTTCTATTTTTCAAGATCTACAACTTTTTCATCTATGTCATTGGTCAGTTCTGTACCTATTTCAAGTTATTCACGTTTTTATGGCAGACTGCACTGTTCACCTATGTCCCGATATTTTTTTTCTCTGTTCTTGCCCCATTTTCTCTCTCTTATGATCATATTTTCATCTTGCTCTCTTCATGAAAGTTGTTTATTTTTTAGTTATCTACAATTTCTTTTTCTACCACTTTTTCTAGTTCTGCACCATTTTCAAGATTTTCTCTGATTTCTAAAGTCGCACGAGCCTGGCAGCCAAACCTTGATAAACGGTCAACTATTGACCATTACTGTTGACACGGTCCAATGTGGACCGCTTACCAAGAGAAATGGTCAATAGTTGACCGTCATGAATAGTAACTTTTTAAATTTTTTCTTTTATTTTTATTATTTTTAAAATGTCTAAAAACAGTCTTCTTGAGACCACTTATGTCAAAAACCGGTCTTTGGAAGACCGTTTATTCATTTTTTGTGCCAAAAGCCTTTCGGTCGCCCCCAGTTGTCAAGTGGTCACCCCATGACCGTTTCTATTCAAATGGTCCTCACTGGACAGTTTAGTACCAAAAATGGCTGCGCAATAGACCGTTTATATGACAAAGAGTCCAAAAGTTCCTGAACTCCGTCTTCTTCACCGCCGAACTCTAAGGTCGAACCTGTGCAACAGGGCCTCCTTGTTAAGGGTCTATCTTCTAGAATCCTCTACAAAATTGAGCCCCGTTTATTTCTGTGTCTTCCCCTTTGTATTATCTTGAACTTGGTATATAGAGCATGATTTTTAATTGACCATATCTCATGGAATCTTGGCCGCAAGTTCAGGTTTTACGCATTTCGTGCAACAAAAACTCTTGCAGATTAGGTTCCAGAGCCTTCTTTCAAGAGCCATAACTTCCACATCCTTCCACCGAAAAGAGTCCTGTTTGTTTCTACGTCTTATCTTGACTATTATCTCGAGAATGATCCAGAGATCTCGAGATTTGGTTGACTCTATCTCCTGGAATCATGGGAGAAAGTTAGGGATTTCGCCACTTTTCTATAAATAAGTGCCCAGTTCGCCTGCGCGACGGGGGGCTCTTCTTCGACCTGGGGCGAAGTCATGCCTGATCGTCCACTCAAACATTCGACCCCAGGCTATTGAGAGAAGTATTAGCTTTAATTCAGTTCCTCATTTGCTTCATTTCATCTTCGTTTGCCCTCCTAACTTCACCTCTACTTATTGCAAATCATCACAAGTTCTTAAACCTGTGCGGCAGGGCGCCCTTCGTCGGCTCGGGACGGAGTCATCCGGCATCCTCTTCGTCCTCCATTGGCCCCATCCTGAAGAGGGGAGTATCTTCTTCGTTTTTCATCTCTCTGGGCTCTCTATACTCTCTCCAATTCTTATTCTCTTCTCCTACTTTTCACAAATCACCACAGTTTTTACACTTAGTTTTTGCACTATTTTCTGCACGTTCATGCATTTTTCTCCATTTTGCACAACGTTTTTCTCTCTATTCTTTCCACCAAAATTCGTGATTTCAAATCCTATGCATGCACAACACTCCCACCTTCCTTTTGCACCCATTTATAGGGGTTAAAAATTCTCCCCCGGTGCGTTCTCCCCCATTCTTTCAAGATATTTCATCACTTTGGGGCATGTGCTACACTATCATATTCTAATCGGTGTTCTTTTATTTTCATGGCTTTGTTTTGCAGGAGACTATCAATAGGACGTGAGACCCTCTCCCTCTAGCCGACTGGAAGGAGAGGAGGTGTACCCACGATCGATTCCCCGCATCATTTCAAGCGCGATCTCACGTGGTAGCGGCTTCCCTTCGGGCCGCATCTTCTTCCTCATTTCCCAAGGTACGTGGTAGATTTGATTTCATTATAGCATCTATTTTCTACTGCTATTCCTTGAGTGGCGATCACGGTTTCTTTCTTTTCTCCATCGCCCCTTGCCCTTCATTGTCTATATTTCATATTTTACATGTTCATGTTTATGTGTACATGTTCATAGTTAGGGGGCGGGGTAGATTAATCTACTTACATTGTATTGAATTCCGCTGTGAGAAGTTTTATTTTTTAATTGAACAAATTTTTAATAGAAGGATCTATTCACCCCCCTCTAGATCCGTCTTCTTGCACTTCGGGACCCAACATTAATTATTTTTTATTTATGAAATATATGACAAAGTTATCTTGTCAATTTTTTAAATTGTGGTTTGTTTGTTATAGTTTATTGACTTTGAATCTAAATATGTTCTCAATTTATTCTTTAATTGATATTTTAAGACTTGTTTGATTTCATGAGTAATTATTCTTAGATAGGATTAATGTAATATTAACAATTTTAAATTTTGGTCCTCTAAATGCAAGCAAATGGATATAGTAGAAATGTATCACGGTTAACTAAGAAAGAGGAAAGATTTATAATATGTCGCTGTCAAATTTTCTTATTATATTGGCAGTAGTAAAAGTTCTTTATGATCGTCAATAGTATAATTCAAGGAAGCACATTAGAAATTATATTCTAACTGTCAAGGGATACATGTAAGAGCAAGGGGTTGATATTCAATTCCGTGAGACATGTCGAACCAATAATCACATATTTTCTTTATTATGCATTAAGATAAAAGATTTGAAAGTGTTAAAAGATAGTGCGAGGGTTACCATGAAGAATGTGATGATAATATATATTTATATTTTGATGAAAGGTACAAGTAAATGATATGCTCAAGATAAATTTTAATATTCAGTTGAAACAATAAGTCATTAGTTTCATGAAGTAATTGACGCTCTAATCATTTTAGTACCAAAGTTTATTTGTCTCCCTCCAAAAGACACTCCGCCATATATCTGTAATATATATATTTTTAATTTTTTTAGTAATTTTTCACATAATTATTGTCAATGTAAAATATTCTTCATATTAATCTTGTAATTATGTTATTGTAGAATTATGTTAGCTCTATAGATGGGATGCACATTAATTGAGATTTCATAATAGACTACGTTATCGCAATCGAAAGGGATAAACATCCCAAAATGTTATAACCGTATGCTCCTTTGGTATATATTTTCTTTTTGTTAATGTTGATACGAAGGTTTTACTACGGATACTACGATTTTAGAAGGTGCTATAATATCACGATTTTAGATCTTAAAAGGTAAATATTTTCTCTTAAAATACATTTATTCATATATATGATGGTATTTGTTCTTGTGAATAGATAAATATTATCTTGTTGATGTTGTCTATTCGAAACACCAAAATTTTTATCATCACATTGAGAGTAAGATATCATACGAAAGAATTTGTCCAAGTCACTTCGCCCTATATAATCTCAAAGAACTTTTAAATTTGCAACATGCTTCAATGCATTAACATAATTAAGTGCATGCTTGGAGCACTAAAAGAAAGGTTTCTCATATTTCATCAACCTTTAAAATATACTCTTGATGTACAAACTAAGATAATCATTACTGATAATTTTATTCATAATTATAAAAGATAAAAAGATGAAACTTAGATATAAATTACAAAAGAACATGGTGCAAATATTGATAAAGAAGTGGAAATAAAGATGATAAGAAAGAATCAGATTTGAAGAACAATAGCATTTAACAACACCACATTTACAACACCGTTTTAGTAAACAACTTTAGAATAGAATTGTACTAGAAATGTGAGAAGATTATGTGAACAAATAGCATAGATAAAATGATTGTAATATTCCTTTTGTTAACATCACCATTTTGTACTTAATAAGTTTGAAAACATTAGATTATAAGTTCATTTGATAACTTATTTGCCTTCTTTTACGTGATTTAAGGACGGCGAAGGGGGAAACTTAGTTAAATTTCAATATTTTTGGAGGTCAAGTGTTATAAATACAAAGACAAAAGTTAAGGAGGGGGGCAAATTCCTCCCCTCATTATGATTGTAAGTTTTGTTAAATTTCTTCTTGTAGTGTCCCAATAGAGACCAAGTCAATTTCCAAGTTGTATTTATGAGATTTTAAGTAACGAGGAACTTTGAGTTTACGACTTGTCCCCCAGATAAAAAAAACACCCATATAGATTTCTCTGTCATGCAAGTAGCATTGATATTTGGGAAAAACTTCTATGTGCACCACCCACGACCGTGTTGTCATTGGACAAGAGTCAAAAATTTGAATTCTAACTTTGTTTGGATTTAAATTTTCACTACTTTCTCTCTTAAAATAAAGGAACTCCTAACAAAATTGATATTATTTAACCCCTAGCAAAATTGATATGAGGAACCCCTAATCTACCTATTTTTTAAAGCCCCTAAATCTTCTCTATTACATAAAAAACTCTTCGCCATCGATTTTATGTACAATATTTAACCTAACTATGGTTAAGCTTAATTCAATGTGATGAAATGACTAACAAACCCCTCTAATCCTCACTCATAAAGATATAATATAAGAGAGGGGGGGGGGAGAGGATTATGGAGAGGGAGAGGGAGAAGATACTGACATCATCCGATACATGATCCCCCCTTGTGCTTGAGAGAGAGAGAGAGAGAGAGAGAGAGAGAGAGAGAAGGTGTCTCTTCTGAGGGGCCGTTCTGATGCATAAGGAGAAACAAGGAGGGGTGGTGAGGACACCCGAGCCAGAGTACGGCTCAACTCAGCGAGCCGCCGGTACTGGACATGTAGCACGACCCGGTCGACACCGAGCTCTTTGTGGCTAGGGGACAGTCTAGAGTCTCCACCAGAGCTTTGACACTTTAGTACGTATTTTTGTACGTATTTGTATTTTATACATATTTGATCGTATTTGTATTTCGTACGTATTTAGTTGTATTTTGCATTTCGTACATATTTAGTTGTATTTAGTGTGTATTTGACATGTAATTTGGATTGTAACCAAGGAGGGAAAATGGAGCCCATTGATTTCAAATTCGAATGGGTTCAAACCAAGGAGGGAAAAGGGAGCCCATAGATTCCAAATTCAAATGGGTTCAAATTTAAACTCCAAGGAGGGAAGATGAAATCCATACTCTATATATTACCTTGTATTCCCCTCTTGGGAGGATTTGATGAATGAATGAAAATCGAATTTTTGCCAAGAGCCTTCCTTCTTCTCCCTCTCCTTGAAAGGTGTGACTCCCTCTCTCTTCTTCTTCCTCTTCCTCGAGGGTGCGATGCCCTAGCCCTCTCTCTCTCTCATTCTTTGCTGATCAAGATGTTGGGAGACGACCTCCCCAACCTCTCCCCAAGCTCGAAGCTCAGAGATCGTGGTCATGTTGCAGGCGTGTAGGAGGTAGATCTATGCTGTCTTGCGCCCCCTTCTAGCCGTTTGCCTGTAGAATTGGGCCTCAAAGACCAGGTTGGAACCACATATTCCCGTCCTCAAAAGCCCTTTTCTTCTTCACAACTTTTCTTCCTCTTCCTGTCTTTCATCTACCCTTAAAATCCCATGCCCTAACTCGCTCTGTGCAAAACGTTGCATTTGTAAGCCTTTTTACTGCACATGCTACCTCTGTACAGACCTGTAGGAAACTTGAACCCTGAATATCAGATTGGGACGCCCCCTTCCCGACCTATGATCACTTCGACCCTTTCACAACATTTCTTTCTATTCCTGTCGTTGACCTCTCCTCAAAATCACACATCAAAATTCGCTCTGGAAAAAAACTTCTCTTTGGAGCCCTTTTGGTCGTGCAAACTGCCCCTGTGCAGCCCTGTCGGGACAGTTTTCAAGCCCCTCCAAAGAGACAACCCCAAAATCATCTCAGAACGACTGGGGACTTTCAGCACTGCTTACACACATCCTAAACCCCCCTCAAGAATTTTCTTGTGCATTTTAAAACCTTATTTCCCTGCTTGCCACGTCCACCTTCACTTCCCCTCAGCTCTGGCTGCACTGAACTGTAGCACTGAGACCAGTCTGTTTTCCCATCCCACGCCCAAAACCTCCACTGCACACCACTCTACCTCTGCTATCCATTCATCCCACATCTATCAGCTATCCACCAGAGAAAAGCCCGCCCCATTCGCCTCCAGGAAAGCTCGGTTCCAGCCCCATCTTTGATCCCCTGTCAAGCTGCCAGAAGACTGTCCAGATTGCGCAGGGCCCGCTGAGAAACTCGCCAAGGCTACCACAGTGCTCAATTGCAGCCGCCACTCCAGCGGCGTCCCTTGGACATCCCTAGCAGCGTCCACGCCAAGCTTTGTGACCGGTGGATGAGCTGAAGGTGACGTGCCAGGCTTGTCTTCTTGCTGCTTCCCTACGCACATGCAGACCGGCCTGCAGTCTGCCCTCCGCTCGAGGCTATTCCGGAGGTCCCTGCCGGCGCCATCTACTTCCTCGTCATCTAGGAGGCTCGCCATCAACTACAACGTGCTACCAGGGACGTGGGCATCTTCCTCGGCTTCTGTGACACGTCGTCCACTCGCGGCCCGTCACCCCACTTCGCGCGACCCCCAAATTGTGCTGTGTAGCCGTTTACCTCCCTACGAGGAGTGGGCTATTATTTTGGGTTGTACCTCTATTTGACTTTGTACCGGGTGGTTGTGTGACTTGGCCGGGTTTCTTCCCTATGCCCCGAGCGTGGAGGTACGTGCCTGCTCCTTCCTTGGTTTAGCTTGCTTATTTAGTATAGTTTCTTGACGCTGCTACTTATGAGATCATAGGCGCCTAGCTCTTACGCTTGACATATCACAGCCACGGTGAGAGAGTGTGACCGTCCCGTGACCCATCCGAGTCACAAGTGTGGAGTTGACCACCCTAGACTCGTTGATTTCTCAACCGTGCGGATCGACGCGCTTCCCTCTCTTGGGACACCTGCGAGCTATAGTTTCTTGTTGATTGGCGTAATTTCCTTCTTGGAAACCTTAGGTGTCGAGCGAAAGCCATTCGCGCTATTGTCGTTGCTGGTCGTAGTTGTCATTTAGGCCCGTCGTAGTTGTCATTTAGGCCCGTCGTTGCAAAGAGTCTTAGTTCGCATAGCGTCCCGCATCAAATTTGGTATGAGAGCCCTAGGTTGTCTAGGGTGCATTGAGTCTGCGTTCTACCCCCTTTTGTCCCTTAGAGTCTTGCATTAGTTTGTATAAAAAAAATAAAAAAAATTCCCTTGCATTTAGTTCCATTACATGCCCACTCGGCGTGGTACCGATTACCAACACTCGGTCCCGATGGCTGACCCTAGGAATGCTGCCCCTAGTGACTTTTCCCTTCAAGACATGATGCATGCTCTCATGAATCGGATGGATCAGTCCAATAAGAGCTTTAGGGATCATGCTGCTTTCATGGAGGGCCAGATGAAGGCCATGGAGGATCGGATGGAGGCTTCCGACCGAACCATCCAAGGTCTGGTTGGGCGGCCCAACCAGGGTGGGGCTCCACGTGAGGATGTCCCCGGGCAGGCCCACGGCCCACTTGACCATCCCCCTCGGCCCGCACACCCTAGGGCCGATGATTGGAGACCACGTGTCCATGAGATAGATGATTTCGGGTCCGATAATGGTCGTGCCCGGCGTGGCTATCGGCCCAATAGGGACGATGAGGATGATCGTGTCCTTAGGTCCGTGCGTGCGGATCCTCCCACCTTTGATGGGTCCTTGGACCCTAAGGTCTACATTGATTGGGAGTCGGGTATGGACAGCTACTTTGAGTGGTACGAGATGACGGACAACCGGAGAGTCCGATTTGCCAAAATGAAGTTTCTAGGGCAGGCACAGACCTATTGGAGGAATGTGGAGAGCCTGTTGATGCAACGACATCAACCCAGGTTGAGACATGGGATGACATGAAGGTAAAGCTCAGGCAAAAATATCTTCCTGCCACATACCGTTAGAGGCTTATTGATAGGTGGCAGGGTCTCAGCCAAGGGGATCGGACTTTGACTGACTACATAGTTGATTTTGATGAGTACTACTTGCGATGTGGGGTCACGGAGGAGAGTGACATGACCATCTCTCGTTTCCGCCGGGGTCTGCGGCCACACTACCAGTATGAGTTATTTCGTTGCCATGCGATGACCCTGGAGGAGGCTTATCAGGTTGCCCTCGAGCTAGAGCAGTTTGAGTCCGAGTTTACCTCGGTCCAGCGCTCAGGGCCCACATGTCAACGTGGGCCAGATCCTCGTGTTCCGTCTGGACCTTACCCACGGGGACCTATGGCTAGCCCACAGGAACCCACCCGCTAGGACTTCAGTGCCCCTAGGCCCCGCCCTCCCCCTTTGAGGGATTATCCCCCTCGACCCCAAGCTCCAGCCCCTGCCCCTCGGCCCCAGCAGCCCACCATTCCTCCGACCCCAGCTTCCACCGCCCCTGGCCCATCGTGATGACAAGGGAAAGGGGCCGATGACTGGTGGAGCACCTTAGGGCACTGGGTCCTGTCATGAGTGTTTTAGGTGCGGAGGAGTTGGTCATTATGCTGTTAGTTGTCCTACCCGATCTTCTTTGGTCATCGGGGAGTCTTCGACCAGTGAGCTCGCACATGGGATCGTATCCGTCAGTTATGAGGCTGACCAGGGGCTCGCGGAGGAGTTGTTTGATGAGCTGATTGAGGGCGAGCAGCTAGATGTCCAGGGCACGCAGTGCCACGATGATGTTCAGCTGGGTGTTGTCAGGTGTATCTTGACCCAGCCATTGGTGAGTGATGATTGGCGTCCCGCCACCATATTTCATACCTTTTGCCGGTTGGGCGGGAAAGCCTGCAAGGTGATCATAGATAGTGGGAGTTATATTAACGCTATCTCCACGGGTACCGTGACACGCTTAGGGTTGACCCCCGTGGACCACCCCTCCCCTTACCGCGTGTGATGGTTAGATTCCACCTCTATTCCGGTCAGACTGCGATGTTTGGTGCCATTGCAGTTCCATGCCTACCAGGACGGGATCTGGTGTGATGTGTTGCCTATGGAGGTAGGTATTATTATCCTTGGAAGGCCCTGGTTATTTGATCGGGATGCTACACTCCATGGCCGGTCAAACACATGCACATTCGACCATAATGGCCAACGGATTACCCTTCACCCGTCCCAGCCGAGGAGTCCATCCATCTGGGGTCTCACTGGGCCTAGTATCCCGACTCCTACTATTCCAGGGCCCAGTACCCCATCGTCGGCTCAGGCTACGACCTTACCTCCGGATGTCCCTGCCCCGAGTGTTCCTCCGACTAGTAGGTTGATGCTAGTCAGCTCCCGGGAGTTGGAGCGTGGCTTTGTTAGAGGGGACCCAATTTTTGCCATCGTAGTCCGAGAGGTGGTTAGAGAGTCGGAGTGTGACGACCCGAGAATCCGGTTACCGGGAAGGCCCGATAACCCGAGACTCGAACTGCCACCCACGAGCAGGGAGGGCTCGGAAGGGCTAAAAAGGAGTGTGGAGGTACAAAGAAATAGGAAATAAAGCAGGACAATTCAACAATTAACAAAATTAAATAAACAACTACAGCAGAGTCCAGTCCAACAGAAAGTACAGTCTAAAGCAGTAAAGCGTACCACATGCCAAGTGAACACTCGGCCCGGCAAGCTGGCAACTAAGAACCTCCGCACAGCACCCTCGAACCTCGAGGCAGAACCGCCGCACCTGAAAAGCAGGGGCGAGCCTCCTGTCACCGGCCCGGTAGGGATCCTGTGGAACCCCAACTGAGAACAACGGCGGCACAGAAAATAATAAGTACGAAAGCAGGAAAGCAACTACGGTGGCCGGCAAAACCTCGGCTCTACAGCTACTCCTACTGTACCATAAAACACGACCTAGTCTCCCGTCGAGGGACAACCAAGCCACGCACCCGACCACCAGATTCCACGATCGGGGACCACCAAACACAAGCCGCCCTAGCCACGCTACTAGGAGAACGCCACGATACCTCTGTAGCGGAGGCCTGCCCTCACAAAAGGGCCCAAGCCAAAACCACGCGGTCAGGGAACACGGTCACGACCTCACCGTCGTGAACACAACGCTGTCTGGGGGAAAGGCCCTCGGTGACGCTCACCGGCAACCCCAGACCTCGACTCCAGGAACACTCCTGAAACCACTGACGAAGTCCCGTCTCGCGGACGGAACCAGAACCCGGTACACGACGACTCACGTCACGTGACAGGAGCACCACCCACTAGAAGAACGACTTGATGCGTCCCCTGACGTCTTACACCGTGTCAGAAGTGTCTAGCTACAACGCCCCGGGCGTGAGACTCAGACACGCAACAAGTACCACAACAAGGACTAGCTGGGGTCACGCTCGTCAGCGCGTGTCCTAAGCCCCCAACTACGTGTGCACACACAGACCATCTGCTCTAGGTCGTATCCTCTAGCTGGTTTCCCCCCCCACCGGACTCTGGTGGCAAAGGCAAGGGGCCCTACGGTAACCAGCCTAAAAATCGCCTCTCACTGGGTCTCGCTCTCCACCACTCCCGGGTGGGTGCGCACACGCATGCGCAGGAAGCTACGACTAGTGGACAGGTCACAGAACGTGGACACTGAAAACCACACCCGCACCCATTGCGAGTATCGCGAAGTAACAGGTGGCACGACGCCACCAGACTCTAGATGGTCCACTAGACCTACTGAACTCAACGGTCTTTGAGTCACAAGACTCGGAGTCGAGACCGTTGCGCATGACAGCACTAAGCCGTCAATTTGGTCTAATCCCTAGGTCTAAAACCGCAATGCGATAACTCACGAGGCAGTTCACAACTGCCGAGACCCATCCCTCGAGTAGGGAACTTAAGAAACCTCCAGCCCTAGGCTGGGAGACTGGACTCACCGTCCAAGGCCACACGCTTGGCCCACTCGGAAGCCACCTTCCAAAGAAGCAACGACTTGCGGGGAAATCTCACCGCACGCACACCGATACACGGTGACTCGATCTAGCACGAACACGGAAGCCCAGAACACCTGGGGTCACCCGGACCCACCAAGCCCATGGACACGCCAATCGGGGTAAACGGAACCTCCAAACACCCCAAAACATGGTCACTGAACTCCACGGGGTGTTCGGGACACACACGGCCCAAGAGGAGCACGAGACAACAGGACAGATCGCGCTAGGATCACCTAGCGCGACAAGACGGAACGCGCTAGGATCTCCTAGCGCGACCAGGCAGGTCGCGCTAGGGACCCCTAGCGCGACAAGGCAGATCGCGCTAGGAACCCCTAGTGCGACAAGGCAGAACGCGCTAGAACCCCATAGCGCGATAGGAACCGCCTTTCTGTTCATCTTCTCCGATGAACGCGCCCCATCGGGGCGGCGCGACCCTCAAGAACGTGCTAGCCGAGACTAGCGCGTTCTCAGTCCACGCCCGAAAACGGTGGAAACGGTAGAAAAACCCATACCACGCCCCGTTCACCCCCAAGTGAAGGGGAAACAAAAGGGAAAACATTCCCCAAGCCCCTAGACATGCATCTAAACCCCTGGATCGGCCAAAAACACCGTAAAATGGGAGATCCGGCTCACACCCCAAAAACATACATTTTCCCCAAATCCCTCGAATAAGCCCACTCGGCTCACCACGGCCTACAAAACTCACGGGGAATGAAGTACGCGGGTTGAGGGTCCATCTCCCTACCTCCACCGAAGATTCGACGCGCCGTGGATGCCGATCCACGAAGAAACGCCATTTAAACCCTCGCCGGTTCACGATCCCCCGAACCGCCTCCACCATCGCGATCCTCGTCCCGTGCCCGTCGCTCCATGCCCCACGAGCCACACTTCCCCGCCCTCGCCGCCTCCATCGGCCGCCCGAAGTGAGAGGGGGAGAGGAGAGAACGTGAGAGAAGAGAGAAATGAGAGATGGGGAGAGAGAGAAAAAGGAGGTTAATATATGGAAAATCCGAAAATTCTCAAAAATACCAAAAAATAGAAAATCATGTTTCCGCGATCCTCGGAACGCACCGATCGCAACGGTACCACTCGCGCCCTGGTGAACGGCCCGGTTCACCCGCAACGAGGTTCCGAAGGAATTACCGAAACACACACCGGGAATCGGAAAACACACGCGGAAAAGTCACGGAACGCTTCCGGACCTCCGAAACAACTCCGGATCGCGCCGATCCGAACACGAAAGATGTCCGAAATGAAATTTCGGACACAACGGAGTCAGACACTCCAAGAAACCAGTTCCGGGACCCACGAACAAGGATCTGAAAAATTCAAGAAATTACAGCCCTCCCCCCTTAAAGAAATTCCGTCCTCGAAATTCAGGACTAGCACCAAGTCACAGGGGAAGGACACCTCCACCAACTGACAACGCTGTCAGGGCCCCAGCACAGAAAAAACTCGATCCACGTGAAAGCACCAATCAGGAGGGATACGGCCAGACCATAATCACGAATAATGCCACGCTCCGCACGCCGTACACACATCGGCCACCAGAGTAGGCATAATGCAAAGGCGCAAGTCTGGTATCACCTCAGATACAACGGAAACCACTCACGGCATCACCACCACCCTCTCGCTCACCGAGGGAGCGTAATCCTCGCCACAAAACCAATCCACCGGTCAACGCCCATGCTCGACGGACCAACCAAACGCCAGCTTCACAACCCGCTGACCGGTCTCACACCCTGCACCAGGGGCAACCAATCACTGAGCTTCCACCAGCTCACCCCAGGCAAGCCAAATACCAATGACAGCGCGGGACCAACTCTATCAGAACTCAAACTTCGACAAAGCTCCGATCCCATCTGGAAAAACACATCTCATAAACGGCCACCAAAAGGCCTCGCTGCACGCCGCTCTCTCCATTCTCAAGCCCCTACAACCAGCATCTTCTGTCCATAAAAGACCATCCACTGGTCACCAGACATTTGTCAACGGGAAACCTCCACCAGCCCCGCGGCACGATCCAACTCATGATAGGCCATTCGTTGACTCTCGCACAGACCACCACTACATCCAGATGGATCCCCACGCCAACTCTACCCTTCAGGGGAGCACGGCGGGACCCAATGACTCCATCTCCCCTCAGTCTTCACGTCACTCGACTCAGGCTTACGGGGAATCCTCCCTTGCTGGTCGCAGACTGAGGATCAATACCCCACGCCAACGTCTCATCAGAGACCATTCTCCGACACCAATCTCACGAAAAAGGCCTCCGCCCACAGGCGTCACTCTTCCATCTGGTCTCATCAAATCCTTCGATCAATCCAAGTGGACACCTGCCAATCCCGACTCCCGCCCTTATCACAGAGCCACGGGACACACAACATCTTACAATCCACGGCACACTTCTCCAAAACCAACAAGTGCCGCCTGCCACCACAGCAAGCAGGTCGATGACGCAGCGACCAATGCACACGGGTCCGTAGACAATACACGCCTTACCACAGTCGACCACTCGGTCAACCTGACCAGCCACCGACGGCCACCATTCGGGACCCCTAATCCCTCAGAGATCACTTCTCCAAAAACGCGATCTCGTCCACGAACGCAACCTCCAACGCAAAACAGGGTACTCATGTGGCAACCTCGCCAGCATATTTCCCCAACTCTCCACCTGCCAGTGCCATGAACCACAATATATCAAGCAACGGCACGGCAACAACACGTCTCACGTCGCCGGAGACAACGCATATCAAGGAACCAATCCTCCGATGCTCTACATTTCCTCAGAAATTCACCCGCAGCAACCAATGCTACGATCCGCGCACTCTGATCCACACGCACAGCCACCACAACGACAACTCAGCATCCACCAACTCGACAACCATCTGCAACCCCGCATACTCCGATCCTCCGCACCTCGGGAACCACAACACCAACCGTAAATCTCAAAAACACTGCCCAGCCGGCACTCGTCCTTATGGAACAGCGCCAACACCCTTACACATCAGGGAACGTGCAACACTTCTCACAGGCAACCACCTTGCCAAAACGCGGGACGTGTCTCGCACGAATTTCATGGCGCACGAAGGCCAACCAATCCTGACACACAGTGCAAGACGACGAACCTTAGCCAAACACGATTCTCTCTAACCAAAGGAGAACCCAATCACACCTCCGACAAATGAAAGGAAAACTCCACACTCGACCTGACCTTGAGCCTCGCGCATGCTGGGAACATCACCTTCCAGCACCAAGAAAACTATTACTTCCGTCAGGTCAGCTCCTCCGACACACTCGGTGAGTGTCACGTCGGACCACAATCACAGCACCTCTCGATGCACCACCGTTGCAATTCCTCAAACTGCAACACGCTACGCAAAGAGCCGCAACACGAGCCATAACTGGCAACCGCCAATGCTCATCCTCGAGTCTCGAAACTCACTGCGAAACCTTCTCATCTCTAGCTAAATCCAGGGCGAACACAACCCATTCGCACACAAGAGCGCAGGAGCAAGACTTACTAGGACACCACAGCCCCTCTTGCCTCGAAATCCGCAAGAATAACCGGGACCGACATGCCATTCTTGACGCCACAGAGCACGACAAGAACACCAGGCTCGACAAATCAACAGCTCAACACAAGATCCTCCGCTCGCCAGAGCATAATTCTCGACCAGAGCACCCGTTCTGACACCTCAAACCACAACCTCAGTGCATTAGGGGCTGGACAAAACCAACGCCAGAGTGGCCAAACACCATAACAGCTCCCTCAGAGCACGTTTACGACCACTTAACCACGAACACTCCGCACTAGCCACCTGACCTCGCTGCAAACACCTCGAACGCAGCACCACAGCAACAAACCCGCCGGTAACCTCTGCCTAACGTAACATAAGCAGGGCCACCACCGATGAGGGAGAAGGCTCTCGACCCCGATCCGCAGACCCCACGCCGGCACGAAAGCTGCGAACAGCAACCACCCTCACCGCGCCACACAGCTCACTTAAGCTCCCAAGCGAGAAATAAAACAGAAAATATGCACGAAACCCTATGCCAGCTGCCGACTGTACTGGACCTTACAGACTCTGATCACTACAATATCTCTAATTCCTATGTACGTCCACAACCTCGCTCTGATACCAATTGTGACGACCTGAGAATCCGGTTACCGGGAAGGCCCGATAACCCGAGACTCGAACCGCCGCCCACGAGCCGGGAGGGCTCGGAAGGGCTAAAAAGGAGTGTGGAGGTACAAAGAAATAGAAAATAAAGCAGGACAATTCAACAATTAACAGAATTAAATAAACAACTACAGCAGAGTCCAGTCCAACAGAAAGTACAGTCTAAAGTAGTAAAACGTACCACATGCCAAGTGAACACTCGGCTCGACAAGCTGGCAACTAAGAACCTCCGCACAGCACCCTCGAACCTCGAGGCAGAACCGCCGCACCTGAAAAGCAGGGGTGAGCCTCCTGTCACCGGCCCGGTAGGGATCCCGCGGAACCCCAACTGAGAACAACGGCGGTACAGAAAATAGTAAGTACGAAAGTAGGAAAGCAACTACGGTGGCCGGTAAAATCTCGGCTCTACAGCTACTCCTACTGTACCAGAAAACACAACCTAGTCTCCCGTCGGGGGACAACCAAGCCATGCACCCGACCACCAGATTCCACGATCGGGGACCACCAAACACGAGCCGCCCTAGCCACACTACTAGGAGAACGCCACGATACCTCCGTAGCGGAGGCCTGCCCTCACAAAAGGGCCCAAGCCAAAACCACGCGGTCAGGGAACACGGTCACGACCTCACCGTCGTGAACACAATGCTGTCTGGGGGAAAGGCCCTCGGTGACGCTCACCGGCAACCCCAGACCTCGACTCCAGGAACACTCATGAAACCGTTCACGAAGTCCCGTCTCGCAGACGGAACCAGAACCCGGTACACGACGACTCACGTCACGTGACAGGAGCACCACCCACTAGAAGAACGACAGGATGCGTCCCCTGACGTCTTACACCGCGTCACAAGTGTCTAGCTACAACGCCCCGGGTGTGAGACTCAGACACGCAACAAGTACCACAACAAGGAC
Source organism: Amorphophallus konjac (assembly GCA_022559845.1). NCBI lineage: Eukaryota > Viridiplantae > Streptophyta > Magnoliopsida > Alismatales > Araceae > Amorphophallus > Amorphophallus konjac. Next base: position 312,045,701 of record CM040119.1, on the reverse strand, counting down.
TAGCTGGGGTCATACTCGTCAACGCATGTCCTAAGCCCCCAACTACGTGTGCACACACAGACCATCTGCTCTAGGTCAGATCCTCTAGCTGGTTTCCCCCCCCCCCACCGGACTCTGGTGGCAAAGGCAAGGGGCCCTACGGTAACCAGCCTAAAAACCGCCTCTCACTGGGTCTCGCTCTCCACCACTCCCGGGTGGGTCTGCACACGCATGCGCAGGAAGCTACGACTAGTGGACAGGTCACAGAACGTGGACACTGAAAACCACACCCACACCCATTGCGAGTATCGCGAAGTAACAGGTGGCACGACGCCACCAGACTCTAGATGGTCCACTAGACCTACTGAACTCAACGGTCTTTGAGTCACAAGACTCGGAGTCGAGACCGTTGCGCATGACAGCACTAAGCCGTCAATCTGGTCTAATCCCTAGGTCTAAAACCGCAATGCGATAACTCACGAGGCAGTTCACAACTGCCGAGACCCATCCCTCGAGGAGGGAACTTAAGAAACCTCCAGCCCTAGGCTGGGAGACTGGACTCACCATCCAAGGCCACACGCTTGGCCCACTCGGAAGCCACCTTCTAAAGAAGCAACGACTTGTGGGGAAACCTCACCGCACTCACACCGATACACGGTGACTCGATCTAGCAAGAACACGGAAGCCCGGAACACCTGGGGTCACCCAGACCCACCAAGCCCATGGACATGCTAATCGAGGTAAACGGAACCTCCAGACACCCCCAAAACACGGTCACGGAACTCCACGGGGTGTTCGGGACACACACGGCCCAAGAGGAGCACGAGACAACAGGACAGATCGCGCTAGGATCACCTAGCGCGACAAGACGGAATGCGCTAGGATCTCCTAGCGCGACCAGATAGGTCACGCTAGGGACCCCTAGCGCGACAAGACAGATCGCGCTAGGAACCCCTAGCGCGATAAGGCAGAACGCGCTAGGACCCCATAGCGCAATAGGAACCGCCTTACCGTTCATCTTCTCCGATGAACGCGCCCCATCGGGGTGGCGCGACCCTCAAGAACGCGCTTGCCGAGACTAGCGCGTTCTCAGTCCGCGCCCGAAAATGGTGGAAACGGTAGAAAAACCCATACCACGCCCCATTCACCCCCAGGTGAAGGGGAAACAAAAGGGAAAACATTCCCCAAGCCCCTAGGCATGCATCTAAACCCCTGGATCGGCTAAAAATACCGTAAAACGGGAGATCCGGCTCACACCCCAAAAACATACATTTTCCCCAAATCCCTCGAATAAGCCCGCTCGGCTCACCACGGCCTACGAAACTCGCGGGGAATGAAGTACGCGGGTTGAGGGTCCATCTCCCTACCTCCACCGAAGATTCGACGTGCTGTGGATGCCGATCCATAAAGAAACGCCATTTAAACCCTCGCCGGTTCACGATCCCACGAACCGCCTCCACCATCGCGATCCTCGTCCCGTGCCCATCGCTCCACGCCCCACGAGCCACGCCGCCCCGCCCTCGCCGCCTCCGTCAGCCGCCCGGCGTGAGAGGGGGAGAGGAGAGAACGTGAGAGAAGAGAGAGGGAGGGAAGAGAGAAATGAGAGATGAGGAGAGAGAGAAAAGGAGGTTAATATATAGAAAATCCGGATATTATCAAAAATACCAAAAAATAGAAAATCACGTTTCCGCGATCCTCGGAATGCACCGATCGCAACGGTACCACTCGCACCCTGGTGAACGGCCCGGTTCACCCGTAACGAGGTTCCGAAGGAATTACCGAAACACACACCGGGAATCGGAAAACACACGCGGAAAAGCCGTGGAACGCTTTCGGGCCTCCGAAACAACTCCGGATCATGCCGATCTAAACACGAAAGATGTCTGAAATGAAATTTCAGACACAACGGAGTCAGACACTCCGAGAAATCAGATCCGGGACCCACAAACAAGGATCTGATGGGGGCATCAAAAGCTATACGGGTGGAACGTATTTGTGTGTTATGACTTGTATGGGATTGTACTTGTGTATTTGTTTCATTTCTTTTATTTGGACTCCTTGTAAGGCTTATAACAAGCCAATGGGTCACTTGTAATGTAAAGTCTATGGCTAGGTTGCCATTAGTAGAGTCCATTAGAAGCCTAGTGCATATTGGACCTTAATAGCCACTTAAGGCCCAAGTGGGCTTTCTCCTCTCATGGACCACCAAGACTTGGAAGGCCCAAGTCTAGACATGGGTTATTGGACTTGAGTGGTTGGCCTTGGACCAGCCTAGGCGCATGAGAAGCCCATGAAGGGGGGCGCCCCATTCTTTGGCCTTATTAGGCTTGGTTGGTGAAAATTAGGTAAGTTTGAATGGAAATGATCCAAGTTTGATTAGATTAATGGTTAAAGTTTTGACCACATGGGAGAAATATTTAGGAACTACCTAATATGCCCTTCCAAACCTTAGATCTATGGGCATTTAGTGTCTTTTTACATTTATTATATATAGCTTGTATTTTCCAATTGATTGAATTAATGAAAGTGAAAAAAGCATTGTGCAAGAGCCCCCCTTGTGGGAATTTCGACCTCCCCTCTCTCTCCCCCTGGTTTTCTTCATCCCCAACCCCAAATTCTAGAGTGGAACCCTTCTATCTCCTCCCCCTCAATCTCTGAGTTCATCTCCGGTGCCGCCTCCGCCGTCCGTGTCGCCTTCGAGCCGCCGCGAAGTCGACTTCGGTGTTCTGTCCATCCTGGACAGAAGCTTCTTCTCAGAATTCCTTCTATAAACTCCGACATCCTCTTGATCTGAAATTTTCAGAGGTTGTTCCTATCTTGTATTCCCATATCCAAAAAAATATTCAGGTCCAAAATCCCTCGTTTAGTATTTTTCCATTTTCGTGCATCTTTCATTCCCAGATCTGTTTTGTCTCTATCTACAGTGACAGCAGCTCTGTGTTTCTCACCTCCGACCCTCTTTTTGATTTTTTCAAACCCTCCCAATTTTACTGGGAGTTCTGTCCATCATCCCCTACATCCACCATTTTTCCTGATTTTTGATCCGCCATCTATCCATTTTTCCAAATTCGTGTTCTATCTCAGCTACAGTGCTTTCAGCCCATTTCCAGATCTGACCCACTTTTAGTTCAAAAATCCTATCAATTCCTAGTGACATCCAAACTTGTCCAAACTAGTTTTACTGTTTTCCTAGCTTGATGTCCTACAACTTTTATGAAGACCACCACTTCAGATTCGGACGTTCAAATATCGGTCAAAGGCAGTTCTCAGAGAATAGCCCTGCAGATCTGAGTGTTCGGCTACTATACAACAGGAAGTTGTAAATTCATTAAAGCCCAGATCCGTGCAGATCCATGCTAGATATATTTGAAGTTACCTTTCCAACGGCACCAGTTTTGTGTCGATCCGACATCGGGGCTGATCGCAGCGTCCATTCTCTCCGGAGCGCGCGCTGAAAACCAGAAGCTGCAGATCCATGGCCGGTTATTCCGACCGGCGCCGAACGGAGCCGTCCGGCCTCCGGTCGGTGAACCAGCGTGCCGCCACCCTGGGGAGCGCTTCCCTAAGTGTCCCCACTACCGCGGTGCCACCGGGTCCCACACGGCCCCTCCGGACAGCACGTGGGCCCCACCGTCACAAGTTCGGGTGCTGCCGAATCAACGCGAGAAGCCGCCCGTCAACCCGAATTCGGTCCTCCCGGACCCCATTGTGTAGCCCTTTACCTCCCTGCGTGGAGTGAGCAACGAGTTGTATTGCTGTAATATTGTGTATTATTGTTCCGGGAGTACGAGTTTCGGCCGGGTCCGTCTTCCCCACGCCGAGCGCGTGGAGGTATCGTTTTCGCTCCCTTCTCGGCATTTAGCTTACTTCATATATATTTGTTTATGCCGCTGCTAGAGAGCATGTGTAGGGACAATTAGCTCGCTTTATATTTATATCACCGCTGCTGCGAGAGAGAGCGTTACCGTCCCGTGACCCGATCCGGGCACAAGTGAGAGCCGACCACCCTAGCTCACTGCCGGTTTCTCAACCGCGCACGTCTGACGCTTCACTCGTTAAGGGGCAGTCACGAGCTTGTCGTGTCCGTGGTCTCGTCCCACATCAGGATCCGAAAAATCCAGGGCATTACACGGAGAGTGATCTCCCATCTGATGCTGCTGATGTCCTTCGGGAGTTTGCTGATGTATTCCCTGATGATTTACCCGAGGGTCTTCCAACCATGCGGGACATTCAGCATGCTATTGACTTGATTCCGGGGTCCTCATTGCCCAACTTGCCACATTATAGGATGAGCCCCGCTGATCACGCTGAGCTTCAGCGTCAGGTCGAGGAGTTGATGACGAGGGGATCTCTCCGTGAGAGCATGAGTCCATGTGCCGTCCCTGCATTGCTTGCTCTTAAGAAGGACAATACTTGGAGAATGTGTGTTGACAGCCGTGCAATCAATAGGATCACGGTGAAGTATAGGTTTCCCATTCCCCGCTTAGATGACATGCTTGATATGATGGGGGGAGCCACTGTATTTTCTAAGATCGATCTGAAGAGTGGCTATCACCAAGTGCGGATCAGGCCTGGTGATGAGTGGAAGACGACCTTGAAGATCAAAGATGGTCTTTATGAGTGGCTGGTCATGCCCTTTGGGTTGGCCAATGCTCCCAGCACCTTTATGCGACTGATGACCCAGGTCCTTCGACCTTTGATTGGGGTCTTTGTGGTAGTCTATTTCGATGATATACTTATCTATAGCCACACTCGGGAGGCCCACCTAGACCATCTTCGGCAGGTCTGTCTTATATTGCCGAGAGAGAGTCTTTATGCCAACCCTACGAAATGTGCTTTCATGAGTAGTCAGATCACTTTCTTAGGGTTTATTGTGTCTAGTGAGGGAGTCTCCACCGACCCCGAGAAGGTAAGGGCCATAGTGGAGTGGCCCGAGCCTCGTACTCTTCATGATGTCCGTAGCTTTCATGGACTAGCGACCTTCTATCGCCATTTTAGTCGAGGCTTTAGTTCCATCACGGCCCCTATCACTGATTGCATCTGAAAGGGGACGTTTGAATGGACGAAGGCCGCCTCAGCTGCATTTGTGCTCCTTAAAGAGCGCATGACTCAGGCACCTATTCTTAGACTTTCTGACTTCACGAAGGTGTTTGAGGTCTCTTGCGATGCTTCCGGGGTTGGTATTGGTGGTGTTCTGAGCCAAGAGACCCACCCCATCACTTATTTCAGTGAGAATATGAGCGATGCTAAACTGTGTTACTCCACGTATGACAAGGAGTTTTACGCGATTGTGCAGGTCCTTCGGCATTGGAGACATTACTTGTTGCACCAGGAGTTTGTTTTATTTTCTAATCATGAGGCGCTCAAGTATCTCCATGCCCATAAGAAGCTCAATTCTCGTCACAGTCGATGGGTGGAGTTTCTCCAGGATTATACATTTGTGCTGAAGCACAAGGCCGGTGTAAAGAACCGGGTGGCCGACGCTCTGAGTCGTCGCGCTTATCTTTTGTCCACCATGAGTATAGAGATGGTTGGGATGGATAGGATGAAGGAGACCTATGCGGATTGTTCGGACTTTGGTCTGATTTATACCACCCTCCAGGCAAGACTGTCCCGAGAGCATCTTGATTACGCCATGCAAGATAGTTACCTTTTTCAGGGGAGTCGCTGGTGTATTCCGCAGACTTCAGTTCGCGACTTCATCACTTGGAAGATGCATGCAGGAGGTCTAGCCGGCCACTTCGGTCGGAATAAGACCATCGAGGCAGTCGAGCATCATTTTTATTGGCCTAGTTTGAAGCATGATGTTGCTCGCATTGTGGCCCAGTGTCGTACATGCACTGTGGCCAAGATGAGGAAACAAGTTTCAGGTCCTTATACTCCTCTTCCTGTGCCTGATAGGCCATGGCAGGATATCAGCATGGATTTTGTTTTGGGATTGCCACGGACCGCCCACAAGCATGATTCTATTTTTGTGGTGGTTGATAGATTTTCGAAGATGGCCCTCTTCATTCCTTGTTCGAAGACTTCAGATGCCTCTGGGGTTGCTCGATTATTCTTCTCTAGTGTAGTGAGCCGATTTGGACTTCCTACGTCCATTGTGTCCGATCGAGATGTTCGGTTCACTAGCTACTTTTGGAAGACCCTTTGGCATTTAATGGGCACTCAGCTCAAATTCTCCACAGCCTACCATCCCCAGACTGACGGGCAGACTGAGGTAGTCAATAGAAGTTTGGGGAACCTCTTGAGATGTTTGGTTAGAGAACGCGAGAGGGACTGGGACCTGGTTCTGCCACTTGCCGAGTTTGCATATAATGACTCAGTCAATAGGTCCACAGCATGAGTCCTTTTAAGGTTGTCACAGGATATAGACCTAGGAAGCCATTGGATCTAGTTCCCTTACCCATGCATGCTAGAGTGTCGCAGTCTGCAGAGTCGTTTTCCGAGCATGTTAGGGGTTTGCATGATGATATTCGTCGCCATATAGAGACCATCAACGCGCGATATAAAGAGTTGGCTGACGCTCATAGACACCCCCGCGAGTTCCAGGAGGGAGATTATGTCATGATCCAGGTCAGACCGGAACGGTTTCCTTCTGGAACCGTGAAGAAACTACAGGCTCGTGGTGCTGGCCCATGTAGAGTTTTGAAGCGAGTTGGATCTAATGCATATGTTGTAGACTTGCTGGATGACTATGGTATCAGTTCCACATTCAATGTCTCGGACTTAGTCGCATATAGGAACCCGGCAGTGATCCCTAGTGAGTTATTTGGGCCTTCTCCACCCCTTGTGAGTGAGCCCTCCCCTGGGATTCCACTTCCAGCCCTGTCACCTCAGCAGCGTGAGCGGATAGAGTCTATATTAGATGAGCAGGTGACTACCATTAGGAGTGGCGTGTATCACCGCTACTTGGTGCATTGGAGAGGATGACCCGCGTCCGATGATGCATGGATCACCCATGCAGAGCTTGAGAGGATAGATCTGGACTTGCTCGAGTGATACCAGAACGATGGAGACCCTTACTCGACAGGGTCGAGTTTCTCCCGCCTGGGGAGAATTGGTGAGGACTACTCGAGTCAGAGTACGGCTCGACTCAGCGAGCCGTCGGTACCGGACACGCAGCACGACCCGGTCGACACCGACCTCTTTGCGGCTAGGGGACAGTCTAGAGTCTCCACCAGAGCTTTGACACTTTAGTACGTATTTTTGTACGTATTCATATTTTGTACGTATTTGGTTGTATTTTATATTTCGTACGTATTTAGTTGTATTTAGTGTGTATTTGACATGTAATTTGGATTGTATCCAAGGAGGGAAAATGGAGCCCTTGGATTTCAAATTCGAATGGGTTCAAACTCCAAGGAGGGAAAAGGGAGCCCATGGATTCCAAATTCAAATGGGTTCAAATTTAAACTCCAAGTAGAGAAGATGGAATCCATACTCTATATATTACCTTGTATTCCCCTCTTGGGAGAATTTGATGAATGAATGAAAATCAGAATTTTTGCCAAGGGCCTTCCTTCTTCTCCCTCCCTCTCCCTCTCCTTGAAGGGTGTGACTCCCTCTCTCTTCTTCATCCTCTTCCTCTAGGGTGCGATGCCCTAGCCCTCTCTCTCTCTCATTCTTTGCTACTCAAGCTGCTGGGAGACGACCTCCCCAACCTCTCCCCAAGCTCGGAGCTCAGAGATCGTGGTCGTGTTGCAGGCGTGGAGGAGGTAGATCTATGCTATCCTGCGCCCCCTTCTAGTTATCTGCCTACAGAATTGGGCCTCAAAGACTAGGTTGGAACCACATATTCCCATCCTCAAAAGGCCTTTGCTTCTTCACAAGTTTTCTTCCTCTTTCTATCTTCCATCTACCCTGAAAATCCCATATCCTAACTCGCTCTGTGCAAAAAGTTGCCTTTGTAAGCCTTTTTACTGCACATGCTACCTCTGTACAGACTTGTAGGAAACTTGAACCCTGAATATCAGATTGGAAAGCCCCCTTCCCGACCTCTGATCACTTCGACCCTTTCACAACATTTCTTTCTCTTCCTGTCATCGACCTCTCCTCAAAATCACACATCAAAATTCGCTCTGGAAAAAAACTTCTCTTTGGAGCCCTTTTGGTCGCGCAGACTGCCCCTGTGCAGCCCTGTCGGGACAGTCTTCAAGCCCCTCCAAAGAGACGACCCCAAAATCATCTCAGAATGATAGGGGACTTTCAGCACTGCTTACACACATCCTAAACCCCCCTCAAGAATTTTCTTGTGCATTTTAAAACCTTGTTTCCTTGCTTGCCACGTCCACCTTCACCCCCCCCCTCAGCTCTGGCTGCACTGAACTGTAGCACTGAGACAAGTCTGTTTGCCCCTCCCACACCCAAAACCTCCACTGCACACCACTCCGCCTCTGCTATCCAGTCATCCCACATCTATCAGCTATCCACCATAGAAAACCCCACCCCATTCGCCTCCAGGAAACCCCAGTTCCAGCCCCATCTTTGATCCCCTGTCAAGCTGCCAGAAGACTGTCCAGATTGCGCAGGGCCCACGGAGAAATTCGCTAAGGCTACCACAGTGCTCAATTGCAGCCGCCACTCCAGCGGCGTCCCTTGGACATCCCCAGCAGTGTCCACGCCAGGCTTCGTGACCGGTGGACGAGCCGAAGGTGACCTGCCTAGCTTGTCTTCCTACTGCTTCCCTACGCGGGTGCAGACTGGCCTGCAGTCTGCCCTCCGCTCGAGGCTATTCCGGAGGTCCCTGCCAACGCCATCTACTTCCTCGTCGTCCAGGAGGCTCGCCATCAACTACAACGTGCTACCAGGGATGTGGGCATCTTCCTCGGCTTCTGTGACACTTCGTCCACTCGCGACCCGTCACCCCACTTCGTGCGACCCCCGGATTGTGTTGTGTAGCCTTTTACCTCCCTACGAGGAGTGGGCTATTGTTTTGGGTTGTACCTCTATTTGGCTTTGTACCGGGTGGTTGTGTCACTTGGCTGGGTTTCTTCCCCATGCCCCAAGCGTGGAGGTACGCCTCTGCTCCTTCCTTGGGTTAGCTTGCTTATTTAGTATAGTTTCTTGACGCCGCTGCTTGTGAGATCATAGGCGCCTAGCTCTTACGCTTGACATATCACTACCACGGTGTGAGAGTGTGACCGTCTCATGACCCATCCGAGTCACAAGTGTGGAGTTGACTACCCTAGACTTGCCGGTTTCTTAACCGTGCGGATCGGCACGCTTCCCTCTCTTGGGACACCTGCGAGCTATAGTTTCTTGTTGATTGACGTAATTTCCTTCTTGGAAACCTTAGGTGTCGAGCGAATGCCATTCGCGCTATTGTCGTTGCTGGTCGCAGTTGTCATTTAGGCCCGTCGTTGCATAGAGTCTTAGTTCGCATAGCATCCCGCATCAAGGGGGAGGTGGCCTTTTACAGCCATGGTTGTTGCTTTTCCAAGCTTGGTTGTTTCCTTCTTGCTATCGGTTCTCTTTTCCAGTCCTCCTAGATGCCACTATTCTTAGCATCATCTTGGGAGGAGATGAGCGTAGCCATCACGTTGTTTCCATCCAGACTCTATTCTCTGACTAGGGGTGTCGATTGATTGGATTCGACTCGATTCTTTAATGATCCAAATTCAAATCTAAAAATAAAAGATCTGAATCTGAGTTTTGATTTGGATTTAGATTCGAATCCAAAATTAATATTCAAATCCAGATCTAAATCCAAATATGAAATTAATGTACTGATTTTTTTTGTGGAGATGGAATCTCAGGAAGAAAGAGAGAGTGGCGGAGAGAGAAGAGAGAAATGTGTTAAGAAAAAGAGATTTTTTAAAATAATATTATTTTAATAAATAATTCTCTAAACAAACGACCCAATCCCAGAATATTTAGAAGAATAGACCTCCTTCTTACCACCTGGGCTGAGGTGGCAGGCCACCTCAGGACACCCTCTCACCCTCTCTCTGATCTCTCTCACCTTCTCTCTCCCTTTGTCTCTCTCACTCTCAAGGGTGCGTCGGCCCCACTGACGTCCGATGATGTTCCCAATGACGTCCGCTAATGTTCGGACCAGTAGTACTACTTCCTCCGCATCACCACTGCCATCACTACCATCACATGCATCTTCTACATCACCTTGAAGCAGCATTCTCAGGCGACACATCAACACCCCTCCCTCCCTAATCCTCTAGGACAACTCACACCCTTCCTCTAACTCCTCGCCATCACCCGCCAGCAGATTGCCTTAACCTACTTCGGGCACCAGGATGAAACCAGAGCTTCTCGAAAGAGTGCATGAGGTAGACGGCGGCGTAGAGGTCGGTGGTGTCATCATCCTACCAGGTAGATAGCTGGGAGTGGTGGAGCCGGATGAGGTGGGGGAGCTGACACTCATTGTTGAAGGCATGCGTGTTGATGTCAGCATCCCAACACTCCAGGGAGCAGTAGCGAGGGTGCATCGGAACAACAGGTGGGAAGGGAGAGGCCCCGAGGCTGCGGGAACCGTCGATAGAGCCCACTGAGGTGGCATAGGGGGCCCTTGGGGACTTAGATTTCTCTCTCTACCTGATTCTCTCTCTCTCTCTTTGCTGGCCTACATGGTTGCAGGTGCTGGAGGAGGGTGTTCCCCTCCACACCTCTCTCTATCTAGATCTGTTGCACACCCCACACATTGGGTGGGAATGCCGATGCCAGAGGGGGAAACCCCCCTTCGACACACCCTCTCTCTTTCTCATTCTCTCTGTTCCCTCTCTCTCTTTCTATCTCACATACACACAGACCCACCCCAGTCACTGGGTGGGGTGCCAATGTGAGAGGAGGGTCCTCTCTCTCTCTGATTTCTCTCTCTACTCAACATTCTCTCTCTCTCTCCCTCCCTCCCTCTCTCTCTCTCTCTATGCACTTCATTGACTGGGTGGGGAAGCCAGTGCAGTGCTTGAGGGGAAAACCCCCTCGTACACCCCCTCTCTGATCTCTCTCTCTACTTGACGTCCTCCACCTACAGGAGTGAAAATGTAAATTGGAAAAATGTTAAATTGGGTGAAAAAGCATAAAAATGTAAACTAGGTGAAAAATGTGTAAATTAGGTGAAAATTGTAAAATAATTGGAAAAGGTGAAAATTGAGCAAAATAATGAAAATTGAGCAAAACAAGATAAATTGAGTAAAAAAGTGTAAACCAGGAAAAAATGTAAACTCTGTGAAAAAGAGTAAATTCGGTGGAAAAATAGAAATTGAGCGAAAAAATGAAAAATGGGTGGAAATAGTGGATTGGTCGACCGATCCACTTTTTCACCCAATCATACACTTTTTTGGCTAGTTTACACTTTTTTATCCAATTGACATTTTTCACCCAATTCACACCTTTTCACGTATTTTACATTTTTATTGGTTTACACTTTTTTACCTAATTTATATTGTTTTACCTAATTTATATTTGAGGAGGAGAAAAAATGCGAGGCCCAGCATGGCCCAGTAACGCCAGACCCTGCATGGCCCGATGTCGCCAAGCTCATAGCGATCATATCCAACCAACCCGCAGTCCAGAAATATAGCCCAATGGGGCCCACTGAGAACTGGCCAGCCTACAAGCATGATCTCCACACACGTGCTTCCCGGACGCTGTGAGATTCCCCAAATGGGCAAGCGTAAAGGCTATAATTACGTGGCTCACCCCGACGGACGCTAGATCACGCCCACGTCGCCGTAAAGTCTGCCACGATGCCCTTCCTCAGATAACGGGTGAGTGGGTAACAGATGACCCCTTATGATTAAGCAGGGCATCACTCCACTAACCACGCCATTGTCAAGCTCGGAAAGAGATGACACCGCCACTACGACCAGTATAAATAGGTCCTCGACGGACCTAGGAGTGGGACAGAGAAAAAAGAGCGACACAGCTATAGAGCTACAAAGAGATACGCATATGCACAGAGCCAGAGAGACACCCAAAGAGATATCCACATGCACAAGGTGACATAACTCTAGATCACTCCAGCCTCCTTGCCTCAGAGAGAAACAACGAGTTCTCTATCGATCTCCAGGCCCTGGCCACACTACCAAGCACTTGCCACATTGTCGAGCACTAGTTTCTCCCTCAAGGCTCTCTTCTCCTTCTCTCTCTACTTTCGTCTTTGCACTTACGCTCATCTCTGACTTAAGCATCGGAGGGTTGTTCCGTGGGATCACTCCCAGGGCACCTTTTGACACACTGTTTAGCCTCTGTAGGTTTTCTCGGGGTAGCTGGACTCTCTTCCCCTCCAAATAAATCTTGAAGGTATGGTACTAGGCCAATGTAACACTTTTTAGCCTCTACACTTTTTTGGTGTCGTTTGTGAGAAATAGATAAAAAGTCAGGGCACTCCGTGAAAACTATCGCAACACTAGCAACTGCCTAGGGGTCTAGGCTCCCGACAAGCTTCTAAAGAGGCCTCTTCCTCCTCGCATTCGCCCTGCGGTGCTACTCCATTGAATCCTTCCATGAGCGAGCTGTCGGAGATACGCCACCAGATTCAGTTGATTATGGAGGCATACCAAGGCCTCCTCAATCGCCAGGCAGAGCAAGACTGCGCAACGACTGCACCTCCCGAGAATGGAGGTGCACCAACCGTGGTAGAGTCATGCCGAATGTGCAAGCCTTCACTCCTCTCCGTTGCCCACACCCCTTACCCATGGAGTTAACCCTCATGGCACCCCGCCAGCTTGCTGCACTCCAACCACTAGATGGTGTAGTGAGCAGGTGCTATGAAGAGGTTGAGCGCGAGCTAGAGGGCAAGGTCTGCTACTTGGACGACATCCTCCGGACAGCATAGACCAAGGGGTTGATCGACGACAACTCTGACTTCCATGCGCCTTTCTCCAAAGAGATCATGGAAGAACCGATTCTCCCAAAGCTTCAACTGCTACTGTTCATCGTGTACAATGGCACTACTGACCCAGCTGACCATACATACAACTTTGAGTTTAACTTGGTGTTCCACCGGGCCTTAGATGTTGTTAAGTGTCTAGCATTCATCACCATCCTGCTGGAGAATGCTCGGACATGGTTCAAGTCATTGCATGTAGGACAATCACCTCCTTCCAGCAACTCACGAGGATGTTCAAGGACAACTTCCTTAGCTATAAAAAGGAGGTCCGGACTGCCGTGAGCCTCCTTGCCATAAAGCACGGTAGCGAGTAACCCTTGTGGGACTTCGTTCCACACTTTCACAAGGAGGCCCTTCGCATTCCCGGGCTGGTGTTTACAATGGGATCTTCCCGTTCTACTCCGATCTTCTTTCTTTGTTTGTTTATGATTATCATTTGGGTTTATTTGGTTTATTTCACGTGTCGATCAATCAATTAACTGACTGGCAATTAACTAACTGACTGACTGCGCGGGCGTGCCAGTCACATGAGTGACAAGTTTATTGTGCGCTCATTCTGACCCGTGTCGAGCGAGAGTGAGGTTCGATCGGGACCAGCAGTCCATCATACCATACAGGTCATGACGTTAATTACATCCCCCACGAGGAGGGAAAATCTTTGATTAATTACCGAGATAGTGGGCTGTCGAGGCCGGAATAAGAGATGCAGAGCATGCAAGTGGTCATGCAAGATGCTACGATCGACTACACACGATTTATTAGGGCGGACCCTCGGTACATGGCGGAGGACTTAGGCCCGAAGACCACCATCACGCGTGACAAAACTTCCGATCGGGCGTAACCTGACTTTCCGTTAATGCCATTTGATAAACCAAGGGTGCGCACACTCAGGCATGCATTGACGCGGCATGAATGTTTAGACTAAAGGCATGACGGCAAAGATACGAAGCCGATCAATTCAAGCTTAGACAAGCTAATTTATTCAATTTATTGATCAAAAGGTTTACTTCGTTCTGTCATTAAAATTGGAAATCACCCCAGAGGCGAGGAGGGGATCGGAACGGCACAACGGCACGATTCGGAATGAAATCGGCGTGGTACGCGTAGAAAAGGGCTTAAAACGCTTGAAACGGCGCCAGAAAACGTAGGTAAAGGGCTTAAAACGGCGTGGGAACCATAGATGTAGAAGGGGGGTTAAAACGGCGCGACCCCTTTTGGGGAGCGCCGGGATGGGGCGTGCCGTTTTAAGGCGCGCCGGACGCAAACGGTGCCAGTTTAGCCCAATTTTGTGGAAATCGAGGTTTTATTTGTTATTTCTTGGGTTTATTAAAACACTTTGGGAGACTTTGAAGTTTATTTAAGTTAGTTATTCAAAGGATCGCCCCGGGGGCATCCGGAAACCGAGTCATAGGCTCGCGCGAGGTTCACACTAGAACGCGGCGATTGTTCCGAGTCAGACTCGTTCGAGCCGAAATTTCGGCAGCATCTCCCCGTCCCGGAGGACTGTCGGGGAGAAGCGGGGAATACTCACGTAGCGGAGCAACCCCTAAGGGCCGGGTGGCACAACGACGGCCGGCAAAACCCGAACGGAAAGGAAAACCCCGAGGTCCAGCCTGCTAGGGGCACCAAGTCCGTGGGTGAGAGTGGGCGGGTGAGACGACTCATTATGGGAGCGAAGACCCCGAGGGCTGGCCTACGAGGGGCACGCGACCCGAGTCGACTCAACGTTCAAGTCGGGACGATCGGTTAGAGAAGGAAACCCCGAGGTCCAGCCTACGAGGGGCACGCATCTCACGGCCACCACAATGTCCATCAAGGACTGTGGGTTTGGGCATATTGGGATTAACCCATTTAATGTTCACTCATTGATCCACAAGGGAGCTCGCCACTGAGAGACGGTCCTCTGTAGTCAGAGCGGAAGAGCAGTAAATATGGGGAATGTTCCCCTCTCCCCGGTCACCCAATCTCCTCGAAGAGGTGACAATACAGAGTAGTCACGAAATCCGTTCGGTCAGTGGGCGAATTATGGTAGCTATAGATGCGTATATATGCGTGTATATGTTAACGGGTTGACAGAACGACTATCATATCGATATTTAGAAGACAATGAGATGAGGTATAGGGACAGACTCACCTCCTCTCGTTCACAGTTAAGAACAGAGGAAAATAAGAGAATGGACCCAGGATTAGCCAGAAGAACACATTTGCTCGTATGTATATGGCGATGAAACCTTCGACGCTCGAGAGGGAGAAAAACCCCGGGGAGAGGGGGATTAATGTAGCCCCTAACGTAGTAGGGCATATAAGCGCCGAGGGAGACGGAACGGAAGAAGCCATCCACACAGAGAAATACACGAATGCGTTCGAACACTTTACATTCACCCCCGTCGGCGTAGTGGATAGGGGGGCACGCATATGTCGACGTCCCTATCACGGCGCCATCCTTGTTGAACGGCGTCGTCCCACTGGCCGAAAGAAGGGCTTGCAGAGACGGGGGGATGGGATGCAGAAGAAGAAGAAGGAAACATTCACCCATTCATCATTGACATATATATACGCATATATCTATTCATTTTACGGAAGAAAGCATACAGGGTTTATTCTGGCGTCGGCGTTGTAGCGCGATTGCCATTGAAACAAACGAAGAACAGATGCAGAGATAATAAACGGAAATGATGAGAGAGGGGGGGAAGGTTTGGCTCATATCATCGCCCCTCCCCCCTTCTCATTTACATTGCGACAGCAGAAGAAAACAGACGGCAGAAGAGGGGGATCGACCGGGAGAATCACACCGGGAGACTCACACCGACCCACCTAAACAAGAGAAAGGAGCAGACAACTCTTCTTTCTTCTCCGACACCGGAGGTAGGGCGGAGCAGAGGACGGCGGTGGCGGCCAAAGGAAAAAACCCCAGAGCTCCTCTCGCCAGAACCCTTTTTCTCGAGGCCTGTCTGATTGGTGCTCTCAGACTCTTCTATTCTTCTTCTCCCTTTGATTCCTCTCCTCTTCTTTGTTTTCGAAGCCACGCCGTATATATAGCCATAGTTAATCCGGCGCCATGGAAAGGGGCGCGCCGGATTCAATGGCGCCGGGGGACATGTCCCCAATTGATATTGGCGCGCCGGATTTGGCGGCGCCGGATTAAGGGGTGCCGACGTCCTTTTATGCGCCGATTTAGCTTGTTCGCTCGACGCGGGCTAGCCGATGGGTCCGGGGATGGTTCCGGAGGCTCCCGTTGACTGTTCCTCTCGCCCTGGTCCTTGGAAAACCTGGCGGGTGTTGACGAAGCTCTCCGCGCGGTGAATGACCTTGCTCGGAACTTCGTGTGTGTTTGGCTTCGAGCATACGGGTCTTCCGCCGGTACGGCCTTTGATACTATGATTTGTGCTTCCAGCTCAGACGGACTTGTGCTCGACGCTTCCTTGTGGGATGGTACAACATCCGGGATAATTCCGCCTAGGCTGGCGACCAATCGGCCACTAACGGGCCCACTATGGCGAGAAGCCGAACCCGTGTCGGGTGATCGAGACCTTCTGCTGACAGAAACTTCGGCTCCTTGTTGTGAATGGCCGAGGACGTTCTTCCTCAGGAGAGTCTTCATTCAGGTGGCGAGCCACCAGGTAGACCGTCGTCCTTGGTCGAGCAACGGGTGTAGGGTTGCGGCATGACGAAGTCGATGCCGGATCATTGGGCAGGCTTGGTCGCACTGCCGGTTAGTTGTGGATTTATCTCGACTTTCCTGAGGCGAAGTCCCGGTGTTCACTTCGAGGTGACTCGGGGCTCTGGTAACTTGAGAAGCCTTCAGTCAGTTGATCTTCATCAGCTTCTGTGCTTCAGTGGGCCGTATCATTCGTCTTTGCGGCTTGGTCACCGAAGGATCATATTTTGAGTGCCAACAAATGCCCCCCAGACGTGGGTGGTGCAAGCGAGGCAGGAGTGTCGCAGGACCGACGGATGAGTTTCGTCCGGATTGATCTCCTCTGGTGACGGAAGCTTGAAACGGCACTTAATTCCGGCATCGAAAGCTAATCCGGCGCGATAGGAAGCTTATACGGCGCCGTTAAAACGGCGCGTCCTTTGACTTTGGTTGAAACGGCGCCAATTGAAGCGGCGCGCAAAATCCATTAGGGTTAAAACGGCGCCGATTAAACCGGCGCGCCGAACCGTTGAAACGGCGCGCCCCAGGGCGCACCGTTTTAAAGGGGTTGAAACCTCTTTAAAAAGGCTTTCACCCTTTGTTTCTTGTTCATCCTGTTCATTTGCCAGAAAAAAATTCTCTCTCTTCATTCCTTCTCCCTCGCACGAGTGAGCATCCGAGTCAGAGGTGAGTTGAGGGGTTTTGTTATTGGGTTTAGAACCCATCTCCCGGGCCCCGGGAGGCTTCTAGTAGGACTTGTCCTCGGAGCTGAATTCCCCGGGTGTCCCGTTCGGCCTTGGCTTACGCCTATGGCTATTTTTTAGGGGCTGCTCCCTTAGTGGACGGCTTCCACTTTTCTTTTGGCAAACCCCCGAGCTGGGGAGACTCTGCCGAAATTTTATCAGAAGTCTTGCTTTGATCAACTGATTTCTGACTTTGCTTGTTCTTTTCTGGACGTTGTCTTACAAATAACATGGCATCCGGCCCTTCTTCCTCTGCATCCCAAGTCGCTGTGACATGGGGGAATGTCCACTCCCTTGATCGGGGGTCCAGGCGGATAGCCGTGGTAGCTGAGTCTTCGGACTTGGAGACTGACACCGTTGACACCGGCCGCCTGTTGATTCTCGACGGTAATCATTTCAAGTATGAGCGAGGGGATGGCGTCAGACTGGACCACCCCAAGGACAAACACTTGATGGCATTCCTCGGGCGCTTCAACCTTGGCGGGAAGCGCAATATAATTCTTGTCCGTCGAGCCGAGGGAGCTTTACTGGCAGACAGAGATAGTCTGACCGAGTCGGTCATTCATGGCATGCCCATATATATTCCAGGCGAGCTCAGAAAATGGGGGGCCGTCCTTGGCGTGCAGGAGTTAGCTCCAGAGGCCGGGCTACTGACAAGAGCACCACAGTTCACGCCAACCCGCTGGAATGAGACTGTCGGGCGCGTCGACAGGGAGAAGCCCGTATATGGTTTGTTTCTCGCCCCGCTGCATTGGGGGTACCAAGATGAGCCTTTCCTTTTGGACTGTTTGGCGGTCCGGTTCAAGCACCAGATCTCAGTGGGATGGTTCGGAGAACTCAAAGCCACCGATGCTCACACCTTCAGACCGGGAGCAGTCGAGTTTACAGATTTTGTATTGCGGCAATACGCTCCCATCCGGGTACATGCCGGTGTCTATCAAAGTGTATATGCTTCCCGGTACAGGTACCCGATCTCCCGAGGTCTGTGCTGCGGGATGATTGAGGTCTTCTGCCCGGAATACAACACCTTTTATACTGCAGAGGTTGAGACTTCACTGGACCTCTGGAGTCTTTCCCTGCTGAGCGGCTTGCCGATAGATGGGGAGCCGTACGAAGAAGTTTGTTTCTCGGACTGGCTGAAAGACCAGACAGATGGCGAAGGTAAATACTTTACGGGCTTCGCCTACCGCTATTTGATGAAGGCGTACCGCACCCTGCTGCGCCTGACGCTTGACTCACGGGAAGCGCGGAAGCCTGGCGAAAAGAGACCCGTGCGCATGGGCACATGGCTTCAATACTTCTTTGGCGGGGAGCAGCAATATGAGGACTTCCCCATGGTGGCTATGACAGCAGTGAAGCGGAAGAAGAGGGCACGACGCCAGACAACCTACCCTGCTGCTTTAGGGAGAGGGCGACAAGGGGGCCCGAATCCCACAGGAGTTGACGCAGTCACACATTGTGCTGCGTATATGACATATTGGCTATGCTCGTTCGCCCTTCCCCAAGGGGACGAGACGGTAATCAGGCCGGAGACCATTTACCCTGCCTGTTTGATGGCTTGGGGGACAAATCTGTCCCTGTGCCCGGTGGCTCTATGCCTCACATATAAGATGCTGGGGGACTTGCACAAGTCACGGATCCCCAGAAATTCACGGACGGTCGGCCCCCTCCACTTCTTCAACGCCTGGGTCTGCACCTTGTTTCCTGAAGCAGCTCCCCGGTCGATGCAGTAGGATCGTCCTGTGCCGCGGATGATCGAATTTGCTAGTGCTGAGCCGTCTTCACTGGCGGACCAGCTTTTTGCTATTCGGGGGAAGCTGACTACAGTTCCGACAGATTCCCCAGGAGTTCTGCATTTTTGGAGCTTGGCCGCTAGCTCCAGCCCTCTCGTCAACAGGATGCGGCAATGCCGCTTGTTCGAGACGGAGGACTTCATTCACCAGCTCACCGGGACCAAGAGCACGAGGCCAATCTTGGAGCCAGAACTGGTTCATTGGGCACTGTCTATCCACCCCAGTATCCTTGTATTTAGAAAGAGCGGCTTACTGTGGCTGGAGCCGTACTACCCCTTCCGCTTCGGCCGGAATTTCAGATACGACCAGCAGATTCCTTCTTCTTCGGCCCGGTTCAATCTCCCGAACAGACATCAGGCTGGTCAGACGACTACGGATGAAGCCCGCACATGGTGGGACTGCTTCCACCGTCGGGAGGATGTGTCCTTCAGGGTGCCAACCCCGGCCCGTCTGCCCCGAGTGACTTCGGACTTCATCAAGTGGTGGAATGCACGGACGGGCTTCTACCGGAACTTTCGAAAAGACTGTTGGCATGTTGTCGAACGTCGTTTCCTAGATTCCCAGCGGGAGCCTGTTTTGGATGTTGATCCATCTTATTTGAAGAAATTGAAGTCCTGGTCCAACACCGAAGTGATGGCATATCTGGAGGCCAGAAAAGCTGCGAAGGGTAGGTCGTCCAAGGCCGACCCGAAGATGCCAGAGATCCAGAAGGATGACTACATCAAGACTCTCTAGGGGCTGTGCCGAGTTAGCAGTGACCGGATCGCCCTCCAGACGATCCCCCTCCCGGTGGAGGAACCTCTACCTGCAGTGCCGGGCTGGCGCCCAGAAGCTGACCGTTTTCATCCCTACCAGACCTTCATCAAGAGGGAAGATAGACGGGCTGACTTGTATTCCAGCACCCCTTGGATATTCGCCCTGCTTCATTCCCGCGGGCTTTCAATTTCTGGTCCATTAGAAGCCATCCGGGACCATCAGCTCCTAGTATCTTTCAAGTACGACGACGGCTGGGGATTGGACCACTTGGGCCTATATCACCACTTATCCTCCTGTGGCCATGAAGATTTGGCGTAGCTGGCGGAGAAAAGCGAGAAGATTGGTGACGTGTGCTGGCTTGTTCGCGAGGCGGCTTCCCGGGACAAGGCGCTCGTATTGCTTTACTGGTCGCTCAGTCCCCAATATACAGGGCCGCCAGGTAATGCGTGTCTTTCCTTTCAGCCTTGAAGCTGCTCCTTTTGTAGTCAGTACGCATCTTTCTCACCTATGCGCTTTTACAGCTCACCTCTCTGTGGAGGCGACCATACATTACAGGGAGTCGATTTCTAAGGCGCAGAAGCCTTCATATTTTAATATTCCGGAGCCAGCTCCGACCACAACACCGCTGCCCCCTGGGGATTCGCGGAAGCGAACCAGGTCCCAGGTCGGGGAGGCTATCAGCAAGGCCAAGAAGGCCAAGAGGGCGGACTCCCGCGCTACCCGGGCGCGCCGGAGGAAGGCCGCTGAAGAGGAACCCATAGTCACCCCTCCTCGGGTCCCATCATTCTCTGAGTTTGAGGCCGCTTGGAGGCAAGGGCCTGAGGACGAAGGTAACTTCCTGTATGGCTTGTTTGCTTATTTCCTACCACCTTGGCTGATCATCCTTCCTCTTTTTTTTAGCTGCTGGCATTACCTCTGCCATTGTCGGGTTGGAGGCGGTGACCGGTGCCGCGATTGAAGAGAGAGAGGAGGAAGCCCCCTCAGCCTTGTTGAGGGTGATTTGCCTTCACCGACACCCCATCAGGAGATGGAAGGTAACTTGCAGCTTGCCTGTAGAGCTCGACGGTCTATCGTGCTTTCAGTCGGGTCTTGACTGTTTATTGTCTTTTATCTCCAGTCGATGTTCGACCAACGATGCTCCCCGAGGTCAGGGACACGGCAGGAGCTGCTACTGGAGAGCAGGCGCCTCCAAGGGAAGAGTCCCAAGAAGTTCAGCCAACTGGTGTCTCCGAGACAGAGACCACCGAGGAGGTTCCAGCTAAGGGGCCTCCTCCTAGTAGCATGGTACCCGCTCAAATGCTGGAGATTCGAGAACAGGCGGAAGAGTCCTCCTCCTCTGAGCGAGTTGATTATGGTGGCGACTCCGGCGACAACGAGGGGTTCCCACCGGTTGACACCGAGGCTGGGGATGTCGGGGCCTCTTCAGCTTATGAAAGTGACCTTTTAACATTTAGCCCTCCGAGACTACTGGGAGTCGAGCACGGGCCATCTTACACGACCGTAGGAGGAGGGCCAAAACCTTCAGAGGCCACTTTTGGAGGCCTAAATATAGTGCCGGTCGAGGTAGGAATTATTCCGACTCCCGCCGCAGCACTTCTTTTTTTTTCCACGCCAGCTGGCTGACATACATATATGTGATGCAGGCTGAGGTGGTACCGCCAGCTGTGATGGTTCGCATACCCCTTCCTGACTTAGGCATGAGCCAATCGGCCTTTCCACATGTTGTGCGGCCCATCGCCCTACGGCTTCCACAGACCTATGCTGCTGCAGCGGCCTCAGAGGAGCCCGACGCAACCGCTGGAGTCGGCGACCTGGCCGAGGTTGCGGGGCCTCAGACCTCGGTTGCCAGCGAAGAATTATTGATGAAGCCAAGCGACCCCTCGGAAATAGAAGCGGGAGAAATCATTGCAGAAGAGGCCGATGCTACTAAAGCCTTGTCTGTCATAGAAAGCTCCCCTCCTTCAATGACCGGTGAAACTATTCATGAGGAGCGAGCGCCCTCGGCTGCTGAGACGGCTGTCATAACCTCACCTCAAAGGATGGGCAAGGAAGTCGCTATCGTGGAGAGCCCTTCAGCTGTAGCAGCTGCAATTGTCGGGCCGGGTGTCGGCGCTGTGCAGACCATGCCGTCGACGTCCCTCAGGGTGGCCGATGACATCTGGGCCGAGATAGATAGCAAGGTGGACTTTGAGCTCCCCGAGACTTCACCACTGGGCTTACAATTCTCCAGTGACATGGTGTGGCAGTCTCTGGACAATCTCTAGCGAGCCGTGTCAGCTTCCCCGGGTCTGACCTATGTGCAGCTGAGGGGCCTGATAGAACACCTCTCCCGGTCACTATTAGCATTTGGCTGCCCAATGGATGATAGGACCCCGCGGGTTGTGATGCTGCTAAAGCATGCCAACAGGCGGGATTTCCTCAGTCGAGAGGTATTTGATCAGCTGGCGGCTGTGAAGCTAGAGAGGGTAGATTGCCACGCTGCTACTACTTCATTGAGGGTGACCGTGGAACAATTGAGAGGTGTTGCCGGCAATATCTCAGAACGTCGGTTGCTTCTCATGGCGAGGATGGAAGAGTTGCGCGCGGAACTTGCTAAGGTTGAGGCCGAGTTGCAGGAAGCCGAGCGCCTAGAGGTCCAGACAACGGAAGAAGCTGATCTGGCCGAAGGACGACTTGTCTCACTGGATGAGAGGTTATCACAGCTGACAGCTATCGAGGCTCGGTTGCAGGAGTTGACCCAATACCCCTCACTAGGCCTCTTGGAGTTGGCAGATATTTTTCGGCGCCCTTTGCCGTAACTTTGCTTTGTTTTTTATTCTTGCATCGAGTTCTGCTCCTTTTTGCCTTCGGAGCTCATGTACCCCTGGGGAATGCCCCGGGCACAAATGTATTCCGACAACTCACATTAATGAAACATCTTTGTTTGTCACCTCAATCGTGACTTCTTTCCCTCTTTTCTTCTCTTTCTTCTTTTGGCCGATCATCCAAGTCTAGGGATACACGCTGATGGCGCAGGAGAGCGCTCACGCCTTCAGCGAAGGGGTGAGGTGTTCGCTCCACCGCAGCACAACCGTTCCCGGAACCGAATTTTGGCCAGGGCGGGACATGGGTAGCATAGGCAGATGTGCCTTATGAACTTCGCCAAAGATGACGAAAGGTGTGTTCTAACCATCGACATGGGTTAAGTGCCGACGTAATGATACTTTGTTTATTAACGAGGGCGGAAGGCCCAGGTTAGGGGGTAGTTGACCGGGCTCATCGATGGTGGCAAGGGTCGAAAGGGTAGCGACCGATCTTGCCGACGGTGACCAGGGTCGAAAGGGTAGCGACCGATCTTGCCGATGATGACAAGGGTCGAAAAGGGTAAACGGTCTTGCCAATGATGACAAGAACCGGAAAAGGGTAGCGACCGATCTTGCCGATGGTGACAAGGGTCGAAAGGGGTAGACGGTCTTGCCGATGGTTACAAGGACCGAAAAGGGTAGCGACAGATCTCGCCGATGGTGACAAGGGTCGAAAAGGGTAGACGGTCCTGCCGATGGTGACAAGAACCGGAAAGGGTAGCGACCGATCTTGCTGATGGTGACAAGGGTCGAAAGGGTAGACGGTCTTGCCTATGGTAACAAGGACCAAAAAGGGTAGCGACCGATCTTGTCGATGGTGACAAGGGTCGAAAAGGGTAGCGACCGATCTCGCCGATGGTGACAAGGGTCGAAAAGGGTAGACGGTCCTGCCGATGGTGACAAGAACCGGAAAAGGGTAGCGACCGATCTTGCCGATGGTGACAAGGGTCGAAAGGGGTAGACGGTCTTGCCGATGATGACAAGAACCGGAAAAGGGTAGCGACCGATCTTGCCGATGGTGACAAGGACCGGAAAAGGGTAGCGACCGATCTTGCCGATGGTGACAAGGGTCGAAAAGGGTAGCGACCGATCTTGCCGATGGTGACAAGGGTCGAAAAGGGTAGAAAATATATATATATAGGTGGGACATTGGATGAAGACTCCGCTTCGACCCTGTAAAGGGTCTTCAGGACGGAGGATGGACCATCACTATTCATCATTTATTCATTTATTTATTATTATTATTGTTCACATTACTGACCTAAGTGCCCTTTTGGGTTTTCGCCGAAGCCAGCCCCCTCTTGCTTTTGCCCACGCGCCCTCTCGGGTTTTCACGTGGCGGGGTACCCGATTTTGCCCTTAACGCCCTTTCGGGTTTTCGCTACAGCCTGGTTATAGCCATTTTTGCCCTTGCCCTAATATAGGAACAAGGCTGGCGGTGTATCTCTATTTCTAACCCCATCTTTTTTTCTCTTTTTTTTTCTTTTTGAATTTAGGGTACAGAAGAACTTAACTGCTAGAATGCTGACTGGCCTTGCCGATGATGACAAGGATTGGTCCCTGGTTTAGTTCGTCGACACTGGTTAAATGTCGAAGCAAAGGACATGGTTCATTAACAATGACGTAAGATCCGAGTTAAGGGTAGAGGTCGACCGATCTCGCCGATGATGACGAGGGTCGAACATAGGTTTATTCATCAGCACGGGTCACATGCCGACGCAAAGGTAGGATTATTACCAAGGATGGAAGGTCCAAGTTAGGGGTAGAGATCGACCGATCTCGCCGATGATGACGAGGGTCGAACATGGGCTTGTTCATCAGCATGGGTCACATGCCGAAGCAAAGGTAGGATTATTAACAGGGACGGAAGGTCCAAGTTAGGGGTAGAGATCGACCGATCTCACCGATGATGACGAGGGTCGAACATGAGCTTGTTCATCAGCATGGGTCACATGCCGAATCAAAGGTATGATTATTACCAAGGACGGAAGGTCCAAGTTAGGGGTATAGATCGACCGATCTCGTCGATGATGACAAGGGTCGAACATGGGTTTGTTAGAGGATCTCCGGTGGGATTTTTGATGACTGTCCCTTTTGGAATTTCGTCGGGGAAGAACAAAAGAGGAATTTTTAAAATTACCACTTTACTGACTTAAGCGCCCTTTCGGGTTTTCGCCGAAGCCAGCCCCCTCTTGCTTTTGCCCACGCGCCCTCTCGGGTTTTCGCGTGGCGGGGTACCCGATTTTGCCTGTAGCGCCCTTTCGGGTTTTCGCCACAGCTGGGTTATAGCCATTTTTGCACTTGTCCTAATATAGGAGCAAGTCTGGCAGGGTATCTCTATTTTTAACCTCATTTTTCTTTTCTTTTCTTTTCTTCTTCTTTTTTTTGGATATAAAGGGTGGTAGGTCGAAGTGTGATGTCCGACCCTTGGTTGATAGTAGACGGCTGTTGGCCGGAGCACCGGGCCTCGTGCCGAGCAGAGCAGTTCATTCGTTAGCAAGGGCTGAATGCTAACGCAAAGGAATGCTCTTTCGCCGATTCGGGCGTAGGGCCCGTAATGGCAATATGGTGTATTCTTTTGAGAGCTCGGCCAAGGCGGAGTGCCACTAGACCAAGGAAAGGTAGCTCGATCAGGGCGGAGTGCCACTAGACCAAGGAAAGGTAGCTCGATCAGGGCGGAATGTCACTAGACCAAGATAAGGGTAGCTCGGCTAGGGCGAAATACCACTAGACCAAGGAAAGATAGCTCGATCAGGGCGGAGTGCCACTAGACCAAGATAAGGGTAGCTCGGCTAGGGTGGAATGCCACTAGACCAAGATAAGGGTAGCTCGGCTAGGGCGGAGTGCCACTAGACCAAGGAAAGGTAGCTCGATCAGGGCGGAATGTCACTAGACCAAGATAAGGGTAGCTCGGCTAGGGCGGAATGCCACTAGACTAAGGAAAGATGGCTCGATCAGGGCGGAGTGCCACTAGACCAAGATAAGGGTAGCTCGGCTAGGGCGAAATGCCACTAGACCAAGATAAGGGTAGCTTTACTAGGGCGGAGTGCCACTAGACCAAGATAAGGGTAGCTCGATCAGGGCGGAATACCACTAGACCAAGATAAGGGTAGCTCGGCTAGGGCGGAATGCCACTAGACCAAGGAAAGATGGCTCGATCAGGGCGGAGTGCCACTAGGCCAAGATAAGGGTAGCTCGACTAGGGCGGAATGCCACTAGACCAAGATAAGGGTAGCTCGGCTAGGGCGGAATGCCACTAGACCAAGGAAGGATAGCTCGATCAGGGCGGAGTGCCACTAGACCAAGATAAGGGTAGCTCGGCTAGGATGGAATGCCACTAGACCAAGATAAGGGTAGCTCGGCTAGGGCGGAATGCCACTAGACCAAGATAAGGGTAGCTCGATCAGGGCGGAGTGTCACTAGACCAAGATAAGGGTAGCTCGGCTAGGACGGAGTGCCACTAAACCAAGGAAGAGTAGTTCGGCTAGGGCGGAATGCCACTAGACTAAGATAAGGGTAGCTCGATCAGGGCGGAGTGCCACTAGACCAAGATAAGGGTAGCTCGGCAAGGACGGAGTGTCACTAAACCAAGGAAGAGTAGCTCGGCTAGGGCGGAATGCAACTAGACAGAGATAAGGGTAGCTCGATCAGGGCGGAGTGCCACTAGACCAAGATAAGGGTAGCTCGGCTAGGACGGAGTGCCACTAAACTAAGATAAGGGTAGCTCGACTAGGACGGAGTGCCACTAAACCAAGGGTAAAGAATGATGGTCATTCTGGGAATGCCGGTTGAGCTGTGTGGTACACCTTTATATGCTTTCTGTTGAGGGGAGAGAACTGGACGACTCCTTTGTGGTCCACCAGGACGTAGGCACCCCCTTCATATACTCGGCGGACGATATATGGTCCGATCCAGTTTTCGACCAACTTCCCCTTGGGGTTGGAGGCCATCAGTTCTCTTCTTTTAACCATCACCAGGTCTCCTTTCTTGAATTCTCGACCTTTGACCAGCTTATCGAAAGCACGGGCCATGCGAGCTTGGTAGAGTTGGATGTTTTGTTGTGCCCGGAGGCATTTTCCTTCGAGCTCGGTGAGCTCTTCCAATCTTCTTTCTGCATTTGTCTGTTCACCGCTGGCTAGTCCATGCTGGATGGCGACTCGCAGCGAAGGAACTTCTAATTCGATCGGCACCACAGCCTCTGACCCATAGACGAGGGAGAAAGGTGAACAGCCAGTTGGGGTTTTGTAGACAGTACGATAGGCCCAGAGCACTTCGTACATCCTTTCTTCCCAATCTTTTTTATTAGACTTGACAGTCTTTGCCAGCAACGTGCATAGTGTCTTGTTGAAGGCTTCTGCGAGCCCATTGGCTTCAGGGTTGTAGGGGGACGATGTCCTCCAGTCAATCTTGTATTTGTCGGCCATTCGATAAACCTTCTGGTTTCTGAAATGGCTGCCATTATCAGAGATGATTCGGCTAGGGATCCCGAATCGGATTATTACATTCTGCCGGAAGAATCTTGCGACCAGTTCCCCCGTTACATCTCTCAATGCGACCGCCTCTGCCCATCTGGAGAAGTAGTCTGTAGCTGCTAAGATATATCTGCACCCTGATGAAGATGCTGGTAGCGGCCCTACCACGTCCGTGCCCCACTAAGCAAACGGCCAGCTTGGTAGGGTCAGATGTAATGGCACTGGAGGTCTCCTTGCCACGTTAGCGTGTTCTTGACATTTCTGACAAGCCTTGGCGAACTTGCAGCAATCATCAAACATAGTGGGTCAATAGTAACCCAATTTCTTTATCTCAATTTTCATCTTTGGGCCAGCCTGGTGTGCTCCAGCTGATCCCGCATGGATTTCTTGCATCACCTGTCCCGCCTCTGTTGAAGATAAGCAACGAAGTAGGACTTTCCTTCAGGCATCCGCCATTATTCGGAACAAAGTTCCGCTTCTCATCTCGTAAGAGTCTTTGACCCTCAGGAGCTTCATTCTTTGTTCTTTCTCTCTTGGGAGCTGTTGGTGTTGAAACCACCGCAGGAGATGTTATCGCCAATCGGGCTGCTGAACCTCCTCGACGACTGCCACCTCAATTTCTTGCTCGTCGGCTAAGAATTCTGTTACACTGGAGACTTGCCAGCGGTTGATCACCATTATATTCAGGCTTGCGTCTGGCGGGACCGCCAACGAACTGGCCAGCTTAGCGAGGGCGTCTGCCTGAGCATTCTGGCCTCGGTTGATATGATTGATGCTGATGAAGTAGAATCTCGACATCAGGAGGGTTGCCAGGTGATGATAGGGAAGAAGTTCTTACTTTCGCACATCAAACTCTCCTTCCAGTTGTTTTATAACTAGCATGGAGTCTCCGAATGCTTCCAGCATCTGAATCCCCATGGATAGAGCAATTTGCAACCCAATTATCAGAGCTTCATACTCTGCTTCGTTGTTCGTGCAATGCTTGTTTATCGAGCAAGATGTGTGCACCACTTCCCCCTCTGGGGATTTCAGGACTATGCCTGTCCTGCCCTGACCCTGGCCGATCCAGTGGCGGAGGTGTCAATTCTGGAAGCGCCATCAAAATATAGCTGCCATAAGGAGGGCTGCACCTGAACGGCTTCCAGGGTTTCATCTTCAGGAAGCTCCGGTTCCAGCGGGCAGTCCTCGGGTACTGGGTGCTCAGCGAAGAAGTCTGCAATAGCTTGGCCCTTGACGGCCTTGCGCGGCACATAGGAGATGTCAAACTCCATAAGGATTACTGCCCATTTGCCCAGGCGACCTTTGAGTGCCGGCTGGGACATAATATATTTCAGGGGGTCCTCTTTGGATACCAGGCTGATTTCGTGCGACAACATGTAGTGTCGAAGCTTCTTAACTGCGAAGACTAGTGCCAGACAGATCTTCTCAATGTAAGTATATTTCTCCTCAGTTCTGACCAGTCTCTGACTGAGGTAATAGAGGGCTTGCACTTTCCCTTCTTCATTATTCTGGGCCAGCATTGCCCCCAGGGAGTTATGTGTAGCTGCTATATATAGTATCAATGGTCGTCCTTTCACCGGTGCGCCCAGCACTGGAGGAGTCTTCAGATAGTCTTTTAGCTTGTCGAAGGATGTCTGGCAATCTTCATCCCAATAAAAGGGAACATCTTTCATCATCAGTTTGTGGAAAGGCTGGCATCGCCCTGACAAATTGGAAATGAACCGCCGGATATAAGCCAAGCGGCCCTGTAGTGATCTCAACTCGGAGAGGTTCCTTGGTGAAGGTAACTCTAGAATTGCTTTGATTTTTGCGGGGTCTATCTCGATCCCCCGATATCGGACAATGAAGCCCAAGAATTTTCCGCTCGATACTCCGAACGCACACTTCATGGGGTTCATCTTCAGCTCATGCTGCCTCAGCCTCTGGAAGACAATACGGAGGTCTTGCAGATGATCTTCTTTTCTTCTGGTTTTGACCACCAGATCATCTATGTAGCACTCGACCTTGTGGTAGA
The DNA here is from genome assembly GCA_022559845.1 of Amorphophallus konjac. Lineage (NCBI taxonomy): Eukaryota > Viridiplantae > Streptophyta > Magnoliopsida > Alismatales > Araceae > Amorphophallus > Amorphophallus konjac. The sequence goes on along the minus strand of CM040119.1, from coordinate 312,016,617 downwards.
GCAACTCATCAAAGATTTTGGTCATTGCGCACTGATAAGTTGCGCCAGCATTCTTTAGTCCGAACGGCATCCTCTTATAGTGATAAATGCCTTTAGGGGTTCGGAAAGCAGTATGGACCCTGTCATGCTCCGCGATCCAAATCTGGTTGTAACAGGATGACCCATCCATGAATGATAGGGCCTCATGACCGGTTGCAGCATCGATCATGACTTCTGTTATTGGCACCGGGAAGTCATCTTTGGGGCATGCTTTATTTAGATCTCGGAAGTCGACACATATCCGGATTTGTCCATTCTTCTTTTTCATGGGGACGATGTTCGCCAGCCATGTGGTGTACTAGTTTTCTTCAACAAATCCCACGTTAATAAGCTTGTCGACTTCAGCACAAATTTGAGTAATGAGTTCTGGCCTCATGCGCCGCGGTGGTTGCTTCACCGGCTCGGCCTCAGGGCTGGTTGTGAGACAGCGGGGTTTAGACCTGGCATTTCTTTGTAAGTCCAGGCGAAGCAATCCTGGTACTCTTGCAGCAGCTGGGTGTACAGCTCCCGTTCTTCTGGGGATAGTTGGGCACTGAGGAAGGTAGGCCTAGGGTCCTCCTCATTTCCCAAGTTGACTTCTATCAGTTCATCGACTGTGGCTTGGCCTCCGTCTTCTATCTCTGGAGGTGCCGGTTGGAGGTCAACAAAGTCTAGAATACCATCTTGAGGGTCGAGTTCTTCGACTTACTCATCTGACATCATCAAAGCCTCTTGAGGATTCTCTGTTTCCTGCACCAGCGGCTGCGAGAATTGTTCTATTAGCAAATCCACTACTGTTGCAGCTCCCAAGGGCGAGGGAGCAACTTCAGTCTTTGTAGATGAGGTTGCGGCCGTGACAGGCTGGTAGTTGTTTATTGTCGGGCTCGGACAGCATCCCAGTTTTGTAGCAGAAGTTGAGGAGGTCTCGCCTTCTAGGGCAGTTGTATCTTCCGTAGAAGTGGCTTTTTCTTTCTTGGCAGTGTGTTCCTCTTGATCGGAGTCGACCGAGGCTTCCCCGATTGGCAGAAGGGGTGCCGAAGTTATCATCAGTAGGACTCTACTGGAGGGAGAAATTCCTGCTTCTTCAGTATCTTCGGCTTCACTGCCGCTAGCCGTATCAAATTTGGCTTGAAGGGCCGCCTCTTCAGATTAGACCTGCTCCCAGCATCGGCAGGGGACCGCGGTCTCTACTTCTTGATTTCCGGGTTGAGCTAGTTCAACATGCTCAGCTTCCGCCGGGTATTCATCAAAAGTTTCCTCCAGCGGGCTATCTTCAGCAGGATAGAAGGCGGAGATGGTGTCCACCTCGTATCGCCCACTGTAATAATATTCTTCCAGGGTGAAGCCCAACCCCGGATGTTGAGAGACACGTCTCATTTCCTTATCCAGATTTGCGGGATACCACATTTTCTAGAAAGCTTCCTTGCGCTTTTGAGACTGATCGGGGGGGATGTGTTGCTTCTGAAACATCCTGGCCATCCGCTCAGTCGTGAATGCCAGACCCTTGACGGGAACCGGCAGGTTGCTTATATCTTCGGGGAGGCTGCAGTATGTGTCTTCCCGAGTAGGGTGCTCTTCAGCCGTATAGAACAAGCTGCTAGGTCCATCTTCCTATGTCACCTCCCAAGTTTTGAAAGGCTCGACAGTAGGGTTATCAAGACCGGGAGTTGGCTTGGTGTGGCCATCCGAGATTTCAATATGATTGTGCCGTCGAGCGACCCGTACTTCATTAGCTTCAGGGTATAATGTTGGGGGTGCTGTTCTGCCCACGTCTCAGGATGCTGTGATATGGGAGACCACCTTGGGCTTGACATATCCGCGCGGCGGTGGTGGATACCAACTGCTGCCGGATGTGCTTCTCGATGCCCCCGCAGGGGTCTTAGCTTCAGAGGTCTTCTGAGAAGGCCCTGTATATAGGTTGGCATCCGCCAAATGACATTCGAACACCTAGAATGGGTGGGGGTATGCAAATATCCTCTCCTCCTTCCCTTGGAGACTGTACTTGATGCATTGGTGGAGCGTGGAGGGCACCACCATATTTTCATGCAGCCATGGGCGGCCGAGCAGTGCCTTGTACGAGGTGCGGGAGTCAATGACATGGAACTGCACCGTCATAGTGAAATCTGCTAAGGTGAGGGTGAACTCTGCCACCCCCATCGACACTTCGCATTTTTGATTGAAACCGGCGATACGCATATCTCCGACTTTCTCGAGATGCACGTTAAAGTGGTGCCTCTCGTATATTCTATAAGGCAGGATGTTGACCGCTACACCGGGATCAACCAGAATCCTGTTCAGCTCCCTTCCATTCAGGTGCCCCTTCATATACAGCGGCATGTTGTGGCTGATGGTGGGCAGCAGCATATCGTCTGGAGTGAAGGTCATGCTAGCCTCCGGCATTGCTTCAGCCAGACATGTCTCAAAATGAGCAGGCGTCTGGAGAGTAGTAATCATCGCCTGTCGGGTCTCTTCACTCAAAGAAGGGATCTCCCAGATTGCAAATCGAGTAGGGAGCTTCTTGAGTAGCTTCATTATTCGGCTCCCAGCTCGGACATTGGAGAGCTTCATCTCTTCAGCCCATCTGGGCTTGGGGAAGTCTTGGTTTACGGGCCCTGACGGACCTGCTTCATCTTCCTCAGATTCGGCGCCCTTCTGACCGGTACCGACTCCTCGGTGTTCTTTGTTAGCTGCTGCGGGGCAAGCTCCATCTGCACTTGGATCTTCGGCAGATTGTGCTAGCTGCAGGTGAACGTCCCCGAGTGTAGGGTTAGTCTCCTGACAAGGCTGTTTCCCCTTGGACATCTTCATGAATTCAAGAAATGAAGGGACCCCTTTGCCCCCGCTCTTGTTATATAGGCCTGGCGGAGGAGGGATTTGTAGGGCTGCTCCCCCCTGAACATGATGTTGTGGTTGGGTGGCGGCTGGCGCCCCCATTTTTGGCCTGACCGAGTGGCATGTGCAGCAGTTGCAGCCTCGGTCTTGCCTCCCCCAGCATGGGGTGTGAAACATATTTCCTCTTCTTCCTCCTCTCCGGGCAGGTTGAAGAGTGCTGATAGAGTATGACAAGAGACAACCTGCACTTTATCGGCCTCAGCGGCCTTCCTTTTCTTCTTCTTTTGTTTCTTCTTCTTTTTTGCTTCAGCGGGCGGGTGCCCCCAGAACAGACTGCCCTCTCTATCGGGTGCCACTTCAGCTTCCTCCTTTTGTTCGAGTGAGAGCTGCTCTAGTTCTTGCCACGGGACGTGGTCCCGCACCAGCAAAGGCTTCAATTCGGGCTGCACGTATTCGTCCAGCTCCTCAATGAGGTTTTGCAGTCGAAGGAGCCCAGGATTGGTTTCCTTAATCACTGGCAGCGGAGTTTGTCTCCTCCGATTATGTGTAGGTATCCTGACAGTTGTAGGTGGAGTGATCCATACGGGTGCTACCACCGGCGGAGCAGGCTGGGGTGTAACACCACGGATATGTGCCCCCTCTTTCGGGCGGGGTGCCCTCTTTTTCTTATGCTTCACAAGGACCTGCTGCCATCCCTGCTGTTCTTTCTCGGGCTCCAAGAAATGAGCTTCATAGGTGCTTCGCGTACTTGTTTCAGAGATCTCCTCGGGCAGTGCCTGGTATAGAGAGATCATGTTGACTCATGCCCTCCTCCGAGGGGCTTCATGTGACTGAGGAGGGTCCACTTTGTACTCTCCCAGCTCGATCTCATTCTTCTTCACCATCCCTTCGATGATGTCCTTGAAAACATAGTAGTCTTCGATTGGATGCCCCAACAACTGGTGGTAGGGGCAGAATCTTGGGCTGTCTTTTCTCTTTAGGTCCTCCGGCCTCCTTGGCTCTGGCAGGGTGACCATGCCATATTCTGTTACCCAGTTGAACAGAACCCGGATCTTGTCCTTTGGAAATGAATAGGCCTTCTTCATCTTGTCCCTGAGCGAAGGACCTTCTTTGCCGTCTGGGGCTTTTGCAGGCTGTGGGGTGACTCCCTTCTTGCCTTCACTTTTCTGTTGTTCGAACGCCTTTATGTCAAGAGCGTTCGCTTCTTTAGGCGAGGAGCCCCGCTCCACCGCCTTGCCCTTCTGGGTCGTGCCGGCAGCAGATGTAGGGGCAGGTCTGGCCAGAAAAGCTTCCACTTCGGCCACAACATTGTTCAATCGATCAAACGATCGTATTTCCATTCCGATCATCTTTTCCAGAACCTCCCTTCTAAGATTCTGTTTGCATATTTGCACAGCGTCCTCCTGATGCGGGGGCTGCTTCCACCTCATTCCGAGGTTCCTCCACCTCTTGATATAATCGAGGGCTGTCTCATTGGCCCTCTATTTTGTTGAGTAGAGTTCGGCCACCGTGACCTCCCTCTCGGTAACATGGAATCTTTCTCTGAACTTCTTCTGCATATCTGGCCAGTCGCTGATCGACCCGGCCGAGAGGCTAGAATACCATTCAAATGCGAGCCCCGTCAGCGAGGACCCGAAAAACTTTAGCAAGTATGACTCGTCGGTGGCCAAGTCGCCCATGACAGTCATATAATAGGCAATGTGTTCTCTCGGGGACCCCTTCCCGTTGAATTTGTCAAACTTGGGCGGCTTGTTGATTCCCGGGGGAAGCCGCTTAGCAGCATGGTGTTGCAGATATGGCACCCGGTATGCATCAAACGCGACGTAGTCGCCTTCACCCCTTTCTGCGAGCTTCAGCTCGATCATTCTTTCCACCATCATCCGGTTCATGACTGCAGGGTCAACTGGCTCTGGGTAGAAGTGTGCCGGCTGCAGGTACGGGGTGACCAGGGTGGTCGCCTGTGGAGGACGCGGCAGCGGGGGTGTCTGGTGTACTTGAGGGAGCACCGGTGGTAGCAGCGGCTGGAGCTGTGGTGGCCGCTGTTGCATTGTCGCCATACTTGGTTCTGACGACTGAGGCAGTGTGTAGAGCAGTGGAGGGCCGTCATGACAAACCGCTCCCCGGGATGATTCACCCTGGACTTCGGGTGGTTTGGAAGCTGAGGACTGTTCAATTTTATCCATCAGCTGCTTCTTTAGCAAGTCTATCTCTTGCCGATATTTCTAAAGTAGTATCAAGACTGATGGGTCTATAGTGGCTGTAGTGGGGATAACTTCTGCTGTCTCCCCGGACGTACCCTCGGGCAGGATGTCGAGGGGGACGTCGTCTTCTTCTTCTGCCGTCACCACATTGGCGGTCAGGACGGGGGCCTTATCACCCCACTGGTGGTAGACCCGGGGTTGTTTTCCCTTAGTCATCATCAGGAGCTCCCTTGCTACTTCTGTTCTGCGAGTATTTGGCCCCGACCGTGCGGCCAATTTGGCCAACTCGCGGGAAGCCCCCCATATCGGTTGGATATACTGTAGATCGGATTAAAATCCACACGTTAAATAAGAGGAATAAAATGGATAACAAGATTGCATGAAAGTGGAAATATGATGGGGAGATGATAATAAACTCAAAGAAAAGCACGTGGTGCTAAGAGGAGATGTGATCGCCAGAGGGGTTACCTCAATAAGAAAAAGGGATCGCGAGTACCTGGTGAAGATTTGGATGCGGGATGGATGTGGAATTCCTCCTCCTCCTTCAATCGGCCGGCCGACAAAGGGGGTTTCTCTTTATTGATTATCCTTGCAAAAATAAGACAATAAACAAACAAAGCAAAAAGGGAGGATCAGCCGATGTGTAGAATTAATCCCAAATGAAGAATATGATGTTGAAGAGAGAAATCAACATGCGCACCTCTTTTTTTGTTTTTTTTTTAAACCCCTAGAGAAGAGCTAGGGAAGGGGATATGATATGATGATGGAACTTAATGCAATAAAAAAAACTAACAGTGGGACGTATTAATGATAGTAAGATGACGCTCACAAACAAAAGAAACAAAAAGAACCCTGCTGTCCCTGATGACAGTAAAGGGAAACCAAGGGAAGAAGATGTTGATGGGAAGAAGATGAAGCAGTGCCGAGGAAAACAGATGCAGAGGAGGAAGCGGCTGCTCCACTTGATTGCACGGGAAGAAGAAAAAACGCTGCAGCAATCTTTCTATCCGCTGTATATGGGTGTTAACCCTATGACGATCGATCCAGACTCCCTTATATAAGTTTCAATCGGATGTGATCAAACAAGGGAAGATAAGAACGGGCAAGGAATATCCAGGGAAAGGATTAAAATCGAGCGAGAGTTTGAACAAGGCAGGGAACTGTGAGGGAAAGGTGGAAAAAGGTAGGACTCTGACATGAAACACGACTTTCGGAAGGGCGTCAAATCACAAATTGACGACCTACATCAAGACGTTACTCAAAACACGACCATGATCAAGGGCGTCACTTCTTGGATTAAATTTTGATAATAAAACTTTCTTTATATGAAAATTACGAGAACACGCCTGAGATAAAGGCGTTAATTGAAAACACGCCCTGAGGAAGGACGTTAATCAATAATTTAAATTATTTTGAATTTATTTTGGAACCGGATAATACCAGGAATTGACGCCCTGACATTTGGTCGTCCTTTCTTTTGAACACGCCCTAGATAAGGTCGCTATTTAAATAACGCCCCTCCTCAGGTCGCGAATCAGAAAATGCAGGAAAAAAATCAAAACCACACAAAAATATAGAAAAACTTTATATTATGAATATATTGAAGTTCACTTTGGGGCGTCAACATAGTGACATGAGATTTGATCAACATAGCGTCATTTTTGGCGTGTCTACAGCTGCCCCGCCTTGGCGTCTGCTTTGCAAGGGAGTGAGACGAAATGAAGGTGAAAATGTAACAAACGGAATGAAGTGGAGCGAACTGATAAGGAGACGCCAAGGTGTGATGTGACACGCCTCAGACAATAAGCACTGGAAATCTTTCCAAGATTCTGAACGAAACATCTCCGAATGATTCCAAGGAAGTATCAGTTTGTTGGATAAAGGAGACTAACTAAGCAAGTAAAAATGTAAGGCAAAAGGGTGTGCGCGCGGGCACGATAGGGAAAGACCATTGGAGAGCGGTTACCAGCCAACGTGGACGTGCTACAACCAAGGTAGATTTGCAGAAAAATAAAGAGAATTGAGATGAAGATCCAACAAAAGGACATTTCCAAGGAATCAGCCTGAGCGGCTTCAGATAGAACAAAGTACTTGATTTGGAATGGAATATCTCATGCCAACTCAATAAAGAGCGAGTGACCTTCATTATTGCCATAATATGAAGATTTTCATCAAGAATTTCAAAGTCCTACATGATGCATGCTGGGCTAAAAGAAAAGAATAAAACAAACTAAAAATATAGAAAATAACCAAGGATAATATTGCTAAGCCATCCAGATTTGGTCAAGAATCCAAGTTTCTGAGCTAACACTAAGCCGAAGCCCGTTTGTCCGCGCATCAACCCAGAAAATGGAACCATCGTCCCAGACCTTGAACGACTCAACGGCCTATCCGTGTGATTAAGACTCTCCTGGAATTATCACTGTTTTTGATGAAGGGGAACTCAAATTCCATGTTCATCAGAACCACAAGGTCCTTGATATACTATAATAGCGTAGATACCATATAGTAACAATGCTTACAGAAAACAAATACAATATGATGAGCGCGATGTTACTCTCATGATCAACCCAAGCGTCTCGAAACCTGCAATCTTCTGTACTTGAAACTCATCAGTTCTCTCAAAATTTCAATATAAATAATCCTCAATTCAAAGTATGACATGATCATAAGTGCTAAATAAAATAGAATTCCAACGAAATAATAGCACTTAAGTTCATCAGAGCACGTAAAAAGCAGATTCATAAGCTCACAAAACACGCCTGTACTGAACGGCGTCAAAACAATGAAAGGCGCCTTATAGTGAGGGCGTCAAAATGAGAAACACGCCCTTTATCAAGGCGTGAACATCATCGATAGTTCAAGAAGAAAACGACCCTGGCAAGGGCGTTACACAAAACATGACTTATGCAAGGTCGTCAATTTAAGAATTGACGCCCTAACAAAAGGCGTTAATCAATCCAACGCTTCCGTTTCCAAATCGAAAGCAAAACCAAATCCTTAAGCCAATCAACCTTCTAACTCCGAACAGCCTTAAGATTTCCCGGACCTCTATAAAGGGAAGGCAATTCCAATTAATCAAAGCAATCCTTCGAGCTCTGTTTTACTGCTTCTGCTTCCGTCTGTTCTTCTGCAGGCACCACAACCGTCAGAACTTCTTCCTGGAAACCGAAGATGGAGAGGGCGATTAAGAGGTCCAAGTCCTCCACTCCCAGGTTAACCGATATCAATGGGCATATAAGCAGCAGGATCTCCATGAACCAGGTAATGTACCCTCTGTTCTTCTCTTACTTAACTTCACCCGAACCAAAAGATGTTTCAACTGTTCTGCTGTTCCTGCATGCTCACTTGTTCTTCTGTCCATGCATTCTTTTCTGTTCCTTGTTTTCCACAGGACTATCCATTGGTGCCAGGAGCTAGGAGATTTACAAAAAACAAGTGGCTCCCCCTTATCCTTTCCAAGCTTTCGTCAGACATGAGAATTTATCTTGCAAGATGGCACCTTTTGGGCCTAGTCACACATGCCAAACATCATGATCAGATCCATTTAGATTGGGCAGCCATAGGAGCTCTACTTGAAATATGGCACCCTTCCACTCATACCTTTCTCTTTTCAACTTTTGAAGCCACTATCTTATTGGAAGAATTAGAACTGATCTTGGGCTTAAAGCGGATGAAACAAGGGGATGAAGAAAAGATGGCCATCATGCCAAGGCCAATCTCCTCTCATGAATTACTCACCTCATTGATATCTAGCCCAAATCTAGTGAACCAAATCAAGGTCACTAAAGGAATCAACCTTTTAAAGCTCGCTTCATGGGTGTACAAGAGAGCGGATCAAGCTAAGAAAGAGGAGGAGAAAGAAAAGATAGCAAAGGCCTTCGTGGTGTGCTTAGCAGGAGCACTCTTACTCCCATCCACGGAGGACTTTCTAGAAGAGGCCCAATTAAGCGCCGTAGTGAGCTTATGGGAAGGAGATAGAGTTGGACCGGCTATTCTAGCCTATCTCTATAGCGGGCTCACCTCGGCGGCGATGGGAAGGCCCATCTACGGGTGCATGCTAGCATTCTCTAGTTGGGTTGATCTTCATTTCAAATTCGATCCATGTGAGGAGGCCCAACAACCCTCAAGAATCTTCTCAAAAAGCCCACTCTCTTATATGACCGGTTCACTTGGGATAAGCAGTAGAGTGATGAACCGAATTCCTCAAATCAAGAAGAGAGCGGAATGGAGAGAGCACCTCAAAGTAATGCCAAAGAATCTCTTCACTTGCGCGCCGGGAATACTCAAGACTCAAGATATCCGTGCAAGATTCTCTCCCGGGACAGACCTTCGTCTCATAGGCGCTTCAGAATTCGTGCTGTACAATTCACACCGGTGCCTCCCTCAACTCGGGCTTCCACGACAAATCCTCGAAGATCCATCTCATCTTCCTCACGGGATCTAGGCGGCAACGAGGATGGTGAAGAATGCACAACAGTTCAAGCTTTGTGGAAGATCTGTAAGACTTATCAACCTGTAAAGAATTTAGAAGAGGACAAAGAACAGTGGAAGGCATATGTAACAGCCTTGAGGAAATTGAGGCCCAAGATAGCTCATTAAACATTGTAATCTTTTCCTTCCAATAACTCAATGACATTTTCTTTATCGAGCCATCTTATTGTTTCTGATCAACTCTTCCAACGTTCTGATTCTGCTGCAAATAACGCCTTAAGCAACGCCGTGAATTCATAAAAGGACGCCTTCACCACAGGTCGTCTTCAACGTTCCAGTTCACAAATTTGACGCCTCCACCAATGGGCGTTAACTGAAAAACGTCCTAAGGCAAGGCGTTAATACGATTCATATTTCAAAATATATTCGTTGAAATTCCAAAAGTAACGCCTTTAGCAAAGCCATGTTTAATATAAATAACGCCCCAATCCAAGTCGTTACTCAAAAACAGTAATGATTATCCCCATCAAATCAATCAATTCCCATTAAATGCGTCTGACGACGGTTATCATTCCCCATGCAGACAAAAATAACGCCTTAAGAAATGTCGTCAATTATTAAGAAACGCCTTTATGTCAGTCGTTGATTCCACAAGACGCGGCCTTCCTTAAGTCGTTAATTCGTTTTGTCCGTTCGACTTAACTTTCCCTCCTTCCTTCTTCTTCCTCCGTCCATTTCCCTCTTTCTCTCTTTTTTCTGCAACCCTAACCGAGAACCCCCTCCCTCAATCTCTCTCATTCTCTCTCTCTATCTCTCTCCCTTCTACACCCTAGCCCTAAGCTATGGCCGGCGGAGGCTTGAAGCGACAGAGGGTGGCAGCCCCAGAGGTCGTTGACCTGGGCGATGATGCCCACGGCGAGGAAGTCCCTCCCGCGGCGGCCGACGAAAACGCATCGGCGGTGGCGGCCGGCGACGAAGCTGAAGAAGGCCAAGAGGCCAACGAAGGAGGTGAAGAAGACGAAGAAGGAGATGGAGAAGATGGAGAAAATGAAGAGGGGGGAGAAGAAGGTGAGGAAGAAGAGGAAGGAGGTAGTGAAGAACCACCGCCTATGGCGGCGGCCACTCCCCGTGCCGGCCAACTCCGGCGACCGCGTCAGCCACGACCCCAGCCACAAGGACCAAAGCACAAGAAGGTAGGCCCCCAAACCCAATTCCCATTTTTTTTTTTTATTTTTCCTGTAATTTCCATAGCTCTCGGGGTATAAACCCTGCAACCCAGAAAGAAGGCGCCCTCAGGGGCGTCACGTTTTAAAAAGACACGCCCAACCCAAGGGCGTTAATTAAATTATTTTCCTGAAAAATAATTAACCCCATGAGAACACGCCCTAAAGCATGTCACCCATTTAAATTCATATCATGCTTGTTAATTTATATCAATTCCATGCTTTAATTATTTCAAATATTCTTCCATGAATTTGTTTCGCATGCCATTATTTTTATTTTATTTTCTGAAAAACTTGAAAACAACGCCTCCCACTAGGGCGTTAATTCAACAATAGACGACCAAACCAGCGGTCGTCCATTCATTAATTCCTGATTAAATTAACGGACCCATCTGGAAAACGCCCCACTCAAGGGCGTGACTTGAAATATTTTTTAAGAATTTCAGAAATTAAACATAGAACCACGCCCAATCACAGAGGCGTTTCTTAGATAAACAGCGACCTAGGACAGGTCGCAAATTCAAAGCACACTTAGAATTACGCCCTCCTCAAGGGCGCTAATTTAACAAACCACGACCTGAGGATGGTCGTTAATTAAATCAAACATCAACATAATCCTAGGCAATCAATATGAGATTCAGCATGAATAACCAAAATAATTAAGTGAAAATTTTTCTTTACATGCAGGGCTTGATGAGGACACGGATCTCCTGGGTTATGGTCCGGGCAGCATACTACGGCCTCCCCGAGTTTCAGAGAGCGAGGGTAGATGCCATGGGGTTTGGGGCCTTCCTTAGCATAGAGCCAGTTAGGCCAGACCTACCACTTATCCAGGTTCTACGGGAGAGATGGGACAGGACTAGCCGGGCATTCTTGATGCCATGGGGGCACATGATTCCCACCCTAGAGGATGTGGCTAGGATCACCGGGTTGAGGGTAGACGGTGAGGCTGTGAGTGGGATCACCTACCCAGACTACACCGAGTTTGCCGAGAGGTTGCTAGGATTGGAGATGGTTTATGAGATGCCTAGCGAGTGTAGGACGATCTTCCGCACCGACCTCACTACAGTGATGGGCTTAGGGAATGCTAGGCACAGGTCAGGGGAGACCCTAGAGCAGTTCTCGCAGAGGTTGATAGACGGGGCTAGGGCAGTCTACTGCCAGGACCCGGCCGACAGAGAGAGAGCAGACCGAGACCTGAGGAGGTTCTTACTGCTACTACTGGGGAGGCTATTGCTCGGGACAAAGGGCAACGTCATCAACTGCCGATTCCTGGGAATACTCGAGGACCTGGAGGCAGTTGGCAGCTACGCCTGGGGAGCGGCGTTGCTGGCGCACATGATGGCCGACTTGTCCACGGGGACAGGTCGAGAGACGACCGTCAGTGGCTTCTCACCTTTTCTTCAGGTATGCTTTTTTCTTCTTTTCTTTTCTTTTATTTTGTTATGCATGTGAATGCCTTCCTAATGCAATGCATGGATGCAGGTTTGGAGCCATCTCTACATGCCGATGGGGCGCGTTGACCCACGGCTGGAGGTGAGGGAGCTTTCCCTCTAGCACGGCGCTGGGTGCCGATCGTGTTTGGTGCCCCACTCGGCTACGAGTTGTGGGTGCTACGGAGAGAGTTCCGCGACTTCCCTCCCTCGCTGGTACGTGTGAATGTTATGCATCTTTTTTTTGAATTTATTATGATGATGATGAAATGATGACATGTATGTTTATGAATGCAGGTGCAGTGGAGACCCTATGAGGGGATGACAGACGAGGGCCAGCCGTGGGTCGTAGCGGGCCGTCCTCGCTTTGAGCGTGAGCTTTGGGTTCACTGCTTGAGCGAGACCGAGCCGTTACGGCTTAGGTTGGTGATGAGGACACTGGGCCTCCACCAGGAGTGGGTAGAGGTAGGCGAGCCGCGGGGCATTGGGAAGAAGACGCGCGGTCGTACGAAGGCGACCGACTGGAGAGTACGGTTCGAGGAGCAGTACGCCGACTGGCAGCGAGGCGGGACCAGAGTCACCTCCCGGGCGACTGACAGCTCCGAGTACCTCCGGCGCTACTGGGAGGTATACGCCGGCCGACCCCAGATGAGGGTCTTAGGGGTATGTATGAATGCAATTATTTCTAAATTGTATGCAAATGCTTATGTTTCTATCATGTGACTAATATGTAATGAATGCAGGATGCGCGGGACATAGCGGCGATGGATGCCCAGGCCCACCTACACAGCCTGGAGGACCAGCTAGCCGCTACACGGGCAGACCTAGAGACCCTGGTGAGTGTTTAAATTATTTCTATATGCAAATGTATATTTTTGTTGAATTATTGATGATTAGCCACTGACGATCTCAATGAATGCAGTGTGCCCAGCAGGGAGCAGTGAGGAGAGACCCGGGAGAGGCCTCCAGCTCGAGAGGGCCCAGTGCAGAGGTGACTGCACTAGCAGGGCAGCTAGCCGGAGTGATCGCACGAGCCGAGGCAGCAGAGCGCGATCTTGCTTCACAGGTAAATTCCAAAACACAGATCCATTCAAATATTGATTATATAATTGTGCACTGATGAAATATTCATTTTACAGACTGAGGAGCTTCGATCCGCTCTTACCTGCGTAGACGAGGGCTTCCGCGCGACGAGCGCACAGGTAAATAGTTCAATCGTATATTGCTTGAATTTGCTAGATTACTGAATTATTGCATTGATTGTGGAATTGACGACTTGCTTACCTGTTTGCAGACGACTCAGCTTCAGGCGGTACGTACCGAGTTGGTGATCCGTGATCAGCGGATCTCAGAGCTTGAGCGGTCCCTGAGGCGACGGGAGGAGCTTCCTCAGGACGTGGCCGAGCTGCGCGTGGCGCTCGAGCTGGAGAGACGGGAGCGAGCCCGGGAGCGCGAGGAGCGAGCTCGTGAGCGTGCGGAGTTGGCGGACCTGAGGACTCAGTTGATCCTTTCTCAGGAGCGGCTTCGAGTGTCGGAGGAGCGTCTCCAGCGAGGACGTGAGCGAGCACGGGCTGCGGGGTACTCCTTCACCAGTTCTACCTTCGTGGCGGGCTCTTCCCTCCGGGAGAGGAGCGAGGCAGGGGGACACGTTCGGGTTCCAGCTTCTTCACGGGGGCCGATGCCTCCTCCACCAGCGCCAGCTCGGGACGGCGAGGAGGACGTTGAGAGTAGGAGAGAGGAGGGTGGAGGCGAGAGCTGAGAGACTTACTTGTACTTCTCCACCCTCACACCTGTACTTACACATTCATGATGTATATATATATGAGATTGAGATACTTTTGTTACCTGAGCACTTTGTGTGGTTGTGGCCTTGTGTTCGTGTACTTTCTTCTTTCCACGTTCTTCGTTTTTGCTTTGCTTTGCCATGTTTCTGCAGCTGCTGTTCACACTTGAATAAACAGGTTAATTCATCTGTTCGACTTGGCCCCTTGCCCGATAAGCAAGGGGTAGCAACATTTTGACCTTAATGACGGGTCAAGAGGCCAAGCCTTTAATCAAATAAGGTAAATAAAATAACCGATATCGGGGAGATGCATCATGCAAACACACATATGCAAGCCATAAATAAAAAGATGCCCATGCAAAAGAATGCAAGCATACATTGTGAAGAAATGCATTTTTTCTTTTCTTTTTTCTTTTTTTTTCACTCATTTATATATTTTTTTTGTCATTTTCCTTAAAAACGCGCCTTAGAGTAGGTCGTGGTTCCCATAAAGACGCCCTAGAAGACGGCGTGAATTTGAAAAAGAGTTTGGTTTTTTTGAAAAAGAAACGACCTGCTTAGAGACGTTATTTTACAAAAGACGACCTAATCTAGGACGTTAATTCTATAAAAAGCACCTTAGCCAAAGGCGTTAATTAAATTATTCTGCAAAAAGGGCTTCAAGGCTATCAAGACCACGAGTCTTACATAGTCACCATCTAAAATTCATTAACCTTTCTTGAGTAGTTAAAAGGGGGTTGACGTGACCATAATTGACTTGTATTCGAGATTTCGCACAATGCAATTTCTTAAGTCCGTCTTGACCATCCTGCCAGTTCGTGACTTTACCTCATAGAAAGGATGGAAGAAAATATAAGGGAAGCCCATAAGGGATTCTGAGATGCTCAAGGCAAAGTTACCTCCCCTACCTTATGCCTGTTGGGGTTCAGTCTTTGGCGTAGGGAAATTTGTTGCCTTTTTGCCCATTGCACGCATACGCCCAAGGTTTTCCTTGCAGGGACTTTGCCCTCTTGACATGCTTTTCTTTTCATAATTTGACTTTCACTTTGGAATTGATTTGCATTGATGAATAAAAACCTAATTGTACTTGGGCTTTTGTGGCATTTGCTCCCTTTTGGGCCCTGACTTCCACCTACTAGGGCGGCGGATAGGCTTGGTGTGTCTACCTCGAGGTCTCCCTTCCTCCCTTATGGGCCGAAGAAGAGAAGAACGGGTATTGCTTTCACTTTTAGTCAGGTTTTTGACTTCCCATCGAATTTTGCACTGCTTGAGCTCAAGAATAAAGCGTGTAGTGTGTGCGTGAATCAACCCCCTTTTAAATTAGCAAGACTGATGAATGAATTCTGAATTTTGACCTTTCGGACCTTGATCCTTCGTATGCCATGGCACCAATTTTGAAGAAACTCTTTTTTGATTTTGAAGAATTTCTATTTTTGGAGGTTTTGAATCAATTTTTTTTTTGAATTTTGAAGATATATATATTTTTTTGGATTTGTTTGTTGAATCAAGGGTAGTATTTCTTAAGATATAAACCATTCCAAGGGTGAGTTAACTCTTCCCCTTCAGCATTACTCAGTTTATAAGCATTACCAGGATAAACTTCTTTTATGATAAATGGTCCTTCCCAATTGGGTTGGAGTTTTGAGCGGGGGCCACCCGGCTTTACAAAAATTCTCTTGATTACCATCTCACCGGTTTTAAATTTCCTCTCAATTACTTTCTTTTGATAAAAACGTGAGAGCCTGTTTTGATAAACGCGCGCATGCTCAGCGGCGACCAGGCGCTTCTCGTCTAGGAGCTCCAATTGGGCGAGGAGTGAATCACGACGTTCATCCATAGAAAATTCCTTATCCAATTGTACTCGCAGAGAGGGAATAAGAATCTCATAAGGGACTACCGCCTCCATTCCATAAGTAAGGGCGAAAGGGCTTTGCCCAGTAGGGGTGCGAATGGAAGTGCGATAGGCCCAGAGAGCTTCAACTAGTTTGTCTGGCCAATCCGAAAATTTATTAGCCTCACACGTCTTTTTGACAATTTTTATCAAAGTTTTATTAGTTGCCTCTGCTTGGCCATTGCCCTGCGGATAATAGGGAGAAGAATGATGCAATGCAATGTTATACCTGTTGCAGAGATCCTTGATTTCTTGAGAGATAAATTGAGGTCCATTGTCGGTGACGATGGTGCTCGGGATGCCGAACCTCGTGATGATGTTTTTCATTATAAACTTACAGACGGTTGACGCTTTGATCTCCACGTAAGCTTCTGCTTCCGCCCACTTGGTGAAGTACTCCGTTGCCGTGAGGATGAATGATTTTTGCTTGGTCAGGAGGTTCGAATCACCAAGAGGTCCAATGATATCAAAAGCCCACATGGAAAAAGGCCATGGGGAGGACGTAGGATGGAGTGAAGAAGCAGGAGAATGAATCTTGTCGGCGTGCAGTTGGCACTTAACACACCTTCGAACATAGATGGAACAATCCTCTTCTAGAGTTGGCCAATAGAAACCTAGCCTAAGGATCTTCTTAGCTAGCATCTGGCTATTCACATGACCACCACACACTCCAGAATGCGCCTCTTCCACAACTTTCCATGATTCATCATCGTCGAGGCATCTTAATAAAACACCGGTGAGCCCTCTTCTATAGAGCACACCTCCAATCAAAACATATCGCTGAGCCACTCTTCTAATTGCTTTCTTTCTTCAGCAGTGGCTTCCTCGGGATAGGATTGATCATTGCAATACCTGGCAATCTCATAATACCAAGGCTTCTCTTCGTCAGCCAATTCTTCTTCCCAGTCTAAAAGCATGACCTCTTTACCTTTAAGAGATTCCTCTGCTTAACCTTCTCAAGCACTTATCTCTAATATCGAGGAATGCACGATCCTTGATAGCTGGCGTGTCACGCTGATGAATCAGGGGAACATGAAAATCACGCTCAGGAGGGAATACTAAAGCAGAGGCCAAAGAGGCAAGAGCGTCAGCCAAGATATTCTGGCTACGAGGAACATGGACGAAGATCAATTTGGTGAAGAGCTTGACATAAGCTGAAGCGAGTTCCTGGTAAGGTTTGAGCTTGGGATTGATAGTGCGGCACTTGACCAACACCTGGCGCAGAATAAGCTGACTATCGCCCATAATCCTCAAATGGGTGACACCATATCGATGAGCGGTTTGAAGACCGGCCAAAAGAGCTTCATACTCAGCTATATTATTGGTGACGGGAAAGTGAGCCGAGCAGCAAATGGGATGGTGACCCCTTCTGGTGTCAGAAGAACCATGCCGATCCCTCTTCCTTGGGAATTTAGAGCTCCATCAAAATGTAATGTCCACATAGGATCGTAGGGTTGATTAATGGACATCAGTTCTTCATCTGGAAACTCCGAATTGACAGGATCAAAACGAGGTAGAGGGTGATGAGCAAGGTGTTCGGCAATGGCGTAACCTTTGATAGTGATGTCAAATTGAGAGAGGAAGCTTTGCCAGCGTGCTAATCGATCAGTGAGGATATATTTTTCAAGGAGGAATTTAATCGGATTCATACGAGCAATGAGGTGAACCTCGTGAGCTAGGAAATAATGTTTTAACTTCTGCACTACCCAGACTAAAGCAGCGCAAGTCTTCTCCATGGCTGAGTATTTCTGCTCACAGGGGTTAAGAAGTTTAGACAAATAGTATGCTGCCCTCTCCTTACCTTCTTCGTCCACTTGAGCTAGGACAGCACCCACAGAGTCATCCAGGACAGAGACATAGAGAACGAGTGGTTTGCCTGGAATCGGCGGCCTCAGGACAGGAGGATTGGCCAAATAATCCTTCAATCCGTCAAAGGTTGCCTGACACTTGTCATCCCAATTGAACTTGACTCCCGGCTTAGTAAGCTCGTAAAACGGCCTACATCTTTGCGAGTGCTGGGAGACGAAGCGGTGAATAAATTGTAACCTCCCGATTAATCCTCGAACTTTCTTCAAATTCTTGGGAGGAGGCATATCTCTAATGGCCCTTTCCTTGTTGGGATCAACTTCAATTCCCCTCTTGCTGACAATAAATCCAAGCAATTTCCCTGAAGAGACGCGAAATACGCACTTCTTGGGGTTCATCTTCAACTGATACTCTCGTGATCTTTGCAAGACCTTAGCTAGAACCCCAGGATGCTCAATCCTTGTCCTTGATTTCACTACCAGGTCATCCACATACACCTCAATATAAATATGAATCATGTCATGAAAAATCACTATCATAGCCCTCTGATAGGTGGCTCCAGCATTCTTAAGTCCGAAAGGCATGACCACATAGCAATAAGTACCCCATGGTGTAGTGAACGAGGTCTTCTCTTGATCTTCCTCAGCCAGACGAATTTGATTGTAACCTGAAAAGCCATCCATGAAGGAGAGAGTCTCAAAACCCGCCGTGTTATCAATTAGAACATCAATATGAGGGAGGGGGAAGTCATCTTTAGGACACGCTCGGTTGAGGTCCCGGAAGTCTATACAAATCTGGACTTTTCCATCTTTCTTCATAACCGGGACGATGTTAGCCACCCAATTGGGGTAGAGGACAACTCTAACAAATCTAGCCTTATGGAGCTTGTCGACCTCTTCTTTCATCTTTAAAGCCATATTAGGGTGGAAACGCCTCAACCGTTGTTTGACCGGGACAGACCCTGGCTTAAGTGTAAGGCGGTGTTCAACGAGCGCAGGGTCTAGACCAGGCATATCTTCATAACTCCATGCAAACGTGTCCTTATATTCTTGAAGAACCAAAATGAGCGCCTCTTCTTCAGAGGGCGGTAAATTCTTGCTTATGAGGACAATCCTAGGGTCTTCCTCGGTACCCAAATTAATTTTTTTGGTAGGCTCTTCTACAGAGGCTGATGGTTCGTCAAATCGCCTTATGCCACTAGCAAAAGCATCAGCCTCGTCCTCATATTCTTCATAACTTTCTTCCCCCTCTTCAATAGGGTCTTCATCATTCATGATTTCATAGACACCCAAACCCTCAAAAGAAGCAATGACATCCTCATATTCCAGCTCTGGCAGGATAATTGGATTCTCCACAAATTCGGGAATGGCTAAGCAAGCCTGGCATCTAATGGCTAATTCTAACAGAAACCTACGGGGAATCTGCTTACCCTTGGACTTCCTGTATGAATCTACCCCTTGAATCTTAGTGTTAGCAGAGGAAGAGGAGGAGCAACTAGCTTGATTAGAGGGGGGAGATGAAAAAATGGATACAGGAGGTGATACAGATGAGGTCCCCTCACTAGAGGGGGAGAAAAGATTTAGCAATGAATCTTGAAGGAGCGACCCCTGGGTCGGGACGCACTCAGAAGAGAAATAGGAGGTCTCCTCAACGGAGATGGAGGGTTGGAAAGTTGGAAATTTGACGTTTTTTTTTTCATTTTTATCTTTTCCTTTATTTTTATTTTCTTTTTCAAGAAGAAAGCAATGTGTGGGGGGAATAACGAGAGGAGTGGAAATTGTAAGATTGGAGAAAGATTGAATCAGTGACGGCCCGCGCGGGGGCATGATGGAGAGTTCAGAAAATCGCTCGAGGAGCGAAGAAGGAATTGGGAGAGAAACTTGGATTGAATCTGGAGATAAATTGATTATAATCGGAGGTGGTCTTGGCACGTGACCAAACCGATGAGAATATAGAGAAGCAAGCACAGATGGATGCATGGAAGTGAGAGAAAAGAGGCCAGCCCACAGCCTGTCCACAGTAAAACCTTCTTCAAACGGAACATCTGGCTCTCCAGTATCAGTGTAGTCACTCAGCAGCTGCCTCTTGTCTGTAATTGCAGCTGGCATTTCAATCAATTGGTGTATTAATGGCGGCCATTCTGGATCAGTCGACATGAAAGGGCGGCTCAAGGAAATAGTAATATCCTGCATATCGAACCACCTGTACCAGTCACATTCTGGATCATCCATTTTCCTTCTCTTGTCAGGCCTTAAAGACTCCAGGGTTTTATATGTGGCCAACGGGGCAATATGACGAGCAAACTGTCTAGCGTGAACATCTTGACAGTCTAATATGGAAGTAATTATGGTAGTTTGCTCTTCATTTTGAAAGCCACCTGGGACAAAATGTGTCTTCAATGTCCAAGTAAGCGGCTGGCGATCTGTCTTCAGAGTGGATGTCATAAATGCCCATGGTTCATCTTCATTTTTGCATGGCCCCTTATAACCTAGGCCACCTCGTGCAGGCAGTTTCTGAGGCTTAATAGGCCTAACCCTGCCCTGACATTTGGCACCCAGGCCTTTGCCATCTTGATACCCCATTCTTATCAGAATGTTCCAGCCGGGGGTGTTTATCATATTCTTCTTCTTTTTTGCTTTGGAGGGCAGGGGTGTCATAGCAACTGTTGTGACAGTTTCAGATGGCGTTGGCTGTGGACAAGGGACGTCCAGCACAGATAATAGTGGCTTATTGGCAGGCCACATAGAAGGAACTGACGAAGCCACATGAATATCCTCCTCTGGCAAAATTGGCATACTGGTGACTTTAATAATGCGGCCCTTGTGTGGAAATTTTAGGCATTGGTGATTTGTGGAGGGCACCGCATCGAGTTGCTGAATGTAGGGGCGTCCCAGAATGCCATTAAATGTTGGATCCATGTCCAGAATGTGGAAATCTGCTGTGATGGCTGCAGGACCCAAACTCACCTTTAAAGTAATCATGCCTAGAGGAGGCTTCTTCGTGTTATCATATGCAGTGACTGTGATAGTGGACGGCCGGATTTGGCTTTCCGGAATACCACACAACTTCAGAGTGCTAGGTGGCAAGACATTGATGGATGCCCCAGTGTCCACCAGACATTGCTTGACAGCCACCTTGTTGATATCAACTGTGATGCACAAAGCATATTTTCTTGCTAGGAGTGGTGCCAATTCATGTTCATGGAAAGTAATCGCCGGCTGGCTGCTAGCAGGCGTTAAAACCGTGACTATCTGCTCAACTGGAATGTCCTCATTGACCATCACCTTTTGCAGATATTCTTTCAATGCTAACTGATGAGTGGTGGACCGTTTGACCAATTCCAGGATTGAAATCCTTGCTGGAGTCCGGTCCAAATGCTTTAACAAATCATATTCAGTGCCCGGCACGGACCCTTGTTCTTGCTCTTGCGGCCCCTGCACAGGCTCTAGCTCTCTTTGTGGAAAAATACGGTGGAAAATCCGTCCACTGCGGAGCGGTGCCATGCCTTGTAGTGCCTCTGTCGGGGCAAGTGTGGGAGGAGGATTAGAAGAAGAAGAAGGTGTGTTGGTGTTAAGAAGTGGTGGAGTGGGAGTTCCCGCAGAGGGAATCCCTGTAGAGGGTGCTGGTGCCCTGGTAGGAGGCGTAGAGGTAGAAAGGGATACCCGAATGCGGGGGGAATTGGTGGGGGGTGGAATGAGAAGGGTTCTGGGTACAAAAGGTGGCAGAACCGATGGTGGGGGGATCCTTGCCGGTAAAGGAGTAGTGATGGCGGGCGCAGTGGGTGTTGGTGATGGGCGGATGAGGAGTGGCCTAGATGGCAATGGTGAAGGGTTGGTGGTGGATGGTTTTTGTGGTGGCGTAGGCTGTGGAGGTGGTATACGTGTAAGAAGGGGGCGAACCGGCAAGGTCGGAGAATAGGCGGGGGTAGGTGGGTTAACGGTGCGCAGAAGGGATCGGCCCAATTGAGGAGTAGAAGAAGAAGAATGGGTGCGCAAGAGGCGCGGAGGTTGATTTTGATTGTGATGAAGTGCCCCGACAGAGGCGTTTTCTTCATGCCATCCCTGCCCTCTCTCCACCTCATAGAGAGACGTGACAGGGTTTACGTGCTGGTTTGGCGGGTGCTCCGGCAGTGGATTGTGGACAATCCCCATATCATGCTGAGGCGCTGGAGCTTGTTGTTGCTGCTGTGGAGCTGGTTGCTGTGGCTGCTGAGCTTGTTGCTGCCGAGGAGCCCTTCTTTCTTTCATGGTAGCGATGAATTGTCTCATCTCATCCCAATTGATGTCACCCTGGTCATTTAGATCATAAATGTAATCTCTGAAGTGGAAGCAACGATCAAGGTTGTGACCAGGTGCACGATGGAAAGCACAGTAACGGGATGTGTCAACATTAGCGGGCCACGCTGTCCTTTCCCTTGGTAACATGAGCAAATTGGCGGCCATTAAAGCATTGAAAATATCTGGGAGACTTTCTGGTAGTGGAGGATAGTGGTCCCTTTTGGGGCCAAGCGGTGGTCTCCGTTGCTGTTGGCCGTGGTTGGTAGGTGGTGGTACCTGGTGGTACTGTTGTGGAGCTGGAAGGTTAGCGCGGTGCACTTGGTTTGGCGGTGAAGCAAAGGAATGTTGGGGTGCGAATTGGCGTTGTGGAGTGGAGTTGAAATGGGGGTTTTGTTGTGGAGGTGGGTTAGGTCGTGGGTTAGCTTGGTGGTGTGGGTGGCCAACTACACCAACCTGCTCATTTGCAATGGTGCCCTCAGTCGTGGGCCCGCTGTTGTTGATATTGGTGGTTTTTTTGAATAGCCATGGCTTCGGCTCAAACATGCCCATAATGGGCGAATCCTTCATCTGTGTCTGAATATAACGAGCCCTCTCATAGAGCTCCTCCATGGTAGTTAACCGGTTCATGGCCAGTATGTGTCGGAACTGAGGAGTGGCATTGGAGATGATCATCTTGACTTGTTCCGGTTCCGACAGTGTATCTTTCAACTTTTCGGCCATAGACCGCCATCTATCAGCAAACATTATGAAGTCCTCCTCGGGCTTCATTTTTTCTGCAACCAGGTCTGTGAGTGAAAGGGACGGTCCGACCCGGTCTCTGTATTTCTGTAAAAACTTCCTTTGGACAACATCAAAGTCGCCGGCATCAGCAGAATCCAGCGAATAGAACCATTCAAGGGCTGGCCCCTCTAGAGACCTCCTGAATAAATAAGCCAAAGAGGCCTTGTTGTCTTGCCAGAAGGAGGTCTCGTACATAAAGTCCTTTAGATGAATAAAAGGATTACCAGTCCCATTATATCGCCGGAAGTTTGGCATCTCGGACGGTGGTAAGTGGAAGACTGGCAGTGTAGGGAGCGAGATTTCTGGGGCATTCTTAGCCGTGGTGACCTTCTTTAGTTGCTCCTCCATGCTGGCCAACTTCTGAAGCAATAGAACATTAGTGTCGGACTCGACTGGGGCCGGATTTTGAATAAAGGAATGCGGTATAGGCGTGCGTAGAATTCGGGGAGGTTGGAGAAATTGGTGCCTAACCGCAGAATGACTCGCCTGTTGGGCCGGCATGGCCGCGCTGGGCGTTGGTGGACGGGAAGGAGGTTTATGCAAGATCGCCTGGTCATTAACGGGGTGATGGCCACTCTCGGCCGGAGGGGGATTAGAAGACGAAGAGGGAACCGACTTCCCTTTCAAAGCGGCCTGAATAGCCTGCCGCTGGGAATCGTCTAACTGGGATAAGGCATTAATTAAATCTGTGACATTGAGAGATGGGGAAGGGTTCCCCGAAGTGTTGGAAGGCACAGTTTGGGAGGAAGGCGCAACCTCCTGAGGAGTGGCATCAACCACATGGATTTGAGGATGATGGGACTGAGGAGGAGGGTAATTTCCCTCATAATAGATGGAATCCTGGAGGGGGGTCTCATATTGACCAAAGACATTCTCATCCTCATCATCATAAGAATACCCGTAGCCTGCCATGTTGATGATCTTACCTGAACGGAGTTTCATTTTTGAGAGGAGAGACAACTTTACAAAGGTACTATCAAACAAACAACCACTCAATCCAAACAAGTCAAATCAACCCAAGCAAGTGTATGCAACCAAGTTGAGATGAACGCAAGGTATTAGTGTTACGCTTGAGATTAGAGTGGATTAAATCGCTGAATAGTTCACTCTTGTTTGCAATGTGGGACCTAGTTGATCCAAGTGTAACCTCCGGGTCAACTAAATTCTTTCTCTCTCTTTACCAACGATAGGTTCTCTATACTTCGGGTACTTCAAGGGTACAACCAGCCTGGCGTCCGTGAGGGAATCCACAGGTGCGGGGACTTATGGAGGTCTTGGAAAAGGGATTTCCGGTCCAAAGAGACGGAATGCTCAATGGAGGGTCGTCCCGATTCCAAGAGAGGTGTGTGGAATCCTAGTGTAGAGAGAGGAGATCTCTCAACCAAATGCCACAATATGCAAAGTAATATGATCAAATCACAGCAGTATAGGCAATATGACAACCGAGCAGACTACCACAGACAGCAACAGGAAAGTAAAACGCATGAAAGAGACAACCTGGGGCAGGTCGCTATCAACCAAAGCAACGACAGGGTCACTGTCGTGAATCACTGCGAGAGGCTATGAGCCAACAGCGAGCAACAAAGACACGCCTCTAGATGAGGTGCGAAATATGAAAAGGACGCCACTTGGTAAGGGCGTCAAATCTGAAAGAGTGCCTTGAGATAAGGCGCTACGCAATAAAAGAACGCCCTGGGGCAGGGCGTGAATTCATGGATAGCGTAATAAAAAGCAGTAAAATGATGAACACGTCTTGACAGAAGACGTTACACAGTAATAAGACGCCCTGGATGAAGGCGTTAAACTAAAAGGCGCCTCTGGTTGAGGCGTGAATTCAGAAAATATGAGCAGTCACACACTGGCTGATCCCGGGGAGTGTGCAGGGTGCACAAGGGAGAGTGCCCGCGGGGCACAAAGGAGGGGTACCGTGGGTACCAAAGGGGAAAGGGCACACGTGGGTGCCTAAGGGGAAAGGGCACACGTGGGTGCCGATGGGGAAAGGGCACACGTGGGTGCCAAAGGGAAAGGGATAATCAATAGAAAAACAGTGGAGGTCCCACCGTGATCGCCAATTTGTAGATCGGATTAAAATCCACACGTTAAATAAGAGGAATAAAATGGATAACAAGATTGCATGAAAGTGGAAATATGATGGGGAGATGATAATAAACTCAAAGAAAAGCACGTGGTGCTAAGAGGAGATGTGATCGCCAGAGGGGTTACCTCAATAAGAAAAAGGGATCGCGAGTACCTGGTGAAGATTTGGATGCGGGATGGATGTGGAATTCCTCCTCCTCCTTCAATCGGCCGGCCGACAAAGGGGGTTTCTCTTTATTGATTATCCTTGCAAAAATAAGACAATAAACAAACAAAGCAAAAAGGGAGGATCAGCCGATGTGTAGAATTAATCCCAAATGAAGAATATGATGTTGAAGAGAGAAATCAACATGCGCACCTCTTTTTTTGTTTTTTTTTAAACCCCTAGAGAAGAGCTAGGGAAGGGGATATGATATGATGATGGAACTTAATGTAATAAAAAAAACTAACAGTGGGACGTATTAATGATAGTAAGATGACGCTCACAAACAAAAGAAACAAAAAGAACCCTACTGTCCCTGATGATAGTAAAGGGAAACCAAGGGAAGAAGATGTTGATGGGAAGAAGATGAAGCAGTGCCGAGGAAAACAGATGCAGAGGAGGAAGCGGCTGCTCCACTTGATTGCACGGGA
Source organism: Amorphophallus konjac (assembly GCA_022559845.1). Taxonomy (NCBI): domain Eukaryota; kingdom Viridiplantae; phylum Streptophyta; class Magnoliopsida; order Alismatales; family Araceae; genus Amorphophallus; species Amorphophallus konjac. The sequence goes on along the minus strand of CM040119.1, from coordinate 311,991,209 downwards.
AGAAGAAAAAATGCTGCAGCAATCTTTCTATCCGCTGTATATGGGTGTTAACCCTATGACGATCGATCCAGACTCCCTTATATAAGTTTCAATCGGATGTGATCAAACAAGGGAAGATAAGAACGGGCAAGGAATATCCAGGGAAAGGATTAAAATCGAGCGAGAGTTTGAACAAGGCAGGGAACTGTGAGGGAAAGGTGGAAAAAGGCAGGACTCTGACATGAAACACGACTTTCGGAAGGGCGTCAAATCACAAATTGACGACCTACATCAAGACGTTACTCAAAACACGACCATGATCAAGGGCGTCACTTCTTGGATTAAATTTTGGCAATAAAACTTTCTTTATATGAAAATTACGAGAACACGCCTGAGATAAAGGCGTTAATTGAAAACACGCCCTGAGGAAGGACGTTAATCAATAATTTAAATTATTTTGAATTTATTTTGGAACCGGATAATACCAGGAATTGATGCCCTGACATTTGGTCGTCCTTTCTTTTGAACACGCCCTAGATAAGGTCGCTATTTAAATAACGCCCCTCCTCAGGTCGCGAATCAGAAAATGCAGGAAAAAAATCAAAACCACACAAAAATATAGAAAAACTTTATATTATGAATATATTGAAGTTCACTTTGGGGCGTCAACATAGTGACATGAGATTTGATCAACATAGCGTCATTTTTGGCGTGTCTACATATACCAGCCATGTTGCAGGTAAAAACCCGTATTTCTCTTCTCTGTCGGTGGGCCCTTCTCTTAGACTGATGTGGGAAGGTCAGCCTCTCGAACACAGAAGTTCTTCTTATTTTTTCCCCTTTGGGGACGGCTTCGTCGGCTTCGATCTCGAAGCCGTTATCATATCCATTGTCGTCGATTGACGACACCATCATTCTTTCTCCTACATCTTCTTCATCTGCCATTGACGGGCAGTAGTCTTCATTGGCGGCGGCTGCTTGCATCAGTCGCTGTTGCCCAAGCGAGGGGTTGCCTAACCCTCGAAAATAGTTCCTGACCAGACAGGTCATCTCTTCTTGACCCCGTTCTTGATGTAACAAGGGGGACAGTTGTCGACCTCCCACAGGAGGGGTATAAGCTAGCCGAACTCTGTCGGCAGGTTGTTGGAATCTTTGTCCCACAGCTGGAATGTTGGCTTGACGGGCGCAGGCCCGAAAACTTTCACGGCGTGGAGGATCCGCAACCACTTCTTCTTCTTTTGGGGCCAGGCCCTTCCTCTCTTTCCTTCCCCTCCGTTGTGAGCAAGACGGTGGGGGACATGTGCAGCTTGATGAACAGGTTGGACCCTCTTGGGGACCCACACCTGCTTCAATTTCCTTGGCCTGGGGGCCAACTTCTCTTGACCGTAATGGCCGGCTTCTTCTCTTTCCGCCCTCCTTCCATCGAGGGCTTGATATGAGTTGCGGACGGGGATGGAAGGGACATCCCGATCCGGAACTATCTGCGTGCTGCGTCCGTTGAGGAAGACACGCATGCCACCAACCATCATAGACTTGCTGGATTGGGAGAGGGTTCCGGTAACCACAGTAGTACTTCTCCGGATCTGCTTACGCTGACGTCCTCCGGGGTTTCTGTTGACAGCATTGGGGCGGGCCCCATGGATAGCATGGTGCACCAAGCAGTTGGTGACCGAGGTTGGACTCTTGAGCGAGTCGTGGCAGCATCGAGCCTTCAGAGGCTCCACGTTCTTTGTAGTTCCCTTGGGAGGCTCCGAGGGTTCCACTTCTAGCATATCCACAAAGGCCAACCCCAAGAAGTTGGGGAAGCCAACAGCGGCAGGGAAGCTGCCGAACTCCATGGGCACCGCCAGGCACCCTTGTGCATGACCGGCGATAATCGAAGGGCCAAAGCCGACGCCAGTCAACCCAGTCATCGTCATCGCTCGCCTGCAAAGACAGACAAACCAATGATCAACGGCCTTTGGGAGGGCGTCGAAGCCCAAGTATCTCGGCAAAGAGATGAAAGGTGACACTGATCCCACCGGGTGTGCCAGACTGTTTGCTATAGGATCTTCCCGTTCTACTCCGGTCTTCATTCTTTGTTTGTTTATGATTATCATTTAGGTTTATTTGGTTTATTTCAGGTGTCGATCAATCAATTAACTAACTGGTAATTAACTGACTGATTGACTGCGCGGGCGTGCCAGTCACATGAGTGACAAGTTTATTGTGCGCTCATTCTGACTCGTGTCGGGCGAGAGTGAGGTTCGGTCGGGACCAGCAGTCCGTCATACCATAAAGGTCATGACGTTAATTACATCCCCCACGAGGAGGGAAAACCTTTGATTAAATGCCGAGATAGTGGGCTGTCGAGGCCGGAATAAGAGATGCAGAGCATACGAGTGGTCATGCAAGATGCTACGATCGACTACACACGATTTATTAGGGCGGACCATCGGTACATGGCGGAGGACTTAGGCCCGAAGACCACCATCACGCGTGACAAAACTTCCGATCGGGCGTAACCCGACTTTCCGTTAATGCCATTTGATATACCAAGGGTGCGCACACTCAGGCATGCATTGACGTGGCATGAATGTTTAGACTAAAGACATGACGGCAAAGATACGAAGCCGATCAATTCAAGCTTAGACACGCTAATTTATTCAATTTATTGATCAAAAGGTTTACTTCGTTCTGTTATTAACATTGGAAATCACCCCAGAGGCGAGGAGGGGACCGGAACGCCACAACGGCACGATTCGGAATGAAATCGGCGTGGTACGCGTAGAAAAGGGCTTAAAACGCTTGAAACGGTGCCAGAAAACGTAGGTAAAGGGCTTAAAACGGCGTGGGAACCGTAGGTGTAGAAGGGGGGTTAAAACGGCGCGACCCCTTTGGGGCGCGCCGGGATGGGGCGCGCCGTTTTAAGGCGCCGGTTTAGCCCAATTTCGTGGAAACCGAGGTTTTATTTGTTATTTCTTGGGTTTATTCAAACACTTTGGGAGACTTTGAAAGTTTATTTAAGTTAGTTATTCAAAGGATCGCCCCCGGGGCATCCGGAAATTGAGTCATAGGCTCGCGCAAGGTTCACACTCGAACGCGGCGATTGTTCCGAGTCAGACTCGTTCGAGCCGGAATTTCGGTAGCATTTCCCCGTCTCGGAGGACTATCGGGGAGAAGCGGGGAATACTCACGTAGCGGAGCAACCCCTAAGGGTCGGGTGGCGTAACGGCGGTCGGCAAAACCCGAACGGAAAGGAAAACCCCAAGGTCCAGCCTGCTAGGGGCACCAAGTCCGTGGGTGAGAGTGGGCGGGTGAGATGACTCATTATGGGAGCGAAGACCCCGAGGGCTGGCCTGCGAGGGGCACGCGACCCGAGTCAACTCAATGCTCAAGTCGGGATGACCGGTTAGAGAAGGAAATCCCGAGGGCCAGTCTACGAGGGGCACGCATCTCACGGCCACCATAATGTCCATCAAGGACTGTGGGTTTGGGCATATTGGGATTAACCCATTTAATGTTCACTCATTGATCCACAAGAGAGCTCCCCACTAAGAGACGATCCTCTGTAGTTAGAGCGGAAGAGCAGTGAATATGGGGAATGTTCCCCTCTCCCCGGTCACCCAATCTCCTCGAAGAGGTGACAATACAAAGTAGTCACGAAATTCGTTCAGTCAGTGGGCTAATTATGGTAGCTATAGATGCGTATATATGCGTGTATATGTTAACGGGTTGACAGAACGACTATCATATCGATATTCAAAAGACAATGAGATGAGGTATAGGGACAGACTCACCTCCTCTCGTTCATAGTTAAGAATAGAGGAAAATAAGAGAATGGACCCAGGATTAGCCAGAAGAACACATTTGCTCGTATGTATCTGGCGATGAAACCTTCGACGCTCGAGAGGGAGAAAAACCCCAGGGAGAGGGGGATTAATGTAGCCCCTAACGTAGTAGGGCATATAAGCGCCAAGGGAGACGGAACGGAAGAAGCCATCCACACAGAGAAATACATGAATGCGTTCGAACACTTTACATTCACCCCCGTCGGCGCAGTGGATGGGGGGGCACGCATATGTCGACGTCCCTATCACGGCACCGTCCTTGTTGAACGGCGTCGTCCCACTGGCCGAAAGAAGGGCTTGCAGAGACGGGGGGATGGGATGCAGAAGAAGAAGAAGGAAACATTCACCCATTCATCATTGACATATATATACGCATATATCTATTCATTCCACGGAAGAAATCATACAGGGTTTATTCTGGCGTCGGCGTTGTCGCGCGATTGCCATTGAAACAAACGAAGAACAGATGCAGAGATAATAAACGGAAATGATGAGAGAGGGGGGGGGAAGGTTTGGCTCATATCATCGCCCCTCCCCCCTTCTCATTTACATTGCGACAGCAGAAGAAAACAGACGGCAGAAGAGGGGGATCGACCGGGAGAATCACACCGACCCACCTAAACAAGAGAAAGGAGCAGACAACTCTTCTTTCTTCTCCGGCACCGGGGGTAGGGCGGAGCAGAGGACGGTGGTGGCGGCCAAAGGAAAAAACCCCAGAGCTCCTCTCACCGGAACCCTTTTTCTCGAGGCCTCTCTGATTGGTGCTCTCAGACTCTTCTATTCTTCTTCTTCTTCTCTCTTTGATTCCTCTCCTCTTCTTTGTTTTCGAAGCCACGGCGTATATATAGCCATAGTTAATCCGGCACCGTGGAAAGGGGCGCGCCGGATTCAATGGCGCCGGGGGACATGTCCCCAATTGATATTGGCACGCCGGATTTGGCGACGCCGGATTAAGGGGCGCCGACGTCCTTTTGTTCGCCGATTTAGCTTGTTCGCTCGACGCGGGCTAGCCGATGGGTCCGGGGATGGTTCCGGAGGCTCCCGTTGACTGTTCCTCTCGCCCTGGTCCTTGGAAAACCCTGGCGGGTGTTGACGAAGCTCTCCGCGCGGTGAATGACCTTGCTCGGAACTTCGTGTGTGTTTGGCTTCGAGCATACGGGTCTTCCGCCGGTACGGCCTTCGATACTATGATTTGTGCTTCCAGCTCAGACGGACTTGTGCTCGAAGCTTCCTTGTGGGATGGTACAACATCTGGGATAATTCTGCCTTAGCTGGCGACCAATCGGCCACTAACGGGCCCACTATGGCGAGAAGCCGAACCCGTATCTGGTGATCGGGACCTTCTGCTGACAGAAACTTCGGCTCCTTGTTGTGAATGGACGAGGACGTTCTTCCTCAAGAGAGTCTTCATTCAGGTGGTGAGCCACCAGGTAGACCGTCGTCCTTGGTCGGGCAACGGGTGTAGGGTTGCGGCATGACGAAGTCGATGCCGGATCATTGGGCAGGCTTGGTCGCACTGCCAGTTAGTTGTGGATTTATCTCAACTTTCCTAAGGCGAAGTCCCCGGTGTTCACTTCCAGGTGACTCGAGGCTCTGGAAACTTGAGAAGCCTTCAGTCAGTTTATCTTCATCGGCTTCTGTGCTTCAGTGGGCCGTATCATTCATCTTTGCGGCTTGGTCGCCAAAGGATCATATTTTGAGTGCCAACAGCTGGACATCAGCATCACCATGACAGCACTGACGCAAGGCACCTAGGACGCCATTCTCCAAAGAACCCTCAGAGTGGAGTCCCCTATCATGCTATTTGAACTCCTCACCTTCGCCCAGGAAGCACGCTAGTTGCGAGGAGAGCAACACAACATTAGGTCGAGCAACCGGTGCCGATCAATTCAACTACAAGGGATCGACTAAATCTCCCTATCGAGAGAGAAGCAATCACGAGCGGATCGGGACGGGCCAAGGAGAAATCCCTCTATAGGCACTACACTCCTCTGACGGCCATTCTCGAGTAGATCCTCATAGAGATCTGTGTGGAACCCTACCTTCGCTGGCATCAGAAGATGAAGTCTGATTCACGGATGAGGAATCAGAGAAAGTACTGCTGCTTCTACCGTGACCACTGCCATGACACAACAAACTGCATCCAACTCAAGGATGGCCTCAAGGACCTGGTATGTCGGGGGCTCTTGGACAACTTCATCACCAAGGCCGCAGAGCGACATCAACAAAAAGCTGGCTCACCACCCCCCACCGATAACCGACCTAACAGAATAGAGGTAATCTCCAGAGGGCCGGCATCGAGCAGAGATAACTCCAGTTGGCACCATGCGTATGCTCGCTGGGTCAACCAGGTGGAGCGTGATGATCTTGACCATCGCAACCCACCTAGGACTCTTACACGGGACCACCTCAAAGAGCTCATCATCTTTCAGACAAGGACCTGGTAGGCATGACAACTCTGCACTCTGACACTCTAGTAGTCTCCACAACGATCAACTAATGTACTGTGCGTCGCATCCTAGTTGATAATGGGAGTGGTCTAGATGTCATTTCTTACGATTGCCTTGTTTTGATGGGTGTCGATCTCTCCCACATTACGCCATTGCACACACCCTTGTTCAATTTCTCGGGTTCTACGGTCTACCTTGAAGATGAATCTTCATTCTGCTCACTTTTGGAGCGGCCCCCAAGGATGTGACCTGTGTGTCCGACTTCACGGTTGTGCGAGGCATGACCGACTACAATGCCATAATCAGCCTAGGAATCCTAGGGGTAAAGGCATCCCCTCATCATACCACCAGAAGTTAAAGGTCCAAACACCCCACAGAGTGGGGGAAGTCTGAGACAACCACAAGAAATCCCACCAGTGCTATTTGATATCCACCAAGGAGAGGAATGCAAAAGATGCCCCACCAGAGAAAAAGGGATGGATGGATGAGCTCAGACCAAGCGGAAGCACACTAGTGGAAGACCTCTTCCTCATCCAAGTGGGTAAGAACCCGAGTCGTTCCCTACAGATTGGCATGCTACTATCCGCGGAGGAGAAGATGGCCTACTAGCGCTTCCTGATGGCAAACCAGGACGTGTTCATCTGGTCTGAGGATGAGCTCCCCGGCATCCCTCCTGAGGTGATTACTCACCAACTTGAGTTGGATCCCAAATGCCGGCCGGTTCAATAGCGCAGGCGACGCTATAACCCCGAGCGATAGGCGATCATCTGAGAGCAAGTGAGCGATAAGCTACACTCTGAACTACTTAGACCAACCCAGTACCCAGACTGTGTCACCAACATAGTCTTAGTTCCCAAGAGCAACGGGAAGTGGCGTATGTGCGTTGACTACACCGACGCGACAACCGGGCATGAGATGCTGAGTTTCTTGGATACCTACTCTGGATATCACCAGATCAACATGTACGGGCCTGACCAAGACATGATTGCCTTCATCACCGACCACGGCTTGTATTGCTACACCAGGATGCCTTTCGGTCTAAAGAATGCGGGAGCCACATACCAGTGTCTTGTCAACCATATGCTTGACTTTTAGATCGGCCACAACATGGAGATGTACATCGACGATATGCTCGTCAAAAGCCTTCATGTGACCGACCATCAGTGGACTTGGCTGAGACATTCACCACCTTTCGCTGATACAACATGATGCTCAATCGGAACAAGTGCGCATTCAGGGTGAGATCGGGCAAGTTTCTTGGGTTCCTGGTCACTCACCAAGGCATTGAAGTCAACCCAGAGTAGATCAAAGTCGTGTTGGAGATGAAGCGACCAGAACGCATGGGAGATGTGCAAAGCCTCATCAGTCATGTCGCCGCACTCAGTCGGTTCCTATCCAGAGTAGTTGAAAGGTGTCTCCTTTTCTTCCAGTTAATCAAGTAAGCCAACAAGTCATCGGAGAAGAGAGGGCACGTCGATTAGGATCAAGAATGCGAGCAGGCCTTTGAGAATCTCAAAAGGTACCTCTCATCACCACCGATCCTCTCTAAGCCCCTTCCCAGCGGGCACCTATTCCTCTACTTGTTTGTGACGCCAAGCACACTTAGCACTGTGCTCGCTCGAGAAGATGAGAGCAGGATGAAATCGGTAGATTATGTAATCAACACTCTCCGAGGGGCAGAGTTTTGGTACTCACGGACTGAGAAGTACGTGTTAGCTCTAGTGACGGCTGCACGCAAGTTGGGACCGTATCTCCTCTCCCACGCTATCATGGTCCCAACCGACCAACCCTTGTGTAGTGCCCCAAAATTTATATAAGTAATTCCTAGATTGTGGAATTTATTAGCAGTTATAAGGGCTAAATATATTAATAAAAGGATTGTTGAATTTAAAGGACATTATAAGGCCTAATTGTGTTAAATAATTAACCTAGCCTATTTAAATAAAATCTAAAAGGTTTAAGGACCAAGCCCATTAAGTTTGGCCCATATTCTAGAAGGTTATTTAGCCTATTTACGTAGTTTAAGGATAAAATACCATTTTTATAGATAATAATATGGATAATTAACAAAAGAGTTTGATTTATGTTGAATTATGTGCACGTTGGATGTAGCGGTCTATCGTGCGACCGCCACAGCCATGTAACGCACCAGTCTTGATGCGTTACATCATGTCAGTTCCGTGAATGGAAAAACGAGCAAAAAGATTAGAACTTTGAGATCCTATCTACAGGAGATCGACTTAGGAGAACTTATAACATTACTAAGGACTCTTAGGGATTAGGTTCTAGCAAATTAAGGACTCTAGAATCGATCTGATCTTCAAACCCTAGTCAAAACCCTATAAATAGGACCTAGTTCTGAACTGAGCGACCCTTACTCTTGGCTCGTGAAGAATCAAGGTAAGGAGTCATAATTTCAAGTAAGTTCTTTAGAAGATTTTGTTTAGTATACTTTAGACTAATAGTTCTCCAAATTTCATGTTAGGAGATCAAGCAACCAAGGAGATTGAAGCTTCCAAAGTTGCTGGTTCGACCATAATTACCCAGGAAACTGAACGCAAGACCACTGAAGATCAAGAGATTAGGACATCTAAACGAGGTAATTAGAGCTCAATCCTTTAGAACTTTTTGATCACCTTAGTTTCATCTTCTTACCCTCAAACTTTCACATATTTAAGTCAAGAGGTCGTGGAGTTAGAGCAGCAGGAAGTTGCTGAAAAATCACTGAAAAAGGAGAGCTAGGGCTCGATTTTCAGACTCAAATTAGAAGCTTAAAACCTAGTTAAGAGGTAGGTTATCTCATGATTGGTAAAAACATCTTGTTAGGGATAAAAGCCCTCTGGTTTTGATTGATTTCATACATCATAGATCATGAATTTCATGTTTTAGTAGGTCATGCATACATGAATACCCTTAACCCTAACTAAGTTGAAAAGGAACTCTCTTGTCAAATTCACTGAAAGTCTATGCATACTAGTAGCTTAGCCTTCATTCTATCATGTGGAAGTTTATATATGATTTCCAGACATGATGTAAGTTGAGACCTTAGATTTTTATATCTTTTCTGCCAGCAGACGATCTGACGCATCAAGGTAAGACCATCACAATAATATAACGGCCATACGATAAGTCGTCACACCTTCTGTGGTGTTTGAAGTTCTCTGTTGTCTCTAACGCACCATAGATGGAGCGTTAAATTACTGTAATGGCCTCACGATAAACCGTCACAATCACTGTGGCGCACCCATTCTCGACCGTCAGGGTAATTGTAGACAGAATGGGAAACTAGTTAATTTAACTTATAAATAAGCCGAGTTATCTAAGTTTGGACATGATTTCATGTCTTTAAGATTATTTACTGATTCATGATAGAAATTGCATAATTTAGGTATCTTAAGTTATTTTAAGTTATGTTAATTCCGTGTGCCAAAATTCTATAGTTTTGTATCTAAATCATGATTTTCCAAAGATGTATTGACGGAGTTTTATCATGGTTTCACATCGTTACACATTCTTTCTCTATCTATAGAGTCATTTTCTTTAAGTACATGGCGCATATTCCGGTATGTTGTCCATTAGTTCACACTTTGCACTATAGGAATATTATTCTTAGACATGAGGACCTCTCTATTGGATATTCCTTCCAATGGACTAGGAAATCTTGTTTCAAGGCCTCTGTAATTCTCTGCGAGCCTGGGATTCCCACTAGGACGCCGAGTTGGTTGTACCATTAAAGCCCATTTAGTATATTACACTATCGATATTTCTAGTTCTGGCAATGTAACGGATCTATACTGGACCGTCAGGAGCATCTAACGGCCCAATATACGACCGTCACATTTCACTGAGTCTATTTTACTGTTTCTGGATTCAGACTAATGTAACGGCCCAACACTGGAGCGTCACGTTATGTAACAGCCCAGTACAAGACCGTCACAACGCTTAAGTATGTTAACCCAAGGTTTGACCCTAGTGTTGATTTTTCAAGGTTCTAGATGGATTAATAATGGTCTAGGACTTATCATTCAAGGAACTTAATATAATGAATGAAAGTTAAGAAATAGATCGTTATGCTGCCGATTTATTTCCATAAGCATAATCTTGTTTAAGTCATTCTTGACTCTCGCATTCTTAAAATTGAAGCGTTCATTCATTGAATAGTGTTATCATGAACTTATTATATTCTTGGCCATACTTTATTATTACATGCGTGGAAATAGCTTGATTTATACTTGAAGATGCGATCGAGCACTGATTGTGTTCAAGGGCTCTATGCTAGTCCCCTCGGCTGATTGTCGGAAACATATTATTATAAACCATGAGGTATGATGCTATTGGCGTCGCATTGCGCTGGGAGCACTTTCTCTATAAATAAGTGAAAATTCACGATACAGCATGATTGATACTTGTACATGACTTGATATTCCATAGAAATTCACGAAGTACTTGCTCATAAACAAAAAATACTAGAGTGATGATTATGTGGCTTGCTAGTACATTCTCGTTACATTCTTGTTCATGAAATGCCATATCATGTTCTTATAACATTCTTGCTAGTTCATACTTGCTCTCATTGCATCTTAACGATCATTTCTGTTACTTTGGTTACTCGCATGATTGATCGCATTTCACATGATTTTACCTAAATTCTTTAGTGCTAAAATGCTAATTACTTTAATAGTGCTAATCATGTTGATGCGAAGATACCTACTTGGCAAGTGTGCTCATTACCTATTTCCAATCTTTTTCAAGAAATGAAAGTGATTCGAATTCGGATTCGGATTCAGGTTATACAAGTAGATGGTCCGAGAGCGAATGAAAGTCATGTCAAGTTGAGAGTGAAGACGTAGGGAGTCTACATTGTTTAGATTGAGTCAATGTAATTTTCCTATTTATTGAGTCTGATAGATTGAAAGAAGTTGAAAGTTATTATATTTGAATATTGATTATCAATGGAATAAGCTGGAGTTTTGATTAAAATATTGTGCAATTACATTTATGTGTGTGATTGTCTTGTGCTCTGATCATTCTTGCTTGCAAGAGGCTTACCATGTCGGCTGTTCACGTTTCTCGAGCGAGTCTTCCGCTGTCATAAAGGCTCGGGGCGTGACAGCTTGTGTCAGATCCTCCAAAACCCTGACGTCTCAGAGAGACTGGTAAAATGTGCCATAGAATTCAGAGAATTCGACGTCAGCTTCTGCATATGGACTGCCATCAAGGCCTAGGTCCTGACTTATTTCCTCGCCGAATGTACGCTCCCCGATGAGGGAGGAACTACTCGTTCATCTACGCCTACCTAGGACATTTCGAGATAGTACACATACCAAGGGTGGAAAATGCCCAAGTAGACACCCTCTCTTGCCTCGCCTCATCCATGACTCAGACGAGCTCCTGGTCAGTCCTGATCGAGGAACTCCGGTGTCCGAGTACTTGAGAGCCTGACCCTCAGGTCAACGCCATTGACTATGAGCCATCCTAGATAGACCCCATCCTCGACTACCTCCGTCGGCAGCACCTATCTGAAGATCACTCGGGAGCCAAGCGAATACGACCTCGAGCGGCGAACTTCACCTTGGTAAATGGATGCCTTTTTAGGCATTCTCTATCCTCACCGCTCCTAAAGTGTTGTTCCCCACTAAAGCCGAGCAAGCCATCCGCAAAGTCCATAAATGACTTTCTGGCAGCCACATCAGAGGACGAACACTCACTAGAAGTCTACTCAAGCAAGGATACTAGTGGCCCACTTTACAATAAGATTGCCTTAAATATGTGCAGAGTTGCAACCAATGTCAAAGGTATGCACACCTGCATCATCAACTTGCGATGCAACTTCACACTCTGACAAAGCCTTGCCCGTTTGCCCTGTAGGGAGGGGACATCATAGGTCCCTTTCCAGAAGCTTAGGGGAGAAAATAAATTCCTCATCGTCACCATCGACTACTTCACCAAATAGGTCGAGGCAGAACCTCTTATGAAGATCACGAGTGAGGCATCCTGAATGTTCATCCTATACAGCATTATTTACCAGTTTGATATCCTACGCATCCTCACAATAGACAACGTACGATAGTTTGATAGCGCTGTCATTCGAGAGAAGTGCTCGGAATTGGGGATCTAGAACCACTACACCTTGGTGAGACATCCCCAAACCAATTGGATTAACAAATGAATTAATATTGGGATTATAAGGCCCAATTATGTTAAATAACTAATCTAGCTTTAATAGTCAAAATCCAATAGGTTTATGGACCAAGCACATTAAGATTGACCCATATTCTAGAAGGTTATTTAGCCTATTCACGAATTATAAAGACAAATATCCCTTATATAAATAATTATGTGGATAATTAACAAAAGAGTTTGAATTAAGATGAATGTCGACGCCCAGTTGATGTAACGGTCTATCGGGGCGACCGTTACAGTCACGTAACGCACCAGTCCTGCTCCATTACACTCAGCTGATTCCGTAAGAGGAAGAACTTGCAAAAAGATTGGATCTTTGGGATCCTATCTGTAAGAGACCTAATTAGAAGAATGTGTAAGGTTACTAAGGACTCTTAAAGATTAGCTTTTAGCCAATTAAGGACTCTAAAATCGTTCAAATCCTTGAACCCTAGCCAAAACTCTATAAATAGGACCCAGTTCTGAACTGAGCGACCCTCACTTTTAGCTCGTGAAGAAACAAGGTAAGGAGATAGAATCTCGGGTAAGTCCTTTGGAACTTTTTATTTCTAATACTAAGGTCTGACAACTCTCAAAATTTCATGTTAGGAGGTCGAGTATCCAAGGAGTTAGGATCTTCCAAAGTTGTTGGTTTCATCATGCCAACCCAGGAAACTGTGCAACAGGGTGCTGAAGATCAGGAAATTAGAGAGCCTAAATGAGGTAATTAGAGTTACATGCTTTATAACTTTTTGTTCTTAATAGTTTCATCTTCTTACCCTCTAAATTTCACGTCCTTAGGTCAAGAGACTGAGGAGTTAGAGCGACGTGAAGTTGCTGAAAAATCTCAGGAAGGGAAGAACTAGGGCGTGTCTTGCAGTCCCAAATTGGAAGTCTAAAGCCCAGTTAAGATGTAGGTTATCTCATGAACGGCAAAACACATTGTCAGGGGTAAAAGCCCTCTACTTTATTTGTATTTCATGCATTATACTTCATGAATTTCATGTTTTAGGATTAGTCTATACATTCATGCATGCCTTCAACCCTAATTGAAGATAAAAAGCTATCTCCCATTATTTCATTACTACCTATGCATCTAGATAGCCTTTTTCTCGTTTTGACATGATTAGAGTAGTTGGCATGCCATGAATTAATCATAGATTTCTATAGTTTCTATTTCCTGTCAGCAGAGGACCTAACGGTCTATCGTAAGACCGTCATGGACGTGTAACGGACCTACCTTGATCCGACACACCTCTGTATATGATTGCAGAGTTCTGAGAACGTTGACGGACCTACAGTGGACCGTTACCATATTGTGACTCTCCCAGACAAGTCCGTTACACAGCACTGTGTTCTGTCAACTTAAGGCAGGACTAAGATTGGCTCAAATAGCTTATATATATATATATATGCCTAGTTAAATAGATCTTAACTTGTTTTCATGATTTTTAAGTTCAGGTGTTGATTCATGTTAGAAATTACATGATTTATGGTACTTTAGAGTTATTTTCAAGTAGATGATAATTTCAAGCCCAAAGCACTATAGTTTTGTATTTAAACCTTGATTTAGAAAAGATATTGATGAGTTTTATCATGATTTTATATCGTTACACATTCTTTTTGTCTATAGAGTCAATTCTCTAAGTACATGGCATATATTCCGGTATATGGCCATTAGTTCACACTTTGCACTATAGGAACATATTCTTGAACATGAGGATCTCTCTATTGGATATTCCTTCTAATAGACTAGGAAATCTTGTTTCAAGGCCTCTGTAATTCTCTGCGAGCCTGGGATTCCCACTAGGACGCCGAGTTGGTTGTACCATGAAAGCTCAATTGTTAGAAAGCACTATCGATGTTTTCAGATTCTGGATATGTAACGGATCTATATTCGACCGTCAGGCACATATAACGATCCAATATATGACCGTCACATTGTTTGAGTCCATATCTATTTTCTTCTGGATTCAACCTTTCTAACGGCCCAACACTCGATCGTTATGTTCATGTAACGGCCTAGTATTAGACCGTCACAGTTCTAAATTCTTTAACCCGAGGTTTGACCAAAGGGTTGATATTCTAAGTTCCTGGATGGAGTATTGATGGTCTAGGACTTGGTATATTGTCTAAAGATACTTAATTTAAATTATGAATGATAATAAATGTACCATTATGCTGCCGAATTATTTCCATAAGCATAACATCATCTTAAATCATTCTTGATCTCTCATGTCCTAAGTTGAAGCGTTCATTGTTGATTATTGTTATTATGAACTTATTTACATTCTTGGCCATATTTTATTACTTGAAACGTGGAAATAGGTTGATTTATACTTGAAGATGCGATCGAGCACTGATTGTGTTCAATGGCTCTATGTTAGTCCCCTCGGCTGATTGTCGAAACATACTGTAAACCATTGGGTATGATGCTACTGGCGTCGTATTGCGCTGGGAGTACTTTCTCTATAAATAAGTGAAATCCACGGGTATCATGAAAATACTTGTACATGACTTTCTTGCTTGTTACATGATATTCCACAGAAATTCACCAAATACTTGCTCATAAGCAAAAGATGTTTGGATGATGACTACGTGGTATTGCTAGTACATTCTCGTTACATTCTTATTACATTATTGCTAGTTCATACTTGTTCATTCTATCTTACATGATCAGCTTGTTACTTTGGTTACTTGTGATTTATCGCATTCGCATGATTTTACCTTATTTCTCTAGAGCTAAAATGTTAATTACTTTAATAGTGCCTTCATGTTGATGCGAAGATACCTACTGGGCAAGTGTGCTCATTACCTATTTCTAATCTTTTCAGGAGATGGAAGTGAGTCGGGAACGGATTCGGAACGTTCAAATAGCGGGTCCGAGAGTGAATGAAGAATGAGTGAAGACTTAGGAAGTCTACATGTTTAGATTGAGTCTATGTAATTTTCTTATTTCTTGAGTCTAGTATGATGAAGAAGTTGAATTAGTGATTGTATTTTGATATTTGATTGATAATGAAAGTTGATATTTTGAGTAAATATTGTACAATTGCATTTATGTGTGTGATTGTCTTGCGCTCTGATCATTCTTGTTTGCAAGAGGCTTACCATGCCGGCTGTTCACGTTCCTCGAGCTAGTCTTCCGCTGTAATAAAGGCTCGGGGCGTGACAGTTAAGTTGGTATCAGAGCTTAAGTCTCAGGACTTAGGGAGTAGAATCATGTCATAGGATAATTCCAAGGTTTAAGGACCCCTACCTATGAACTAAGGAAGAAATTTCCATACCCATGTAAGAATTGGGTAGAGCCCAGGATAAGATAGTTAACTAGCTTTAAGATAAATTTTCTTCCAATTCCACGAGAAATAACAAGTTGTTATATTTCTCTCAGGTATCTTATTTTACGAATGGCTCATCGCGTAGATTGGAATGGCATGCAACAAATAGTTGCCGACCTTACTCAGGCATTGTAAACTATGGCCTAGGCAGGCGCAGGGGCAAGGGCTGATGACTTACATCGTAATTTCTGGTGTTTAAACCCTCTGCGTTTCTATGGTTCTTCTAATCTGGACGAAGCAGAGAATTGGATTGACGAGATGAACCGTATATTTAACGTCATCCAATGCACCGATCAAGAGAAGGTGCGCCTTACAACTTTCCAACTCAACAAGGATGCCCGTACATGGTGGAAGTCGGTTCCGACACCTCCGGCCGATGCACCTCATACATGGGATGGTTTTCTCACTTTGTTCCGTGCTAAGTACTTTTCCGAGCACGTGAAAGAAAGAAAGGCTATGGAGTTCGCCTCTCTTCGACAAGGAATGATGACAGTTACGGAATATGAACTTCAATTCTCCAGACTAGTACCTTATGCACCGCATTTAATCAGTACCGATCTATTGAAGGCTAATCGGTTCACGGACGGGTTGCGACTCTGTTTTATCTAGTAGCTCGGGACCCAAAACATCCGTACTTATGCGGAAATGGTTCAGCGGGCATATTTATGTGAAAGGACCTTAGAAAAGGTCGAGAAATTGAAAGGAAAAGGAGAAGAGTCTAGCCGACGATCTGATCGGCATTATAAGAAAGAAAAATTTAGCATCACGGAGCCTCACAAAAGTCGTGATAGTAAGAAGCGGTCCAGGAGCGGGAACGGTGGAAGTTTCCAGAAGAACAAGAAGATTAAGGAGGAGGAGCAAGTCGCCACGGCTTGCACTTTTTGCAAAAAGTTCGGTCATTCGGCTGAAGAGTGTTGGAAGCGCCTTCGTGCTTGTTTACGTTGTGGAAGTAGGGAGCATCGCATGCCGGATTGCCCCCTTATGAAGGACCAGTCATCTGGTGGTCGACGCAGGAGAAGGCTCGTCTCAATGCCGTTCTAGAAGAAGAGGAAGCGCCCAAGGATGGTGGGCTTATGGAAGGTACTCTTCAAATTTGTTCTCGTCCTGCATTTATGCTATTTGATACTGGTGCCTCTCATTCTTTTGTCTCCACTACGTTTGCCAAAATATTACCAATTGCATCAGTTCCTCTACCTTTAGATCTTACTATTACAGCACCCATAGGTTCTAGAACAAAGCTTACCGAATATTACCCTGATAGTGAGGTGATAGTAGAAGGTCACAATCTCCCCGCAAACTGAGTATGTCTTGACATGAAAGGTTATGATGCCATTTTAGGGGTAGATTGGTTTATAGATCATGATGCTTATATCAATTGTCGAAATAGAATTATATCCTTTCGATAACCCGGTCTTTCAAGATTCTCTTTCCTTGGCATCAAGTATAGGAAACATCCCACTATCATATCTTCTCTTTACGCTTACAAACTCATCTCGCAAGGATGTGAAACTTTCCTGCTTCTGTCATTGTTACTGAATCCAAGGAAATCGTCCTAGCAAACATTCCTATTATAAATGAGTTCCCAGATGTATTCCCATCCGAATTTCCCAGTTTACCACCCGAGAGGGAAGTGAACTGGTGCGGACACCCGAGCAGTTACGCCGAGCCACCGGTACCGCACGCGGAGCACGACTCGAGCCACTTCAGCGTCTATCTGGCTCGGAGATAGCCTGGAGACTCCCCCCTGAGTCTCGACATTTATCATATTTGTTTAGACGTTATTTGTGTGTAATGTGTGTGTGTTTCATTTTATTCGGTTTGTAATTTTGATTGTAAGAGGGGTTTATTTGTAAAATGGGACCCTCGGGCCCCCCAGACCCCCTCCCATTGATCCACCTCAGCCTAGGGCCCCATGTGGGGTCAGTCAACATTTCAAATGGAGACATCTAGAAGGTTGAATGGTAAATGCCACATGGGTAGACAATTGGACTTCAAAGTCCAAGGTAGGCTACCTACCATTCTACCATGTCCCCCCCTTGGTCAATAGCCCCCCCCCCTTAATATTTTATTTAATTTTTTTGTGTTGGTCACATTCAATCCCAGCCATCCATTCCCCACCCCTAGATCCAACGGTGGATATGGGATTTGATATGTAACCTATAAAACTTGTAATTTTTCCATTTTGATGAATTAATGCCATTTGAAATCTGAAAATTGCTTGAGCAAGGGCTGGTGCGCCCCCCTCCTCTCTCCGCCTTCTCCCCCTTGCAGCTGAGACGGTTGCCATTCTAAGGTGTGATGCCTCCCTTATCATTCCGGTGACCGCCGCCGCCGCCATCGTGCCGCCCTCGCACCGCCACGGTCTTCATCGGTATTCTGTCCGCGCAGTGTAACAGCAGCTTGTCCAAATTTTGTAGCTCTCCCTCGTGACCTTCTGAGCTCCAAATTTGGAGGGGATGTTCTAGGGATGTCAACCACACCACATAAAATTTGGTTGGCCTTCTAGTTCACTTTTTCTAATTTTCCATTTTCGTCCAACTTTCAATTTCAGTTCTGCCAGTTTCAGATCTGATTTCCATCTTTCCTGAGTTTCCCATCTTCTATCATTTTTGTGATTTTTCCCAGAGCTCCCAATTTTACTAAGTGTTCTACCCATCAACCCCTCCACCTACGATTTTTATTGATTTTTGATCGGCCCTACATCCATTTTTAAAAAATCATTTTCAGAGCCATCTATAGTGATGTCTATCAGTTTTCAGATCCGACCACCTGTCAGTGTAAAATCCATAACAATTCTTAGCCTCAACCAATCCTTCTACAAAAATTATTTTCGTTTTCCTTGTTCAATTTACTACAACTTTGATGAAGAGCCCAGGAGCTGAATCGGACGTCTACCTCACGGTCAATGGCAGTTCTCAGACAACTCACATGCAAATCTAAGAGTTCGGGTACTGTACAATAGAAGCTTCAAAATTCAACAACATCTAGATCCGTGCAGATCCAATAGATCCCTCTAGCCCTATATTGAAGGATTTCAAGATAGCTTTCCAACGATAGCTCCTGTGCCCTGATCCGACATCGGGATTGGTCGCAGCGGCAGATCTCGCCGGAGCGCGCGCCGGAAAACAGAAATCAAAATCCGTTGGCAGCTACTTCACAACGTGGAGATCGGAGCTGATCGGCCACCGATCGGAGTTTCCGGCCGACCGCCGCCCAGGGAGGCACGCCACCATGGGTCCCCATCACAGCGGGCCCCACCCCAGCAGACCGGGAGGACAGTGCCATCCGTGGGCCCCACGGACCCGTAGATCGCGCCGTCCGGACAGCACTTTAGACGCGTGTTCGGCACCGCCAGGCGACATCAAGATGCTGCCCGTCAACCCGATTCGCGTGATTCCCGGGCGCCGCATGTGACCTTTTACCTCCCTGCGTGGAGTGGGTCAAATATTTGTACCGCTTTAATATTGTTTAATCTTGAGTCCGTAAATCGGCCGGGGTTATCTTCGCCACGTCGGGTGCGTGGAGGTAACGGTCTGAACTTCTCGGCGTTACTTTGCTTAGCTAGTATACGGTCTTATGCCGCTGCGAGAGTGTAGGATTCTAGCCCGTGTGTCCATGTCGCCGCTGTGAGTGTGAGAGTGACATGTCGCCGCTGTGAGTGTGAGAGTGACCCGTCCCGCGAATCGATCTGAGTCCGGAAGTTGAGTCAGACTACCTTGAACTCTGCCGGTTCTTTAACCGCGCACAATCCACGCTTTCCCTCGCTTGGGACGACAAGTGAGTTTACACTTCTGTTAACGACGTGTAGCCCATAGGATCTCTTACTGTCGAGCCGAGGTCGCTCTATTAGTCGTGTCATTGCTGGTCGAGTCGTGTCGTCTCTTATAGCGTCGTCTCCTCAGTCCATCCCGCATCAGTTTGGTAGCAGAGAGAGTCGAGTCTAGGGTAGTCATAGCATAAGTCTTGCATAGTCTAAGGTTGCCCCACACACCTTTACTTGGTATATCAAAAGGTGTTGTCCAAACGTTAGGCTACGCCTATCGGGAAGATCGCACACTTGCGCGAGTGACCTTCGGGTCAATTATCTCCGCCACGTATCGAGTCTTGCTTGTGTCTAGGGTGTAGTCGAGTCCCATTATTTTCAAAACAAACAAAAAAAGAGTGTTTTCAAATTGCATTTCATCCAATAGCCCGGTATATTAAAAAGCGTTGCCCGAACATTAGGTTATACCTATCAGGAAGATAGCACACTTGCGCGAGTGATCCTCGGATCGGTTATCTCCGCCACGTACCGGATATTGGTTAGGTCTAAGTGCATCATTTAGTGAGTGTTTGCGTTAGTTTGTGTCTCCTAGTTCGTGTATAGTCCAATAAGAGTCAGTCGGTCTTGTCCAAGTGTCGTCATGTCTAACATGTAGTTCCCCAACTTCCCATGGATTCCCACTCACCCGGGCAATATGATCGTTGGTCTACCCATGGACTTGGCAACCATCCTCTCTCCTTCCGTAGGCCTGAAGCCTCGGAATTTTATGGCTCTAATGACCCGGGCATCTACCTCGAGTGGGAGGCCACCATGGACACCTACTTTGATTGTTATACTATGTCCGAGGCAATGCAATTCTCTTTCGCCAAAGAGCGGCTTCTTCATGAGGCTGCCGAAAAGTGGGATTACATCGAAAGAATGAGAGAGGTTAGAAGGCAATGGCCCATCGAGTCATGGTGGGACATGAAGAGAGAGCTTAGGAAGGTCTACGTGCCCCAACCGGTCACCTCCAACCGGCCCCACCCAATCACTTCCAACCAAGTGGGTCCTAGTCGGAGGCAAAGAGCCCCACACGTAGATGAGCCAAGACCCAATCCTAGGACGGTTGACTGCGGGCGAGTCCACCATGATATTCCTATTCCAACCCACTCTGTTGCCGAACTTATGCAAATGATTTTGGACCGGTTGGATGGGGTGGATAGGACACGTACTCCTAGTGATGTACTCCTACCCGAGCCTAAGGAGGTCATCACCGGTAGTCTTAACCCGGCCCCATCAACGGAGTCCCCAGGCCCTCTCCCCATCATGGTGGATCCTCATCCCCCACCCACGAGAGCCCCATTGCCTACACCCCCTGTCCGTCAGGAGGATAAGGGTAAGGGTCCACTTATCAGGGAGCGTAGTGGGTCACGACAGCAGTGTTATCACTGCTAGGGGTTCGGCCACTTTACCGGACAGTGTCCCACCCGGACATCTCTAGCCCTAGGGGACAAAAGGGTTGGAGAAGCCTTACTCTCCGATCTGTATTCGAAGCCATCTCAGCCAGAGCTACCCGTGTTCCTAACGGGAGAGCTACTCATAGCCGAGCCACTCATTAGCTGGCTTAGGACAGGTTTGGTCCCTGCCCCATCTTACTACCCATCCATGGACCCTGCACTACAAGTAGTGCCCTTCAACTCCTTCCACACAACGTTTCGGTCTAGTCACCACATAGATACCTTGGAAGACCTTCTCTAGGGATTAGACTGCCAATGGAAGTTGACGCATATGTTGACCCCAGGCTTCGACCGACCCACAGATCGTAGCTTCACCCATTTCGCTTTGGGATCCATTACCTCCGTGTACACCGTGGGCCATATCACCACGGAGGTTCTTTTGTACCTTCCCCTACCGCCCGAGCCTCACTTTAGTCCATTTGTCCCAAGGGAGGAATCCTATATCTTTTACACCATCCCATCTCCCTTCATGGAGGAAGGAGATCAACAACACCTTCTAGACTTCTACACATGGGACCTTGAGATGAGAAAATCCATATCGAGGGGTCACACATTCTTTGATCCCTTCGATCCCTTTCTTAGTGGGCCCCTTGGTCCACAATCTCCATTCCACCTCTTTAGGGGAGGCCACCATTACACCCCTTTCCCATGGGCCGGGCCATCGACACCCACCGAGTCCGTCCACGGGCGAGAGACACCCAACCCTCCTATCCCACCCAAACCTCCCAAATCCAACCTAGGGTATGCATGGCACACATTCGGATGTCCTGGACCACCTTGCATATGATTGGGTCGGATTAACTGTAGGGTTGTTTAGGGTTGTGTGTGCATCTGTGTGTTTTTTCTTTTGCTAAGCATGATTAGGAGTCTTCATGACGATGTCTGTCGTCACATTGAGTCCAACAATGCACGTTACAAAGAGCTAGCCGATGCTCACCGACACCACCGAGAGTTTCAAGAGGGCAAATATGTCATGATCAGGGTAAGACCTGAACGGTTTCCCTCTGGAACCGTTAAGAAGTTGCAAGCTCGCGGAGCCGGTCCATTTAGAGTGTTGAAACGCGTTGGATCCAATGCGTATGTTGTGGACCTGCCCGAGGAATACGGTATAAGCTCTACTTTTAATATTTCGGATCTAGTTGCATATAGGGACCCAGCGGTGATCCCTAGTGAGCCTTTCGAGCCATCTCCTCCCCTTGAGAGTGATCCCACACCTGAGTGTCCACCTCCAGCCCCTTTATCACGGCAGCGTGAGCGTATAGATCATATACTGGATGAACAGGTGACAGTTACCAGGAGTGGATCCTACCCGCGCTACCTAGTGCGATGGAGAGAATGGCCCGCTACCGAGGACACGTGGATCACGCATGGAGAGTTACAGCAGATTGATCCGGATCTTCTGGAGTGATACCGGAGCGATGCAGACCCTTACTCAACAGGGTCGAGTTTCTCCCACCCGAGGAGAATTGGTGCGGACACCCGAGCAGTTACGCCGAGCCACCGGTACCGCAGGCGGAGCACGACTCGAGCCACTTCAGCGTCCATATGGCTCGGAGATAGCCTGGAGACTCCCCCCTGAGTCTCGACATTTATCATATTTGTTTAGACGTTATTTGTGTGTAATGTGTGTGTGTTTCATTTTATTCGGTTTGTAATTTTGATTGTAAGAGGGGTTTATTTGTAAAATGGGACCCCCGGGCCCCACGGGCCCCCCAGACCCCCTCCCATTGATCCACCTCAGCCTAGGGCCCCATGTGGGGTCAATTAACATTTCAAATGGAGACATCTAGAAGGTTGAATGATAAATGCCACATGGGTAGACAATTGGACTTCAAAGTCCAAGGTAGGCTACCTACCATTCTACCATGTCCCCCCCTTGGTCAATAGCCCCCCCCCCCCCCCCTTAATATTTTATTTAATTTTTTTGTGTTGGTCACATTCAATCCCAGCCATCCATTCCCCACCCCTAGATCCAACGGTGGATATGGGATTTGATATGTAACCTATAAAACTTGTAATTTTTCCATTTGGATGAATTAATGCCATTTGAAATCTAAAAATTGCTTGAGCAAGGGCTGGTGCGCCCCCCTCCTCTCTCCTCCCTCTCCCCCTTGCAGCTGAGACGGTTGCCATTCTGAGGTGTGGTGCCTCCCTTATCGTTCCGGTGATCGCCGCCGCCGCCATCGTGCCGCCCTCGCACCGCCACGGTCTTCATCGGTATTCTGTCCGTACAGTGCAGCAGCAGCTTGTCCGAATTTTGCAGCTCTCTCTCGTGACCTTCTGGGCACCAAATTTGGAGGGGATGTTCTAGGGATGTCCACCACACCACAGAAATTTCGGTTGTCCTTCTAGTTCACTTTTTCTACTTTTCCATTTTCGTCCAACTTTCAATTTCAGTTCTGCTAGTTTCATATCTGATTTCCATCTTTTCTGAGTTTCCCATCTTTGATCTCTTTTGTGATTTTTTCCAGAGCTCTCAATTTTACTGGGTGTTCTACCCATCAACCCCTCCACCCACGATTTTTCTTAATTTTTGATCATCCGTCCATCCATTTTTCAAAAATCATTTTCAGAGACATCTACAGTGCTATCTATCAGTTTCTAGATCTGACCACCTGTCAGTGTAAAATCCCTAACAATTCGTAGCCTCCGCCAATCCTTCCACAAAAATTATTTCCGTTTTCTTTATTCAATTTAATACAACTTTGATGAAGAGCCCAGGAGCTGAATCGGACGTCTACCTTGCGGTCAATGGCAGTTCTCAGACAACTCACTTGCAGATCTGAGAGTTTGGGTACTGTACAGTAGAAGCTTCAAAATTCAACAACATCTAGATCCGTGCAGATCCAGTAGATCCCTCTAGCCCTATATTGAAGGATTTCAAGAGAGCTTTCTAACGATAGCTCCTGTGCCCCGATCTGACATCGGGATTGGTCGCAGCGGCCGATCTCGCCGGAGCGCGCGCCGAAAAAAAGAAATCAAATTCTGTGGGCAGCCACTTCACAACGTGGAGATCGGAGCCGATCGGCCACCAATCGGAGTTTCTGGCCGACCGCTGCCCAGGGAGGTGCGCCACCAGGGGTCCCCATCACAGCGGGCCCACCCCAGCAGGCCGGGAGGACAGCGCCATCCGTGGGCCCCACGGACCCGAAGATCGCACCGTCCGGACAACACTTTAGACGCGTGTTCGGCACCGCCGGGCGACATCAAGATGCTGCCCGTCAACCCGATTCGCGTGATTCCCGGGCGCCGCATGTGACCTTTTACCTCCCTGCGTGGAGTGGGTCAAATATTTGTACCGCTGTAATATTGTTTAATCGGGAGTCCGTAAATCGGCCGGGGTTGTCTTCGCCACGCCGGGTGCGTGGAGGTAACGGTCTAAACTTCTCGGCGTTACTTTCCTTAGCTAGTATACGGTCTTATGCCGCTGCGAGAGTGTAGGATTCTAGCCCGTGTGTCTATGTCGCCGCTGTGAGTGTGAGAGTGACCCGTCCCGCGACTCGATCCGAGTCCGGAAGTTGAGTCAGACTACCTTGAACTCTGCCGGTTCTTTAACCGCGCACGATCCACGCTTTCCCTCGCTTGGGACGACGAGTGAGTTTGCACTTCTGTTAGCGACGTGTAGCCCATAGGAGCTCTTACTGTCGAGCCGAGGTCGCTCTATTAGTCGTGTCATTGCTGGTCGAGTCGTGTCCGTCTCTTATAGCGTCGTCTCCTCAGTCCGTCCCGCATCATGAACTTCACTATTGAACTCATTCCAGGAGCAGCACCTATTTCTATAGCCCCTTACAGGATGTCCCCCACGGAACTTAAGGAACTAAAGAGGCAGTTGCATGAACTACTAGATAAGGGCTTCATTAGACCTAGTACATCCCCTTGTGGTACGCCGGTGCTATTTGTCAAGAAGAAGGATGGCTCTCTCAGGCTATGCATAGACTACCGACGACTAAATCAACTTACAATCAAAAATAAGTATCCGTTGCCGCGTATTGATGAACTCTTCGATCAGCTTTCAGGAGCAGAGTATTTTTCTAAAATAGACCTCAGATTAGGTTATCATCAGCTTAGAATTAAAGAAGAAGACATTTATAAATCGGCTTTTCGAAGTCGTTATGGCCACTATGAATTTATGGTAATACCGTTTGGGTTAACAAATGCCCCAGCATCATTTATGCAACTCATAAACAGTGTTTTTCAACCATATCTGGACCAGTTCATCGTCGTCTTCATTGATGATATCTTGATATATTCTAAGACAAAAGAGGAATATGAAGAACATTTGAGGATAACCTTGCAAACACTTAGAGAACATAAACTTTATGCCAAGCTTAACAAATGTGAATTCTGGCTCAAGGAAGTTTCATTCCTAGGCCACATTATTTCAAAGGAAGGTATCGATGTGGATCCTTCGAAAGTCGAAGCTGTCAGAAATTGGAGCCGGCCAACGACTGTATCAGAAGTAAGAAGCTTTCTGGGTCTAGCTGGTTATTATAGGAGGTTCATTAAAGACTTCTCAAAAATTACGATTCCTTTAACTAGACTCACAAGAAAAGAAAATCCTTTTGTCTGGTCAGGGGAATGTGAAAAGATTTTCAAATTCTTAAGAATCACTTTACTATAGCTCCTATTTTAGCACTACCGGTGGAAGATGGTAGATTCGACGTATATACGGATGCATCTGGCATTGGCTTAAGATGCATTCTCATGCAAGATAGAAAAGTAATCTGTTATTCTTCAAGACAATTGAAACGTCACGAGAAAAATTATCACGTACATGATTTAGAACTAGCGACTGTTATTTTCGCCATAAAAATTTGGCATCATTATCTCTATGGAGAGAAGTTCACGGTCTACTCGGACCACAAAAGCCTGAAATACTTATTCCATCAAAAGGAGCTTAATATGAGGCAGAGGAGATGGTTAGAATATCTCAAGGACTTTGATTTTGCTATTCAATATCATCTTGGCAAGGTTAATGTTGTAGCAGATGCACTCAGCAGAAAACCAATGAGTATGCTATCAAGTCTTATGATTAGTATGACTAATCTTATTCCTCAATTTGCTCAGATGAACTTAGATATTGACATAAAGGAAGATGATTGTTTCATGGCTAATATCCGAGCTCAACCTACATTAATAGAGGATCTGGTCAAGTTGCAAAATGATGATCCCGTGTTACTAGAAATTAAAACCAATTTAGAACAGAGGTCGAATTTCTCTGTTTCCAATGATGAAAGATTGCTATTTAAGAGTCGAGTATGTGTACTAGATCATGAGGATACGAAGAAACTGATCCTAGAAGAAGTACATAATTTCAAGTACACCATTTATCTAGGAGGCACGAAGATGTATCAAGATCTCAAAAGAAACTTCTGGTGACCCAATATGAAGAGGGAAATAGCTGATTTCGTGTCCCGTTGTCTCACCTGCCAACAAGTAAAAGTAGAACATTTTAGACCCGCAGGTAAATTGCATCCCTTGAATATTCCTGAATGGAAATGGGAGAGTATAGGGATGGATTTCATCATGGGTTTACCTAAGATCAGAGGAGGACACGATGGTATATGGGTGATCATAGACCGATTGACTAAATCCGCACACTTCATACCAATAAAAAGTCGATGGTCTGTGGATATTCTAGCAGCATCATACATAAAAGAAATTATCAAATTACATGGTGTTCCCGTCACTATTATATCTGATAGAGATCCTCGATTCACATCACAATTTTGGAAGGGTCTACAACATTCACTAGGGACTATATTGAATTTTAGCACAGCATTTCATCCGCAAACTGATGGTCAGACTGAAAGAACAAATCAGGTAGTAGAAGATATGCTCAGGACTTGTGCTATTGATTTTGGAGGAAGTTGGCATGATCACTTGCCTCTGGTAGAATTTGCATACAATAACAGTTATCAAGCCAGCTTACAGATGGTGTCCATTGAAGCATTATATGGAAAAAGCTGTAGATCACCAATATGTTGGAACAAAATAGGGGAAAAGCAATTCCTAGGCCTCGACCTTATCAGGGATTCTACAGAGAAGATCAAGCACATTCAAGAAAGAATGAAGATGGCGCAAGATAGGTAGAAATCTTATGCTGACAATCGAAGACGCGACTTGGAGTTTCAGGTGGGAGATCATGTATATCTGAAAGTTTCTCCATGCCGTGGTATTCGAAGATTTGACATTAAAGGAAAACTAACTCCAAGATTCATTGGCCCATTTGAAATTCTCGAAAGGGTCAGTGAAGTGACTTATAGATTGGCTTTACCTCCACAATTAGCAGGAGTTCACGACGTATTTCACGTCTCTATGTTGAAGAAATATGTATATGATCCTCATCATGTCATTATTTATGATAATCTGGAGATCCAAAAGGACCTGACATACGAGCAGAAACCGGTCAGGATTCGGGAACGAGAAGTGCGTCAACTAAGGAATAAAACTATTCCTATGGTCCAAGTCCAATGGACGAAGCAATGGCCACACGAAGCAACATGGGAGATGGAAGAATCTATGCGTAGAAGATTCTCAGAATTATTCAACTGTAAGTACACTCTCCATAAATCCATGAATTGAATTTGGGGACCAAATTCTTTTAAGTGGGGGAGGGTGTAGTGCCCCAAAATTTATAAGTAATTTTTAGATTATTTATAGAATTTTCTATAATTTATAAAGGGCAAATTGGATTAACAAATGAATTAATATTGGGATTATAAGGGCCAATTATGTTAAATAACTAATCTAGCTTTAATAGTTAAAACCCAATAGGTTTATGGACCAAGTCCATTAAGATTGACCCATATTCTAGAAGGTTATTTAGCCTATTCACGAATTATAAGGACAAATACCCCTTATATAGATAATTATGTGGATAATTAACAAAAGAGTTTGAATTAAGATGAATGTCCATGCCCAGTTGATGTAACGGTCTATCGGGCGATCGCTGCAGTCGCGTAACGCACCAGCCCTGGTCCGTTACACTCAGCTGATTCCGTAAGAGGAAGAACTTGTAAAAAGATTAGATCTTTGGGATCCTATCTGCAAGAGACCTAATTAGAAGAATGTGTAAGGTTACTAAGGACTCTTAAAGATCAAGTTTTAGCCAATTAAGGACTCTAAAATCGTTCAAATCCTTGAACCCTAGCCAAAACTCTATAAATATGACCCAGTTCTGAACTGAGCGACCCTTACTTTTAGCTTGTGAAGAAACAAGGTAAGGAGATAGAATCTCGGGTAAGTCCTTTGGAACTTTTTGTTTCTAATACTAAGGTCTGACAACTCTCAAAATTTCATGTTAGGAGGTCGAGTATCCAAGGAGTTTGGATCTTCCAAAGTTGCTGGTTTTATCACGCCAACCCAAGAAACTGTGCAACAGGGTGCTGAAGATCAGGAAATTAGAGAGCCTAAACGAGGTAATTAGAGTTACATGCTTTATAACTTTTTGTTCCTAATAGTTTCATCTTCTTATCCTCCAAATTTCACGTCCTTAGGTCAAGAGACTGAGGAGTTAAAGCGACGTGAAGTTGCTGAAAAATCTCAGGAAGGGAAGAACTAGGGCGTGTCTTGCAGTCCCAAATTGGAAGTCTAAAGCCCAGTTAAGAGGTAGGTTATCTCATGAACAGCAAAACACATTGTTAGGGGTAAAAGCCCTCTACTTTATTTGGATTTCATGCATTATACTTCATGAATTTCATGTTTTAGGATTAGTCTAAACATTCATGCATGCCTTCAACCCTAATTGAAGATAAAAAGCTATCTCTCGTTATTTCATTACTACATATGCATCTAGATAGCCTTTTTCTCATTTTGACATGATTAGAGTAGTTGGCATGCCATGAATTAATCATAGATTTCTATAGTTTCTATTTCCTATCAGCAGAGGACCTAACGGTCTGTCGTAAGACCGTCAGGGACGTGTAACAGACCTACCTTGATCCGTCACACCTCTATATACGATTGCAGAGTTCTGGGAACGCTGACGGACCTACAGTTGACCGTTACCATATTGTGACGCGCCCAAACAAGTCCGTTACACAGCATTGTCATCTGTCAACTTAAGGCAGGACTAAGATTGGCTCAAATAGCTTATATATATATATATATATATATATATGCCTAGTTAAATAGCTCTTAACTTGTTTTCATGATTTTTAAGTTCAGGTGTTGATTAAGAGCTATTTAACTAGGCATATATATATATATGCCTAGTTAAATAGCTCTTAACTTGTTTTCATGATTTTTAAGTTCAGGTGTTGATTCATGTTAGAAATTACATGATTAATGGTACTTTAGAGTTATTTTCAAGTAGATGATAATTTCAAGCCCAAAGCACTATAGTTTTGTATTCAAACCTTGATTTAGAGAAGATATTGATGAGTTTTATCATGATTTTATATCGTTACACATTCTTTCTGTCTATAGAGTCAATTCTCTAAGTACATAGCATATATTCCGGTATATGGCCATTAGTTCACACTTTGCACTATAGGAACATATTCTTGAACATGAGGACCTCACTTTGCACTCAGAAGGATTATTTGGGTGTTGTGAAGGTACATTGAAATCTAAAATAATGCAGGAAATAACTATAGAATTGATTATTTAAATAATTGAAAATAAATTATATTTTAATTAATAAATTAACTACAGAGTCCAGTTCACAAAGCACAATCTACAAGAAAGAAAACATACTCTATCGCCTGGTACGCCCCCGACTCTAGCAAGCTGATAACTACAAACCTCCGCACTGCACCTCCAAAGCTTGAGGAGGAACCGCAACACTTGAAAAGAAAGGGGTGAGCCTCATCTCATTGACTCAATAGGGGTTCCGCGGATCTCCACCACGAAACAACGACGGTAAACAGCAACAATAATCAGCAATAATAACAACAACAATAGTAGCAATCGTAATAGCAACATTAAAAGAAAAAGACGATGGAACATAGCTCTCTAAGCTACTCATATCGACAACGGAAAGGAAACCCCGATCTCACAATCGGGACTGCCGAACCGCGGGTAAAACCACGTCTATGCTACTAAAAAAAATTATGACATCTTTATCGTGAAGGCACGTCCTCACATACGGAGGCCCAACTAAGACCATGCGGTTTAAGGGTATAGTCACGACATCGCCATCGTAAACCTTACATTGTCTACAAGTGAAACCTCGATAACTCTACTGGGAACCCTAGACTTCAATGCCTGGAAAACACACAGAAGTTACCCGACGAACCACGTCTTGCTGACGGGAAACAAAACCTCGAGTCAAGAGAGTCACCTGTCGCATGACGGGAGAACCTGTCCATTAGCAATAAGGCCGGATGCATCCATTGATGACTTAGTTCGCACCTCGGGTGTCTCCTTACTCGCCACAGGTGAAAACTGAGACACCGTACAAGTAACTGAAAATAAGGGTCTAGTTGGGGTCGTGCTCATATCTACCCATCCGTCTAAGCATTCTAATCAGCTTTTTATATTAGATGAAACATTATCTATCCTTTGATTTTATCATTATTTAGTTAGATGAAATATCGTCTAATGTTTAGTCTATTTGTAATCCTGTTAGATGAAGTTCTATCTATCATAATCATCGTCGTTATCCTCTTAGATGGAATATCATCTACCCAATGTTTCTTTTGTGTTTTTCTATTTAGGCGATGTATCGTCTAGCTCATCATTTATCGTGAGTTATGCGAAGCATCGTCTATCCAGAGCATTTGTCTCTTTCTATTTAAATGATGTATCATTTAACTCATCGCCTATCGTGAGTTAGGTGAAGTATCATCTATCTGCTCTAGCATCGCCTATCTTATCTGACTTAGACGATACATCAGCTAACATCCTTTTTCTTATTTAGATGATGTATCGTCTATCTCTAGTTTTGTCGTTTTCCTTATAGACGAAGATTCATCTATCTATTCTGGTATCATCTAACGCTCTATCTAACTAGAGACCTTTAGACAATATATCGTCTAACGCTTCTATATTCACTTAGACGGAGTATCGTCTATCCTTTCATCTATCTTAGGGACATAGACGATGGATCATTTATCCTTTCCTCTATCTCTGGTTAGACGAAATATCGTCTAACTCTTCATTTATCATGAGTTAGGTGAAGTTTCGTCTAACGTTCTTTAAATAGATGATGTATCGTCCATTCTATCTTACTTCGACGATGTATCGTCTAACATTCCATCTAATTAGATATTTTAGATGATGTATCATCTATCTTTGCTTTACTTAGACAAAGTAACGTCCAATCGTTCTTCATGTAGACGATGTATCATCTATTTTTTCTCTTCCAATGAAATGACAAAGTATCATTTAATTCTCCAACTAACCTAGGTACTTTAGACGATGGACTGTTCCTCTTTGTGTTAGACGATGCATCGTCAACCTTTCACCTTTTACCTTTTTTTCATTAGACGAAGCATCGTCTAACACTTCATCTATCCTTGGGACTTTAGATGATGGATCGTCCTGTATTCTATATATCTCCTTTGCGTTAGACGAAGTATCGTCTAACCTTTTATATAACCTTTGAGACTTACATGGAAATTCATCTAACTTTATTGTCATTTTCCTTATTAGATGGAATATCATCTATGTTGAGTTTGATTAGATGATATATCATCTATCACTCAGATTTTATTCACTTAGACGATATTCAATTTGTTTAATTTAATCTTAGAAATTTAATTCGATCTAATTTAAGTGTATGGAGACATGAATTAGGTTAAACATGTAAATTTATCTTACTGGCCTAGGATGAATATTTATTTATTTTATCATGATTTAAAATATTAAATTTGTGAAAATGACATTTTTCTAACAGGTACGGTCTGGTGTGCCGGTGTACCCTTGCGTGCCAAAAAAAATAAAAGTTTCAAACAAAATTTGATTTTATAAGGATTGTTTTACAAAATACTATTCATTCTCTTAAACTGAACCTAACCCCTACCCTAAATGTTGCCGCCCGTGTCCCTCTGCTACACAACCGTCAACCTTGCTGCCCAATAATAGAGGCTAATTGAATCAGCAGATCTAGCTCCCGTCTCAAGGTCGGCGACCACTCCTAAAGTCGGATGAAGAGGAAGAAGCAACAACCAGCAATGGCAGCACTGCAGTGGCGATCTAAAGTGGTGGAGGCCATGGATCGAGTTCAGGTGTGCTCGCCTAGACCCCAGGGAGTCGGAGCCGACTATGCTAGTGCTAGGACCTATGCATCATCGCCGGTGGCCACCGGCCTTGAGAAGGGAGCCATATTTGTTTACCACAACAGACTGGCTATCACGACCCAGGGTCCGAGTACCGGTAAACCCGATAAATCAGAACCTCAAACTGCTACCCACGGGCTATAAAGCTCCTAAGGGAAATATTTTTGGTGTTGTGGGGGTACATGAAAATTAGAAATAAATGCAGAAAGTAATTTTCATAATTTATTCAGTTTACAACAAAACTAAATAAGCATTTTACAAGAAATTTTCACTATAATGACGAGTCCAAGTCCACTCAGTATAGTCAACAAGAAAGAGTATGTATGCTAAAATGAGCCTACTCTGGCCCTAGCAATTGGCAGCTACAAAGTACAAACTCCACAGGCGCTACACTCAACCTCTTAACCACGTGGCAGAACACTTGACTTGAAAGGAAAATTGGTGAGCCTCATCTCATAGGCTCAGTAGAGGTCCCGCAGAGCCCTACCTCATCACAAACTTAGTAACAACAACCGCAGTAACAAGAGTCAACATAAAACATAACAGCAACATTAGATAAATAACCAACAAGAACCATAGTAGTAGTCGTAGCCGGCAAAACACAGTAAGGGCAACCGCAACACAACTAACAGCGGAATCACAACTTCCACAGCTACTCCATAACCATCATAAGTAGAAGTCAAAACCCTAGAACCATTAGACAATCACAGCTATGCTATCAAAAAACTCACGACACCTCTGTCGTGAAGATCCATCCGTGCTAATGGAAGACTCAAGCTAGGACTACACAGTCACAAGTACAACCTCCTCTCTCGGGAGGACCATGACCACAAAGTCAAAAACCTCGATCTCAAACCTAAGAGGGAGCCATGACCTCATCATCGTGTCAACTCTACCTCACAATGTCGGGAGGGCCTCGACAACATTGTCGATAATGTCAACCTCGAATGGCAACCGATCTCTCACATCTCCCATACGTAGCCCACACCCTGTCCACGAGTGGGGATCCTGTACATAGCCACACCCTATCCTCAAGTGGGCAGAGACACTCATACACACCACTCCCTCAGACTGGCTAGGATCTGCGCTACTGCACTCGTCAACACGGCGGTGTCCCACTCCCTAACACGGGGTACATGCCACTACCCCTGTCAGTAACGTACTCTTGTCCTAAATAAGGCACTTACGCTCGAGGCTGTCCTCGCCTCTACTCTGTGAACGCTGCACACACAAGGTTGTCCTCGCCTAGTACGTCCACAGTACACAGGCTGCTCTCGCCTGCCCCTATCATATACATACGTGTACCCATTACACGGGCATGGTCACAGGCGACTAGTCAACTCAAGCACAAAACCGTATACCAAGTAGCCAACTAAGGGTTGTCTGAAACACGTGTAAACTCACAAGTCACCATAAACACAAGAACTCAACCTCAAAAGGCAACCACCGAGCATCCATCACCAAGAGTCTCACAAGGTCCACATGACCAATCACATAGAAAACAACTACATAACACACGTAGTTCTGGTAAGTCTAGAATGATCAACCATCTCGATCTCAAATCGGGGCACATAGCCACACCGGCCCACTAACATGCATAGGAATGACCCTCACATGGCCATACAATGCCACACAAGAATAACCCTCCATGGGTCACTCTATATAGAATCACACATCATCATTCAAACACGCAACGCATTAGACATGCATTCACCATTCGGGGGAATATAGTTTCAAGCCATGACACAAAAATCAACAGGGACTACGGCGTCAAGCCGGAACACAAACTCAATCATTACCAATCCATGATGACTCACGCTCATACACGGGGTTCATACACAAACTCAGTTGTACAGATTGCCCTTCTATGAACAATCATAGGGCGCACACTTCATAATCATACTTCAAGTAAACACTGCCTATTTGGGGTAGAAATAGCCCAATTTCTATGGATTTCTATGACATTTAGATGTTCTGAGATAAAACCCAAATTCCAGACACAAAATGAACTGATTAAACCCCTGGTCAATCAACATAAATAGAACATCAGTCAACAAATAACTTGGTTAAACGCAGTTTGATCTAAGGCCGTGTTGATGTAGTCATGGTTGGTCAAAGGGCCACGTTAATCATAGACGCGGTTGGTCATTAGGCTGCGATAATATTCGCCTTCCAGATAAACACGGTGTCTGTTCATGCCACATTCAGTATCCAGAACCTAAACGTGGTGTCGAGGTCGACCACGTTCATGCTTCCGATTCGGACCATCGCGAACCAGTGTGAACTTGTCCGTTCCACGCCCTACTCTTCCCGTATGAGGGGGAAAAACCAAGGAATACCCTTCCCCGGCCTCCAACACACTGGGAGAACTCAATTAAACCAAGAAAAGTTTTGCAAATGGGCGATTCCATCTCTCGCCCCAAATGCGTCTGACCCATTCCAAAACACGACAATCGGTCTCACCTTGGCCTTGAATCGCAGGGGAAATGCAACGCAATCAATGGGAAACCATGTCCCGACATCCAACATTTCAAGAACAAGTAATTAAACCAAAGAACGCCGCCTAAATCGGCGAAAATCACCACTCAATCCAAGGCACAAGCCCAACAAAAGAAAACACGCTCCATCTCGCCTATATCGTCACAAATTTGTGGGAAATCACCACACAAGAGCTAGGGAATCCATCCCCCTACCTCATACGGTGTTTTACCCCACTGGAGAAGCCGATCCCATGCAAAACCACCGTACTCCATGTCACAAAATCCATGAAGCTCTGCCACCAGCTCGTTCTCGTGCACGCCACACGCCGCTTCCATCGTCTTCCACGCTTCTCCACGCCTCCATCGGCTACCAGAGTGAAGGAGAGGGAGGAAGAGAGTGAGGGGCATAGGGGAGAGAGGAGAGGAGTGGGAGAGGAAGGGAGAAAACATGGGGGAGAAAGAGAGGGGTGCCCTAGGGTAATAACCTAGTTGAGGTTCCCCATAAACCTTAAAAAAACTGAAATTGTATATATGCTCAACCTCTCATTAATTTTTAACCTCAAACTTTTTAATATAACATAATTAATTTTTATTCAAGTTCCAAACCAAATGATCCGAAACCCACGAAACCATTTCGAAACTCGGAATCACTACATCACTCGGACACCGGGTTGTGACACCGGCCGCTTTGCCGCCTAGTTGACCTCCTCGCACCTCCTCTGATCGCTCGAACCAAAACCTCATCCTATGACACCACAGCATATCGGCCACCCTACATCCTCGCCGACCTCTTCGCCCCTCCTCTGGCCACCTGAACCGCCACCAACACGCACGAGTTGCCCCATTTTGAAGTCGTGTCGCACGCCTTGGGGACTCAGATCGCAAGTGATGTGTGTAAGACCATATTGTACCTTGTAGTACATCATGACATGCATGGTCCCATGTGATGCGTGACGTACCACTCGCATACCATGCCCCACCCATGCTGGGATTTGGGTGGCACGATCTAGGATGTGCAGTACGTAGTGTTCCGAATCGGTACTACAAACCCTGCATACACCCATCTTTAGTGACCATATCTCGATCCGACAATCTCCCTCCATTTCAACATCCCTTCCTTTGGCGACCATATCACCCCTCCCGTCTCCCCTTGTGTAGCTGCAACCCACATCCTCTCTCTCTTCCTCTGCGTCTTCTCCTCCACTCTCTAGTGATGTCAGCAACGCATGCATGTCTAACGCTGGTGACCTACGATACCCCACCACTTTCTCGCCACACCACTGCGACCTGCCTACCTTATCTCCTCCTCTCTATTTTCTCCTTTCTCTCACCAGTGACACCTACCTGCTCCGATGCTGGCAACCTGTGATGCCCCTTGCGATGCCCCATCTGGATGCCAATGACCTATATAATGCTTGGCCCCTACCCTTCTGCGTGGTGTTGCCCACCTCCCTTCTCTCTTCCTCTCTGTATTCTCCTTTATCTCTCTAGTGACACCGACGAAGCCTGCACAACTTACTACTCTCACATGTGCCACTGCGACGCGCTCTCACCTGTAACACTTGACTGCCTTGCATTATTCTCTCATTGTCTTGCCTCTTCCATACCTGTTGACGGCTGGCCACATCTCCCCTTCCATGCTCTTAGAGTAGCATTCATGTGCAGTTAATAAAGAGAAAAGAACGAATTATGTTATTCTTGTCAAACATTTGGTGAACAATTTACACCACTTTTAAGGGCCCCTTTATTTAGGCTTCTCGATGACAGATTATGTGATAATTTCATCTACATTACACTTGACATGTTGTGTCACGTCCCGAACTGATAGCAGTGGAAATTACTCGGAACGTGGCAGCGAACAGTTATGAATAATCAGAGCAAACCATAAGAGACACAAAAGGCTAAAAAATAATAAAAACTATAATTTTATTAATATCAAAATGTCATTATTACAATTTATTGACTCAAACTTACATTAATGTAAAAAGAAAGAAAAGACTCAAAATTTACAAGACTAGACTCAAGAAAAAGAAAAGACACGGACACCAATCCTCTAAAGCACTCATCACTCTTGCCCTTCCCCATTTGAGTGAACATCTTCATCATTATTACCTAACAAATGTTAAGAGAAACTGGGTGAGCAAAAATGTTCAATAAGAATTACATCTATATCGCCAGGTAAAATATAAGTGATTAACCAATTAACCAATCTTCAATGAAATGCTATGCCATGAACGATATAAACCATAAATCAATATGAAGGCATTCTATCAATCGGAGGAGATGATCATAACAAATTTCAATGTCAAGGATAGATATGAAGCTCAAAGGAAATGGAACAATCCCAATATAAAGACAAGATAGCAGTATAAGGTAATGATCATATGATCCGAATGAACATAACTTATAGAATTGGCCAGAATATATCAAAACTCCAATAAAATAAAACAGGTTAGCAGAATACCATAATGTCAATTAACAATATATCAGAAGAATATCATAGTAACAGAATAACAGAATAAAAGAGGTTGGTGCAATACCACACCCAAATTTTCTCATTGTTTACAGAATGGACTTCTGTCTTACTTGGCATTATCAGTGGACCCACAACTCTTAATAATTTACAATCTCAGATATGGCCAACATGGAGTCAAGGGGTTATGTTCCAGAAATACCACGAATAAAGTTTCAAATGGAAATATGAAGGCACAAGGACTACATACGACAATCATCGAGAATATCAGGTTATCAGTACCTTAGACAATCAAATCTCGGATTTATAAACTATAGTCAAAATCGAAGAAAACAAGCTCAGGAAAACTGGGTTAAACGCGGTCATGAACAGTGCCACGTCCAGTAGAGAATGCGGTTGATCGAAAGGCCATGATCATAGCAAAAGAATCCAGATATGGGGTCTTTCATAGAACGCGGTCAGGGGTACGACCGCGATCAGAAGATGAACGCGGTCCTTGAATAGTTGAATAGGCCACGTTCAGAACAGAACTGACAAAACCCAAACGGAACTTTGTTCTATGGGTCTAAAGGCCGGTCAAATCCTATCCTACACAGTATGACGAGGATTCCAGTGATTTACAGGGTTTTTGCGGTACAACTAGCTCGACGTCCTTGTAGAAATCCAAGGCTCACGGAGACTTACGGAGGCCTTGATGAAGAAAGTTTCAGTCCGATAGAAGGAATATCCGGCGGAGGGTCCTAACTTCACCAAGAATTGTGTTCCTATCAAACTACCCGAAACCAGTAGCAAGCGGTAGGTTAATATCACCGAGTGACATAGCCTTCAATCAATATATCACATGATATATTATATGATAAAAATCAAAACCCTCAATCAATATAGCTATCACTCAATAAAGTAAAATCATGCTATGATGAGCCAATTTCATGTTTAACAAGAAGATCTACTCTTTTAATCATGCTTAGAACAATTAGGATGAGATATGGAATCAAGAGGAAAAGATTAACATGAATCAAGTACTTAGGAATTTAAAGTTTAAACATATCCCTAGTTACCTAAGTTGGTTCAGATGACATGCATACGTGAAAACATGCATCTAGACTCCATAACACTCACTTATCATGGTAGACAGGGCACTAGGGTTCTTGGGAACCCGTGACAGAATGCGATCGTCATGGGCACCACGACTATCAAGAACGCGATCAATCGGGGCACCGTGATCTCAACATCAATATTAAATAAAATAAAATTTCAAACATCAGATCGCAGTCTATCGGGCCACCGCGTTCAGAGACGCGGTGCCTGTAAGGGCCGCGACTACGAACAGAGGGCCGTTCCTGCAGAAAAACCCCTAAACGATGATACCCAGTCCATGATCTTCAAAATACAAGCAATATATAGCCCATGAAAATTTGGAAAAATGATGCAGGAAGAGAGGGGACACACAGATGAACATGATTGAACCTTTAATTTGATGTTTAGCCTGAGAGATCACCTACCTTGCGTTCATTAAAGAAGAAGAGGAAGAAGAATGATGACTCCACACAACTTGAAGAAAAAGCCCACGAATCCTTCTCCTAGATCGATCTTCCCACGCCTAGAAGTCTTCTCCCACAAACTAGGGTCGATTAGGGAGGTTATGAGGTCTTATTTATAGGATTTCATGCATCTAAGAGTACTCATTAGGTCAAGGAAGTCCGGCTCTAGCCTATCTAGTTCAAATTAGGGTTATGCTTAGGTTAGATTTCGAGTTCCCTTAGTGGATTAGAGTTTGGTTGAAGTTATTAGCCCATTAAGATTAAATAAAAACCAAATTAGCCAATTTAAAACAAAGGTTTTAGAAAATTTGAATTTTAAGAATTAATTTAGCATGTAAACCCATTAAGCCTTAATTACACATTAAAACTATTTACATTTTTTATTTATCTTCCATTATAATTGACGCGGAGGGCGTCGGAGGACGGATCGACGGCAACTCCGGAATCACGAACATGACAGATAACTTGCTACCTCGCGCAGCTCGGCCTCACGCCGGACGGTCTCACACCAGGCGATACACTCACACTCATAAAGAGAATGAGGGAATGAAATGCAAGAGAGGAAGCTCTCTCACATACAAACTCAAAGTTTTCATTCAAATCATCATATGAAAACATACACCCTTAGCCTTCCTTATATAGGAGGAGGCTATAATAATTAC
The DNA here is from genome assembly GCA_022559845.1 of Amorphophallus konjac. Lineage (NCBI taxonomy): Eukaryota > Viridiplantae > Streptophyta > Magnoliopsida > Alismatales > Araceae > Amorphophallus > Amorphophallus konjac. The sequence goes on along the minus strand of CM040119.1, from coordinate 311,951,810 downwards.
ACCCATAAATTTTTCCTAATAACATTTATACCCATGCCTAATAAGACAAAATCCACCCACCTAACTTTTGACTTGTGGGTTAAAATATAATATTTTGACTCAATAAAATAATTTGGTGGTTAAAACACAAATACCACCATAGTAAATTACATACACACATACGTACGGATACGTACTCAGGACGCCGGGTCTTCAAGCGAGTCTCCGAGCCATAAGCTCAGTGCAGTCGGGGCGGTGTGGCGTCGGCTCCGAGTAGTGGGCCCAGTAATGGACCCGGTGTCCCCACCAACCCTCCCGGGGTGGCTGGAAGTCGACTCCGTCGAGTAAGGGGGGACACTGCTCTGATAGTGCTCCAGCAGATCTGGATCGAGGCGCTGGAGATCTTCCCGGCTGATCTAGGAATCATCAGAAGGTGGACGGTCCCGCCAGCGGACAAGGTAGTGCTGGTACACCCGACTCCGTGTATTTGTCACCTGCTCATCCAATATCCTCTCAATTTGCTCGCGCGGTGCTCTCGAGGCTGTGGGACGCATAGGGGTGGGCTCACTCACAGTGGGAGGAGAAGGCTCGAAAGGGTCACTAGGAATCACTGTGGGTTTCTTGTATGCCACTAAGTCTGTCACATTAAAGGTCGAGCTAATCTCATATTCGAGAGGTAAGTCCACAACATAAGCATTGGAGCCAATCTTCCGTAGGATAGGGAAGGGACCATCACTACGAGCTTGCAACTTTTTAACGGCTCCTGAGGGGAGTCGTTCGGGCCGGACCCGTACCATAACCAAGTCACCTTCTTGAAATTCATGGTGACACCTATGCGAATCAGTCAATTTTTTATAAGTCTCATTACTTAGGTTGATTTGCTTGCTAATCGACTCGTGTAGACTCTTGACATCCTGTGCAAACTCCTCAGCTGACTTGGACATTCTAGACTCGAGAGGAAGGGGAATGAGATCCACAAGTGTCCTAGGTTTGTATCCATGCACGACCTCAAATGGACTCATACCTATGGACCGATTGTCCTAACTGTTGTATGCAAATTCGGCTCTAGGCAAGAGAAGATCCTAAGTGCCAGAATGTTCCCCTACAAGACATCTCAAAAGATTTCCTAAACTCCTATTGACGACCTCTGTTTGCCCATCGGTTTGTGGGTGATAGGCAGTGAAGAATTTGAGTTTGGTGCCAACTAGGTGCCAAAGTGTCTTCCAGAAGTAACTAGTGAACCGGACATCTCGGTCAGACACTATGGTTTGGGGGAGACTATGCAGACGCACGACTTCATCGAAGAATAAGTGGGCTACTCTAGATACATCAGATGTTTTGGAACATGCAATGAAGTGGGCCATCTTAGAGAACCTATCAATGACAACAAAGATGGAATCATGCTTGTGAGCAGTGCGAGGTAAACCAAGAATAAAATTCATGCTCACATGAACCCATGGTCGATCAGGAACGGGGAGAGGAGTGTAGAGACCAGTGTTCTGTTTGACTTGTTTGGCCATTGTGCATGTTCTACACTGGGCTACAATCTTGGCCACATCTTTCTTCAGGCCAGGCCAATAAAAGTACTCATCCACAGAATGGGTGGTCTTGTTACGGCCAAAGTGACCAGCAAGAACTCCAGCATGTATTTCCCAAATCAGGAAGTCCCGAACAGAAGTCCTCGGACACAGAGTTGCTGCCCTCGAAATAGAAAACCATCCTGGAGTAGATAGTCAGAAAATGCTATCGAGGGTCCAGCGGACAGAGCAGAGTAGGCAGGGCCAAAATCAGGACACTCTCCATGGAGTTCCTTCATGCGGTCAAATCTGGTGACCTCTACCCGAACAGTGGAAAGAAGGGAGACCTTTCGACTCAAGGCGTCGGCCACCTTATTTTCCTTTCTAGCCTTATGCTTTAGGACAAATGTGAAAGACTGGAGGAATTCTACCCACAGACCATGCCTCGGGTTCAAGCCCTTCTGTGAGCTAAGGAATTTCAAAGCCTCATGGTCTGAGTATAAGACAAACTATTATGGTAAGAGATAGTGTCTCCAGTGTTTGAGGGCTTGGACCACGGCATAAAACTCATTATCATAGGTGGAGTAACGAAGCTTTGCATCAGAAAGCTTCTCACTGAAATAAGCCACAGGATGGCTCTCCTGACTAAGCACTCCACCTATTCCTATGCCAGATGCATCACAGGAAACCTCAAAGACTTTGAAAAAGTCTGGCAGGCGAAGAACAGGGGCTTTAGTCATAAGCTCCTTTATGGCAACAAAAGTCTGAGATGCGACTTTAGTCCACTCAAAATTCCCCTTACAGATACAATCCATAATGGGTGCCATAATGGTGCTAAAACCCTGAATGAAGCGTCTGTAGAAAGTGGCTAGTCCGTGGAAACTACGAACGTCATAGACATTCTGGGGCTTTGGCGAGTCTACTATGGCTCGGACCTTGGATTTGTCCACAGACACTCCATGACTTGAAACCACAAATCCAAGAAAAGTGACCCGGTCTGTCATGAATTCACATTTAGTAAGGTTGCCAAACATGGTTTCTCTCCTCAAAGTCTCGCAGACTTCTCTCAAATGATGGATGTGGTCCTGGGGGTTGTGGCTATAGATGAGAATGTCGTCAAAGTAGACGACAACAAAGCGACCAATGAGGGGTCAAAGGATTTCCGTCATAAGCCGCATGAATGTGATAGGGGCATTGGATAGCCCAAATGGCATGACGAGCCACTCATACAGACCTTCTTTTGTTTTGAAGGCTGTCTTCCACTCATCCCCTGGTCGGATACGGACCTGGTGGTAGCCACTTTTCAAGTCAATTTTAGAAAAGATTGTGGCTCTACTCATCATGTCAAGCATGTCATCAAGACGGGGAATTGGAAATCTATACTTGACAGTGATTTTGTTGATGGCGTGGGTGTCAACACACATCCGCCAAGTGCCATCTTTCTTAGGTGTGAGTAAGGCAGGGACAGCACATGGGCTCTTGCTCACTCTGAGGAAACCTTTTTGGATAAGGTCCTCGACAATCCTTTGGAGCTCAGCATGCTCCTTGGGGTTCAGTCTGTAATGGGGAAGGTTGGGTAGGGTGGACCCGGGGACAAGGTCAATAGCGTGTTGTACGTCACGCATAGGAGTGAGTCTAGAGGGCAAGTCCTCTGGGAAAATATCTTGGAAGTCCTGCAGAATTGTTTGGACCTCGGGGAGACTGAGACTCGGGACTCCTCGAGGGTGATGGTGACAACAATAGCCCATGCAGGGGAACCTTCGGAAACCTCTCTGTTTAGCTCACCGACATTTATGGAGTCAAGGCGCCTAACTAGGTCATGACCAACGTTATCGAGTCCTGGATCTAATTCCTCAAACTGGGCGATGAGGTATGGGTCAGCCTCATACCTCTCAATAAATTCTCCTTCCTGAGGTGGAACCTCCACAAGTTGGGGGTCGGTGATAACCAAGGCTCGAGTAGGGCAGTTAGAGGTAATATGCCCTAGGTTATGGCACTTAAAGCAACGAACTCCTGAGACACGGACTGGTTGGGAGGTGTTAGGGATGACTCCCTTTCCCTTGTCATCTCTCCTATCAGTCGGCGGAGTGTACTCCAGCCTGGGCACAGCAGCGGGTGCAGGTAAGGGGTTCCGTGGGAAAGGAGCCGTAGGGGAAATGGCCTGGAGTGGGGTAGCAGTACGGACATAAGAAGTGGAGGGGCCAGGCCTCTCAGAGTAGCGGACCATGGGGTTTCGGGACTCAGGTTGGCGGTAGGTGGGGACCCGAGGTGGGACCACGTACCTTTTGAAACCGCTCGACATCCCGAGCAACCTGATAGGCATGCTCGAGAGTGTTAACTTCCCGTAGGAACAGCTCTCGCTGTATGCTCTCGTGTAAGCCAGCCCTAAACCGTGAGAGGGTGACGGAGGCATCCTCCATGACTCGACTCCGAAGGAAGAAGTCATCAAATTTGACGATGTACTCGTCCATGGACTTTCCATCTTGGGTGAGTTTCTGCCACTGGTTTAAAAGACGCTGATGGTAGGAGGGTGGCAGATACTTCTCTCTTAATTTCTCCTTCATCTCTTCCCACGTGTTTATAGGTTCCTCTCGTCTCTTTGCTAGGAGATTCTCAACGTTACACCAGTAAGTTTTGGCTTGACCTAGGAGTTTCATTTTGACAAACCTCACCCTTGCAGCAGGGGTCATGCGGCGATGCCAATCAAAATATTTGTCCATCCCGATCTCCCAATTAAGGTATGTAGCGGGGTTGAGGGACCCATCAAAACTCGAAGAGTCAATCTTGACGTTCCGTAGGATGATATCCTCATCATCGTGATCTCTCTCTCGAGGCGCACGGGCCTCTTGCTCTCTACCTTGGGGTGCCTGATTCGGGCAGACTTGCTCTCTTTCCTCCCTAGGATTGGCTACGGGATCGCCGTGGCCATTCACTCGTCCTTCATCTCCCTTCAGTCGATCCTCTAAGGCTCAGATCCTCTCATCTAATTCCGCTCGTAGTTGGCCTATGGATTCTTCAAAATGGGTCATAAGATTATGCTCGAGCTGAGTCAACATAGCACTCACGCTCTTCTGATCCATGTGAGGTTGTAGAGTTGAAGGGCGCTCTAGACGGTCGGATGAATTCCTAGACCAACGTGACATGCACGAACTCGGATCTAAATGATGCAATCTTGGGACCAAAAATTAGCAAGCTATAGACCCGAATTTGTTGACTGATAGGCAAAGGGTCAACTTGAAGGGATCGGTCATGGAGAGTTGCTCGCCCGTAGGCGAAGTAGTTGTGGAACTACCTCCTGACAATTAGGGTGCCTTAATGCGGCAGTCTAGGGCCTAAGGATGGGTGCAAGCAAGCTCTCTCTTTCCGCCCACAGCGATGCAGTCAAGAGACTTGCTGCATGGATCGGGCTCTCTCTCACTTCGTCGCGCGGTAATTTAAAAGGATACTAAATAAGCAAGCAAGGGGAGCACGTACCTAGCTAGACTGAAAAGTCTAACTCCGATCGGAGACGAAGGCGAGCGGGGACCTGCGTGCCCGCACGGCGTCTACGAAGCTTCACGGTTATAATGAATTCACTCCACGCAGGGAGGTTTCAATGATTACACGACTGCTTAATTAAAAATTTTCTCCGCGCAGGGAGACTCTCGGGCACTCATACTCTGTAAATTACGGACCTTCTGTCGACTATCTGGCACCGGTCAAGCCGGTGTTGCGGACTTGGGTGTCACGATCAATAAATTAGTCCAAGAATATATATATATATATATATATATAAGATTATATATACCTTAAATATATATATTATATTATATATATATATATATATAACACTATTTTTTTTCAACTTTCAACCTCTTTTTTTCAAAAAAAAATTTCAACCCTTTTTTTCAACTCTCTTCATGACTTTTCAAACCCCCTTTTTTTAACGCTTCATCTACTTTTTTTTGACTTTCTCGTAACCTCTCCACCGTCTGCGCGATCCACGGTGGGGGTGGGTCAACACGGAACGCGGGTGAGCAGGACAGATAACTTGCTACCTCGCGCAACTCGGTCTCACGCCGGACGGTCTCACACCGGGCGACACACTCACACTCACAAAGAGAATGAGGGAAGGAAATGCAAGAGGAGAAGCTCTCTCACGTACAAACCCAAAGCTTTCATTCAAATCATCATATGAAAACATACACCCTTAGCCTTCCTTATATAGGAGGAGGCTATAACAATTACACCCATAAACTTTTCGTAATAATATTTATACTCATGCCTAATAAGACAAAACCCACCAACCTAACTTTTGACTTGTGGGTTAAAATATAATATTTTGACTCAATAAAATACTTCGGTGGTTAAAACACAAATACCACCATATTAAAATACATACACACATACGTACGGATACGTACTCAGGACGTCGGGTCTTCAAGCGAGTCTCCGAGCCATAAGCTCGGTGCAGTCAGGGCGGTGCGGCGTCGGCTCCGAGTAGTGGGTCCGGTAGTGGACGCGGTGTCCCCACCAATAATTATTCAAGTTTTTCCCTTTTCAAATTTTACACTAATTTAATTAGTCCTAGAAAATCGGGTTGCTACATGTTGTCGATGATTTTTGAAACCCAAAAATCCATTTGGTTCCCGCCTCCCTCACCTCTCCCTCCCACACATTAAATGCTAGGCTTAATACCATAATGTGAGTTTAATGGTGGGTTAATGGATGTTTAATGATAAAATGAGATGTAAAATGCAGTTTACATCATAATTTTGCATCGAAATCATTGGAGAGAATTTTTGAAAATTTTTAACTCTCCCCTCACGTGTCTTTATTTCTCTCATTAGTAAAAGTTGGTTGGACACGAAAGTCGAGAAAATTTGTGTATTTATGCCGCGTTTGATAACGCAACTACCTTCGGCTTTTGAGTCAGAAGTTATGACCGAATTTAATTTTTAACAAATGCTCATGGTGCTTCTGGGTTTTTGAGCCGGCAGAGAAATATGAGGAGAGAGGCTATACATACAAAATGAGCTCTGTCTAGGAATCTTTATAAGCAAGTGTAAAAGAGATTTTGAGAATTTGTAATAATTACAAATCCTTGATGGACGAAGCTTTTGTACGGCGAGAGGATTTTTACAAGAATTTAAAAGTGAAGTGTGTTTACAAACGAGGCCTTAGTTAGGTTTAAAATTTATAGAGAATTATAACGATTAGAATCCTCCAATAAGTCCAACCAAATGAGATCTAAAAATTGAGTTAAAATTAATATAAATAAATTTTGAAAAAAATATTTCCAAACACACTATTAGAAAACATGTATAAGAGTTTGCCAGGTTCTTGGACAATTGACGCATCATCCATCTAAATTAGTATACTCTTTAATATCGTCGCTTCTTCTCTGTAAATCTAAGAAAATGACTTATGTTTTCTTGACGACGGACGCAAGAAGACTCATAAATTTTGGGTTCACATATCTTGAATATTAAATGTGAGCCGGATATCTTCTCTGAGAGTCAAATTTGGGATCTCTTTATCATAAGATAAAGAGTTTAACATTCTATCCACTCAGGGATCCTCAAACATGATGATGAGAAACTTAACAAGACTAATAAATATTAGGCTCACATCTCTCTAGAATTAAATATGAGGTAAGTTAGGAACTTCCTATCAGTAGGTAAGTCATTTACTATTAGACCCACTTGGGTCCTCAAACATGAAAAAAATTACTTATGCTTTGTTAGAAGATAGAGCTGTAAATGATAAGGGTATCAATGAGTCGGACCGGATCGACAAACTCACGGGCCTGGCTCGACCTCGAGTTAGGCCGTCGGCCTTTTTTTAACCCATGGATTGTTAGTTAGACTTAAAAGCTCAGCCCGCGAAGATCTTCAAGTCGGGCTCATACTTTTAGTTCGACTTATGGGCTAACCCAACATGTTCTTTTTTTCTTTTTCTCCTTTAAATTTTATATAAAATTAGAAATGACTTATTTTACTTAATTAAATAATTAAAAAATTATTTTTAAATAAATTAACATCTAAATCTCTAATTAATTCAGTGACATGATATGTTTTTAATTTTATATATATTATTTTTTTTATTTTTTTTTAAATTAGTGGGGGTGAGCCGAGTCTAAATTGGGTATTATAATTAGGTGAAATAGTCGAACACGACTTCGACTCGTGATATGGCCAGAGTCTCGGTGATACTCGGGCTTTAAAATTAGTCCCACCCCGGCGGGGCTGGGCCCGTTCACAATCCTACTAAATGGATCAAAGATGGGAAAAAATACATATTTACTTAAACAGCGCTCCCTCTCTCTCCTCCCCCCCGCCCCCCCGAAAAAATCCCAAGTCCCAACAACCCCACACAGCCGCTTGCTCCGCTGTGCCGCCACCCGCCTGGCAACGGCAACATCCAGCGCCGTCCCTTGTTCTCCCGCCCTTCCACAGCCCCCCCCCCCCCCCGCCATGGGGGTGTCCGCGCGGGAGTGGAGAACAGCGACTGATGCCTGGAATGAAATCGACCTAGCAGAAAGGTTCTCCTGCTCAAAACCCTATCTCTTTCGTCTCCGCCTCGTCTGCTTCCTCCATTTCACTCCGTTCTTTCCCTGAAATGAGTGCAATCCGTAATTTGTAATTTGTTTGGCTGCCTGCGTGTCCTCACCGCACCGCCACCCCCTCCGCCACATGATTAACGTTGGATCTTTGCTTCTCCTTCTTTTGACTCGTTTTACCGATTCTTTGAGTGGACAGCAGCTTAATACTTTTAATCTCTTGTAATGCCTAGTCTTGATATATGATTCCTATTTTTATCTTTGAATCTGTGATCTTATCATGAATTGCCTCCCATTACATGGTCATATGTCAATCCCTTAAATGTTTCAGATTTTCCAAGTTTCCATTTTTTTGGACTTTCTTATGCCCGCCTTTTCCTGTGCTATTTTTTCCCCCTTCTGCATTTTTCGTCTTTCGAAATCTGTAGGAGTTCGTTGTTTTGCTAATTTGCGCCTCTGTAAATTCTTTTAAAGAAAATATTGGCCATATCTGTTGGTAAAAATGGGAAGTTTTCTCCTTTTTGTTTGCTTGTTCCTCCTTTGAAAATTCTCTTTTCTGCTTCTCCGTGATGTAGATAAACGGCTATTTGTGGGTTGAACATTGTCATTCTGGTCATCCTGGCGATGTAGACGAACATAAGTGTTCACTTCTACTCTGAAGGTGCTTCGACGGCCATGAGTCCCTAATGCCTCACTTTGTATGTTTATAGCAGATACCTTGTCTGTTGCATGTTTGAGGAAGCATTGTCTCTGGCTTCTTCCATCATCCACCGTCTTTGCTTTGGTGCTTTAGCAGAATCCATTGAGGGTGATGAATTGGTTGACATCATGGAAGCAGCTGGCATGGTATTTGTTCAGTCACTCAAGGAATTGAGGAGGTATAGCAAAGTTTCCTACTTAGATGCTGCTTCCTCCTACATTTTTTTTTGTAATTTGTTGATGTTGCATCTTATTCAAGATTAAAGAAGATGAGGTGCTTCCTGTGCTCAAATATGGTTATCTAATCCTAAACCAATTAAAGTGCAGGTTACAATGGTTGTTGGACATTATGTGTCACATCACTTTGTAACTAATCACTGGAAATTAATTCTCTCAGCTCCCAAATTTGATGCACCAATAATCTCACTTGTTTTTCTCTATCATCGTTGAAAATTGCGGGAAGCAATAGATTGATAACATCCCTTTACATCTTGTAGGCATTGTACACCTACATTTTGTGGTGACCTTTAGTCATCTAGTATGACTTTAATGTGTGTCTGTTGTAGCTTCCAGCTGGAAGCACTTTTAGGTTACCCAATCAACTCAGTTATTTTGAGGGGATGGATAGTATAACCTGGAAGCCATTTATCTATTTTTGCTTCTGATGAAATGCTGCAAATTGGGGCTTGCTACATTGGGGAAACATGGGGATTTTAGGGAAGGTTTGATTTGTTTAACTTGTCAAAATCAGTTATAAAACTTCCCCTATATGTCATGTTGAAAGTGGAAGCAAATGGTGGCTTTGAGCTAAAGGTTTCATTAACCACACCATAAAAATACTACTGAGAACAACAACATGGGGAGAGAGAAAGGGAGGCGAGAGAGTGAGCCAGTTAGGGGGAGAGAGGGAGGGGAGAGGGTGAAGAAGACAGAGGACGGAGCTTCGTCACGAAGGGCAGATTCTTCAAAGGAGGAAGTGAGTCTGGAGGTCAGCAAATTTTGCAGAGACAAGAGATCCAAGGGAGATGAATAGATCAAAGCGAATGCCCGCACAACAAGAATGGTGTATCATGTGCCTGGAGAAGGATCGTTGGGCCACAGTGTAGGAATACAGTGAGATGCCCTTTTTTCCCTTTAATGAAGGGAGAAACATCTTCCTAAAAAAATAGGGTACGTTGCACCAAACAGGGTAAAGCCTGATCCATCGATTATTCATGTTCCAGGTATGGTTCAGAAATACTCCACTGCTCTCTTGTCCTTCACCACCTCTTGATCTTCCACCACCCCACATGCTTCTAATTTTCTTCTTCCGTCCTTGATCATGGGAGATAATTGGATATCTATAATATTTTGCTTCTCATCCCCCTCTCCCTCCCTCCATGTGATCTTCCTTGTGCATGGTCGGATGAGCTTTTCACAGAGATAGGATATGTGATTGGAATCTATTTTGAAGGAAGGGAGGATTATGTGAGGAACTCAGAAAAATCATAAGGGACCTCAATCTTCAGCTAAGTTTAGAAGGAAAAGGAAATGGAGGGGGGCTGAAAATGGAAAGGAGGAGCTCCTATATCTGCAAAAAAATGAGATGTTAGAGGGCTTAAGGCCAAAAAGAGATAAAGGGAATGGGAAGAGGAAGAGGAATGTAAACCAATGATGATAGTAACATGGAATATTAGAGACCTGAATGGGAAGACAGAGTGAGGGAAATGAGCTGTATGGGTCGCAGACTGAAAATGGATATACTATGTATTCAGGAGACAAGAATGGAAAAGATTGATAATGATGCGATTAAAAGGATAGGGGGAAATACATTACAGGGTTTATGTTTCAAGCCAGCGGAAGGTATGAAAGGAGGGATTCTGATACTATGGAACCAAGATATAATTGAAAGCTGTGGAGAAATAGGTAAACAGTTCAGTATATCAGTGAAATTCAGAACAAAGAAAGATGGATTCAACGGGATGTTCGCAGATGTTTATGGAGCTGTTGAATGAGAGAAGCTTCTTCATAGAGCTAACAGACATATTCAGGTGTAATAAGGGAGCCTGGTTTGTGGCAGGGGACTTTAATACAGTAAGGTGTCCCGGGGAAAGATCTAACCAGCATAAGTGGTCTACAGAAAAGGAACCTTTTGCAGAATTGACACAATCAACTGAAGTACTGGAGATTCAGGTCAGCTAAGGCTCTTCCCAGCATATTATCTGATCATGTTCCGCTAAAGGTGAAGCTTTTCACTTGGAGGATCTCTCATGGGAGACTACCTGGGACAGATTGAGCCGTTACATCCCGGGTGTCCAGCCGAGTTGCTGCTTGTGCAAGGTGGAGTGGTGGACATCGAGACTCTGGACCATTTGTAGGTTGTACCTACTCACAGGGTGTGTGAGATGAGCTTGCTAGGAGGACTCACAGTGGTATCGGTCTGCACAACCAGGTGCACCACCTGATGGAGCATTGGGGTAGGAGCTGGGCCCTTTCAGGCGACAGGACTGTCTGGTGGCTCATCCTCCATGCCACTCTATGGACGATATGGGGGAACACAACAACTAAATCTTCAAAAGGGAGTCGAGAGTTGTGGAATCGGTAGTCTTTGTGATAGAGTGAGGGAATGGGCTGATCTTCTTTGTCGTGTGAATTCTCTTAACTCGCCTCTTTTTATTTTGTTGGGGGGTTAGAATGACCCACACTTCCTTTGTGTGGTATTTTGTATAGGGTCGGTTGGGTGTTGTCTTGCCTACACTTGTATATTCTAAATTTTTTATTTAATACAATAGTGGTACCACTCACTTTCAAAAAAAAAATCTGATCATGTTCTAATTGTGTTGTACACAAGAATGACCAGGGGACAGTGGAGTCTCAGAGAAAGATTGAAAACATTGGAATGATGTGAAGCTACAATATGAAGAATGGACGCTTAGGGAGGAAATACAATGGAAGCAAAGAGCTAAAGAATTATGGCTTAGAGAAGGAGACAAGAACGTAGTGTACTTACATGAAAGTGGGTAGTACCACTAATGTATTAAAAGAAAATGAGGGATATACGAGTGTAGACAATATGTTCACAAAAATCTCGGTACAAAAGAGGCCCTCCACACCAAGGAGTTATCAGCACTAAGACCCCAAAAGACTCAAAATGAAGGAGTGGGAATCCACATTACACTACAGCACTGCCCATTCTCTCACTCTCTCACAAACAAAAAGGACCACTCTATCTGCTATTGAATGTTTGCCTCTGAAGGACCTCTTGTTCCTTTCCCCCCCATAGTGCCCACAACGTGGCGTGCAAGATCAACCGTCAAATCACCTTGTCCCCTTTCAAGTTTCACCTCCTATGCCAATGCCTGATCGAGTGATGGACACTCCCTTGCAAGTCAATAGAGCAGAGAATCTGTCTAGTGACTTTGTGCCAAACCTCCTACGAGAAAGAGCAATTGACAAAAGGTGGTCGAGTGTCTCGTTTTTCTCCCCACGCTATCATCACACCATGGGAATATCATGCATAAGGGAGGGCATGCCTGTCACAAGTTGGTAGCCTACCATGGGAAATCTTCCAAGTGAGAAGCTTCACTTTCAGAGGACTCCTAGGGACCCAAATCTGTGAGAGAGGCCATGGCGAATCCCCTTATCAGATATAGTAGAGTAAGCCGACCTAACAGAGAAGCAGCCTTCTTTATCCTACCTCCAACACTAGTCCTCTGCATCTGCCGCTGGCTTCAAGTCAAGCAGGGAGGAAATCAATCCCTAAAGCTGGTCTATCTCCTTTGGCCAAAGATTATTCCTGAAAATCGGAGTCCACGTCCCTCTTGATAGCTGGAAATCAAAAACCTATGAGACAAGAGCCAAAAGAGCTGTTGCAATTGCGAAGAGTCTCGTGGAAGACTCCTCTAAAGTGAAGTCATCACACCATTTGTCTGTCCAGAAGCAGCACATGTCCGCCCAAATGGACCCAAAACACTAGCCACCGTGATATCCCTACATGATAAAATACCCTTCCAGACGGGAGAGATATTATGTGTTATGATACCGGAGTCAAATTTCAGTCTTTAACTCTGGCATAATACCTCTGTCTTATGACAAGTGCTCCCAAACCATCCACGTCAGTCCCCAATCTCCACAACCACTTACACAGGAGAGCCAAATTGACATCTCTAATATTTTTGATGCTAACACCCCTATATCCTTGCTCCTATAAACTCTACTCTAGGCGATATCGTGCCATCCTCTGGTACTCTTCTTGCTTCCTTGTCAAAAGAATCTTGCCAGAATAAATTCTAGCTTCTTGGCCACCGTCTCGAGATCTGGAAAATGGAGAGGTAATAAATTGGCAAGTTGTCTAGCATCGATCTGCAAAGCACAAGCCTCCCCCCGTACAATAGCAACATAACTTTCCATCCTGCAAGTCTAGACTCAAATCTCTGTATAAGAGGCTGTCACTCACTAACAAGAAGAGACCTCGGAGAAAGCGGGAGGCTCAAATAGGAGAGAGGAAAGGCTCCATATTTGGCAACCCACAATGAACCCTGCTCTGTGAAGTGTCCTACCCTCCATATTCACACCCACCAAGAGGCTCTTGCTGAAATTCACCTTTAGACCATTAACCTCCTCCAACCGCTCTATCATCACCCTGACCATATAAAGTTGTGGCTCATCTTATGTTAGGAATAAAATGGTGTCGTCTGTATATTGCAAATGGGTGATGGAGGTACCCCCGACCCTATGAGGAAGCCTTTGATCAACACAACCTCTTCTGCTCTCAACCACATCTTGCTAAGAATATGCGCTACCAACACAAAGAGGAGGGGAGACATGGGGTCTCCCTACTGAAGGCCCCTACCACTATGGAAAAATGTGGATGGCTTCGTATTAATCACAATTGCAAATGAGGCAAATGAGATACAAGCACAGATCTAGTCAATCCAAGTATCATCAAAATCCATCTTGTCAAGCACCGCAAACAAACACTGTCAATTGACCTTGTCATATGCTTTCTCAAAGTCCAATTTGAGTACCATTTCTTTCTTCTTTTGTATCTTCATAGCAAAGATACACTCATGTCCCCCCAGAAAATTATCCTGAATGTGCTTGCCCCTGATGAAAGCCTTCTTAATGTCACTGACTAGCCTGTCCATAACACTATCCAATCTTTGCGCAAGCATCTTGGTGATGATCTTGTAAGTACTATTTAGGTGACTAATGCACCTGAAATCTTGAAAGCAATGTGCACCCTGCTTCTTGGGGATGAGGACCAACAAAGTTCTATTGATGCTCCTTAGATGAGATCTCCCCTCCTGCAGCTCCCGAATTGCACTCACCAGTTCATCCCTGATGATCTCCTAGCAAAACTGAAAGAAGGTAATAAGAAAACTGTCAGGCTTTGGTGCTCTATCACTAGCAAGATAAAACACTGCTTAGTGGACCTCATCCTCTGAGAAAGGCAGGAAAAGGGCCGGCCTCTCTTCCTGAGAAAGGCGGGGTGGTGAGGACACCAGAGCATGGACCCAGTTCGACCTGACCCACGTTTACTGCCGTCGTAGGCCATCAGCAGCGACATCAGCATCTCTTTGGCTTGACGATGATCCATTATTGTAATGATGTATTTCTTTTTCATTAGTTGACTGTTCATTTGATAGAGAGGCCCATTTGAAGCCTTTTTTATTTGTTGTGTATTTTAGGGTCCGATTTTTGTATTATTTTAGGTCCCATGGTTTTTTGGTCTTTAGGCATGAGGGAAGGGCATTAGGGTTTGCTTCCCTTATAAATATTGTTGTAATCCCATGTTTTATGGTTAATGAAGGAAGAAATTGAGAGTTTTGGATTACCTCCGCCGTTGTCTTCTCCCGTAAAGGGATCTAGGTGGGGCGTGAAGCCCCAGGGTGTGAAGCCCCTCCTCCCCTCCGTCTTCTTCCTCTTTCCCCCCTATCTTCCTCTCCCACTCTCTTCCTCAACGCACGAACATGACTGTTTCCCTGTTGAAGAACAAGGCAACACCACTGCCCTGAAGGCGGCCGCCCGTGAGCCCACCCTGCAGCTTCCTCCTCCCTCACACTTCTCAGCCGCCTAAGGCCACTGGCAGCCTTCCCATTCCCTGATGCCGGCGAAGCAGTTGCGGCATCAACCACCTCGCCACCGTCGCAGGTCGCCCTCGTGAAAGGGCGTTGCTGAGAGCCCCTGCTTCCCGCCATCGCGAGCGGCTAGTCGCAACCGCCGTCTCACCGCCTGCTTCACCCCATCATCGGCCTCACTCCGATCTCGCCGCCGCCATCGCCATCTTCTACCGCTGCCACCGCCCGACTGGCTAACCTCCGCCCTAGCACATTGCCCGTTCGCCCTCTTCCCCTGCCTCGTACCAGCACCAGCTTCGCCATCGAACTTGCCGCTGTCGACGTCGCCGGCCGCTGAGGTCCCCACAGGCGTCCAAGTCTGCTGGCCGGCCACCCCTTGTTCCCCTCCATGCCGTCACACTCTCTCTCTTCCCTCCCTCTCTCTCATTCTTCAGTCGTAACATGGTCTTAAAAAAATCCCTCCCTCTGTTCTCCCTCTCTCTCTCTCTCTGCTCGTTCGATCTCTCTGCTCGTTCGATCTCTCTCCCCGTTCGTTTCTCTCTCTCACTCAGTCGCTCCCTCTCCGTGCGATCTCGCTTCTCTCCCTTTATGTTACTTCTCTCTCCCCCTCTCTCTCTCTCGCCATATTCCTTATTTTTTGTGATGTTCTTTTGTTTAAAAAAGGAGCAGTGATCAGATCGATAAAAAAAGAGCAAAAAAAAGGGGCAGAAAAGAAGAAAAGAGAAAAAAAAGAAAAAAAGAACCCCAACAGAAGGTCCAGCAAATCGGTTTAGTGTAGGCTTAGTTCGACATCAGCATTGCGAGGCTATTGTCAGCACTGCGAGGACGTCGTCGCGTGTCTCGCTCTTCAGCGAGTCTGTTAGTGTTGAAAATTCGCTCACTCAATTTGCTTATCAAGTGTTTACGTCATAGTTGCCACCGTGCGTGAGTTAGGTTACCTAGCTCGTTAAATTTTATTGCTGTCGGTGTGTGAGTTTGTGAGTGTTTTCTCTGGCCCGGAGAGTGTTGATTTGAGTATGTTGCCTGTGCGTGATTGATATCTTAGGTCTTGGTAGTCCTATCTACCGTTCGATTTGACGTTTCTCGCTGCGAGAGGCGGTTTCTTTGAGCGTAGCTATTGTTATTTCGCATATTTCGTCTCTTGACGTTTGAGTACACGTCGGATTATTTGTCGACCTATTGTAGCGAGTTTGCTGCTCTCATTAGTCGCCTAGTCGGGTTCATTTACGTATACCGTCCTGCATCACGGGGAAGTAGGTCAGAGGCAGTCCCTGGTCTGCTGACATCATCCTCAATGAAGAGTCTAGAGTAGAAGGTCTTCGCATGTCCTATAATGTCGTCATCCTTGGAAAGTAGCTGGCCTTCCACCTTGATACATGCAACGGAGTTAACACTTCTTCTCTTAGATGCAATCTGAAAGTATACGGTATTCCTGTCTCCCTCCTTGATCCATCTGTCCCTTGATCTCTGCTTTTAATAAATCTCTTCTCTAGTCAAGATCTCATCAAAGTCTACCCTGAGATTGTCACTGAGACTTCTGTCTGCATCATCCATGAGCCCTGCCTCCTTCAAGCAATCCAGCCCCTCTATATGCTGCAAAATCCTATCCTTGGCCACCTTGGCCTGTAATGTCTTGTCCTCACCCCAAGCCTTGAGAGTTTGTGCCACCTGCCTTTTATCTTGCCCAAAAGCCTGGCCATAGCTGAAATCTCATTCCTCTACACATTCCTTCCCCTCCTCACCGTGTCCAAGAGGTCAGCTTCCTTGAACTAGAAACTCTGAAGTCTGAAAGTCTGTCTCCCCAAATGTGATCGACTGGTCTTCAGTAACAAGGGCTTATGGTGTGAAACTGTTTTAGCTAGAGAAGGCACCTGCACCTGAGGATTGTGATCCTTCCTATCAATCGAAACCAAAAAACTGTCCAACCTAAAGCACCTAGGATCTGCCTTCAAACACAGTGTACTTTCATACAGTAGCATATATAAAGAGAAAAATCTGTATTGAAAGTATCAAAGTGGGTAATAATGTGGTTGAAGGGGAGGCAGAACTAAAAAAAGGCTATTCTGAACTATTATGAACATGTATTCAAGGAAGAAGAAGCATGGAGGCCACCAATCAGTAGCGAGACATTTTACAAACTCACTGACGAAGAAGCTAACCATGTAGACAGTCCATTTACTGAAGATGAAATTAGAAAATTAGTGTTTTCGATGGATCCACATGTCACCAAGCCTGGATGGATTCTCAATGGTTTTTAATCAACATTTTTAGGGGTTGGTGAAGGGTCATATTATGGATGCAGCAAAGGAATTTCAGAAGAAGCCTTTTAGTATCAAGTGTTTCAATTCACCATTCATGGTTTTAATCCCAAAAAAAGAGAGTCTGAGACAATGAATGAACACAGGCCAATCGGTCTGGTAAATGTCATGTACAAAATCATTACAAAGGCACTAACAAACAGGTAAAAGTGGTTATAGGCAAGCTCATTGACTCCAACAAATCTGTATTTTTACTAGGGAGATTCATCCTGGATAATTTATATGGCTGCTTATGGCTGCATTCATTAGTAGAAGATGAGAAATAAGAAATGCCTGGTTTTTAAGATAGATTTTGAGAAAGTCTATGACAGAAGCAACTGGAAATTGCCTATTCAGAATTCTCCAGCTAAGGGGATTTAAAGAGAAGTAGATTGAGTGGGTTAAGCACTGTATTCAGACTATCAATGGCTCACCATGTGGCTATTTCAGAAGCTCAAGAGGGCTGAGGCCATGGTTGGCACTATCGGCCGAAACCGATACGTTTCGGCCGAAACGTATCGGTTTCGGCCGGTACCGATTCGAAATCGGACCCCAACACTGTAGCAGGTCCGATACCTAAAAAATAATATTTTAATGGTTTCGGATGAAACCATTGAGGGTTTCGGTCGAAACCGACCTGTTTCGGTCCGAAACCGGACGGTTTCGGCCGAAACCAAAGAGGATCACTAATTTTTTTAGTTTTTTTAATGGTTTCAACCAGTTTCGGCCGAAACCGAAACCGGTACGTATCGGTTTCGGTACCGGCCGAAACCGGTACCGAAACCGATACTGCCATCCTTGGCTGAGGCAAGGAGATCCATTATTCCCCCTTTTTGTGTTAATTGGTCAGATTTCCAGTGGAATGGGGATGCAAGCAAGGGTTTCTGAGCTGATCAAAGGGATTATGGTGGGAAAGTCTAGATAAGACATCACACAGCTACAATATGAAGATGATACAATTCTGTTTACCACAGATGAGAGGGAGAAACTAGTGAATCTAAATATTCTACTCAGAATATTGGAGGCGCTCACTGGTCTGAAAATTATTTTTCCTGAGAGTGACTGAGTGGGAATTAATATTTGAGAAGAACAAAAGGCACACATTCAACAAGTTCTAGTTGCTAAATGGGGATCCTTCCCCATCAAATGCATTGGCTTGCCAGTATCAGATGGAGCAATAAGAGTGTCAGACTGGAATGTCATTCCCAAGAAATTTGGAGATAGAATTGCTACCTGGAAAGAGAGAATCTTCTCAATGTGGGGCAGATGGATGTTATCAAAGGTTGTGCTGAATAGTTTACCAATTTATTATCTATTAATATTCAGGATTCACAGGTCAGTTTGTAAAAAAATTGAAACTATGAGAGCTGCATTCTTCTGGAGGGGAAAAGAGCCTGAGGAGAAAGGCATTCATCCATCCTATTGCTTATGGAGGGAGGAGGAGCAGGTTGATCTTGATAGACATAATCAGCACTGCTCTGTTAATGTAGTGGTTGCTGAAAATTGATATGGATAAGGGTTCACTATGTAACAGAATTGTCAGACAGAGATTAATCATAAGTTGGAAGGGTGGTTTACAGAGGAAGCTCAAAGAAATAAGTTATCTACAATATGGAAGAATATTTTGAATAGCATGGAGTTTTATAAATGTTCAGCAGCCATACAGATCGTGGACGGTCAGAAGACAAGATTTTGGGGTGGATACTTGGAAGAACAATAGGTCTCTCAAGCAGACACTCCCAAATCTTTATAACCTTGCATGCAAACAAGGATCTGTATTACGGCGTGGTCCAATCCAAGGAGTAATGCTCTTTGGAACATGAAATTTAGGAGAAACTTTAATGCAACAGAATAGAATGAATTCCTTCAGTTTGCTTGATTGTTGGATAAATCAGCTTATTCCATGGACTGAAAGATGGTGGAGTTTGGAGAGGGGAAAAATTGGGAACCTTCTCAGTAAGGGCAACAGTAAAATGTTTGATTCAAGAAAGTCAGACAGTTGATTGGTATAAACAGGTTGGGAGTAAGAAGCTTCCGATGAAAATAACTGGCCTGTGAAAGAACGTTTACAGCAGATCGAATTCTCAGATTTGGACCACAAGTCACACAATTGTGTGTGGTTCTGTGTCTATTTCAAGGAAACGATGGATCTCTTTCTGCACTGTGGTATAATAGGAACAGTTTGGATCCAGCTTTTCAAGACCATTGAGGCCAGGTGGATTGGGCAACAACATGTTGCAGATTTCATGAAATGGTGGGGAATATATAATCCAATGGATATGTGTCTTACAGCTATGTCATGGTCTTTCTGGATAGAGAGAAACAATAGAATCTTTAGACAAGACTTTAGACTTCCATCATGGTCAAGGATTGTATTAAGTATCTGCATGATTGGAACTTCAGCGTGCAGGGATCTAGAATAGTACCATCCATTCTACTGTACAAGATGGAGGAGGGGGTGTGGAATAGATTACTATTGTAATTTTTTTTATTAAAAGTCCGTGCCTAGGAGTAGGTGGGAGAGCGCACCCTTATCCAGGGGATAAAAGTGTTCTCACTCCACCACCAAGCCCCTAGGTGGAAATATATAATAAAGATTACTATTGTAATTGATCCTGATTTTGGGAGGCTTTTGCCTTCCGGGGGCATGGATGGCAGTATCGGCCGAAACCGATACGTTTCGGCCTTCCGAGGGCATGGATGGCAGTATCGGCCGAAACCGAAAACGGGCTTGTCACTATAGCAAGTCCGATACCAATAAAAATTAATTTTTTAATGGTTTCGGACCAAAACCGACCGAAACCGGACCGAAACCGTCCGGTTTCGGCTGAAACCGGACCTGCTCAATAATATTTTTGCCTTTTCTGGCTGTTTTGAACCTATTTCGGCCGAAACTGAAACCGAAACCGATACTCACTGTAGCAAGTCCGATACCAATAAAAATTAATTTTTTAATGGTTTCGGACCGAAACCGACCGAAACCGGACCGAAACCGTCCGGTTTCGGCTGAAACCGGACCTGTTCAATAATATTTTTGCCTTTTCTGGCTGTTTTGAACCTGTTTTGGCCGAAACTGAAACCGATACTGCCATCCTTGTCCGGGGGAGGGTTTTGGGATTGTATCATCTTGGTAGAACTATCCCTCTTTTCTATTCTTTTTTAGTTTCTATTATGTGTACTTTATTTCTTTCATTCCCAATGAAATGTGGCTTTACGGTCACCTCCCCCCCCCAAAAAAAAAAAAAAACTGAGATTGTCCTTCAAAAACTCCATAAGCTAGTTTCTTTTTTCTCCCCTCCTTGCTCATTTTCTAGGACTGCTGCTGTGAAGCTGACTCTTTTAAACACTCTTAGTCCACATTCATGTTTTAGTCTGTATATCTACTATCTTTATTTATATTTTGTTGCAAATTTATCTTCTATTACGATTTAGATATTTCACCCCTTTCCCGTAATGAGCTGTTAATATAATTATTAGTGCAATCCATGTTATCATGGTTGGTTTGTTCTGTTTGAGTAACATGGTTGCATTTCATAATCTTTGCTGACATTTAGATTCTGGACCTTCTATCATTAATTTTGTTTGTAAATCATGCAGGACATCTGAGATTATGACTGAGCTTAAAGAGTTGTTTGGCACAGTGGCTGCAGTGCCTGGTCAGGTTTTCATTACTGGGTATTTGACCTATCCTTAAACTGATAAACATAATTTGTGACGATAGCATGTATGCAATATAATTACTTTGCTTGGTATTTAGTCTATATGTAAAGCATGCTTTGAAAACAAAAGTGGTAAGAGTAATTAAATTGTGAAAAAAATCTGATTCACATCATGCTGTCTTTGGATCTGACTGAGACCATGGCTAATCTAAAGTTATCCAGAACTGAATCCTTTAGATGACTCAGATCAAGATCCTTGTGAACCTTGATCAAAAGTAGAAAAGAAAAAGAGCACTTTAGACACTCGATTGCCTAGATTGTCAGTAGATATCAGTGACACTTACTGTGTAAAATGTGTATATTATATTTTCGTTGTTGATTGTACCCCCAACTGGATGGATCCAATCTTCATTTGCTGCGTGGATATGATATGATGATTTTTGTTATTAAAAGGAATGACAAAATCTGTTCCAATGTATGCCATTCTTTTCAAAATAATTGAATACAATGTCTTTTTGCTCCCCTAAAATGAGGGAAAATGTTCACTTTACTTCTCTCTGGGCAGGGCCTGCATGCAGATAGCAGAAGGATTCTCATCCAACCTCAGAGCAACCTTTGAGGAGTTTCTTGGCCAATGGAAATATGTAGAAGGACACTCTTTGCTTTTTTTAAATGAAGAGGCAAAGCATTTACCTTCACAAGGCACAAGATGGCCACATCTCAGCGTAAAGAAGTATCTGCATATAGTTGAGTTTTATGCCATTACTATTCTTGGGGTGGTTGTAAATGATATTGATCTCGCCATCTCCTGGACAGAGAAAGTAGAGTTACCAGAAGAAAGGCGACAGGTGAGGAGGATACATGATTGCATTCTTCTTTTGTGGTGGAGCCTATTGTTTATAATTTTGTACCTTTTTCTTAGATATTTATGTCTTGATGTTTTAACCAATTCATGGAGTTCAAAACTTTCACATTTTGATCATATAAGATGTGCTTCAGAAACATGGGTACATTTTGAACAGAATAAGCACCTTACATTACTGTACATAATACTGTATTCAAAGTTTTGTGATCTTACTTTTATGTCCTAGTATTTGGTGCGCAAAGTTCCAAATGAGTGTTTCTCACATTGTTGCATCTGAATACTTTATCTATTTACTAATGTGGAAGGAATTACTTGAAAACAAATTGTACTTCATATGTAACCATTTACATGCACTTTTGCAGGAAATATTAAGGAGATTACACTCTTTCTATTCTACTAAAAATTCCAGTTCACTAGTAGTTACAGCCACTCCTCAGTTGGTAGATACAACCAATAAGCTTGCTGTTTCTGGTGCAACAGAAAAGTTCCTGAAGAATGTCAAAGATCAACATCACAAGCATGACACCTCAAAATCAGCCAGATCATCATCATCTTATTGGTCTTTATTTAATCAGATGTCTTCAAGTTTCTGGTGGTTTCACACTTTCCAGTTGAGGTGTGGCAATGCAACTTTGATCCTCCCTCGAGGGAATACTATCTTCTGGAGCTCCTTGGTCTTTCTCATTTGCTATGTGCTCCAAAGGAAAAGGGCTACTTTACAGCAGTGAGATGTCTCCTCCTTGCCACTATTTATTTTCCTTGCCCAAAGGCAGACCCATGATTGTGTGGACAAATGTAAAAGGCCATGGTCGTTAAAACTCTTAAATCAATGTCTGTTTTTGCTCTTCAGTATGTGATTTGAAACTATGCTAAAACTGGGGTATCAGTGCACAAGGATGGCAGTACCGGTTTCGGTATCGGTTTCGGCCAGGACCGAAACCGAAATGTACCGGTTTCGGTTTCGGTTTTGGCCGAAACCAGTTCAAAACATTCAAAAAGGCAAAAAATACAGCGAGCGGGTCTAGTTTCAGACCGAAACAGTCCGGTTTCGGTTCGGTTTCGGCCCGAAACCATTAAAAAAAATTGTAGTTTTGGACCTACTACAGTGAGCAGGTCCGAAACGGTTTCGGTATGGGCCGAAACCGATACGTTTCGGCCGAAACGTATCGGTTTCGGCCGATACTGCCATCTATGTCAGTGCAAGCCTTTGTGTATGTTACAGTGGCTTGGGTTCAGGGATCTACGGCTATGAATGTTCTTCTTTCGTCATGGTAATTAACTTTAAGTTCAATGAATGTGTCCATGCTAATGGATGAAGATATTTGCGTGTATTGTCCTCTTATCTGGGTTTTCTGTCATTGGGCATTACAAGTAGGGTAGAATAATAATATCACATGTTGACTCCATTACCCGGATAGTTGCAGATAGTGATGCATTTTTCATCTATAGTGCACAACACTGGCAACCAACTGTAGAAAGTGCATGTTTTTTTTTATCTGGGTTGTGTCCTTGGCATTACAAATGTGTTTAGCAGGATGTTTCCTCTCTAGACTCAATGACCTAGATGGTTGGGTATAGCTATGCACGGTTCATCCAAGGGGTCATTTGGCGTGTTGTAAAACACTGTCAAACATCATGAAATATTGTAAAACAGCATTTTCCATATGTTTGCAATTCTGTAAATTGCTGTACGACATTTTCCTTACGTTTGGTGTCTCATAAATTGCTAGATTTCAAAATTGGTTGATCCATGTGGCACTCTTTTTAACCAATTTTGGTTTTCAGTCCAAAGCTTTGCATGGTTTTCTTTGACTGTACTTCCTCTATTTAGTAATAAAATTGGTGGTACGGTCCACTTCATTTGAAAAAAAAAACAGCTGGGAATCAAAACTGGCAATTTTAAAACCAGGGATCTTATTTTCATGGATTATAAAACCGATGATTTCAAAACTGTTATTTTATGGCATACCAAAGTACCCCTATAAAGGACAACACTAGCAACTAACTGCAGAAAGTTGGAGACCAGAAACTAAGTGACCTATAGGAATTATACTGCCCACTCTTTGTTGTTTCTTTATCATCTGGAAGCAAAAATGTTCTTATTCTAGTCTCTGTCATTTCTCTTCTGTTTTGCTTTGATTCTAATATTTCTGCCATTTGACGTTTCCACTTGGTTTCCTCTTGCAGAATTGCTGCTAGACAAGTTTCATCTCTTAAGAGAGCTGTGATTGATGCTTGGCAGCTTGCATTCTCTGTCCAAGTGAACCCTCTGGCAGCCATCCAACCGCTGCCATCCGCACCTCCTGGGAGTAGGTGATCCTGCAGGCACGGCGTCCTTCCACAACAAACAAGATACAATCTTATGACCAGTTGCTCATTCAGATCTTGATGCTGGAAGACCTTTCAGCAAACATGTATACTTTCAGACAGAATCCCACAGCCATACCTAGATTCAGGAATCAAAGACATTCCCCTTGTAAGGAATTCAAAGATACCTCACCATCTCTGCACTTTATGTAATAATGTCCTGCAAAAGCTTTTTTGATTTTTTATTATTCATAATTTAGAAAACATGATGCGGTTCTCCCTTTCCGTTAATTGGAACTTTTCTCATTTTGAGGTAGTATTTATATGTTGAGCTTCTTGTTGACTCTGTTGTTTTGTTTTTGAAAAGTGGATGGCACCACAAATATATTAATAAAAGATAGGGATGAACAAGTATAAGCTCTTTTAGCGATACTATAATGGCCAGCTGGTTGCAAGGACTGATTCTTCGAGGTAATAATCTTTTGCTCTGACTGAAGATAGTTGTCCGTCATGCTCACTGATGCTTCTGATAATTCTAAGATTGTTCATGCAAGTATGAATGGAGGTGGCTGTGACAGTGAGGAGGGCAAGTTTGGATGCTTGTGTAGTTCCGAGAAAAAGGATTTGTGCGTCGAGATTGGTGAAGATGACATTCGCAATCATCATCTCCCACCTCTTGTGTGGGTACTCCTATGGGGATGTTGGGAATAGTCTTTGCTGGCTCTTGGTGTGAAGTTACAGTGAGACCATGGCGTTTGACATTGTCTTGTTCCCTCCTTTGGGTTCAGTTGTTTTCTCAATTTTTCCAGTTTCGTAAGAGTAATGCTTTGCCCATATGGGTGTTGCAATTACATTACCTCAATATATAATAACGCTCTCTGGGATTGACCCAATTAAGTTAGACCTGGCGAGGTCCGCACAAAAGTGAGGCGTCATGCGTAGAAAAAACGAGGTGTGACATGGCTTCTGTCCCCCGCATTAAGTAGGGTTAATTTCTCATCGAAAAAAGCGTATCATTTTTTTCATTTTATCTCCATTTTTATTCTAGGTAGAAAAAATCTTATCTCTTCAATCTTTAAAATAGCATGTTTTTAAATTTTAAAAATTTATTAACATGATAATAATGATTTTTAAAATTTTTATTGTGACTATTAATGACTCTTTTTTAAAAAATAAAATTAATATGATATAATTAATTAGTATAATATAGCAAAATAATTAAAAGAATAAATAAAAATAAAAACTTTGATAATGAAGTGCATAAGGTTTTCGTTTTGTGTGGTTGATTGGGTCTATTATTTTGCACATGAAAATGAGGGTATTAATGACTTCTATTAAAAATATTTTTATGTTAATTATTATTATATAAATATGTTTTAATAAAAATATTTAAAAAAAATATAAGATGTTTTAAAATTAATCTTATTTTAAAATTATTGAAATATTTTTTAATAAAATATTTTATTTTTATAACAATTAATTTTATTTATGTAATAAATTATTTAATTTTAGAAGTGAAATGTGTTATATTGGACTGAGATAATTTGTACGGTAACAATAAAATTTGCATTAGAGTGAAATATATTACATGGATTAAACTATAGTGCACTATAATGATATTGTGCACTGGAATAAAATATATTGCACTACATGAAACACATTTCACTATAATGATAAAGTTTGTATTGCAATAAAACATATTACACTGTATTAAAATATAGCGCATTGGAATTAAGCAGATTGTACTAAACTGAAAATATAAATAAATTTCACATGTAATAGGAATCAAATTATTTCTACGAGACTTAAACATAAATACATTTAATGTCCATAAATATTTATAATAATGACATAAATGTTTACATCAAATGAACGAATATTCACATATGGGACTGAAGTATAGTGTGAGTCTTCAAAAGATTAGTTGTCATCTATACTTGCAAGTCACGTAAATATATTTTACATGTAATATGAATAAAATTATTTGTACTAGATTGGAATATAAATATATTTGACATCCCTAAATACTTATATCAATGACATAAATATTTATGTCAAATGAATGAATATTCACATATGAAATTGCATGATAGTGTAAACCTTCAAGGCCCTCTTTGTTTCTCGAATTGTCGGGCGGATTTCGTAACCGACGAGAGAGAAAAATGGAGGGGCCCACCCGCCCCCCTCACACACAGGCATGTTACCCGGGGTCGGGTACCGTGTTCGACCCAAAAGGTCGAACACGGTATCCTAACCGGGAAACAAAGGAGGCCCAAAAGATTAGCCGTCATCTCTCCTTGCAAGGCTTAGATATCGTCGTGTGTTCAGATGATGATGTTTTCAGTTCATTGTTTCATTCCAATGCGCTATATTTCAATACAGTGTAATATATTTTTATCATAATGCAAATTTTATCATTACAGTGTAATATGTTTCATTCGAGTGCAATACATTTCATTTCATTGCATAGTTTTATCATTAGAGTGTACTATGTTTTAGTTCAATATAATACGCTTCATTTCAATACAGATTTTATCATTATCATGTAAATTATTTTAGTCTACTGTAATACATTTCACTCTCGAAATGAAATAATTTGTTAAAAAAATAAAATATTTTCTTAGACAAAATACTTTAACAATTTTAGAATAAGATTAATTAAAAAACACCCTATATATTTTAAATATTTATTAAAACTTATTATTTATTATTAATAATTAACATAAAAATAATTTTTAATAGAGTTCGTTAAGACTCTCATTTTTATCTATAAAATTTTGCATGGTCTAATATATCCAATTAATCACAAAATGTCACATACCCCATACACTATTTTTTATTTTTTATTTTTTATTTTTGTAATTATATTATGCTAATTAATTATATCATATTTATTTTAAAATTATTTTTAAAAAGAGTCATTATGACTCACAATCAAAATTTAAAAAGTTGATTCTCATTATTTTAATAAACATTTAAAATTTAAAATATTCTATTTTGAGGTTTAGGAGATTGCGGTGATATTTTTCACACAGAATGAGGATGAAAGTAAAATGGGAAAATTGTTATAATTTTAGAGTGAAAAATTGATCTCATTTAATTCGAATGTCAAAGGGTATGTCACGCTTCATTTTTATGTGCGTCATGTCTCTTTTTTTATGCTCTCGTCAAGTCACGCATAGGTGAATCAGTCTTAGGAAACATTGCATGTTGACGTAACATAATTACAACACTCACCTTCCGTAAAGTATTACTTGATTTTTAATTCGGTGTTTTATGAAAACCTTTGGGAACATTCACCTGATAGCGACGCATCATACTGAATTTTTGTTGATTTTCTTGGTATGCTTTAATTATCAACTATTAACATCTATATATTTGTACAATACGTATTTTATACCACCATAAACCCTAAACCCTAAAGTATAAATTCTGCTCGTTGTTCTTGTAGTTTTAATTGGAGTGCATCGAGTGTGGCTTTTGTTTGTCCTAAAAATTCTAGATAAACGTCAAATAATAGACTTCTAGACTTATGCTTACTGTATGAAAAGATTGTACTGGCTATCAATATTTACAAATTCTAATTGAAACTATGTATCTGGAATTTTTAGGACAAACAAAAGCCACACTCGATGCACTCCAATTAAAACTACAAGAACAACGAATGATTTTCGTATTTAGAAAGTTTTTTGATATATCCTTCAGCATAATTAAGGATTCCCAAAAATCAATCAAGCAATACATTATACAATGAATCTCCTTTATGTCAATATCAAAGCATCTTCTTTTCATTCCAAGACAAAAGAGTCACCAAAAGTCGAGTCAGCATGAAAGACATCAAATCAAGCAATGCATTATGTAAGGAATCTACTTTACGTCAAAATCAAGCATCTCTTTAATGCATAGGTGATGTGGCATGATGTGACGGAAAGTGACTTCTTGTGAATTACGGCTCCCCGAGGCTCAATAATTCATTTGATGTCTCTGTCATGTTTTGGAATGAAAAGAAGATGCTTTGATATTGACATAAAGGAGATTCCTTGTATAATGCCTTGCTTGATTTGATGTCTTCTTGGCTTCTTACTTGATATTTTGTGCTTGATGTCGACACAAAGGAGGATGTGACATAAAGCTAAAGAAATGAAAAAAGCGATCAAAGAAAACAGTTTAAAATGTTGTGAAAAACAATATTTTGTCCCACAAGAATACGGATGTCATGTGAATTACGGCTCCCCGAGGCTCAATAATTCATTTGATGTCTCTTTCATGTTGACTCGACTTTTGGTGACTCTTTTGTTTTGGAATAAAAAGAAGATGCTTTGATATTGACATAAAGGAGATTCCTTGTATAATGCCTTGTTTTTCTAGGACGTGTTGAATTTGCTGAATATTTCTATTCATGGTTTCTAGGTTTTGTCGTATCTCTTGTATTGTTTGGTCTTCGGTTTGATTTATCTGTTACACAAAACTCAAATTTACCTTATATCCCCAATACACAGTCTCATTACAAGACAAAGACATCGATCTTTCTCAAAATGAAACTTCAAGATCTACTACATCATATTGAATCAACAAACAATGACAAAAGTATTCAAATCATGCATGTTTAAATCAATCCATGAACTTATAAACAATGGAAAACCTGATAAAACCAATTATCACAAGAAATCAAGTCAAGACAGATGCCAGAGCAATAATTCAAGCAAAAGTCCAAGAAAAGATTGTACTGGTTCTCAATATTTACAAATTCTAATTGAAACTATTGATAACCAGTACAATCTTTTCGTACAGTAAGCATAAGTCTAGAAGTCTATTCTTTGACGGGTTTAGGGTTTAGGGTTATAGTAAATAATTTGATTGCATGCCTAAAAAGTTAATAATACTTATAACAAGATAAATAATTAATATACACAATCAATGTTAGTTATAACAAAATATATTACATCTAGTTAAAATAATACTTATAATATAGTTTTTATAATATACATAATAAGTCATAAATTAGATCATTATCTAATAATAAAAGTTTTGTCAAGTTGTACAAATATATTGGTAAAAAATACGTATTGTACTGATATATAGATGATAAGATACTTATAATTTTATGATTTCATTGAATATAGTAAATATAATATATATAATGAAATAAATAATTTGAAATATATATATATATATATATATATATATAGCCTCCGCAAAAAGGTGCTCAATTTATAAAAAGTGCTTTAAAGTGTTACAACATAAAATTTATTAATACTTAATGATATTAGTATAATATACATAATTATAAAATAATAGTTGAGAATTAAAGCATACCAAAAATAATTAATAATACTTAAAAAGGTATAACAAAAAATAATCATAAATATAGCTATTTAAGTATGATTACTTATATATATTATATCTATTATCATTAAGTATTAATAATTTGTAATCTTGTAACACTTTTTAAGCGCTTTTTTTAAATTGAGCACACTTTTAGAGGTGTATTATAAATTATGTATATTATACGCGTTTACATTAAGTATTAATCATTATATATCTTGTAAGACTTTTTAAGGCTCTTTTTTTTTAAATTGAGCACCTTTTTTAGCGGAGACAATATATATATATATATATTCTTGATCTTTAGAACATAATATATTAATAAAATATATAAAATATTAAATAACTATTTAATGTATTATTAATAATACATTGACTAATTAATAATACATATGTATTGTTATTTCATTATATATATTATATTTATCATTATTTAATTATTATTACTTAACTGAGAGAGATATAATATAGTTCATTAATAATGTTGAAATAGGTATATCAAGAAAAATAATTATAGCTATAGTTAATAATTTAATTGTATAACTAAAAAATTTAATAATAGTTAGAACAATATAAATAATTAATATACATAGTTAATTTTAATTATAACAAAATATGGTACATCTATTAAAAATAATAGTTATAATATGATATTTAAGTATTATTACTTATATATATAATACCTATTTATAATAATTATTGATAATTATTTATCTTGTAACACTTTTAGACTCTTTTTTAATAATACCTATTTAATTATTATTAATTATATATACTGTTGGGTGCGCTGCGCTCCCTCTTTGTCTTGGTGATGGTTTTGATGATAACAATATATTGTGTGTTAAAATGCTTGGTGGATAAAATCTTCAGATGTGAAATTGCTTTCTGTGGAGTCGACCCCTTCTTCTTCTTTTCCTACAAGATAGAACAAGTGTATTGAGAGACACAAACCAATGCCCAAACTTGAGTTCATTTAGAAGACAATGAGACAAGATGTGCAAACCACTATCACTAGTTGATCATGAAAACAAGCATGAACTCATATCAAATAAGCCCAACTAGTTTGCACAAGGATGAAAAGACCATAAAGAGTTCTTTGAAGAGTATGCATTAAACACAATTGAAAGCCACTAAAAATACACTTTCCCTCATTCAAAGGTCAAATACATTGAACCATCCATCAAACACTATAAGAGAGCCTTTCACCCAATATTCACCAAGTTCATCACTGAAAATTAAAAGCAAATTGCCACTCAATGAAACAAGATATTGGCATCTTTTTCACCACAATCAAATAAATGATTATGTCAATGGGACTAAGTGTCTTGCCACCCCAAAGGAAAAGACATGAGACTTATTCAACCCAAATACATGAATAACCATGTGAGGCATGTTAGGATTCAAACTTCTTAAAACTCTCACGAGCAATGTGCAATGAACAACATTCAACATAAATGCACGATTTTACATGGGTCCAAAAAATATGATGACATTTTTAACAGTAGGCAACCAAGCACAGTAAAACAGGTTACGACCTAGAACACTTCAAATGTCCCATGATAAATATGCAAGATCCACATCCACGATATGCAAGAGCCAAGAAACATTTTCATAAAACATGCACACAATATTTTGTTATCATCAAAACCATCACAAGAGACAATGAGGGAGCGCATGCGAACTCAACAATCTCCCCCTTTTTGATGATGACAAAATATTATGGTCACCCAAAATTCTCTCCCCCTTTGGCATCATCAAAAAGTGGGGGTTAAGATGACAAATGTGAGATTTCAGCATGAATGAAAGATAATGAAATATCACCACAATCCAATAAATGATTATGTCAATGGACTAAGTGTCTTGTCACCCCAAAGGAAAAGACATGAGACTCATTCAACCCAAATACATCAATAACCATGTGAGGCATGTTAGGATTCAAACTTCTCAAAACTCTCACGAGCAATATGCAATGAACAACATTCAACATAAATGCACGATTTTACATGGGTCCAATAAATATGATGATCTTTTTAACAATAGGCAACCAAGCACAGTAAAACAGGTTACGACCTAGAACACTTCGAATGTCCCATGATAAATATGTAAGATCTACATCCACGATATGCAAGAGCCAAGGAACATTTTCATAAAACATACACACAATATTTTGTTATCATCAACACCATCACAAGAGACAATGAGGGAGCGCAGGCGAACCTAACAATCTCCCCTTTTTTGACGATGACAAAATATTATGGTCACCCAAAATTCTCTCCCCCTTTGGCATCATCAAAAAGTGGGGGTTAAGATGACAAATGTGAGATTTCAGCATGAATGAAAGAGAATGAAATATCAATGGCACATGAACCCAGCACTGACCGACCATTTTGAGAAGGTGTGTGAACCATGAAGACCATGCAAGAAATGACATTTGATGTGCATGTATGTAAGGTGACAAAATTATATGCAAATGCTCAATTTTTGAATTTTGTTCAAGATTATATGCAAGGTGACAAAATATTGTCCCATGATAAATATGCAAGATCCACATCCACGATATGCAAGAGCCAAGGAACATTTTCATAAAACATACACACAATATTTTGTTATCATCAAAACCATCACAAGAGACAATGAGGGAGCGCAGGCGAACCCAACATATACTATACCTATTTATAATAAGTATTAATAAGAAATTATCTTATAACACCTTTTAGACTCTTTTTTTTAAAAATTGAGCACCTTTTTTTAGCATAGGCAATATATATATATATATATATATATATATATATATATCAAATTGTCATTTCATTATATATATTATATTTATTACATTAAATGAAATTATAAAATTATAAATATCTTATCGTCTATATATCTGTACAATAATTATTTTTTACCATTACATTTGTACAACTTGACATAATTTTTATTATTAGATAATATTCTAATTTATGACATATTAGGTATATTATAACACTATATTATAACTATTATTTTTACTAGACGTAATATAGTTTGTTATAACTAACATTACTTATGTATATTAAATATTTATCTTGTTACAAGTATTATTAACTTTTTTAGTTATACAGTTAACTTATTTACTATAATTATAATTATTTTTCTTATTATATCTTTTTCAATATTATTAATCATGTATATTATACCTATTAATATTAAGTATTAATAATTATTTATTTTGTAACACTTTTTAACCTACTGAGGATTATCGTTTAATTATTTACAGTGAAGAAAAGTAACCTCTTTACTTAGATGATTATCCTTTGTTACTCATTGAAGTAATAATAACGTCTTCTTTATATATATGTATCATGTGTTTTATCTTATGAGTTTGAAAACAACAAGTATACAATATTGGCAACAAATGAGTCATGTTTCTTAAAATTTGAATGTTACAGTAACCAAGTAAAAATAAAAAATATGAACCATAAAGAAATCTCGCGTCATATCCAAGTAAGACAAGAAATGACAATATTAAATATCGAATAGCTCAATGCGAGAAAGATTGCATACCTTTTAATTCGGATGGACACATGTTGACAACTACCGAGGGTTCTATCACTATTCACTAGGCCCTCTCTTAATGGAAGCTATGTCTGGAAAAATTCAATAAGAGAAAAAGAGGGCATTACATATGTAGCGACCCGGATTCCAGATACCCGGTGCACCCGATATAAATACCGGACACACGTGATACCATGAGGGACCCGCGAGGCCTCCCAAGCGCGGGGAAGCGCCGAAGGGATAGAAGGCATGTGTAGAGTACATTGAAGCCACAGAGATATAACAGTAAGCAATTAAATTTCATTAGATTGGATTGCTAAAGTAGCAGAAATAAAATTACATTTTCATTAATAGTTTCAACAATTACAATTATACACAGAGTCCAGCCCAAAGGAAAGACAACAAGTCTAGCACAGTACAGTACGACAGAAAGAAACGTACACAGAAGTCGGGAGAAGCCTGACGCAGGTACGGCTGGCAGCTACAACAGCGAGAAAGCGCTCCACCAAGAACAGCAGAGGCAGACGGCGAAACCCACCTGAAAAGCAGCAGGGGTGAGTCTCAACAGAAACTCAGTAGGGGTCACGCGGATCCCCACTGGACAGCGCACAAAGCGAAGGCAACGGAAGCAACAACAAAGCAGCAGGAACAGCAGGTGTAACAAAGCAGGAAAAGCTACACTACAAAGCTGTAAAGGAACAGACGGGAAGTAGGAGTAGGGAACACGCAGGAGAGGATGAGAACCCGCACCAAACAAGCGGCTGCTGAACTAACCTCAGCACCCCAAACTACTCCAAACAAAAGGCAACAGATGGATGACCCTGAACTCACGCAGAAGGGTACACCAATCCGCCAACCAGCCCCAAACAATCCAGGTCTAGACAAGACCTAGACAGACGCCAAACAAACATGTACACGACCGGAAACATCGTGCACAAAGCCCCACGCACGAACAGAACACCGTGCGGACAACAAAACACTGACCCCGAGCACGGCCACGAACGGGCAACTCGCAAAGGCCACGGCGCGCAAGAAAACGTAAGAGCTACGCGTCCCGTGACGGAAGCACCCCCTTACAAAGCCAGCTGCGTCCACTGACGTCTTATGCCGCACCTCAAGTGTCTCGCCTACAGCACTGCTACTACAACAGCAGAGACATAGACACAAGCTGAACCAAACAGGAACAACAAAACAAGTAACTAGTCAGGGTCACGCCCGTCGACGTAAGTCCTAACCCCTGACCACGTGTGCACACACTGGCTATAGTCTAAGCCAGGTCCTCAAGCTAGTATTCTCCCTCGGCAGGACGCTACCGTTGACTAGGAGCCCGCGGAACTAACTAAAAACCGCTCACCGGGAATAACCCTCCGCCATCCGCTAGCGGGTCGGCACCTCTAGGCCTTAGGCAACAACAAGTGGAGGCTTCACACGACACAGAAGCTCAAACACAAGTGCCGAAGTACAAACGGGCGACCACACCCCTCAACACGTACTTCGAGGCACCAACTGGCAGCATCACCACTGCCGACAACTCAGGACAAGCAACTAGACCTCCTACGCAACGATCCTTGAGTCAAACGACTAAACGGCAAGATCGTCACAACCAGCGGAACAAGCCGCCAATCGGTCTAATCCTAAGCCAAAGAAACCACGCTCCGCAGAAAACAACACACGGAGACCTGAGGGAAACATCAAGAACCCTCAGCACAGCTGGACACGCAAACCGAGGTAGAACAACACCTCGAAGCATCCAGAAGCAGTGTCTCGGACAGGACAGAACTGCCAAGACACGCACAAGCAAGGTCACACGTCAACCACTAGGTCAAACCGGGTTGACCTGAACCGAACAACAAGAGCATACAAGAGTAGTATCAAGAGTCCTACCACAAGTAAGAAGACTCCTGGCTACCTTACGACGTAGTCTTAACCCTCATAGGACATCGGAAGACATCCACAGGACAACGGGCAGACCACTAGGACAAGCCAAGACACACAGAATCATCGGGCGGAAAACCAAGGCACAAAGGAAGTAACGCACGGGCCCTAGACCGCTACTAGCAAGTGACAGTCTACACCAGGCCGTTATTTCCCAAACGACGGATAGACGCCAGGCCGTCACACACACCACCCTAACAACCTACAAAGCACACAAAAGCCAAGTAACGCACGGCTCTAGGCGCGTTACAAGCAAACGACGCACAGGGTCCCCACCATCACATCCAACGGTGCAGCAAACCCAAACCAACGTGAAGTAACGCGCGACGCCAGGCGCGTTACAACCAAACGGCGCGGCAGGAGAGGGCCGTCAGAGACAAAAGACGCGCAGGGGCCTATCCGTCACTTCCAACGGCATAGCCACCCTCAACCCAGCACAACAGCAAACGACGGACAGAGGCATGCGCGTTACTCACAAACGACACACAGGGGCTCCACCGTCACTTCCAACGGGACAGCCACCCAACCTCGTCCACACAGAATGTAACGGCCAGGGGCAGGCGCGTTACACTCAAAACAACGGATGGGAACACATCCGTGAGAGGAACAGCCTCAACAGGTCAAAGCCAGTCAACGGAAAGTAACGGCCAGGGCAAGGCGCGTTATTTCCATCTAACGCGCTGGGTCAAGCGCGTTAGATTAGCTGACTTAACCCCAACACAAAACGACAAGAAGGAAAGTAACGGCCAAGCACTGGCGCGTTACACGGGAACGACGCTCCAAGCTAGGGCCGTCGCTTACCCATAAGCAAAAGGGCTAATAAACCCTCAAACCAAATAACGGTCCATCGTAGGGCCGTCAAAAGCAAGTGGCGGTCGCTGGCTAGACCGCTACTTCGGTTACGGCGGGAAAACATAGGAATGGCCGGATCGGCCCATTCCACGCCCCATTCACGCCGAAACGCAGGGGAACACACCGCAACGACAAAATACAACACTAGGGGACTTCAAACCCCACATGCAACATGAAAAACACAAGATCCGGGCGATTTTACCAAATCAACCCTAAATGGGTCACCGAGGTTCCCGGGCTTCTACCGGCCTCGAATGAACACCAAATCGCACGAAATCAACGTGGATGTGATTCTAACATCCCTGCGGTCATTTAGAAACTAACTGAACCGCAAACGGTCACCGTTTACCGGCCGACCCTAAAAACCACGAAAATCACGGTTTAGGCAAAACAAGCCCAAACACACTCGTTTCCTAGCCGAACGACGTGCAATGGCAAGGAAAACGAAGGTAAGGAAACAATGATCCGTCACCCTACCTCCACCGAAAAAACCGTGCCCCGAAGGGACTAAACCACGCCGAAAACGACTCACGAACCAATTTCACCGGCTTTGAATCCACCATTCGGGATCGCGCCAGAATCGATCCGATCCTCGCTCCATCGCGCATCCAACCAGCTCCACGGCTTCACCGCCTCGCCCACCTACGCCTCCGTCTGTAGCCGGGGCCGAAAAGGGGAGAGAACGAGAAGGAACGGGAGAGAGAGAGACGGTCGCGCGAATGAGAGAAGAAAGAGGAAGAAAAAAGAAAAAGAAAGAAATTAGGAAATTTTCCTAATTTCCGAAAATTCCGAAAATGCGCCGAAAATGCACAAATTCAGAAAAATACGCAAAAATAGGCGAAACGACCGGCTCGACGAGTACATCGTCACTGTAGCATCCACGAGCTCGAGAATTGACAAACAAACTCACCGTAGGGTTCCGTAACTAGTACGTGAGAAAAACCCACACGGCTCGTCAAACTCAACTCGGAAGCCACAAAAGCGAACCGAAACTCAACGAAACCAATCCGAAACAGATCCGAAAGATCCAACAAAGATCCAACAAGATCAAGGGCATTACAACATATCTATGAAATTACAACCAGGAAATAACGACACATGGTTCAATTCCTTATGTATCTGACCTGATATTAAAATATGGTGAAAATGATACTATATAACTTTTTCCTTTTGTAATCTTCTATTATTATTTTTTTAAAAAAGTTATGTCAATAGACTTGACTATTAGAGAGTAAGATTTGGATAATGCAAGTGCATG
This sequence comes from Amorphophallus konjac, assembly GCA_022559845.1. Lineage (NCBI taxonomy): Eukaryota > Viridiplantae > Streptophyta > Magnoliopsida > Alismatales > Araceae > Amorphophallus > Amorphophallus konjac. The sequence goes on along the minus strand of CM040119.1, from coordinate 311,914,989 downwards.
CTAAATACGGCTAGGGCAAACTACTCTTATGACATTTAAGTGGCAAATATGGCATGAATATATGCAACAAGTGATGATAGAGGAGCAAATTTACAACATTGAGACGTAAAGTCACCTTACAAGCCAAATTGGTCATCTACTAAGTCAAGTGACATATACTACTGCCTGCTAGACATATATTGTTACAACTACTACTTGTCGTACTTGTATATTTGTTGAATGTCTTTCTAGAAATATAATGTTACAACTAACTTTTATTATTAGTTAATGTTCTAATTTATGGCTTACTAGGTATATTATAAAAATTATATTATAACTATTATTTTTACTAGATGTAATATATTTTGTTATGACTAAATTTAATTATTTTTATTAATTATTTGTCTTCTTATAAGTATTTAAAACTTTTTAGTTATACAATTAAATTATTTACTATAACAATAATTATTTTTCATATTATACCTTTTTAAGTATTATTAATTATGTATATTATACCTATTTACATTAAGTATTAATCATTATTTATCTTGTAAGATTCTTTAAGCTCTTTTTTTAAAGTAAGCACTTTTTATAGCGGATATATATATATATATATATATATTGATCTTTAGCATGTGATAATAAGTATTATTAATACTTAATGATAATAAGTAAAATATACATAATTAATCGTACTTAAATACATATAATAAAAATTAATTATATATATACTAAATAATTTAATTGCATGCCAAAAAGTTAATAATATTAGTTATAAAAATATATTACATCTAGTAAAAATAATAGTTATAATATAATTTTTATAATATACATAATAAGTCATAAATTAGAACATTATCTAAAAATAAAAGTTATATTAAGTTGTACAAATGTAGTGGTAAAAAATACATATTGTATAGATATATAGATGATAAAATATTCATAATTCTATGATTTCATTTAATACAATAAATATAATATATCTAATGAAATAACAATTTAGATTATATAAATAAATTGAATATGCTAAAATCATAAAATTATAAATATCTTATCTTCTATATATCTATACAAAAAGTATCTTTAACCACTACATTTTTATAGTTTGATATAACTTTTTTTATTAGAGAGTGTTCTAATCAAAATAGCGTCGATTTATGGGATATGCACTCATAAGCATTCCTTCCTATTTACAAATTTCCTCAATGGGAAAAGCAATTGTATGCCATTCAGGGTAAACCACATCGTGTCGGAAACAGGACGCTATAGGAAGATAAGTGGGAATGACCAGTTCACAAACATCTTGGGATTCTTGAAACAAATAGAGTGTTTTATACTCTAATCTGTCATAATAGATATCTAGATTTCTGCGAGTGTAAGTGTCGTAATGATCCCAAACAGTGGTGAAATGATGGTTAAATTCATAATCATTATGAACCAATGGAGCAAGCGAGTTGAATTTAAGACACTCCCGAGGGATAGGGTGATGAATCCCAGAGGCAACCAAGATGTCAAACAGAGATTAACCGTGAGAGGCAGCCATGAGCTAAAAGTTGAAGCGCAGAAGACTTACAGATCGTGATGTAAGTCACAAGTAGTACCTGAATGCCCGTGGGTACTCTGCCTAAGGCTCTGATACCAGTGAAGAGAACAAAGAACCAAAGGGGTGTTTGAGACTATTGGAGATCCAAAAGTTTCAAACGATTGCTTACAGACGTGAGAACACAAAGTTTATTTTGTAACTTTCGATGCCCCAAATGAAGCGTCGAACTGGTTTATATATAGAATGCCTTAGGACTATTACAAACATAAATCCGGATTGAAGTCCGGAGTAAAAAATGATGCAAGTCCGGACTCAAAGATGTTTAAAGTCCGGCGGCGCGTCCGAGATTCAATATGTTTAAAGTCTGGCGGTGCATCCGGGATACAAATATGGTGAAATTCTCCTTCATGTCTGTCAGAGTCATTTATGTGGATAGTTGAGCTACTTATTTGGACAGTTGTTGCAGTAATTTAGAATGGGTAGGATAAAATCCTACGTAAAAATAATAATTATATTATAATTTTTATAATATATATAATAAGTCACAAATTAGAAAATTATCTAAAAATAAAAGTTATATCAAGTTGTACAAATGTAGTGGTAAAAAATACATATTGTATAGATATATAGATGATAAGATATTTATAATTATATGATTTCATTTAATACAATAAATATAATATATCTAATAAAATAACAATTTAGAATATATATATAAATTGACTCCGCTATATTACATCTTGTAAAAATAATACTTAAAAGGTATAATAGGAAAAATAATTATAGTTATAGTAAATAATTTAATTGTATAATTAAATAAAGTTAATAATACTTATAAGAAGATAAATAATTAATATACATAATTAAAGTTAGTTACATCAAAATATATTACATATAATGAAAATAATAGTTATAATATGATTCTTATAATATACCTAATAAGTCATAAATTAGAACATTACTAATAATAAAAGTTATGTCAAGTTGTACAAATATATTGATAAAAAATACGTATTATACTGATATATAGATGAGAAGATACTTATAATTTTATGATTTTATTGAATATAATAAACATAATATATATATAATAAAATAAATAATTTGACTTATTAGGTATTATTAATAATTTGACTTATCTAATAAACATAATATATATATATATATATATATATATTGCCTTCGCAAAAATAAGTACTCAATTAATGGGTAAGTCTGCCATATCAAAAATCGTATGAGATTTATCAAGAAGTAAGAGATTGCTCCAGGACAGCTTGTCAAGGTCTCTAAGAGCTCCTTCATAGTCGCCGATGATGTGTCACCTTCTCTCTACAGATCCATTGAGGGCGCTACAGATTTTGCGAGGGTCAAGCTGCCCATCAAATATTTATTTTCAATAAATATATAAGTTAACAAGTAGTAGTTGTAACAATATATTTCTAGCAGGTAGTAGAATATGTCACGTGACTTAGAGTATATGAGCAATTTGGCTTGCAAGGTGTTTTGCGTCTCAAGATTATAAATTTGCTCCTCTATATCACTTGTTGCATATATTTAGGCCATCTTTGCCACTTAAATGTTATAAGAGTTGTTTGCCCTAGCCGTATTTAACATGCACTTGTATTATCCAAATCTTACTCTCTAACAGTCGAGTCTATTGACACAACTTAAAAAAAAATAATAGAGAATCACAAAAGGAAAAAGTTACATATTATCATTTTCACCATATTTTAATATCAAGTCAGGTACATAAGGAATTGAAGCATGTGTTGTTGTTTCCTAGTTGTAATTTCATAGATATGTAATGTCCTCTTTTTCTCTTATTGAATTTTTCCATACACAACTTCCATTAACAGAGGGCCTATTGAATTGAGTTAGAATTCTCGGTAGTTGTGAACATGTCTCCATCCGAATTAAAGGTAAGCAATCTTTCTCGCATTTAGTTATTTTATATTTAAACATATCATTTCTTATCTTCTTTGGATATGACGCGAGATTTCTTTGTGGTTCATATATTTTTATTTTAACTTGGTTACTGTATATAACTAAAAAAGTTAATAATACTCATAAATATACATAAGTAATGTTAGTTATAACAAACTATATTACATCTAGTAAAAATAATAGTTATAATATAGTTTTTATAATATACTTAATAAGTCATAAATTAGAAAAATATCTAATAATAAAAGTTATGTCAAATTGTACCAATGTATTGGTATAAAATACGTATTGTATAGATATATAGATGATAATATACTTATAATTTTATGATTTTATTAAATATAATAAACATAATATATCTAATGAAATAATAATTTGAAATGTACAAATATATATATTGCCACCGCTAAAAAAATGTGCTCAATTTAAAAAAAATGCTTAAAAAGTGTTATAAGATTAAAAATTATTAATACTTAAGTATAATAGGTATAATATAAATAATTAATCATACTTAAATAGCTATAATAAGAAAAATAATTATAATTATAGTAAATATTTTAATTGCATGCCTAAAAAAGTTAATAATACTTAATACAAGATAAATAACTAATATAAATAATTAATGTTAGTTATAACAAAAAAATAATTTAATTGTATAACTAAAAAAGTTAATGATACTTATAACAAGAAAAATAAATAATATACATAATTGACGTTAGTTATAACAAAATATATCATATATAGTAAAAATAATAATTATAATATAGTTTTTTAATATACCTAATAAGTTATAAATTAGAAAATTATCTAATTATACAATTAAATTATTTTTTTGTTATAACTAACATTAATTATTTGTCTTGTTATAAGTATTATTAACTTTTTTAGGCATGCAATAAAATTATTTACTATAACTATAATTATAATTATTTTTCTTATTATAGCCATTTAAGTATGATTAATTATTTATATTATACCTATTATACTTAAGTATTAATAATTTTTAATCTTATAACACTTTTAAGCACTTTTTTTAAATTGAGTACATTTTTTTAGTGGTGGCAATAAATATATTTGTACATTTCAAATTATTATTTCAGTAGATATATTATGTTTATTATATTTAATGAAATCATAAAATTATAAGTATATTATCATCTATATTATGACTCACAATCAAAATTAAAAAAAGTTGATTCTCATTATTTTAATAAACATTTAAAATTAAAAATAGTCTATTTTGAGATTTAGGATATTGCGGTGATATTTTTCACACTGAGAATGAGAATGAAAGTAAAATGGGAAAAACGTTATAATTTTACAGTGAAAAATTGATCTCATTTAATTCGAATGTCAAAGGGTATGTCACGCTTCATTTTTATGTACGTCATGTCTCTTTTTTTATGCTCTTGACAGGTCACGCATAGGTGAATCAGTCTTAGAAAACATTGCACGTTGACGTAACATAATTACAACATCCGCCTTTCGCAAAGTATTATTTAATTTTTAATTCGGTGTTTTATGAAAATCTCTGAGAACATTCACCTAATAGCGACGCATCATACTGAATTTTTGTTGATTTTCTTGGTATACTTTAATTCTCAACTATTATGCCATTAACATTAGTTTGAGCTGAGTAATTCTTGAAAAACACTCGTAGTTCTTATTTGTATGGAAGTTTATTTTCGTGAGGTTACGGCTTCATCTATTAGTGAAGTTCATACCATGTCTGAATTTGAGGGAAAATATGTACCTATCTTAGTTAGAAAAGATTTCACTTATGGATGGAAATCGTAACTCCGAGCAATAATTTTGGACAAAAGAATTCGTATAATTAAGCCGCCGTTGTTGGCAACTCGTATGGACTGAGGAGACCTGTTTGTCCATAAAATTAGAGTGGCTGCAATTTTGTGGCACATTACCCTTCGCTATTCTCACTCCCCCAGTTAGAAGAAAAGAAAAAGATTCCAAAGAATATAAGAGCAAATAACTATATGGTACGTTGAAAATATAATCTCTCTTCAACGTTTCATGCACAAGGACATTGATTGAGTGATATATATACCTTTTGTTTAGAAATAACAAAGTAAAAGAACTATACGGTGGATATAAATTAGTGTAGTGCGACATGTCTATCTGTTATAAAACTCAAAGGAACTAAAAACAAATTTGAAATGGTATGGGTCTCACATTTTTCAGAAAATTTTATTAGTCTTCAAATCTTATCAATTTTATATAGATCAAATAAATCTACTATATCTGAAGGGTGTGCAACAAATATTCACTTGTTGTCGACCCATGGTTATGACTCATCAAGACCAATACTAACAAGACTCAGGAGAAAATAAGATCTAAAAGCTCAAACCCATTAATTAATGAGTTTGATTTGCTACATATTCGGATGTGTTGCATATTTTGAATACGTAATATTTTAAATTTTTTGAAAATGATTTATAAAATATTCTAATTTAAGGTATAAATAACATCATCATTTGATTATTTAAAAAATAAAAAATAAGTTGATTTTTAAAAGCATAGATTAACATTATTTATTTAACATTTTATTTAATTTTAAATAATTTAATGAGGACTTGGATTACATCTAAAGGTAAAATATCCTAAGTTTATTTTTTTTAAAAATGAAAAGTATTATACACAACAGTGTATACGGTGAGCCTTACTCTACTCTTAATTATAAGAAACGGGCATCGTCTGGGCCTAAATAAGAAGGCCCCGTCGCAGCCTCGTCCCCCCACTGCGTTCCTCCTGTGGGTTTTCGGGGAACCGCGTCTCGTCCCGCACCTTCGGTCATGGCGTCGTCCTCGCCCTCGGCGGCGGCGGCGGCGGCGGCGGCGGAACCCGTCCTCACGGTGGGGGGAAAGGGTTCCTCCCTCTCCTCCTCCGCCGTCTACTCTGTCTCCCGCGGCCTAGCCCTGGCCAGGCTGGACCCCGCCGCCCTGGACAAGCTCTCCTCCCAGACCAAGAAGGTCCGCCTCGTCTCTCCCCTCCCGGATCCCCCCTCCGCCGCCGGAAGTACCTCGCCGAGGTTCCTCACCCACGAGGATGCCCGCGCCGCCCTCGCCGTCCTCCTCAACAAGCTCGCCCTCGCCGACGCCACCGGGGCGCGCCCCGCCATCCCCGCCCTCGTCGAGAAGGCGCTTGGCCTGGACGGAGGCCTGGAGAACCTCGATTTCGGGTCGTCGCTGGGGTTCCTGTCGTCGCTGTGCCGGGTGAGCGGGAAGAAGCTCGAGGACGTCGGTGTCACCGCCGATGAGATAGACATTGTGGACGGCTCGTTGATGGCTGCCTCCGCCGGTGCTGCCGCGATCTTGGATTGCACTTCGTCCGCTGTCACCACGGTTTTGGACGCCGTGGCGGCGCTGTCCTGTGAGGCTTCCGGTGCGGACGCGGTGGCGTTCGACTTGGCGGGTTCTGGCGATGGTTTCTCGGTCAAGGATGAGACTGACGTCGCTGGGGACATGAAAGTCCTGCTCTTCGGGTCGAAGCTAACCGGCCGGGCCGATGGGGAAGAGTTCAGGGGGATCCCAGCAATCCATGGCAGATTCAGGAGCGCAGTGAAGGTGCTGCACGGTAGGACTAGGATCGAGTTGAACTCGTCAGTTAGAGTATGGAAGAAGAGAGCGGACCCCTGGAATCGTGAGAGGGATACGGCATTGGCGGGCTCCGTGCTGCCACTGGCTGGGGCTGCTAGGGCAGCAGGAAAGAGTAGTCTGGGTCGTGCAATGTCTGCGGTTAGATCGATAGGCGACCCTGACTTACGCTCGAGGGTCGCTGAGGTATTTGAGAAAAACTGCCCCAACTTTGATGCGCTTAGAGAGGGGTACCGGTTGGTCTCCGCAAAAGATGCCACTGAAGCAGATGATGTTGAAGTCCTGCATGCAGCACATGAGTTGCTTCTTAAGGTGAGGGGAATCCTTGCCTGGGAAGCTGCGTTGGCTTTATTTGTGATCGAGAACGATGAATCCATTGAGAAAATCCAAGCAGCCCCCTCTTCAACTGTGGAGGCAAATGGTGCGGTCGCAAAGTCTGATAAGAAGACTGAGAAGAAGAAGAAGAAGAAGACCCTAGGGAGGGGAACTTCTATAATACGGCAGCGTATGCTTACAGATGTCAATGTTGCTGGAAAGGATCCCGAGGTTCTGGCTGACTGGGCGAGGGAACTTTTTCTGTATTTTGACCCCAAATGCCCAAAGCTGGAGCTTTTGTTGAAGGAAGTGAGAGAGATTGTAGAGAGCAACGAAATTAGAAGACTTCCAAAAATTCCGAAGGTTTGGAGTGGATCACATTCTATTTATTCAAAATGCTTCTTTTGCTGCTTTATAAACACTGTAGTTATGCGGTTTCTTGCTGCAGTAAATAGTAATTTGCTGGTATCTGTCTTTTATCAATAACTGATCCTGTCTTTAAGAGTTCTACCTTGTTTCCTAATTTTGGAACTTGAATTTTTGGGATGATGTTATCCATTTTGTACATTAGTTGTACGTTTGTTAGTAAATGTCATTTTGGCTAGATTTCTGGCGCTTGTGAATGACCAGTTTATTTGATTCTTTTTTAGTGGAAGGTGAGTTAGGCAAGTAGAACCTGCTTCACCTCTCCTTTTTGCATTAGCGAGTTATTTGCGACAAAGTAGTTGGATTGGGAGTGTTTAACAACTATGCACACGGATTTGAGGCCACTCACTTCCTATGTGCCAATTACACAATCCCCTCAATGTCAGATTGTGAGGAACAACTTATGTTGGGCTTGGTAGAGCTATTGTGTGGGTTGAAGATATAATATAGGAGAGAGGGTAGTTGTGGAGGCTACTGGGAAAGCATTTGTGAGTGTGGGTTGCAGAACTGGAACTTATTTGGGTCTTTCCCTGATGCCAAGAGCAATTTATCAATATCCTTGATCTGGATTGAAAATTTTGAAGAAAGACTGGCAGGATGGAGACAGAGGTTCTTATCTCATGGTAGACAACTGATTTTGTGCAATGTGCTGGTGTCTAGTCCCTAATCTACTCTCTTGTTCTGGGTACAAATGATCGTGGCAACTAAGCTGGAGTCAATCCAGTGTACATTCTTTGGGCACCAGAGTGAAGGAAGAAGTAGACGGTGTTATGATTGGGCTGGGGAAGTGTTTCTAAGAGCAGATAAAATGTAAATCTAGGTATTAAAGATATAAGAGATTTCAATTCAGCACTAATGTGAAATCGGTCATGGAAGGTAGTGACAAAGGCTGGCGGCCTTGGATATGAGATAATCAAGCTGAAATATACCGGCCTGCCTGTTTGCTGACCACACAATGATGCAGATGAGAAAATAGATCGTACCTTCAGAACCTGTCCTTATGCACAGAGCAACTGGGGGAATATCTGAAAGTGGATTGTATTAGAGGCACCAGACAACTTGGAGGACTTGCTAATGGGTTGGAACATTTTTTGGAATGCAAAGGACAAAACATCATGGTGGCTGTTCCCGAGTGCCTCTTTATGGTCCATCTTGGAAGCGTGAAACAGCAGACTGTTTAAGAGCATACATAGAAATAAAATTTATGGTGCAATCCACTACTTTCTAAAAAAAGAGCATGCATAGATATCAGAAAGAGAGGTTTCATCAGTACTGCTATGGTTCTAGAGTGGGTTAGATGTTTGGGTGAAGATGTGTCTGCCCAAAGGGCCTACTTGATATGTAATTGGTGGAATGTATGAGGTCCTTTTTCCGTTTTGGACCATGGTGGTTCCCTTTTTTTTAAAAAAAATTCTGTGTGCAATTTTGATACTAATACATTCCTTCTTTCTCCATTAATGAAATCGTTGTATGAATTATTATCTACCTTCAAAAATATTTCATTAAGAAGCATATTTTTGTTGTTGTGATGTGCTCAGAAATTAATCTACTTTCTTAGCACGGGGTAACTTTCTATTTTTTTATTCCTTACTCGTCTTTTATAAAGTCTTGAAAGTTTGCATTACATTGGCTCAGAAGGTGCAGTCTTCCTCTTGTATTGCATGTCAGCCACTTGTGTCTGTTTTATATGCTTCATATGTAACTATGATGCTGTGATTGCGTAATGATATCATGCTGAATTATATGTAATGCAGTAGGCAATTCCATGTTATTCAAGTTTTCTTTCATGTTTTTTCATGTTTACCTTTTCACATTTTTTTGTGGTGTGCTTCAAGTACATTTAGTTTTCCTACATGGGTGATCTGAGGTCTACACTTGAATTTATCTAGGGTACCCGTGATTTTGGAAAGGAGCAAATGGCCATCAGAGAGCGGGCATTTTCGATCATTGTAGACATATTTAAAAAGCATGGGGCAACAGCTCTTGATACTCCTGTATTTGAATTAAGAGAAACTCTAATGGGAAAATATGGAGAAGATTCAAAGTTGATTTATGATCTTGCTGACCAGGTATGTACTTCATATGTGGTGTACTTTGCTAACTCATGTTGCTTCATCCCGATAAACAAAGAAGTATTGTTGTTGTTCAAGATGATGTGTGTCTTTTCTTCCTTCACGATAGACATTTTGTTGTCATGTAGAAATTATAGCATATGGATCCCTAATTTATTTATTCCCAATTATGATTGTTCGTAGTTCTTTATGTGGAGATGGTCTATTAGGGCAGAACGATTCAATGCATGTAATCTTTCATCCGAGTAATTTGAAAATAATTAATGCAATCATGTTTGATTCTTTTAATTTGACATTTATTGTATCAATAGTTGAAAAGTTGATTAAGATATTTGTCATGTTTGTAAGTCAACTCTCTATCTTTCCTAAGCTCTGCGGATGGTTAGGCGAGAGGGAGGGATCCGGGCTTCTCTTAGGGGGACAGACTGTGTCCCTCTGGGGGGCACGATCCGTTGGACCTCTGGTGGAGGTGTTTGGGGTGGTGAAGAACCTCACGGTGTCCCAGGGGTGTGCTTTTGGTGTGATTGTTGGGGCCACCTACAGTGGGATTGTAGAGCTCCGACAACTGGTCTATGTCAATAGTAGCAGAGGTCGGGTTCTGGCAGTGGAGGACGGGGACCACCCTATAAATCTTTAGCCGAGGTTGTTCGGGAATCCTTGGCTAACAGTGGAGCTAGTAAGGCAGGGTGCAGTTGTCTAGCAATAGACCCCTTGTCGGAGGAGCTTCTCCAAAGAAGACTCCAATGGCTGAAGAAATGCGCTCGGATTTGTATAGTAGGCGCAGTTGATGCGGCGACGGTAAAAAGACTCTTGAATGGGGGGAGCGACGTGGAGGCCAGATGGGTTAGAAGGTGGTTCCTAGCGATGGGAAGGACGGAAGAGGAGGTCGACGAAGTGGTCCCGGGGTGGATATGTCGTGGCACACGGGATGATCCTTCAGCTGTCTAGATGGCATTTGCACGAGGGCACCCAGCTAGATCTAAAGCAGTGTAGAGTCCACCTGCGGCTGAGCAGAGTTCCCCTCGTTTTATGAGACTAGTTGGGGCCAGTCTCTTGATTGAGTAGTTGGGGAGAGTAGAGAAGGGGACGGTGAAAATGGTGGAGGGGGGAGGGCTTATCGCATTGGACACCGCCTTCGTATTGTGCTTGGCGGAGGTAGCAGCCACTCTCATAGCCCAGGTTGTGGGAGCGAGCTTTCCAGTCCGTGTTTAGAGCCGTTTGGAGTCGCAACGACAGCTGGTGCCATGAAAAGAAGCAGAGGGTTTCAAATTTGACACTCTTGCTCGTCAAAGCCACTATCGGGTCGATGCTGCACCTGATTTCATTTAACCAACAACCCACCAGCGGCTTGGACCTGATATCTTTTCGCCTGGGGTTGGACCCAACCCACTAACCCGTGACTTACTTGATATCCGGGGTCACGGGGTTAATTGAATTCCGGATGGGTATCGGGCCGATATGGGAATCGAGACTGTATATCTTCCCAACCTGATCTCCCGGTCATTTGTACAGGGTGTGCTTGTAGTAGCCCCTAGTCCTTGTTGTCGACGTGGTGAAGGCGGCACAACTACAGACGACGGGGAAGTGTCTGACCACCAACATACGATGGGGCGTGCTACTCCGATTGGTACGCAGGAGGACCACTTGGTGACGGTCCTGAGGGCAGGGTTCTCCGCTTCAATTGAGTTGCAAGTGCGGCCAGAGGTGACAGATCTGCCAGTGAACTTGAACTAGGCTACTGAGGCAACGGAGGTGGCCATCACATGATGCTTGATTGGCCCCTCAACCCTGCTCCTCCATTGTTGGATACAGTGAGATTAGAGGTCTAAAGCTCCAATGGTTCAGGTGTCAAGGAGATAACAATGTCGCAAAGAGCCTTGGAGCCCGCTGCTTTCTGTCTCATGGAGCGATTGCCATGGAGGGTACTTTCGGGGTCAGCGAGGCCCATGTGACCCTAGGGGAAGATGATACTATAGAGGAGGAGAATGTGGTCCCGGAGACTTCGAGAGTAGTCGGGGATGCAGAAGGGGGGGAGTCGGAGGGGAAGGGAGTGAAAGACATGGGTAGACTGGGAAGAGAGAAAGTGAAGGAGTCGATGGGGCGGTGGAGAGGCTAACGGAAGCACAAGGGACTTGACAGAGAAGGTGGGGATTTCTTTTGGGGGGCGGGAGAAGGATTATAGAAGGGTGTTCATGAAAGTTCATAAAAGATAGCTGATGAATATGGCGAGAGAAGCCAAGGGAGGGAAGTTGCAAAGAAGAAAGGAGGGGGCAGGGTGGTGGATGTGGAGAGAGGGGCGGAGGGCCCGGAGGAGGGGGGAAGTCTTGCTTTAGTATCCCTATGGGGATCATCTCTTGGAATGTGAGGGGAGTTGGTGGGGAAGAGATGAGGAGCGGTAAGGAGTTGGTGAGGAGATACAAAATTGACATTTTATGTCTGCAAGAGTCCAAGTGTGAGGGAGATGGCGAGGTCGTCATGGGAGAGATTGGAGGTGCTAAACTTTCTAAAGGGGTGACCCTCCCGATAGAGGGGAAGTCAAGAGGTATCATGTTTCCCTGGGACCAATTTGAGATAGAGGAGGTGGTGGAGGATAGACTGGTCAGTAGCGGGGTTGTCACCCTACACCTCTGCAATATTAGAGACTACTTCTCTTGGGATTTCTCGAGTGTCTATAGTCCCCAAAGTAGGGAAGGAAACATACTTTTGCGGGCTGATATAATCAGGTATCACCACTCTTCATGGCGGCCATGATGTGTGGGAGGTGACTTTAATACTGTGACGGTAGTATGAGAGAGAACAAGGGACACCCTACATACGGGGGAGATGGAGGACTTCCTCGACTTCGTTGCTGAGGTTGCACTAATTGATTTTAGGTTGTCCAACGCCCACTTCATGTGGTCCAACATGAGGGCTGAACTTATTTGTTCCCGCCTGGATAGATTCCTAGTCTCAGTGAATTAGGAGGATCACTTTCCACATGTGCACTCCTCCTGTCTAGTGAGATCGGTGTCCGACTATAGGCCCATTTTGTTGAACACTTCTTGCAGGATGCAGGGGAAACCCTTGTTCAGAATGGATGTTGGTTCAAAGAGGGGGACTTCATGGACATTATCAGAGAGGCATGGAATGTTCTTTGATAGGAAAGGTTCACAGTAGCTAGATTTGTGGGCAGGTTGAAGCATGTGACACGGCGACTGAAGGTCTGGGGTGCAACTAAGGTACTTCCCAGTGAGGTTGTCAAGGATAGAATTGTGGAACAACTTGAGGGGTTAGATTGCTTGGAGGAAGTAAGCGTGATGGATGATCCAGACAGATAGCTCGGGGACAGACTCAGGGCAGAGTTTGATGAGATCCTCGTCAGGGAAGAGATCTACTGGAAGCAGAGATCTAGGTAGAAATATAGGAACATTTATTTCCAATGGGTAGCATCAAGAAGGAGAAGGGTCAATTCAATCAGATGCATCAAGGTGGATGACCAAACACTTTCTAGAGATATAGATATCAGAAGTCATGCAAGGGGTTCGTTTCACATCTCTTTTCAGAGGAGGATGCGAGTAGGCCCTGGATAGTTGATGGCCTTTTTCCTTGCTTCTCCTTTGAGGAAAGGGTGGCTCTTTCTTCCCCTTTCTTGGAATAGGAGGTCTATAAGGCTGTTTTCTCTCTTACAAGTGACAAAGCTTTGGCTAGATGGCTTCCCCATGGCCTTTATGAGAAGTGTTGGGATATTATTAAGGCTAATCTCCTCTTGGCAGTGCAACAATTTCTAGAGGGAAGGGTACACCTGAGGGGCATTAATAAGACTCTCATAGTCCTCATCCCTAAAGTGCATGGTGTAGAGAGTTTGAGGGACTTCAGACCCATTAACTTACTGAACGGAATATATAAGATCATCTCCAAGATTCTGATTATGAGACTGAACACTGTGATTTATAGATTGGTTAGCGAATACCGGGGAGCCTTCATTAGGGGACGCCACATTTAGGTGAATTTTTGGTAGCCTATGAATGCTTACATTCCACCAAGACCTAGATGAAGAGACAGGTGGTACTAAAGTTAGACTTTGAGAAAGCATATGATAGAGCCAATTGGATCTACTTATTTTTGGTGCTTCAGAAGATAGGATTTGATGAAAAATGGATTAGCTGGATATGGGCTTGTATTACTTCTGCTAGATTTGATGCCCTAATCAATGGGCGGCCTTTCTCCTACTTTCATAGTGGTAGGGGCATTTTGGCTGGGAGATCTGATGTTCGCTCTTCTGTTTGTGTTGGTGGCACAAATACTGAGCAGAATGTGGTCAAGAGTTGAGTATTATGGGCTTATTATTGGATTCTGAGTTACATAAGGTGACGTTCATATCTCTCATCTGTAGTACATCGATGATACCATTATGTTCTAGCAGAGGATGAGAGGCAACTTTTTTGCTACTAGACTCATCTTGGAGCTGCTTGAAGAAATTAGTGCGTTGAAGATGAACTTTGGTTAGAGTCAACTAGTAGGGATCAATATGGAAGATAAAGCCTTAAGGAGAACAGTTTTCATACTAGGTTGTCAAATAGGAGACTTCCTTATCTCTTATTTGGGCCTATCGCTCCCTCCTGGGCCATCCATTCAGTGATTGACAGAATTTGATAAAAAGGTATGAGTCCAGATTGGCTGGGTAGAAGACGAGGCTCCTTTCATATAGGGAGAGAATGGTGCTGTCCAAATCAGTGTTGATCAATCTCCCGGTTTACTACCTTTCCATCTTCTAGATTTCGAGGACAGTTGCAAGGAAGCTTGTGGCTATTCAAGCCAGATTCTTCTGACATGCTAGTGGAGGCAAGAGTAGGGGATGGCATGACATAGCATGGGGTAGAATCTACAAGTGCAAGGAGATGGGTGGTTTGGGCATCAGAAGTATTAGGGATTTTAACAAGGCTTTGTCGAGTAAGTGGCTGTGGAAGTTGGGCTCAGAGGAGGAGGGCCTATGGTTGCAAGCCATCTGTCAAAGATACCATGGAAGGTTCAGGGAATGGGACATGGTACTAGCTTCCCGGCATCACATCTCTCTCATTTGGAGAGGGATTTTGTAGTGTACGGATGTCATTGTGGAAAGTATAAGGCCAGGCAATGGGGATAACTGTTTTTTTTTTTGTGGAAAGATAGGTGGTGTGGGGAATTTATTATCTAGGACAACTTCCTGCAGCTTTTTGCCATTTCCTCGAGACAGATGGCGACAGTGGCCTAGCTATTTGAGCAACAACTATTTGGGGTTACATGGGCTCCTTTATTTAGAAGAAACCTTTGGGAGGGAGAGATGGAACAGTTGGAGTTGCTCCTTCTTTCTTTCCTCCTCCCACCTTTTGTTCCAAAGGCTAGGAATATCGACAGATGGTGGTGGAGATGGGATAAAGAAGGAAGGTTTACAGTCAATTCTGCTTATCAGCTTATTTGGGATGGTGGTATGAGACATGGTGTGGCATCATAGGTTTGGAGGCTTAAGAGTCCCCTCAAAGTGAAGCTGTTGGTTTGGAGGATCTCACATGGGCGCCTGCCAACTAGAGAGAGGTTGGCTCCTTTTCTAAGTGTGGTCACAAGTCTTGGGCAGTGTTTACACGCGGAATTTTTGGAACATCCGATTTCGCCGGATGGATATGCGTATATTTGGCATATTTTTGAATTCCGCGTTTTAAGTTTATCAGACGATTTAGGATTCTTGTACAGGACCTTTCCCCACCAACCGAAGTCGGCGTTAATTTATATCGGACGAGTCCCAATACCCTTGATTAAACTGCTAAAGATCTTTTGTTACCCTCATGGCCCGTAGCCCCCCGACAAAGGAAAAGCCCTTTTTAGTTTCCTTCGGAGCGGAAATTTGATTATGACTTTTTTTTAACCCTCTTATGCGGCCTCACCCTTTTATATTTGGAAGGGAATTCATTTAGAGTTATATGTCGTTTTGGATGACATACAACTTTTATGATCACGGCGAATTTTTTCCCAAAATTTTCAATTTATTTTTACGGACATATACATGATTATGAAAGAACTTTAGGGAAAACAGTGCAATTTGTAAGGCTTGATCTTGAAAGAGGATATTTTTTTCGCAACCCAGGGAAATTTCTTCATGACAAGAACAATTGTTGGAGATTTTCCCCATTTCATTTCTTGAATTTTTATGGCTTTTGAACGTATATGTGCACAATTTTAAGAACTTTCGGGTCAATAGTGTAATTTTACGCCAGGAGGGATCTCTATATAATTTTCATGAGAACCATGACAATCAAAATTTTCATGCTCACTTGATTTTACCACATTGTCATAGCATTTTTCATTGCATAACATCATGAAGCCCCTTTTTACATGCTAAAACGGTATTTTCGTCAAGTACATATACATGAAAGGGTATCTATGTAAAATAAACAAAACCCATGGGATTATAGTGAGAGGGAAAGGGGTGCATCCTTCCTCTTACTCCCTCCTTTGACTTGGGCCTTAGAAAGCTCTCCAAGTCTTGCTCTTTCTTCCTCTCTCCCCGTCTCCTTGGAGTGGTCTCCCTTTTATAGTAGCTCCCACAAGTGACGGAGGGGTTGGTGAAAACCCCTTGGAGGCTCCTCCAGTGGAATACCAAAAGCCAAGGTAACTTTTCATCTTCCTTGCTTCAGTTTTTTTTTACTGCAGCTTTTCTATTTTCCTCTTTTCTTCTTTTTTTTTGGGGGGGGGGGCTTGCGGATTGAACGGAGAGGGGAGAACCCCCTCCGGCGCTGTGCAGGGGACCGGAGGGGTCCCTCCTGGTGGGTCGCAGTCGCGGGGAGCCCCCCCCTCCGGTACAGGGACCGGAGGGGTCTCCCTCCGGGTCCAGTAGCCGCGGGAGGAAAAGGGGGGGGGGCTCCGGTCCAACAGCCACCGGAGGGGGTCCCCCTCTGATCTAAGCACCGGAGGGGGTCCCTCCGGGCCTTCCTCTGTGCGCGGTCAAGGGGAAAGAGGGAGGCAGAGGAGGCTTAGCCTCGCGGCTATAAAAGGAACCCAACGGAGGGGTTAAAAAATTGATTCTTTCACCTCAGTATGGCCAAGTGGTTGGCCCTGCAACTGCTGAGCTTTTCTTGTGGTCCCGGAGCACCCTGGTTGACCATCCGGGCATCCGGAAAAATTTTGTCTTCTTGTGGATAACCCTCACACACGCTTACAGGTCTAAAAAAATATATTTTTGACAAGACTGTAAATGCACAATATGCGCATAAAAGTACAAACATCCCTTCTATATATATACATATTTTTTACCGGGTTGTCGGAGGGATTTACGACGGGGACAACTCTGTCATTTTAAGGCCGTTTAGCGACAACCTGCTTCATTTTTCTTATTTATGGAACTCTTCTCAAAAATTTTAAGTAACATTTTTGGGTTTCAACAAATGCCCCCCACGGGTGGTCCGTCGAGGCCGGAGGCGGAGGCGGGCGACCCGTGCTGTACCTCTCTTTCTTTCCTTTTTTTTCGTACTTCTATTTGATATTTCCATAGCAAACTGACATCATGCTATTTCTCGTCTCTGTTCTTATTTTCTTTTGCAGGCTATTCAACATGCCTCGATCTAGAAGAGGCCAAGTTCGTGGGTCTCAGAGTCAGGATGGGTGTTCTGCCCCTATTGCTTCTCCGAGATTGATGCCGCCTTTGGGGTCGCCACGGGTTACAACAGAGACTCTATTTTCTCTTGACAGGGGGTTGAGTATTGTTGCTCCGAGCTCTTTACCCGAGGGGGATCCAGGCGATGGCATGGTTGATTTGTCTTTGATTTTCAGACATGGTGGCTGTATCCGTTACAAATACGAACGCCCCAAGGGTTACCCGAAGCACTACCCTTTGGATGAATTTTTATTTCCCTTTATCCGGAATTTCATTCCTGAGGGGATGGATGACGTGTTCAGCTCGAGAGAGCCATTCTTGTGAGTCGTGATAGCCTGCTTGGCTGTTGCGGAGTTTCTTTTCCCAACTTCCCCATGGGCCTTGTTTGCCAGGTTCAGTTTCCTGCCATTACTCAGCTAGGCTTTTTCAGCTCCGAGACTGGATGTCCAGTTCAGGATCGGGCCTTCTCAGCTGCTACTTGGGATTTGGGTGGAAAACACCGGACATTGTCAGATTCTTGTTCAGGCCTCTTCTTGGCTCCATCCGGCACTCGGTTTGCCTCAGAGGGGTATGATAAGCTTTGTCTGCTGGACAAAATCATGTGTGGTTCTGCGCCCAGTTGGTATGGTAGATGGGCGGTTATTCCTTCTCACAGATTTCATTTGGGGGCCACAGAATGGCTCATGGGCATCCTTCATCATTATAGTCGGCTGCTGGAGCTTGTGGGCATTCGTCATGCTGTGACTGTCGCCTTATATCGCTACCCTTACTACAGTGGGCTTCTATAGGCATTGGCGGAGAGATTCAATCGCTGATTTAATACTTTTGCAACAGCAGAGGGTGAAACCGCTTTGGATTTATGGAGTTTTTACAGAATTTCGGGGCTTCCCATTTCGGGACGGCCCTATGAGGAGGTTTGCCTTGACGATCTCCACAGAAACTACTCCACGGGTACAGGTGAATACGGCCTCCCCTTGAGCTTCAGGTACTTGATGAAAGTTTGGCGGGATCTAGCCCGCTTTGGTAAAAGGAAGGCACCTTCAGCTTCTGCCGGCGCCGTGCGAGTTAGTTTGAATGCTTGGGTCCAATTTTTCTATAATGGACCATTTTGCTTTCATGAGCGATTTGCTGAGGATGACATGCCTTTAAGTGAATACCATCAGCTGATTCTGCCTTCACAGGAAAATAGACGCTATTTGTTCGCACCTGAAAATGAGGGGTGGAATCCCCGACGGCTGCCGGATCAGACTTATCTTGCAGCCTATCTTGTTTACTGGTTGACTACTTTTGTTGTGCCATATGGCGAGGAGGGCCTGATACGACCTGAGATTATTTACCCAGCTTGTCTGCTCACGGATGGTCATAAATTGGCAATCGCCCCCGCTGTATTGCCAAATATTTGCCATGGACTGGGGAACTTGACAGCACATAGCTCTCCCAGAGACAGAAGTGTTTACATGGCTACACATTATCTGAGTGCATGGGCTGGACTTTTGCTACCCTCATTATGCCAGAGTGTGCCAATTGAAAACCCTGCGGCGCCATTGATATTTCTCTTCCGAAACTGGCCGGATCAGCATTAGCATGAGCATTTATTAGCAGCACGGAGGATGCTTTCCTTTGTGCCTGTGCAGGGGAATGAGGGTCTTCAGTTTGCTTGTGGCTCTTATGACTTCCGACCATTTGCTGTTGAAGGTCGGGACGGGGCATCTTACGGCCTTCCTTATCATCAGTCCACTAGCTCGACTTTTTATGAAAACTGGCTATATTGCATTAGGCCAAGCATGCTTGTATTCAGGAAGGGCAGTACGACTATTCTAGAGCCATACTATCCTTACCGTTTTTCGTGGAATTTTGGGTATGACCAGTCAGTTCCTCCAAATGCAGACTTTGGCATAGATTGCAGGCTTTGCAGGGGCCATGACACCCACCTTGTTGCAGGGAGTTGGTGGGATTATTTTTTTCGAGATGGTGCTGCTGAGCAGTGTCCCCTCCCCGAGGCAAGGCGAGTTGGCCGGATTGACATCTATTATGCACGCTGGTGATTTAAGCACAGCAATGTTTTCCGACAACTCCCACAAAAGATAAGGGAAGCTGAAGAGGCTCGACTGAGCATGACTGATCTACCCCCATTGATTGTGGAGAATTCAGTGTTTCATACCCAATTTTTAAAAATTGCAAAGGGGGTGAGGGACTTTTGCCTGCAGTGGGAGGCTCAGAACGGGGTCATTACCGTCGACCGTCGACCATATGCGGGGGCAATTAAACCCTTGAGGCGCCTGCCAGCTACTACTTCGGGGCAAGGTGAGGCCTCTGCAGATCAGCGAATGTATTTTTGGTGGGCACACTTCTTGTCGGATTGTGGTTATCCTCAGACTGCACCAATGGATACTCCTCTTCACCATGAAGGCTTTACCAATGACTTGTGGCCGAAGTGGGAGAGACACCTGATCGGGTCATCACCCGCATCGGGCCCTTTGAGTTTGCCACCCTTGTTGAAAATGGCACTACCCTCGGCGATCTCTGGTAGGGCGTATCCAAGGCTGGGAAGGTGGTAGTTTTACGACCCGAGCAAGTGGTGCTGCAACCATCCTTTTCGCTAGCTCCGAATGGTATATGGTTCAGTCCTTTTTACTTTTTACCTATCTGTGTACATGCCATTTACCTCTCTCTTATACGCTTCTTCTCTTTGTTTCACAGAGAGCTATATAGCTGCCAGAGATATGCCACATAAGGGGAAGAAAGCTTCAAATCCCCAGAAGCGGGCCCGTCCTAGTGAAGACGAGGGCGGCAACACTTGTGCTTGCCGCGCCCGCTCTAGAGGAGGAGCTTCATAGGAGTGGCCGGGTAATTTTCCTCTTTTGTTTGTCCCTCTCTCCTCGGAGATGTGTCACTTATTGTTTTTTTTTCCTTGCCTCCCCCTTTTTTTTACCCCAGGCCCCTCAGGTGCCAGGGAGGAGGGTGGTATTCCGGCTACGAATATTCTCCTTTCACCAAGGCTAGAGAATACCGGGGAAGATGGGGAGCTCCAGGATGATGATTACAACCCCGTATCGGGCGCCTCACCCCCTTTCTCCCACGGAGGGCTCGACGACAGCATACCTATAGGTAGGGTGCTTCTCCCAACTATGATGAGTAATAAAGCCCTAATCATATCCCCTTGCTAAAGATGTTCTCCCCTTCTTTTCTTTTCAAAGGAAAATTTTGAGGAAGGATGCGCCAACATTCCTTCCGTACGGGAGCCGGGACCAAGCACAGGTCCAACCTCCTTTAGTAAAATCTTCTTAATTTCCATATCCGATCCTTTTTATTGATAAGGAGAGAACTTTCACTTAGCAGTGATCATTTCAGGTTTCTCAGCTGAGAATTCAGTGATCTCTATGCAAGAATTTATTGCCCTCTTGGATTCCAGCCTGAATGCAGATCTACCGGAGTTTTCTATAAGCATGACTACTGATCGGGGCCTGGTGACCCAATATTCTCAAGAGCTGTTAGCCGAAATACGCAGGGAAAAGACTCCAGTCCCTGAGGCCGGAGTATTGGATGAAACTATCCATGCTGTTGGTATGTATTTCTGATTTTAGCCCCCCCGAGTTATTTTGCCCTGCTGAGATGGCCACATGAATCTCATCGCCTTCTTGCTTTATGCAGCGAATGATCCTTTGGCCTTAAGCCGCCTGGATACTTTGGAGAAAAACAGAGGACATACCTCTTCCCCAGATCCAATTGAAGGCGCCTCCCAGACTGGTGTTGGGGTCGACGGAAATCAAAGCCTCGAGATGAGAGGTGATGGCCTTTTGGAAGAGACCCCAGCCCCATCCCCAAAGGGGAGGGGTTTCGAAAGAGACATGACCGCTTCTCCTTCACCTTCAAGCTCTACTATCCCGCTTTCTGATGGGGAGGAAGACGTTGGGTTACAAGGTCATCATGCTCTTTTCATCTCTCTGCTTGTTCTTTTAGCGGCTTCTATTGTGCTGGACTGATTTTCATAATTTCTCTTTTTAGATCAACTTGTCGACATACATGTGTCTCGAAGTGTCCCAGCGGTGGAGGAGTCTGCCTTTTATCCGCCTGATGCGGGTAAGAATGATGAACTAGTTCAGGATTAAAGGGGCCCACCCTCTTTTGCATGCGCCCTTTTCATATCGACACATGTTAAGGCATTTACATATACCTGCCTGATCATATCCTTATGCTTACCTCAGATACCGATAGGCTTGACACAAGGGATCCGCCGACCTGTTCAGCCCTTGATGGGGGCGTTATAGGAGGGGACGGACCTGCTCCTATCCTGGAAGACCAAACGACAGAGGTTTCCCTTTCACGAGGTAAGGCTAAGATACTTTTGACCTCTAGAAAAAGATCTCCAGACGCCTCTGTTGTGAATAAAATCGTGACTTATGTGCCCTTCCCTCTTTTTTTGTTGCAGCCCCAGAGGGAGATGCTCCTCCTATCCTCGGGAGCAATGTAGGAGACTTGCCGTTGGGACTTGACTTTCCATCTCATGAGATTGACTGGCCTGATGGTTCTCAGCCTAAGGCTTTTGTGGGGGCTGAAATGATGGTGGTGGCACTCACGAGTGGAGCTCGAGCCTTATTTCAAGGGGGGAGTCTCCCTTCCGTGGAGACTGTGCGAGACACTCTCCGTTCCGGCACATGGGGCTATCATTCATTGGGGTTGCCCAGGGAGCCCTGGATGGCAGCTGTGGATGACATTTGGGCAGAATTTTAGCACCTGCACACGGCCTCGTTGTGGGAGACTCACATGCTGAAAATACAAGAGTTAGAAGCTGAAGCTTGCACTATATCCAGCGAGATGGAGAAGTTGCATTCCCAGGTTGAACAAATCCGGGAGCGTCGGGCTACTCTTGAGGCAGCGGCAGCTGGGGACAAGAGTCAGGCTACCTCACTCCGGGAGACAGTGAGTAGCATTTTACAGCGGATTGAGGAGTTAGAGGCGGCAGTAGAATCTAATTTCGAAATGGCCTGATAGCTCCAGGCTGAGGACTCCCTTGTATCTGAATGCCAAGCGATGTAGGAAGCGATTGCAGCGAAGCAGAACACCATTGGGGACTTGCTGAAAAAGAGACCCCCTGGTGTTTGAGATTGCCTTTTCTCATTACGCTTCTTCTCATTCTTTCCTTTTTAGATCTTTTGCTTCTGTGGTTACTATGAGGGTCTGTCTCGGACTTTCATTTTGCAAATGAATAAAAACATGACTTCAGGATCAAAAACTTCAACGAGGCATTATCATCATACCCCCTTTTCTTTTTTCTTTTTTTTTTTTTGTTTACCAGTCGTAGTGCCCTCTCGGGTTTTCACCATGACCAGCCCCCTTTAACTTTTTCCAGCGCGTCCTTTCGGGTTTTCGTGCTGAGGGGTTACCCATTTTTGCCTGAGATGCCTTTTCGGGTTTTCACCTCAGTCGGATTTTGACCTTTTTGCCCTTGAGCAGCCAGAAATCCGACTACTCAAGTCCGTCAGGGCACCTCTATTTTAAGCCCCCCATTCTTTTTTCTTTCTTTCTTTCTTTTTACCAAATAAGGAGATTGAAAGCCTGAAGAACTTAGACTTTAAGGCTGACCACGGGAATTGGAAAGCCAATTGGGGATTTAGCATTTGAGGGGCTGACCAAGAGATTGGACAGTCAAAACTTGGAATTTGGGATTCGGGGGGTTGACCAATGAAATTGGAAAGCCGAACTTGGAATTTGGGATTTTGGGGGCCGACCAATGAAATTGGAAGGCCGAACTTGGAATTTGGGATTTCGGGGGCCGACCAATGAAATTGGAAAGCCGAACTTGGAATTTGGGATTTTGGGGGCTGACCAATGAAATTAGAACCGAACTTGGAATTTGGGATTTTGGGGGCCGACCAATGAAATTGGAAAGTCGAACTTGGAATTTGGGATTTGGGATGCGAACAATGACTGCTCAGAGCACCCATGACTTTGGGTTTTTCTTTGAGGGCAACTTCCTTACCCTTCCTTACTCTCCTGCGGAGGAGGGTAAGTCTTGTGTAGATTGCTGCTTGATTTCATGCTCAGGGGCATAATACAATTTTAGGTGCTTCCCGTTCAATGGTGGGAAGGGATTTTCTCCCTTATGGTCGACGACTTTATAAGCACCTCCTTCGTAGATTTTAGAGACGATATATGGTCCTCGCCAATTCGGTTGTAATTTGCCGCTGGATCTTCCAGCCATGACCTCCCTTTCTTTGATCATAACAAGGTCCCCTTTCTTGAACGCCCTTTGCTTCACAAGTTTATCATAAGCCCGGGTCATTCGAGCCTGGTAGGCCTGCAAGTGTTTGTAAGCTTCTAATCTCTTGCCTTCTAAGTCAGAGAGTTCTTCAAGTCTTCTTTGTATTTCATCTCGTTCTTGGGTTTGGAGCCCATTATGTAGGGCTACCCGATAAGAAGACATCTCAACTTCAACCGGTACAACGGCCTCTGCCCCATATACGAGAGAGAATGGAGAACAACCGGTGGGGGTTTTATAAACTGTTCGGTATGCCCAAAGGGCTTCATGTATCTTCTCGCCCCAGTCCCTCCTGCGGCTGCCAACAATTTTGGCTAATAATTTGCACAGGGTCTTGTTAAAGGCTTCGGCCAAGCCGTTTGCTTGAGGATTGTAGACCGTGGAGGCTCTCCAATCAATATGGAATTTTGCCGCCAATTGGTAAATGGTCCTATTTTTGAATGGCGTGCCATTGTCTGACATGACTCGACATGGATTGCCAAATCGGTATATAATATGGTGCTTGACGAATTGAGCGACGGCTTCCCCTGTGACTTCTCACAAGGGTACGGCCTCAGCCCACCGGGAAAAGTAGTCTGTTGCAGCCAGAATGTACTTGTGGCCTTTTGTATATGGTGGAAAGGGTCCCATAATGTCCATTCCCCATTCAGCGAAGGGCTAGGTAGGGGCTGTGGGATGTAGCATGTTAGGAGGCCTCCTAGGCACGGGACCAAAGGCCTGGCATTGGTGACACGTACGGGCGTAGCGGCTACAATCCGCGTACATGGTGGGCCAGTAAAAGTCTTTCAATTTTATATTGATCTTCATCTTATCTCCAGCTTGATGGGCGCCGCAGAGCCCTGAATGGACCTCACGCATTATTATCTTGGCCTCTTTAGACGAAAGGCAGCGAAGGAGGACGGACTTGTCTTTTTCATGGACAAGCCTATAAAGTTGGTCGCCTATCAATTGGTAGGATGCCGCTCTTCGCAACAGCTGAACCCTTTGAGCCCGATCTGCGGGGAGGAGACCACACTTTATATCGATAATCGGTTGACGCCAATCCAGTTCTTCTTCTTGAGCAGTGTCATTTTACTCAATCACATGTATCTCCGGGGTGGAGGAATTAATGTCTTCATCGAGGACACTTGGCATTAGTTTCCGATGTCTAACCGTTATGTCCATTTCGCCTTCAGGTGGGAGTTTTATGGCTGACGCTAATTTTGCCAGGGCGTCGGCCTGCGAATTTCTTCCTCTAGGAACATGTTCTATCTCAAACAAGTAGAATTTTTCTTTCAACCTCATTACCATATCATGGTAAGGTAGTAGCTCTCTCTTTCGGACTTCATAGTCACCCAATACTTGTCGTATGACGAGCTGTGAGTCGCCATAGAGCTTAATGCATTTGACTTCCATTTCTAAAGCAAGCTGAAGCCCTATGATTAACGCCTCATATTCTGCTTCATTATTTGTCAAGGTTTCATGAGGGCACACGAATTATGAAGAATCCCTCCTTGAGGAGTGACTAAGACAACGCCAGCTCCGGAAGCGAGGGTAGTTACCCCATCAGTCTTCTTAATTGTCCGGGAGGCACCATCAAAATAGAGTTCCCAGCACAGCATGTCAATGACCAGAGATTGCTCCATCTTTTGCATTGAACTGCCCTCGGTCTGTTCTTCTACTCCCGATTGGGATAGAAGTGTCTCTTCATCGGGCAATTCAGTGTTAAGTGGAGAATCAGCCGGAACAAGATGTGCTGCCAAGAACTTCGCCATTCCTTGTCCTTTGATTGCTTTCTGGGGGACAAAAGTTATGTCGAACTCCATAAGGAGTAATGCCCATTTTCCCAGTCGTCCTGACAACACTGGCTGTTTAAGAAGGAACTTGAGCAGGTCTTGCTTTGAAATTAATTCCACTTGGTGGGACAGGAGGTAATGCCTTGACTTTTTAACAGCAAACACCAGTGCCAGACATACTTTCTCCATTGGAGAATAACGATGTTCGGGGCCAACCAGTTTCTGCTCAAGTAATACAATGGCTGCTCTTTGCCTTCCTCATTTACTTGTGCGAGCAATGTTCCCAATGAGGCCTCCATGGCAGCAATATAAAGAATGAGGGGCTTTCCCTTGACGGGTGCTCCGAGCACTGGGGGAGTAAGGAGGTATTCTTTGATCTTCTCAAATGCTTGCTGGCATTCCTGATCCCATATAAATGGGGCACCTTTTTTCATCAATTTGCCAAATGGCGCACACCTCCCAGAGAGGTTGGATATAAAACGTCTGATGTAGGCTAACCTTCCCTGAAGTGACCGAAGTTCTTTGATATTCTTAGGTGGGGGCAATTCCCGGATTGCTTTAATTTTATCAGGATCGATTTCTATCCCCCGGTATCTGACAACAAAGTCGAGGAACTTGCCACTTGAAACTCCGAATGCGCATTTCATGGGATTCATCTTGAGTTTGTACTGGCGGAGTCTGTCAAAAACCCGACGTAAATCATCTAAGTGATCTTCGCGCTTGCGGGTTTTTACGACGAGGTCGTCAACATAGCACTCGACCAGGTCGTGTAGCATTTCATCAAAAATCTTTGTCATAGCCCTTTGATAGGTGGCCCCGGCATTCTTCAACCCAAAGAGCATTCTTTTGTAGTTGAAAATTCCTTTTGGGGACCGGAATGACGTATGACTTTTATCTTTGACCGCCATACGTATTTGATTGTAACCGGAGGATCCGTCCATGAAGGACAGAGCTTCATGTCTCGTGGTCATGTCCACCATGGTTTCTGTAATTGGAACAGGGAAATCATCTTTTGGGCAAGCCTTATTCAGGTCTCTAAAATCAATGCAAACTCGGACTTGGCCGTTTTTCTTTTTTACTGGGACTATGTTGGCGAGCCAAATTGGGTAGAGACAGGGCTCTATAAAGTCCACTTCGAGGAGTTTGTCCACTTCAGCATTCACTTTTAACTCCAGCTCGTGGCGCATGCGTCTTTGAGCTTGCTTGACCGGTCTAGCAGTGGGCAATATGGCTAGTTCATGTTCAGCCACCGAGGGCTCCAGCCCGGGCATCTCTTTGTAAGTCCAAGCAAAACAATCTTTGTACTCGAATAGGAATTGTTTGTAAACTTGTCTTTCTGACTCTGTGAGAAGGGCGCTAATGAAGATTTGTTGGGGTTCATTAGTATGCCCAAGGTTAAGTTCAATTAACTCATCAATCGTCGCTTGCCCACCATCTTCAAGTTCCTGCGGGGCGGGTTGTAGGTCCATGAAGCTTTCATCCTCTTCTGACTCGATGGCATAAACATCGTAGCCACTTGAGTCGTCGACTCCAGTAACTTGAGGTTTTACAGAGCTTTCGTCATGGTCATGCACTTGTTGCTCATTTGTAGGTCGGGGACTCCGAGGGGAAGGCAACAACCCGATAGTGTTGACAGAATAGTGAATCTTAAGGCTGGGCTTCCAACACGGAGGGTTGCTCTTGGCTTCACTTGCAATAAACTTGGGCAGTGTAGATGCAACTTCAATGGGGACTTTTTTGTTGGAAGGCCTAGACTGATCCCAAGAATGTGGCTGTGGGGGAAAAACCTGATGCTGTTTGATCTGGATAACTCCCTGTTGTATTAAATCCTCAAGTTGATCCTTGAGGACATAATAGTCTTCTGTACCATGTCCTGCCATTCGATGGTATCGACAGAAGCTGGAGCTTTTGGCTTCACCTGCTCTAGACGGCTTGCGAACTGGAGGGAGCTGGATTAGACCCCGAGCCAGACAAAAGTCAAACAACGGCTTAATATGAGCCCTGACAAATGAGTATGGAGTTTCCATCTGTTGCGCCAAACTCATCACTGGCGTCGTGCCTTTGGATTCCGCAGGTGGTTGGTTTGCTCTGGTTCCATGAGACCAGGTCTCGTTTATTGGGCGCTGGGAATAAGTGTGGACTTTTGAAGGAAAAGTGAGATGTCTAAGTAGAACATCCCGTTCACGTAACAACTCTTGTACAAAAGCTTTTAACGCCTGGTTCTCCTGTCTCAACAGTTTAATTGCATCGGCAGGGTCCCCTCCCTGTTTAGTGACAGGAACATTGGTGTCATTCAGTATGGGGCGTTCTGCTTCTGTGATGTCTAGCCCGACTAACTGACTCAAGGCTTCGAGTCTAGCTTCCCCGGGCTCTTGACAGGCAGGTTGTAAGACAATAACCTCCTCATTACCAAGGCCATTGTTCAAGCCATCAACCTCTGGAACTTTCGGTCTAAGGTCTCCTTGTTTTTCAACTACGCAGAGGACATCCCCTTGTGTGGAGTTGAACTTGTCGGAGGTGGGTGGCGCCCCTATTGTATTTACAGCATGAAAGACTTGAAAGACTGGCTCGGGGTCATAGCCCAGGCCTCTTCGGTCGTTCTTGGAGAAGGGGGGTTGCCCCCTGACTTGCGGAGGGCACCACAGCTGTTGAAAGTAATTTCTGCGGGAGGCTTTCTGCATTTGCGGAATCTTTTGCTTGTGACACATTTCTTTAATGTATCTGGGCATATCAGGCATTTCTTGGACAGGCTCCAGAGCGTTTTCAGGCTGTTTGCTCCAGCCGAAGTCGTCATCTGCGGGGGCATGAGGCACCATATCTCCCTTATAAAAGATAATGGGCTTGCAATGCTCATTATTTCTCTTTTTGCCTTTTCTTTGATATGTAACGATGAATGTCTTTAAAGCCTCCACTCCATACTCTTCTCTTGGAGCAACCAATTGCATACAGGCAGGGGACAACATGATGCTCTTGTCTATCGTTTGGTTGATAAGGTTGGCCTCGAAATTGATCTCCCGCCTCTCGGGTTGAGTTGGCTTGGCGGTGGGGGCGTTAGCTTGCAGGCTCAGTCGATGTATCCTGGCGAGTTCTTCATTTACGACGAAAAGTTCTTCCTCATCGTCTTCTTCAAACATCTTTTGTTTTCCCTTGTCTTTGACGTCGACTGGGGGTTCGACAGTCGGTTCCCCAAAATATAACTGGGCATCAGTTATGTTACATTCATTTGGTCGGAAAGGAAACCTATCGGCAAAAATCGTGTGTTGCTCACCGCCCCTTGCATATTTGATACACTGATGTAGAGTCGAGGGGACGGCCCAGTTTTCATGAAGCCATGGCCTGCCAAGCAAGGCTTTATATGAGGTATCAACATTGATAATGTAGAAAGTAGCTTTGGTGACAAACATGTCCATTGTCACTTCCACGCCCACTTTCCCCAGTGCATCTTCGGAATTTTGATTGAACCCCGAGATTTTTACATCATACACCCTCTGCAAATAAGGCATGAGAAACATAGACTTGAAAGTCTTGAGAGGCATTATGTTGACAGAAGCGCCAGGGTCGACAGGGATCCGGTTCAACTCACGCCCATTGATTTTTCCTTGCATGTACAACGGACGATTGTGACATGGGGAAGACAGTAGCATGTCCTTGTCAGAGAAGGTAATCGTTGCGGCCAAAGCCTCATGTGCTTGTGTTTGCATTTCGGCTGCATGAACCTCATAGACTTCAGGTTCTTGGAGGACTTTGATAAGGGCCTCCCGCAATTCTTTACTCCAAGCAATGGCCTCCCATATGGTAACATAGGTTGGCATCCTTTTCATATGCTGGATGATCTTACGATCAGCCCTAGCCCGAGCCTGATCCAATGGGAGAATTAGCTCTGCCAGAGGCTTAAGCTGATAGGGGAGTTTTGGGTCGACTCCGACTTTCCCTGGTCATTTGTTTCTTCTTGGAATAACGGGGCCAAAGATTCTTCGTCAGGTGATGGGAACTCCCGATTGTCCTTGCTTGAAGGTGGTGGCGGAAAAACGCACGTCGTTAATACGTCCCGCTACCAAATTAAAATATCCGGCCCACAAATTAAATAAACAGAATAGTTAAGTGATGAGACCGAGTCGAATCCACAGGGAGAAGTAGATTTGAAAGTTAAAAATTTTGAGTTTTTAAGATTTAAAAATCATGAAAATTGAATTGAAACCACCTTAGGGAGATTTGGATGTAATTTAGAAGGGGTGGAATGGATAGAAGAACACATGAAAAATTATAATGAAAATATGGTGAGATAGGAATAGAAATAACTCTAAAACCAGACAAAATTAGAAGAAGTGACAGAAGACAAAGTTGAAGATCTGAGAGTTAGGAAGAAGTTTTATGAAGAGTGTAGAGACAGAAAATGAGAGGAAGATGGTGAAAAATATGAAACACTGACATCTATCGGCGCGGATGAACAGTAAACTCGTAAAAGATAGAACCTTTGAAAATTGATTATAACTTAAAAACGGTGAAGAATTAGAGAGAGTGGTAGAAGAAGAAAATCTAGATCTACAAGAGAGGAACAACTTTCATGAAGAACTCAGAAAGAAAAGAGGATTGGAAGGGCTTCAAAATGGAGGAACAAAATAAGGTATCAACTCGGATGAACAGTAATGTGCCAGGACAGCAAGTGGAAAAACGTGTAATAACTTGAAAACGGAGAGGAATTAAAGGAAATGGTTGAAAGAGAAAATGTAGAGAACTTAAGTATGAATAACTTTGAAGAAGAAAATGTAGAGAACTTAAGTATGAATAACTTTGAAGAAGACAATAAATTTAAATGAAGATCATAAAAGCATGTAAATGGTTAAGCAATGGCTAAAATCTTAAGAACTTACAATAACAACCACTTAAACTTACAAAACCCAAAACTTTTAATAATTTAAATGGATAACAAGATTGAAAGAAATTGTTACATGAAGGGGCCTCCTGCCCCTCTCTCTCTTCTTGCTTCTTCAATAGCACCAAATGAACTTAACAAAACACTCTTACAAGAGCTAATAATAAAGAAACCCAAATGAATTCTGAAACTATCTCCCCTTAAACAATCACCTCTAACCCTCTTTTATAGGCCTTAAATTAGCCCCTGTTCTCTCTGTTTCTCTCTCTCTATCTGTGTGAATCAAATCTCTTGTTGCCACTTTGCTTTTGGTGTGAAGCCGAAGGCCCGCGTGAAGCCCGGTGGTGCGCTGGCCGACCTGCCGACGTTCTGCGCATTTGAACACCCGCTCACGCGCCCCACTGCACTGGTTGACCTCGCCTGCAAGCCTTGGTGTGAAGGCTGCAGCCTACTTGACCGCACCCGAGCCCGCCATGAAGAGCCTGCACCGCGTGGAAAATGCCGCTGCCGCGCCTGCTGCATGAGCCACCCGCGTTGACCTCTTGATCTCCCTCATTTGAAGCCCGAAGCCGACGTCGTGTGAAGCCTCCACCGCCTCAGCCAGCCCACCTTGAAGCCCTTTAACGGGCGTGGCCCGCCTGCCATCTAGCGTGAAGAAGGCCGCTGAACACTTACTGCCTGCATGCTTTATCAGCCACTGGCCATTTGCATGAAACTCACGTGAAGCATTCCAACGTGATGGGGCCCATCCGGGTGGAGACATCTTCAGAGAAGGCTGCCAACCTGCATATACGTATGGTATACATAGATATATGATATATAAACATATCTCAGTTCACTTTCGCTAGCCGAAGGCCAAAGTCCAGGTGCATTGATCACTATGTAATATGAATGTTGATATGAATCTCGATATGAATATCAATAGATATTTACTATGTATGCAGATATATTATATATATAATTATATTGTGTATATAGTTATTAGGAAGAATATATATTATATATAGATATATATAATATCTATATAGGTGTTAATATTTTTAGATTTTAGTTTTAGTTTAATTTTTATTTTTATTTATTTTTCTTTTCATCAAGCTTAGGCTTTGGCTTATTTGTTTTATTTTTATTTTTATTTATTTATATTATTTTTTTCATGCTTAATTGAATTTTCCTGCAAAATAGTATCAATATTTAATTAAATCCCATAATTTAAACATTTTGATATAAAATTATAATTAGGTGTGATAAATACATAGTGATGAATATTAAAGCTTATAAAAGTGTGTTATAACATAAATTAACATGTAAAAATACACACTTATCAGAAGGGCTCACCTGAGCTGAATCAGGGGGTTGCTCTTGGGAAAGAGAGTTAGCCGGATTTTTCTTTTCACTTGTCGGCGGATTAGATGAGGCGGCACTGGAGCTCTCCTGATTAGTCAGCTTAACGGGCTCCCCATCCTCATCTGAAGGGTCGAAAATGAAAGTACCGGCCCGCACTTGAACCTCAAGGGGCTCATTGGGCTCTTCTCTTCGAAAGATGATCACCCTTTGGGGGTTGGGACTCTGCCCATTAGAGGATATGGACTGTCTACCCCGTCCGCGGCCTCGGCCACGACCGCGGTTCTGGATTTCGGCATTGCGACGGCGGTAGGTGGCCATTGTGATCCTGCTCCCCGTGGCAGGGGTAGTAACAGTACTTTCATTTAACCCCCGCAAATTTTCTGGTGGGGGGATTGACACCATATGACATGAGAAGCTTTTAAACATTTTTTCTAACTTCTCTATGGTGAGTTCTTCATCTTTATAAAAGACAGAGAGTTCCTCTGGAATAGAGAGCTCCTCGCCTTCTTAGGCTCGCTTGAGCATTTGTTGGAGCCAGCTCTTGAGCCGAGTTTTGCGTTCCAATTCTTCCCATGGGATGTACTTATCTAGTGGGACGGGCCCACTTGGGAGAGAGGGTACATACTCTTCCAATTCCTCAATCAACTTTTGTAACTTCTGTAGGGGACTTAACTCCTTGGGTGCTTCCATGGCTGCCGCCTGCTCGGCTTGCTTCTTCAACCTTCTTTTCGAGTTCTTCCTCCTGTTCTTTTCCTGCTTCTTTGCTCGCGCCAACGCGTCTTGGGATAGGGCCGCTTTTCTTGTAAATGCCTGGGGGGCGGCCTTGGTTTTTGAACTCTTGGCATAAGTCTTCCCCTTGGATGGCTTTAACGGGGAATTCCTCCTTGGGGTTACAGTAACCCAGTCGCCCTCTGGCTCATGGATTTGAAAGGTTGCGTTGATTGCCTTCTTAACAATTTCAGGAGGCAACTTTTGAAATTCGGCCACAAAGGAGCCAAAATCATGAAGGAGGTCAGACCCTCCAACGACTTGCTGACTATCAGGCTGGGGGCCCACTTCGTAAGTCTGCAACTCAGCCTTGTTGTCTTGTCTTCTCTTAACCGCTAGGGCAGCATTCAGCGATTGGGAAGTGTTTTGGCATGCTTGCTTAGGCTTCGTCATGAGTTCCAGTTGCTGGGCCAGGTATGACTGTTCTGGTCTCATCTTGCCAACAGCCTTTAGTGCCTTGCCCTTCTGACTTTGTTGTAAATTTAGCTGAGGTGAGGACTGATACAATCTTGCCAACTCTGCCATGGCCGGTCCCAAGCCCGGATGAGAAAAGAGGAGGGTTTGCGTTAGGTCAACAGCCAGCAGTAAAATTTTGTCACTATCTCCAACATGAATTCTGATCCAAATACATGTGAGCAAGGGCCAGCTAGGGCGTTCCCCGTAAGCGACGCGTTACATCGGAACCCGGATGGAATGACAAGTGAGCAAGGGCTAGCTGGGCGTTCCCCGTAAGCGACGCGCCGCAATGGCGCCCGATTGCGGTGTCAAATAGGCAAAGGTTCTCGTGTGGGGTTGGACGCACACGGGTAAAGAAGCAAGTCCAAAAACATAGGATCCGTCTAGCTACTTGGAATATAGGAACTTTAACAGGTAAGGGTTTAGAATTAGTTAAGTTAATGAAGGACAGGAGGGTTAACATAGCTTGCCTACAAGAAACTAGGTGGAAAGGACATAAAGCTAAAGACATTGATGGATATAAAATTTGGTATACGGGTAATAATAACTCTAGAAATGGTGTTGCTATAATAATAGATAAAAACTTAAAAGACAGAGTTGTGGAAGTAAATAGATTGTGGGATAGACTAATGGTAATTAAACTTATCTTAGGTGATGATATTTTGAATATAATTAGTGCATATGCACCTCAAGTAGGATTAGAAGAGAGCATTAAAAAGTAATTTTGGGAGGCTATTGATAGTTTGATCCAAAATATTTCTAGTGAAGAGAGAATCTTTATTGGAGGGGATCTTAATGGTCGTGTGGGTATAGATAATAGAGGCTATGAGAGGAGGATTCATGGAAGGCTTGGTTTTGGCAATAGAAATGACATGGGTAACACTATTCTTGATTTTGCTATGGCCTATGATCTAGCAATTATTAATACCTTCTTTAAGAAGCGGGACGAACACTTAATAACATACAAGAGTGGAACACATATAAGCCAAATTGACTATTTTCTCATTAGGAAGGTCGATAGAGTTTTATGTAAAGATTGCAAAGTTATTCCTGGTGAGAGTCTAGCCCCTCAACATAGGTTGTTAGTAATGGATGTCACTATCCCTAAATTCAAAAGAAAGATTATTATAAATAATTATTCCAAGATTAAATGGTGGAATTTAAAAGGTAAAAGTTTAGAAACATTTAAAAATCATCTATTAAAGGAAAATATTTGGAATTTAGAACAAGAAACTAATGTAATGTGGAATAATATTACGAATTGTATAACGAGGGTTGCAAAACAACTCTTAGGCGAATCTAAAGGTAAAAAGAACTTAGAAAAAGAGACTTGGTGGTGGAGTGAGGAAATCCAAAATACCATTAGAGTAAAAAAGGAATGCTTTAAAGTTTGGCAAACTAACAAAAATGCTCAAACCCTAGAAGCTTATAAAATCACTAAAAAGAGAGTTAAGAAAATAGTTAGCGAAACTAAATCAAAGGCATTTGAAGATTTATATAATAAATTAGGAACCCGAGAGGGTGAAAATGACATATTTAAACTTGCTAAATTAAGAGAAAGGAAAACTAGAGATTTAGATCATGTTCGGTGCATTAAAGGTGAAGATCAAAGGGTTTTAACTAATGATCTTGAGATTAAAGGGAGGTGGCATAGCTATTTCCAGAAGTTACTTAATGGAGATTCCGTCAAGGATTTATCTTTAGAAGGTACCCAAGAGTCCACAATATTTGATAAATATCAATATTTCAGGCGTATTAAGATGTCAGAAGTGGAGGATGCTTTAAGGAAAATGAAAGTGGACAAGGCCTTAGGACTAGATGGCTTACCTATTGAAGTATGGAAAGGCCTAGGAGATATTGGTATTCAGTGGCTAACTAAATTTTTTAATAAAAATTTAAAGGAATGGAGAATGCCAGACGTTTGGAGAAAAAGTGTTGTAGTTCCTTTCTATAAAAACAAAGGAGATATTCAAAGTTGTAATAATTATCGTGGAATTAAGCTTATGAGTCATACTATGAAACTTTGGGAAAGAGTAATTGAAAAACGCCTCTGTTGTATGACTACTGTATCGGAAAATCAGTTTGGTTTTATGTCAAACAAATCTACTACAGAAGCTATTTTCTTACTACGGCAGCTAATGGAGAAGTATAGAGAGATGAGAAAAGATTTGTATATAGTTTTTCTTGATTTAGAGAAGGCGTACGATCGAGTACCGAGAGAATTGATTTGGTGGACATTAAGAAAGAAAGGAATCTCTCAAGGATATGTTGATTTGATTAAGGATATGTACGGCGGTGCTATTACTAGTGTTCGAACTATTGCTGGGGAGACTGGTGAATTTCCCGTTTCTATAGGTTTGCATCAAGGTTTTGCACTAAGTCCGTATCTCTTTGCCTTAGTTATGGATGAAGTAACTAAACAATTGCATGAGGATATCCCTTGGTGTATGCTATTTGCAGACGATATTGTTTTAATTGATGAGAGTATTGATGCTCTAAATGCTAAGTTAGAGCGTTGGAGACTTGCCTTGGAGTCTAAAGGTTTTAAAATTAGTAGGAGCAAGTCAGAGTTTATGCACTGTAATTTTAGTAATGGGAGAGTGGTTCAGGAAGACATGGTTCTAATTGATGGACATAACATTCCGAAGAGTAGTAGCTTTCGATACTTAGGGTCTATCATACAAGAGAATGGGGAGATTTATGATGACGTTACACATAGGATTAAGGCAGGCTGGTTAAGATGGAGAAGTGCATCAGGTGTCCTTTGTGATCGTCGTATGCCTGTGAAACTCAAAGGGAGGCTTTATAGAACGGCTGTGAGACCTGCTTTGTTGTATGGTACCGAGTGTTGGGCAGTACGAAAGGAACACATCCACAAAATGTGTGTAGCAGAGATGAGGATGTTGAGATGGATGTGTGGCAAGACTAAGAAAGACAGGATTAAGAATGAGCGCATCCGTAAGGACTTAGGGATAGCTTCAATTGATAGTAAAATGAGAGAAAATAGACTCAGGTGGTTTGGCCATGTGTTTCGTCGCCCTAACTCAGCGCCGGTTAAAAGATGTGACCAAATCTTAGTGGATGCTAGTAAAAGAGCTCGAGGAAGGCCTAAAATGAGATGGTGCGATGTTATTAGGAAGGACATTAGTTCTTTGAGTTTAAATATGAATATTGCACTTGATAGAAATCTTTGGCGGAACATGATTCATGTAGTCGACCCCAATTAATTGGGATAGGGCTCTGATGATGATGATGATGATGAGGACTGATACAGCCCACTCACAGCTGCAGCGAGTGGGGGTTGGATCATGATCTTAGGGCCTAAATTAGAGCCCCTGGAGTGAGGCTTGGCCTTTTCCGCCCCGGTGGCTGGTGTTTTATACTGTTCAGTCCTCAAGGTCGGCCCAGAGGTTTGCCTGACGACCAATGCTTCATTTATCCTAGGAGAGACGATAGTCCCTTTGGTGGAAGTACATGGGCCGGCCCTTTGGGGATGCTCCTGGCTCATAACATTCCCCTGAGTGCTATTTTTAGACGGGCCTGTGGCCCGCTGCCCAGGGAGGGCTCGGCCTTTAAGATGAACACCCTGGTCATCATCTTTCTTGTCTGAGACAAGGAGGTCCTGCTCAAAATGATAAGAGTCATGGTGCGGTGAATCACGCACTAGAATCTCCTTTCCACCAAATAAAATGTCCAGCAACTTTTTAGTTTCTTCTTTCGGGAGAGGCAAGGATTCCAGGTCCTGCTAGGGTCGCCACTCGAGGCGCTTCTCCAAGGATTTGTCTGAGCTGGGTCCGGCCTCGGGAGTCCGCAATGTGGAAGCCTTATGAGGAGTTGATGCTTGTATTACATTTACTGAAAATGGCGATTGTCCCCATGGGGAGCACATGGGAGGACCTCGAGAGCCATCGATTTTTATAATTTGCCTCGTAATGAGATCCTCGGCTATATCTTTGAAGGTGGAACAGTCGTAAATGACATGTCCCATGGCACGGTGATATAAGCAAAAACCATGCCGGTGTGTCATACCGGGCACCAGATTACTATCCGGTTTGGGAAA
This sequence comes from Amorphophallus konjac, assembly GCA_022559845.1. Lineage (NCBI taxonomy): Eukaryota > Viridiplantae > Streptophyta > Magnoliopsida > Alismatales > Araceae > Amorphophallus > Amorphophallus konjac. The sequence continues at coordinate 311,877,961 of CM040119.1, read as the reverse complement.
CTGTATTAGCCCCTCCCTTTGGCAGATCTTGAAGATCTCCTGAGTCTTGTATTGGGGAAAGGAGTATAGCTTCTCTGGAGTCTCTTTGATAGGCGAACCTATTGATTCTCTGGACAACCATCCACCAGTCCTTGGTCGCCGTCTGGGCTCCACCGTGGCTTCTGAATGCGAGGAAGCCCGGGCGGACTTTCCAGTTGAAGGTGTCGGGGACAGGGCCATCAGCCTGTCATCTATGCGCCTCATTATTTGTAGCAGATCCTCTTGATTATGTCGCAGACGCCTGACTTCATGTCGGAGTTTGCGGACAGCCTTCCGAATAGTGAGGCACTCGGACATTAAGAAGTAGCCCCCTCCCAAAGTGGCACCTTGAGGAGGGGGGTCTGTGTCCAGACCATCTGCCGGGTCCTTCACTTGACTTTTCCCAGGGATCCTATGTACGACATTTACTGAAAAGTGCGTATCTTGATGGACACGCGGCCAGGACGAATGCCTCCTACTGTTGATATCATCAAAAATTCGCTCGGCGGCCTCATGAAGCCTTTTTCTCACCATACTTTCTCCTTGAATATCAATTTCTCCCCTCTGAATGAGGGTCTCGATGCAATCTTGTAATTCTTCGCATTCTTTGGTGGAGTGCGATATTATGGCATGGAACTTGCAATATCTTGGGTGAGTCTTCTCGATCTCAGTATAAGTAGGAGGTGGGTCGTGTACCATAATGCGCTCCTGGTCTAGAAGTGCCTCAAATATCTTTTCAGTGTTTTCTTTAGGAAAGGAACATGCATGAGAAGGCCTCCAGCCCGGGTACCACAAGGTGGGCTTCGTCCCACTGGGACCTGCTTCTTCTTCCCCTGGATCAGGAAATGTAAAGGCTGCCACTTGATAAATTTCCCGGGTTGGCCGATGGCTAATAACATTAGTCGACCGGGCCGCTCGCTCCCAAGTATGGGGTTGAGGAGGGTCGACCCGAGTCCCTTTCATTGTGATGAGCTGATTTTGTATCATCTTCTCCAGCTCATCTTTGAAAACATAACAATTTTCAATAGTATGTCCCAATAAACGATGGTACAAACAGTAATTGGGATCATCTGTTTTACCAACTTCTTCTGGCTTTTTAGGCTCGGGCAAAGTTATCAATTTGTTCTTCGTGCAGAGGTTGAAGAGTTTGCCGGTGTGCTCCTTCTTAAAAGAGTAAGGAGTCTTCATGCGCTCGGCCAACTTTGTGGTCGGTGCCCTTTTTTCAGACCTCTTGCTGGAATCGCTCGCCGATGCTTGATTGGCTTCAGCAGTTGGGGAGAAATCCACTGCATTTGCTTCTTTTCCCGCAGCGGGTCGCTCTTTAGATGTCTTATGCTTTGAAGGTATGAAGGTGGGATTATCAGCGAAGAACATTTCGATCTGCGATCGCCGAATTTAGTTGGTCAAACCCTTTGACATTTGCCCCCAGAAGTCGCTCACTGACCTCGGGGGAAAGTCCTCTTCGACATATGGTGATGGCATCCTCCTGCACCGGGGGATTGTCGCATCTCATGGTAAGGTCCCTCCAACGTTTAATAAAGTCGAGAGCCGTTTCGCCCCTCTTCTGCTTAAGCGAGCAGAGCTCAGCGAGGGACACTTTCCTTTCAACTAATTGGAACCGATCAATGAATTTCTTTTGTAAATCAGCCCAGTCGGCGACGGAGTTGGGCTTCAACTTGGAGTACCATTGAAAGGCACTCCCAGTGAGAGAAGTTGCAAAGTAGCGGAGGAGATAAGACTCCTCGATGGCGAGGTCACCCATGGCTGTGACATAATAGGCGAGGTGCTCGTGCGGCGATCCCTGCCCATTAAACTTTTGCAATTTCGGCGCCTTCGGGCAGTCCGGAGGGAGTTTCTTGAATCGGTGGTGTAAAGGATAGGGCACACTGTACAGGTCGACAATGACAGTACCCTCGCCACGCTGGGCGAACTTATCCTCAATCATCTTTTCTATCATCCGGCGTTGGGCGATGGTCTCCTCCAACCCCATGACCTGAGAAGATTGAGCATTGGGCATCCCTCTGAGTGGTTCGTCCCCTGTGTCGCCGCGCGCGTCGGTAGGGTGAGCGCCCTGTCGATTAGCGATAGCGGGATTGTATACTTGTTGCTCCCGTCGAGGCTCTTGATTCGGCATCGGTGTTTGAGGCCTTTGAGCATTTATATTCATTTGTCTCTTCATTTCCAGCATGAGATTGGTCATCTCTATGTGCCAACGTTGCATTGTTTCGAACTTGGCATCGTCAGACATTGCTTGGAAGGTGGCCTTTGTTGGTGGCTCAAATGCTGGGTTGAAGTTCACACCACTGCCGGGGAGAACCGCCCCTTCGTGGATGCTCACTACCTCGTCAGGGTCTGCTCCCTCTGGGGGTACATTCTCTCCTTGATTTTGCCATTGGTTTTGAACGGGCACCTGGTGTTGACCTTGGGAGGAAGTTCCCGCTTGACCGCTAGACTGGCCTTGGAAGTTTCTTCTGGCAGTATTCCTAGTGTTAAGGTAGACCGCGTCCACGGCCAAATTGGGATCATTTGAGCCACCATGCTCATTTACATTGGCAGGGATGCCAGTTGATTCCATAGGTTCCCTGCCTGAGGCGTAGCAGGTGTAAATCTTCATGTTGGCACCTGCTTCTGACATTTGTACCACCCTACGCCTTTTAGGTGGTTGAGTTGTGGGGCGGGGTGGTGCCCCCAACCTGTCGAAGATAGAAGGTCGTGGTGGCGCATCTTCCGCCAGTCTATCAAAGACTGAGACTCGCGTCGGCGGCGCCTGAGCGCGAGAGTTCTTCCGAACTCGGACGTGATCCGAGCCTTGGAGAGCGACATTGGGTTTGCGATAAACCTCTTTCCTTTTTTGGCCCCGCGAACGCGGGGTTTTGACATCTGAAGATGTTGTTGTTGGTTGAGCTTCCATTCGCCCGGGCCTGGCGGCCCTAGCTTGTTTAATTGCACGGGCCTCCTGCTTGGTGACCCAAACTTGCTTCATCTTCTGGGGGTGTCGCTCAATTGCTTTACCCCCGCTTGAAGGCTTCTTTTTGAAGTCCGCGGCATCCTCGCGTACCTTGTGAAGGAGCGAGAAGCGGTTGGAAGTCGATATAGTCGGGACGTGATTGACCCGTGGCGTGATTAGCCCTCCGCCATCAAGACGAACGCGGAGGTCGCCGATCAGTATAGTTTTACCGGACCTTGAAGTAGCTGCAGTCGGCTTTCTATTTTGGCGGTGATGACGTTGCCCCCATTTGGTAGGGACAGTGTCGGCCGAAATGACATGGACCGAGAAGACTCGGCCCTGAGTAGGTCGGGAGTTGCTGACCCTAGTGGGAACAGGGGCTGTCGCAGTGCAGACGACCGGACAAGCTTGAGCGGCCGGGACCACTCCCAAAAAGAAGTGGGACCCAACCATAGCGGGAAAATCCCCAAACACAATTGGGGTGGCGAGATACCCATACTTAACATGGGTGGCGATGACCAAGGGACCGTAGGTGATAGCGGCCATTGAGCTTTAGCAGAGAAGGTCGAAAATTCGCCTTTACGTCTCGGCGGTGTATCCTCCCTTTGCTTCTCGCGCTCCTGTATGGAAGAAAGAGTGGTATTAGGACCTTTTGTAAGGGCATAAGAAGCTTTAGCAGTAAAAATGAAAGGCGGGAAAGGTCCCACCGGGCGTGCCAGTCTGTTTACACGCGGAATTTTCGGAACATCCGATTTCGCCGGATGGATATGCGTATATTTGGCATATTTGTGAATTCCGCGCTTTTACGTTTATCAGACGATTTAGGGTTCGTGTACAGGACCTTTTCCCACTAACCGAAGTCGGCGTTAATTTACATCGGACGAGTCCGAATACCCTTGATTAAACTGCTAAAGATTTTTTGTTACCCTCATGGCCTGTAGCCCCCCGACAAAGGAAAAGCCCTTTTTAGTTTCCTTCGGAGCGGAAATTTGATTATGACTTTTTTTTACCCTCTTATGCGGCCTCACCCTTTTATATTTGGAAGGGAATTCATTTAGAGTTATATGTCGTTTTGGATGACATGCAACTTTTATGATCCCGACGAATTCTTTTCCAAAATTTTCAATTTGTTTTTACGGACATATACATGATTATGAAAGAACTTTAGGGAAAACAATGCAATTTGTAAGGCTTGATCTTGAAAGAGGATAATTTTTTCGCAACCCAGGAAATTTCTTCGTGACAAGAACAATTGTTGGAGATTTTCCCCATTTCATTTCTTGAATTTTCATGGCTTATGAACGTATATGTGCACAATTTTAAGAACTTTCGGGTCAATAGTGTAATTTTACGTCAGGAGAGACCTCTATATAATTTTCACGAGAACCATGACAATCAAAATTTTCATGCTCACTTGATTTTACCACATTGTCATAGCATTTTGCATTGCATAACATCATGAAGCCCAGTTTTACATGCTAAAAGGGTATTTTCGTCAAATACATATACATGAAAGGATATCTATGTAAAATAAACAAAACCCATGGGATTATAGTGAGAGGGAAAGGGGCTCACCCTTCCTCTTACTCCCTCCTTTGACTTGGGCCTTAGAAAGCTCTCCAAGTCTTGCTCTTTCTTCCTCTCTCCCCGTCTCCTTGGAGTGGTCTCCCTTTTATAGTAGCTCCCACAAGTGGCGGAGGGGGTGATGAAAACCCCTTGGAGGTTCCTCCGGTGGAATACCAAAAGCCAAGGTAACTTTTCATCTTCCTTGTTTCAGTTTTTTTTTTACTGCAACTTTTCTCTTTTCCTCTTTTCTTCTTTTTTTTTGGGGGGGGGGGGCTTGCGGATTGAACGGAGAGGGGGGAACCCCCTCCGCTGCTGTGTAGGGGACCGGAGGGGGTTCCCCCTCCGGTCCGCGGGGAGCCCCCCCCTCCGGTACAGGGACCGGAGGGGGTCTCCCTCCGGGTCCAGCAGCCGCGGGAGGAAAAGGGGGGGGGGATCCGGTCCAACAGCCACCGGAGGGGGTCCCCCCTCCGGTCCAAAGGTACCGGAGGGTGGTCCCTCCGGTCCAGGTGCCACCGGAGGGGGTCCCCCTCCGATCTAAGCACCGGAGGGGGTCCCTCCGGGCCTTCCTCTGCAGGCGGTCAAGGGGAAAGAGGGAGGCGGAGGAGGCTTAGCCTCGCGGCTATAAAAGGAACCCAACGGAGGGGTTAAAAAATTGATTCTTTCACCTCAGTACGGCCAAGTGGTTGGCCCTGCAATTGCTGAGCTTTTCTTGTGGTCCCGGAGCACCCCGGTTGACCATCCGGGCATCCGGAAAAATTTTGTCTTCTTGTGGATTATCCTCACACACGCTTACAGGTCTAAAAAAATATTTTTTTGACAAGACTGTAAATGCACAATATGTGCATAAAAGTGCAAACATCCCTTCTATATATATACATATTTTTTGCCGGGTTGTCGGAAGGATTTACGGCGGAGACAACTCTGTCATTTTAAGGCCGTTTAGCGACAACCTGCTTCATTTTTCTTATTTCTTGAACTCTTCTAAAAAATTTTAAGTAACATTTTTGGGTTTCAACAGGCAGATTCCTAGGGGAACCCCCTTTGCAAGATAATGTGCGGTAGGTGATAGCTCATTGGTATAGGAGATGGAGCCTGAAGGGCGACATGCTAATTTGGTGGCCCATTCTACATGCAAGATTATCGGCTTTATGGGGCAAAAGAAATGGCCACATCTTTAGGAGAGGCCAGAGTGTCGAATAGGGTTGCTTCTTTCATTGTGGGGAAAATGGGAGAGTGGGGCTTCAGTTGCATTCTTGTATGTAATATGGACTCTTAATTCTTCATTTTTTGCCTTGTTAGTGGGGGGGGGGGGGTTAGTGGGAGCCACATCATCTTGGTGTGCAGTTTTTGTAAAGGGATCTTTTGGATTTACTTGGATTTTACTTGTACATCCCTTCATTTTACTTTAATACAAACTAGTGGTACCAATCACTTTCCCAAAAAATAATAAATGGACATATTTTTCCTTTTGGAGGGAGGGTGTGATTGCACCTCTGATAGATGATAATCACAATCTCATTAGGTGCATTCTCAACTTTTGCATAAAAGTAGTCATATTGATACGTGAATTTTTACTGTTCATGTTTAATTTCGTCTGACTCCTAGCCTTGCAATTTCACCTCCTTTTACAGTTTCATAGATGATACGCCCACTGGAAATGGGCAACAAATCATCTTACTTCTCAGTAAAGAGAAAAGTTGAGATCCAATGTTCTGTCTTTTTGTCACTAGTTTCATAACCCACTCCTGCCTATCTCATCTCATGCCTGTGTTCCCCCCGAAGATCCAATGATTCATTAATTTCAAGAACTCCTGTTTCATGAGCAATGCATCTTGGATATGTATTTCTGCATCACTTGATTACCCCTCTAAGTCAGGGAATAATTCTACCCCAAATTGCTTGGTTGACTAAACCTGCTTTGAGCTTCACCTTCACGTGAAGTCAACACAAGTAGTAGGCATGGATCTGGATATGAATCACAGTTTATGCCCATGTGAGATCATTACATGGGTGAAAAGTGTGGAGCATTTATTTTGTTTATGGCATGAAGGTTGATAGTTCTATTTTCATAAGATCTCTACTTGCTTCAATCTTTATCCAATTTTCTTACTTTCTTCATGATTTTGAACATGTTTTTGTGGAAAATGAATGTAATTTTCATTTAACTGCAATGCAGGGTGGTGAAATCTGCTCATTACGCTATGATTTAACTGTTCCATTTGCTCGGTACCTAGCTATGAACAATATCAATTCATTGAAAAGGTACCAAATAGCTAAAGTGTACAGAAGAGATAATCCATCAAAGGGTAGGTACCGTGAGTTCTACCAATGCGACTTTGATATTGCGGGCCAGTATGAAGCAATGGAACCAGATTTTGAGGTTATTAAAGTTTTGACTGAACTTCTAGATGCACTGGACATTGGGGACTATGAGGTATTTTTATTTTGTAATAACAGTTGCCACTTCAATAGTATTTTTAAGCCATATTTTACAATAGTCTCTTTTCTTTCTTTTATCAACATCTGACGTCAATGGCCATCTTTGTACTACATGCTAAGAGACATATCTCATGCATTTTGTTGAAAGATGGTGGATTCATCCTTTATTTTTATTCACATTTGCCTCTTTAAGTTCGTTCTATGATTCTTTATTTTATCTGATTTTTTAATCAAGATTCTATAAATGCAGATAAAACTGAATCATCGGAAACTGCTTGATGGGATGCTTGAGATTTGTGGTGTGTCACCTGAAAAGTTCAGAACAGTGTGTTCAAGTATTGACAAGTTGGACAAACAGCCATTTGAACAAATTAAGAGGGAACTCGTGAGTGCTTGTACCTTACTGGTTAGAACAAGTGGGATCAATTATTAATGAATGGAACTGAGTAATTGCAGCATTAGATATACTGCTTCTCTTGTTCTTCAAAAAATATGATATTTTTGTGTGTCATAGTGTTCTTTTCCCCTGCTTTGGAATTTTGATATTGATTCATCTTCAGGTTTCATTCTGAAGAGTTACTTTGCTTTCTTTACATTTTTTTTTCTGTTTGACATGTCTTTGGCTATCATCCTGGAAGATTATTTTTCTTTCATTCTTGTAACGGACTTGTAGTCACATAAGAAACTGGCTATCATCCTGGATAAACTTTTTCCATTCTGCTTAAATCAACTGAAATTTGTCAAGCTGTGTGGCAGTGTAGATTCAAATAGTGGTGGTGTAGCCTATGAAATCTGTGCAGATGACTTTGAGTAATTCCTCCACTGTTCCTGAAGAATCATTTAGCAACTTTTAGCTTCTCATTACCCACGTTTTAAGAACATTATACTTATGAGTCTCTGGTTCGAGACCAGAGGGAAGGCAATGTTTATCCACTGAGTTGATCAAGTTGTAGTCTTGTTAGTGAGGCCTTCTGATTTTCTAGCATTTCAGATGACTTCTGAACTTCATGGTCACCATTTGGATTGGTTGCTTTTATGCTTTTCGTTAGTAAGTCCTGATTTTGTAGCAATTCAAATGACTGCTGAAGTGCATGGCCACCATGCATATTGGTTAGTTTTGAGGTTAACGTTTTTTTCCCTATGTCCAATGGCATGTTTTTGATCTAATGCATTTGAATGGCTGACTTTAGCCTCTCAGTATTTGCTGTACTAGTTCAGATTCTTATCTTGAATGACTAAAAGAAAGCTAATTGGCTCAAAGTGTCTCTTACAAGGGAGAAAAAAGCTAACCGGGCATAAGTAGTAGTCCAGGGATTGCTTATGTGACCTTGTGAGGGTCATAGAATTTATGCCAATGATAGTGGGGATATTCTTCCTCTTGTTTAAGTAATTGTTCAATGTAGAATGAGTGAAGATAAAGTCAAACATTTTATGAGTGTTGAAAAGGAACCTGATGAAGATCCGAATTCCCTGAGGGAAGGCCAACTCATGCAAGATGTTGAGGATGTCCATTGTTCAAAATGAATTGCAGAACATGATTCCCCATGCTCATTTTATTACCGATATAGTAAGAAAATACAGAATGGAAAGTACAAAATTTTTAAAGAGAACATAAAATTCTATACCCCAAATCACCTTCACTTCAGGTAGATACATCATGGAGCAACCTCATTTACAATGCTGTCAAACAGTGAAATTTCTCCATATTTGGGGTTTTCGTGGCACACCAGTTTGCTGAGCAAAATCTGCAGTGTATTGTTGTCCAGTTCAGCAGCTCAAGGGTGCTGCAGTAATTTTCTCTGAATAGCCTTTTATTCCTTGCTAGCTACATGCACTAAACAACGGCTGGAAATGTGGAACACCATCAGTCTTCATGCTCGACTTAGACTCATGGAATGCAGAATTGGGATCTGTAGGGGCCGATCTGATTCTGACCCCTAATCTGATCCCAATTTGAAATTTTTTAAAATTTGGAAAAATAATTTAAAAATTATTTACTCCGTCCAAATTGGGCAAAATCAGCCAGTTCTTTTATGTATCGGCCGATCCTGACCTATTAGGGTTTGATTAAAAGTGATGAAAATGTCTTTACATTATTGATACTTGTGTAAGTACCTTTCTTGTTTATAAATATACTATTTTGTTAATTTGAAACTTCTTTTAATTGTGTAAATACTTTTTAAAACTTTTTTTTTTGTGGATTGGATCAGTTCCCTTGGATCGGCCGATCTGATCTGAATTGGGATTGGGCGTACACCAATCCAATACTGCATTCCTTGCTTGGACTTGGACTTCTCTATGGCTACCTTTGAAGGAGTTTCCGTACATTTTCTGGCTCCTCCCATCTGATATGCACAGAGACAGTTTTCATTTTCCATCCAATAATAACAGTTCCACAGCTAAGCAAGAGACATTCTACTGATTCTTTGTAAACCACACAGGACATGCCTTTATGTTGAATAAACAGCATCGGATGCTTAATTCCATCACAAGTAGATCCTTATTTTGTTGGGTGATAGCTTTTACAGAACCTCATCATTGATCTTTCCACCACACTGTCACACTTGTTTCAGTTTCTATTGCATCCCACCAAGGACGCATGTTAAATACGTGGGATAAAAAGTCCATAACGTCATCTCTTTTTTATGCATGCTTTAATTGGAATTATCATCACGGTGAAAGCTTGGTTAGATCTAATCCAACGACACATAATGAGAGTCATCCTTGTATTCCTGGTCCTGGTTTTGGCCATTTGTGATTCAATCACTCAGGAAGTGGATGCGATTGCGTTTGCTTCGTTTAGGTTATATAACCAAGCTAAATTTTTGTTTGACGTCATTTCACATGCATGTACAACTGGCTTGATTTTGCTCTTGCACCTTGCACATTACCTGTACCTTACTGAGTCCCTGCTGGCTTTGAAGATTATATCTTTATGTCTGTGTGGTATATTCTTGATCTAGTTTGGGCCTGGATCCAGTGCTGTCCATGACATGAATGGATTTCATTTGAGGAGGAGTAACTTTGCCCAAGTCCACCCATAAATAGTAAATACTAACAGATATCTTAAGAACCCTTCTGTATCAGATCATCACATCTGTCCCGCTTACAGTAATAGTTTTACTGTTTGGGTTTGCTTTGCTGTGTTGTTTTGTGTTCAAACTTCATATTTTGCCTACTCATGTTGTCAAGTCAGTTATTATTGTCTTAATATGGTAGAGATTTCTTTTGTCAGGTGGAAGAGAAAGGCTTGACTCTTGAAACAGCAGAGAAAATTGGTGATTTTGTGAAGAAAAGGGGGCCTCCCTTTGGAATATTATCGTGTTTGAAGGAAAAGGGCAGTAAATTTTTAGAAAATGAAGGATCTGTGGGTGCGTTGAATGACTTAGAGATTTTATTCAAGGCTCTAGAGAAGTCAAAGAGTATACATAAAGTAGTCTTTGACTTGAGTCTTGCTAGAGGCCTTGATTACTATACAGGAGTTATATTTGAAGCTGCTTTTAGAGGTGCTACACAGGTAACGAATTCCAGCATTTCCTATATGATAATTGTGCATAGCGTTTAGGTTTGTTTGAAAGCAAAGGTTACTAATAAATATTTTACCTCTCCAAGCACCCAATGCCATGTCAATGCGGATGTGTATCTTTCTCAATCATGTTGCATTAGCTCTTGCAGCAATTGGTTGTTTGCTAATAATCCTGTATGTTTTAGGTTGGTTCCATTGCAGCTGGTGGACGCTATGACAATCTTGTGAACATGTTCAGTGGAAAGCATGTCCCTGCTGTTGGTATCAGCCTTGGTATTGAACGAGTGTTCACCATAATGGAACAGATTGCAAAGGACCACAATCAGGTAAAAACCCCTTGTTCATTACTTTGGCACTAATTGAGGTCTTGGACATAGATCCAGGTCATGTAAAACATGGCTTAAAAATATTCTCTGTAGAATAGTTTCTTAATCGTACACCCATAAGATGCAACTATTGAATATTTGGATATGTTGTATTGCTTTATTTTAACCATACCACAAGATCGAATTATTCTCTTCCTATTGATCTTCCAATTTGATGATGCAACTATATTTGCAGATTTCCATATGTTGTATTCTTTTATTTTAAGCATACCACAAGATTAAATTCTATCCTCCCTGAGACCGAGCTTCCAATTTGAAGTTTTTTCTCTATTTCTTCCTCGGTTCTGCAGTCCTACCCTCTTGATAGCATCTTTGGAAACAAATTCCTTATTGAGTTCCCAAAGGTTTCTTCATATTTTAGTGAAATCAAGTGTCTTTGACATGCCTGGTTTGACAAAAACATTGTATCTTCGTTTCATTTCTTGGTGAGCCAATGAGATAGTAATTGGCTGGAAGCGCTGTGGGTTTTTCCAAGTGGATTGAATTTTAAAAAGTCTGGGCATACTCTAACTTCCTAAGAAACAAATATAACTCTTTCTTCCACTGGGGAAACCACACACGGGGTCTCACATACTCCTTGGAGAAACATGAAAGATTGGTATTCCAACCCAGGTCGTCCGGCCCCGCCTCGCCCTGCCACTCCGCCAAGTTCCTTGTTTCCCAAAAAAACATGAAAGATATGAATTCCTTATGCCCTCCTTTCTTCTCTCCAGGAAACTGGACATGGGAGCTCACATACTTCTTGGAGCAGCATGAAAGACTTGAATTCCTATGCCTTCCTTTCTTGTCTCCTGGGCGATCATTCTCTTCCCCCTTTTGTACTCTTCACTTCTGCAAAATATTGTAATTGAAGTATGCTATTGTTTTTTGGAAGGTGATCAATAGGCCAGAGTTCATTAGAAGAAAATGAGCGGAAAGATACATAATATAAGTGAGAGAAGGAGAGTCTCTACCAAGATGATAAGGACATCCCCAAGACCCCACTAATACCCAAATTCAAAAACCAGTAAACTTCCAGCACAAGTGCATAATTCTTTACAAAATGGATACCCTAACTTTGTTACCGATCTGCAGAAATGCCATCCATGACTGACCTCCCCCTCCACCCAATTGCTTCAAGTGGTTGCCTGAAATCTATCCCGAAGTTTTTTTTAAACAAAGTAAACTTCCACCAAGAGTGCATTTCCTTTACAAAAGTAACTTCCATCAGTAGTGCATTCAGTCAGACCATTGTCTGTAGTTTTCTTCCACATCATATTAAGCACTTGTTCCACCAGCACAAAAAGAAGGGGAGAGAGAGGGTCCCCTTGTCTAATCCTCTTAGAGCTCCGAAAGAAACCACAAGGATTGCCATTAACCAAAATTGAGAACTTGGCTGTTTCAATACAGCTTCTCACCCAGCCAATCCACTTATCCTTAAACCCCATCAATTGCACCACTGTGTACAAACCAAGGATCAGGGATTGGGATCGGATTGGCCAGTCCCGAACCAATCCGGGTTGGCTGATCCCAGTCTAATCCTGGCCGAGTTAGGATAGCAGCCAAAATCATGTCAAAAAATACTAAAAAAGTTCAAAAAATGGTAAAATAGGAAAAGTGTTCTAATATAGATGAAACTCAATTTTACATGCAAAACCTGATATATTCAAATGTTACCTTTCATTCATTGAAGGCATATATTGAAATACTTTTTAGATATTGTACATAGTCATTCGATGACATGCGTGGTATACATGAGTTGATAATCCATGAGATACATGTTGTACCCCTCTATATTGGTGTAGACTATCATGATAAGTGTCCAACTTGAGATCTCGGGGACTTGGTAGGTGTTTCCAGTTGATTGTTCTGATGTGTCTGAATATTGTGGATATTGAGTATAATCACCATATCTTAGAAGACACATCAGAGGGAAGATAACCATAATACCCTGAAGGGTAAGCATAAACCCTGAGGTTGAGATGATGTGTCAGAGTACTCTGGCTGGTCATAATGTTCACTCATCTCTTTGCCCTTCGCAGGAACTCTTCCTTCATTGCTTTCTTCTTTCTAACTAATTTCGCCAATAAGAGATGGAGTTTGAATTATAGCATATCTCTTTAATGCGTTGCATTTCAAGGGTTCTTCTTGGTGGATACACATATTTTTGCTTTTCCTTCCCTTTGCCCCTATCTCTCATTGATTTGCTTGAGACATTTCTTACTTTTCACCTAGTGTGATCTTCATCTTGTGTAGCATGGTTAAAATATTGCTCTTCTGTGAATACAATGCCTTTGGAGGTTTGGCTTGAGCCTTGTGAATGAATGGTTGCACCACCTTATCCTTGACATAGATCATCATCGTCATCATCACTATGGCTATTAGCCGAAGTGGAATCCTCCGAGATTTGATAGACGATTTTGTCACTTGACTCTGTTGTTCCATCTTTTTGTATAGTGTCCAAATTTGCAATGTCCAATTGTCCATAGGAGTCATGCTTGTAGTACCTTTATAGGTAGTCTTCTTCTTTGATGTTCTTTTTTGTCTTTTTGGTGGTGGAAGTTGAAATTCTATTGATAATGGAATATCATCCATCTCCCTATTGGCCGAAGCTTGATCATTTGGATCAAATTCTGGTTCATCTAAGGCCATCCTTGCATTGACCCATGAATGGAGATAATTTTCTTCATAAAAAATATCATCCAAGTCAATGGGTTCTCATGTTGGTGTAGGTTGTGTGGTAGGCCATCCCATAACTTCATCTCTCTACCTTGTTTCTTCCTTTTGTGCCTCTTGGATTCTTTGGAGGTTCTTAAGCTTCAAATGCATGTTGTAATGGTAGAAGGATGTAAGCCTATTTCTCTACTTTGTATGAATGAGAGAGAATGTTGACCAATTTCTCTCACACCTAGAAGCAGATGTTGTTTGGCTTAATACTTGGATAGCAACATATGCTAGATCCTTATATCTAAGAGTTTTGCCATAATCTATCCACCAATCAACTGTACAAATTGAAATTTTAGTGGTAATTAGAAAATTTACATCATATAGAACAAAGTATAAAAGATGAGTAAGTCACTAGTCCATTAACTTACCAGGACTAAGCAACATGACTGCGTTTTGTGCTCGATGAGTCTCAAAATGTATTGATTTCACTTATAATCATGCTTGTTGCACATTATAATTGCTCGATCTTCATCTTCTAGCATGCACCGAATGACATTCTTTGTTCCGTTCAATACTTCATCGTCATTCCTTACATTTTGGCCATATTGATAGCGTGGGTTGAAAAAATAGTTTACACGTTGGTAGATTTTTGTTAACAATGACTTCAAAATGGAAAACATGCACAGTAGAATTGTAGATTGCAAATGGAGAGTTTTTCCCCACCTTTCATCAATGATGTCCTACTACTTTGTGTACATAGTAAGGTTTGCCTTTTGGATTTCCTCCTTTGCTCGATCTATGGCCTCATTTAAGTGTCCCATGCCAGCTTTCTTGTCACCATCCGCAATTCTTAAAATTTTGACAATTGGTTCCACCACACTAAGAACCATCTTAAGGTCTTTCCATAGATCTCTGTTTTCAATGAGCTCCACTTTCTTTCCCTTGGTTTAGGCATCTTGCTTTGCAATCCTACCAATTCACTCTTTCCAACTCTTTGAAGCAATCATCTGCAATAGGGGACGTCGCTAAGAGTGTAGATTTTAAAGAAATATATGTAGAGGCAAACCGAGTTGCCCTTGGACGTAGGAGCTCCCTCCCTCCAATGTGCTTGCGCATCAATTCGAGGACTTAGTTGTGGTTGTAAACATATGTGGTAATGTATTGAGCATAAGCAACAAATTTGCTATCTTCTCATCCTTGCACATATCCTCTAATATCAAATCTAAAGAATGTGCAGAACAGGGCACCCAAAATGGGTGCTCATACTTGTCCATCAACATTTGCCCAACCAATTTATATGATGTTGCATTATCTGTCACGATTTGCACCACCTTATGCTCTCCAATCTGTTCAATCATATCATCCATCAATTTGAACAAGTAGTCGGCATTTTTGATTTCCTCGTTAGCATCCACCGACTTCCAAAAGATTGTCCTCTCTTGACAATGCACATGAAAGTTGATCATTGTTCTTCTTATAATGCCTATATATAATAGGTAATTGATTAAGTTCAGTAATATAGGTGATAATTAATCAATTTGAATAATGATCAAGTCTAGCCAAGATAGGCCTATACCTGTGTATCCATCTGTCATAATTGTGTAGTCTCTCTCATCCCATATATGTTCGAAGGACCTGATGTATTCCTTCAAATCACTCACCTCTTGAGGTAGGCAAGTGTTGTAGATCTTTTTTGAAGTTGGGTCCGGTACTTTTTTACCCACTTCTACAATTGTCTCAACCATATGCTCATAGTAGGGGCCTTTGGTAGTATTTGCCGACACTGTTGAAGAACCATCGATAAGCTGCTCGTCCATTTTTTTTTCCTTACAAATCTTCAGTTTCTTAAATGCAGCAATGATGCTTGGCTGCTTATCCTCCCCCTCGTGAGATAAGAGTCTATAGGGTCCCCTCTAGGGACATCATCCTTAGTCAAGTCATGAATCTCTTCTTCTTTTAACCTTTGTCCAAATCCACTACCTTGGCCCACATCATGGCCTATTGCCCTGTAGTATCTTTCTTCAGCAAAACATTTCCTACTTGCCTCCATTGCATGACGAATTTCACCTTAAGAAATAATAAAGGCATGATAAAACACTTTCATTCTATTCCGCATCCACTTAAGCTTCTCAGCAAAAATGATACAAGCATACCTGTCTTCTGGGGCTTCACTCCATTTCCTGACCAATACCCTGGAATATTCACTCCTGAACCATGCCAGTTCATATCTGAAAAGCCTGGTATTTTACTACAGGAGATAGAGGTGGACAAGGGAGAATAGTGGTCTATTTTCAGTCAAATCCGCTTACCTGTAGGTCACCGGTGGTGTTGTGTGGAGTCATGGTCAGATGATGGTAGGTGTTGGTGGTGAGTCATAGTTTAGTCAGTACGTGTCAATGCTGCTACAGGTGGCAGTGTGGCATGCCAATTTTGACTTGCCAATAAGAACATTTTGTGCTATACAATTTGGACATATAAATGATGTCAAAAAGCTTATGACAGTGCCGGTTAATCTTGAAACATAATCTCATGTTTATTTGGCTTTGACATTCTTTCTGGTTTTCTTCGAGTACGTAAGTCTACAGATTCTTTCTTTTCTTTATTCTTGGAGTAGATATCTTATGTTTGTCTATCTGTTGGGAACTGGGGAAAGGGAAATGCATATGCTGGGCATTGTCCTGTAGATTTGTGTAGTTTATGTTTGGATGGGGGACAAATCTCTCCTCCCTCACCTTAATATTCAATTTTACATCCTCTGTTTATTTAATAAAATTGATTGCACAATGTACTTTCTTTTGGGGAAAAAAAGTTATTTTATATCTGGTGTTCTTGTCTTCCTTGGCAGGCAATTCGTGCAACAGAAACACAGGTTTTAGTGGCTGTTCTAGGTAAAGATCTTACATTGGCTGCGGAGCTGGTGAGTGAGATGTGGGATGCGAACATAAAAGCAGAATTTGGAATCCACAAGAAGGTGATGAAACACATTGACCGAGCCAAGCAATCTGGTATCCCATGGATGGTGCTTCTTGGTGAACTGGAACTGGAAAAAGGCATTGTCAAGTTAAAAAACATCGACGCCAATGTTGAGGAAGAGGTTCCAAGGGATAGCATCGTCGATGAGCTAAAAAGCAGGTTGGACGTGGTCTCCAGATGCCGTGCAGTTGTTTGAAGACTGCCAACAATTGCCAATGGATCCATTGCAGGAAACACTTGCCATTCGTGTCAGCATCTTTTGTTCAGGCGTGGATTGGGCATATGAGCAATCTACCATAATTTATAGATGGCAAAGTTTAGTGTTTCTGAATTGAATACACTGCTTAAATGCCTTAACTTCAGGTATTTGACAAATTTCATCTTAACTCTGGGGGTGGAGGTGAACCCCTTGAATACTTTCTGTAAGCCCTTCTGATGGCGATAGATACGATTTATAGAACAGAAATATGGTATTTTCTCTTGGAGATGTTGGCCACACTTGGCAGTCGCACTGTAAACACCCTCCGATGGTCTGATCACTCTTAACCTATTTATGAGTGAATCTAGTTGTATTTGATTTTGTTGCAGAGAACTATTTTATGTATCAGAACTGTTAGGAATTATTTTTTGTTCATTCTTGTATTTCAATTACATAATTCTTAATGGTACAAAATTGTGGAATAGAGGGTTTATTGTTCTTCCTCTTCTTATTTTCTTGTTTTGGGGTCCCTCAAGTCTCCTTTGTCTACATGGATCAATGGGGTTAGGGTGTACACTAAGCGTTACTCTAGGTTCAACCATGCTACCCCAGTAATGGCCCATTCTACTAAGGTGCCATTTTCACAGAAGTCAGAAGCAGAACCTCTTCTAGTTAGATGGGATAAACATGTATACCTGACCAAGGAAGACTCAATAATTAATGAGAACAGACTGCTTACTTGGATGTAATTCCTATACGGATGCCTGAAAGCAATTCCCCCCCACCCTCTGTAGCTTGCATCCGCAGAAGTACCATCAAGTCCCAACATTTAGAAGATTATAATTTTGGAAACTGATCATTGACAAAAGTTAAATTAAGACGGGCCTGAGTTCTCCTCCAATGCATGCTTTTTTTTTCTTTCATCTGAATGATGATATTACAGTTCTGAAAAATGGACTTCCATGAGGTTTATGGACACTCTGGGTATGTTACCGGGGCCAAACCTATTAAGAGTTTGCATTTGGTATACCGTACGTTGTCCATGTCTTCAACGTATCCCTATGAAGTTGAAGGACCTTTGCGAGCACTGATTCCCCGAAATATTCATTCCACCATATGACTTGCGTGTCAGGTGTGAATATCTTTTGGGAGTATTTGCTTAACCAGATAATTTGATTAAATACTTTCCTCCTCCTTTAGATTGGTTTGGTGGGGTCTAAGAGTCCTCTGCAATATGTATGCCCTCAATTCGGGAAAGCCATTTTTAATTATTTATTCATGTTTTGTCAATGTCAGATCTCATTCTAAGTATGTTTGTACAATTCGATCCATAATCAGATGGTTCAAAATTTTTTTAAAAAATCGTACATCTTAGATAATGGGTCATCTACTTTCAGTCTACTGCGCGTGCTTCAACAGTTACATTTATATTTGGTAGAACTGAGTAATATAGTAGAAAAAAGGGAAAATATATAGCCTTAGAAAGAAGAGCAATGCCAAAATACATAGTTTGAGAAAGAAGAGAACGAGTCTCCGTTGGTGAGTTGAGCTTCAATGCCGAGTTTCTGAGTTATGGTTGATAACCGTGGACGGTACTTCCAAGCAATCGCTCACCGAGCACGGTGTTTGAGATCTTGAGCTTCGAGGCCTTTTTGGATGAGCTTCATTACGCAACTGTGGCTTGGAAGGACTAACGAGTCTCATGTGCGAAACTGAATATAGTCGATGTCGAGCCACGCCTCTGAAGGATGACAAAACAGAGATGGGAGTTACGGATGAAGGCCTTACTGTCTCTCTATTAGGTCTTCCAAGTGTTGGTGTTCGATCGGTCTCGCATAGGCCTTGACTATAGAAGAGTGTGGGGGGCGAGGGACATCGAACTTGAAATCCCAAGGCGAGGTCAAATGGTGCAACTCTATGTTGGGGTCTCTGAGCCGAGCCTTGAACGATGCAGCTTTTGAAACCCGACTGGAAGATGCAGTCTCATGGACGGCATAGTCGGGCTACGGGATCATCGGATGGGAGGCTGGGAGCTGGAAGGGAGCTAGAATATGGGGGATCGATGTTTCCTTGTCCCAAGATCTATGCAGGCTTTAGCGCTAGGAGGATCCCGCGGGATTGGCTCTGAGCGCCTTCCAGATCGAAGGTAGTGCCACCTTCCATAGTTGATAGCCAGGGGGCAGGGGCTTTTTGACTGGGAGCTAGGTTGGCTGCCTCGAGCTACAGGGCTGGGGGCGTGAGAGGATTTTATTGAGATTCTTAGTTAGACCATCTTAAGCAACTATCGTCTTGAGAGGATCTTGTCGAGTTTCTTCTGCAAGAAAAAATTCTTACTGGGGTGGGAGTTCTCTGAGAGAACCATTCGATACTTAAATCTGTAAGCTAGTGGGAGGAAGGAGGGAGATCTCTCTTGAGTAGGGTGTGGCTGTGGTATGTCAGAGTAACTCGGTGGAGATGGAGGAGGAGAGGGGCTTTTGACTGAGTGACATTGCCTTGGAGGTGCAATCGAGGAGGAGGGCTTTTACATGGGAGGCTCTGTTGGGCATTTTCAGCCCACCGGTCGACCGATCGGAATTTTCGGTCGACCGGAACCGGTCGACCGCCGGACAACTTCCGGTCGACCGATTTTGTCAGGGAGTAAAGATCCGGATGTCTGAGAATTTTCGGTCGACCGCCATTGTAGGTCCGGTCGACTGGCAACCCCGAGGCAGCCACGTTTGACCTTTTATTCCATGTCCGAAAATAAATCTTTTACTTGATTTATTTTATCCCAAAAGTCATGAGATTTGGCAGGTTTGGTGGATCTGGTCCCTGGGTTGTCCCTTAACCACCCTAGATGTATAAAACATCTTATTGGGGTCTAAAATCTAAGATCCAAGGTGATTTCAAGGAGGCCATCAAGAGAGGAAGAGAGGGGTTACTGTAGCTCCGGGAAGAAGGTGTTGCAGAAGAAGAAGAAGAAGAGAAGGGAAGATCTTCATCAGCTGAACATGTTTCTCACTACAGGGAAGATCATGTTTGCAGTAGATTTTGCTGTGATCGAGTAGGAGAGTTCATTTCTGTTTGAATCCCAGTTATTCTCTTGTAGTTCTAACTCAAGTCTTGGCAAGAGACTTTGAGTAAAACATATGTACTTTCTATATTCATAGTGAAGTTTTTCCCCTGGCTTGCCCGTGATTTTTCCCCTTCGCATTGGAGGGGTTTTCCACGTAAATCTTGGTGTTTCATGTGGTTGTGTTTCGATTGAATTTTCCGCTGCGTTATTCGGTTAGTCTAGATTTGTTCGTACACATAAGTCGGTGTATTCAAACCCATCAACTGGTATCAGAGCTTGTTGTTAGATTAATTTTGATTATTTGTGTATGAACATGGAGGCCGGTAACTCATCCCGCATGATTAGTTTAAACGGAAACAACTAGATGATATGAAAACCAAGAATGGAGGATCTCTTGTATTGCAAGGATCTGTATGGTCCATTGAAAGGAGATAGTGGAAAGCCCGCAACAACGTCACCCGATGACTAAAAAATGTTAGATCGAAAAACTGTCGGGTTTATTCGACAATGGCTTGATGATAGTGTTTTTCATCATGTCTCCACTGAGAGTTCTGCACACTCTCTATGGAAAAAGTTGGAGGGTCTTTATGAAAGAAAAATAGCTGGAAATAAGGCTTTCGTGATTAAAAAACTTGTCAATTTGAAGTTTAAAGAGGGCACTTCTTTTGCTGAGCATTTAAATGAAATGCAGAGTATCACTAACCAGTTATCCTCTATGAAGATGTCTCTTGATGATGAGTTGCAGACATTGTTACTTCTCAGTTCGTTGCCAGAAAGCTGGGAGACACTGGTGGTCTCTCTCAGCAATTCTACACCAGATGGAGTTGTCTCCATGAGTCAAGTAACAAGTAGTTTGTTGAATGAAGAGTTGAGAAGAAAGAATTCAGGAATTTCTCATAGTGATTCACAGGCACTTGTCTCAGAGAACAGGGGAAGGTCAAAGTCCAGAGGGAGAGAAAATTCACAGAAGAGGAGAAGTAAGTCAAGGCCAAGAAAGGACGTTACTTGCTACAACTGTGGAGAAAAAGGGCATTTCAAGAATCAGTGCAGGCAACCGAAGAAGAACAAGAAAAATGGAAAAGAAGTAGAGAATACAGAGTCAAAAGAGAATGCCACAGCTATAGCACAAGGTGATGATTATCTGCTTTTGTCTACTTCTGATGATATTTTTTCTTGCGTATGTCAGGACCTCGAGTGGGTAATTTATACAAGTGCTTCTTACCATGCTACACCACGGAGGGAGTTCTTTGCCATCTACAAGGCTGGAAACTTTGGTGTCGTCAAGATGGGCAACCATGGGACGGCATACATCATTGGCATGGGCGACATTCATATAAAGACCAATCTTGGTTGCAAGATGGTACTTAAGAATGTGAGGCATGTGATTGATTTGAGGCTGAATTTAATTTCAGTTGGAAAGCTAGATGATGAAGACTATGATAGCAGATTTCATAAGGGTAGATGAAAGTTTAGCTAGGGTTCTCTTGTTGTTGCTACCGGAAAGAAATGTCACACCTTATACAAGTTGCAGGTTCAAGCTTGTGGTGATCAGTTGAATGCTACTGAGAAAGATTCCAGTATGGAGTTGTGGCATAGGAGACTGGGACACATGAGCGAGAAGGGATTGCAGGTTCTTTCCAAGAAAGAAGTCTTACCAGACTTCAGAGGTACACATCTGAACTCATGTATTGATTGTTTGGCTGGAAAATAACATAGAGTTTCCTTTACTAGTCCTGCATTGTCTAGAAAGATGCATGCCTTGGATCGTGTCTATACAGATATATGTGCCCTTTAAAAATAAAAACTCCTGGTGGATCAGTTAATGTTCTAGGTATCAGTGGTGCACTTTATTTTGTCACATTTATAGATGATTTTTCAAGGAAAGTTTGGACTTATGCTTTGAAGACTAAAGATCAAGTTATTGATGTTTTCAAGGAGTTTCATGCTAGGGTTGAAAGGGAGACAGAGAGACAGTTGAAATGCATAAGGTCAGATAATGGTGGTGAGTATACATGGTCATTTAATGCTTATTTCAGGTCACAGGGCATTCAGTATGAGATGACAGTTCCTGGTACACATCAGCACAATGCAATTGCAGAGAGGATGAACCGCACCATCATGGAAAAGATCAGATATATGTTTTCACAAGCTAAGCTACCCAAAAGATTTTGGGATGAGGCATTGAGGACTGCAGTTGATGTGATCAACTTGTCACCCTGTACAGCTCTAGATGGTGATGTCGTTGAACACGTATGGTCAGGAAAATATGTCTTCTACGAGCACTTGAGAGTGTTTGGCTACCGTGCATTTGCACATGTCCCAGATATTGAAAAGTCCAAGTTGGATGGTAAGACAAAAGAATGTATTTCCTTGGGTACTCACGTGATGAATTTGGTTACAGGCTTTGGGATCCAGTAAAACAGAAAGTATTCAGAAGTATAGATGTGATTTTCTTTGAAGATCAAACCTTTGAAGATTTCAAGAAAAAGGTACCAGCCAAGGCTTCTGAAGAAGACTTAGCAGATTGTGATCCAGTCCCTCCTCCAGTATGTCAGGATGATGGGGGAGATCAGCAGGAAGATGATGCAGAGGTAGATGCTGACTTACCTGCAGAACATGTAGAGCAGGAAGCAGATGAGGAGCAACCTCCTATAGAACCTCAGTTGAGAAGATCTTCCAGAGAACATCAGCCTTCCAAAAGGTATCCTACAGATGAGTATGTAATGCTTACTGATGCAGGTGAACCAGAGTGTTACCAAGAAGCAATGCAAAGTGAGCAGAAGAATGAGTGGTTAGAAGCTATGCAGGAAGAGATGGATGCTCTACAGAAGAACCACACCTATGATTTGGTGCAACTACCAAAAGGAAGAAAGGCATTGAAGAACAAATGGGTTTTCAAATTGAAGACTCAGGAGCAATGTTCTCAACCAAAATACAAGGCCAGATTGGTTGTAAAAGGCTTTGGTCAAAAGCAAGGTATTGACTTTGAAGAAATTTTTTCTCCTATTGTAAAAATGTCTTCTATTCGTGTTGCTCTAGGTTTTGCTGCTAGCATGGACTTGGAGGTTGAGCAGCTGGATGTGAAGACAGCTTTCCTCCATGGTGACTTAGAAGAGGAAATGTATATGGAGCAACCAGAAGGATTCAAAGTCATAGGTAAAGAGAATATTGTCTGCAGATTGAGAAAGAGCTTGTATGGACTGAAGCAAGCTCCAAGGCAGTGGTACAAGAAGTTTGATTCATTTATGGCTGAAAATGAATACAAAAGAACGGCTTCAGATCATTGTGTATATATCAAATGATTTGGTGAGAATTTCATTATTCTTTTATTATATGTTGATGACATGCTTATCCTTGGGAAAGATATGTCTATGATTGATAGGCTGAAGAAGGAACTTAGCAAGTCCTTTATAATGAAGGACATGGGGCCAGCAAAGCAAATACTAGGCATGCAGATTTCTCGTGACAGAAAAGCCAAGAAAATATGGTTGTCACATGAGAAATATATTGAGAAGGTATTGGACATGTTTAGTATGAGCAATGCAAAGCCAGTTGGTTCTCCTTTTGCATGTCATTTTAAGTTGTGCTCAGAGCAGAGTCCAACAAATGAAGAGGAGAAGGAGAAAATGCAGAAATTCCCTTATGCTTCAGCAGTCGGAAGTCTGATGTATGCAATGGTATGTACGAGGCCGGATATAGCGTATGCACTGGGTGTTGATAGTAGATTTTTTGCAAATCCAGGAAAGGAGCATTGGGCAGCAGTGAAGTGGATCCTTAGATATCTCAGGGGTAGCTCCAAAATTTGTTTAAGTTTTGGGGGTGGACCACCTGTTCTGACAGGTTACACAGATGCAGACATGGCAAGGGATATTGATACAAGGAAGTCCACATCAGGTTTTGTCCTTACTTTTGTAGGGGGAGCTGTGTCATGACAATCTAGGTTACAAATGTGTATTGCTCTCTCCACCACAGAGGCGGAATATATTGCTGCTACAGAGGTTGCAAAGAGATGCTGTGGATGAAAGAATTCTTACATAAATTGGGGCTGAAACAAGAAAGTTATGTGGTGTACTGTGACAGCCAAAGTGCCATCCACTTATGCAAGAACCCAACTCTTCATTCCAAGTCAAAGCACATAGACGTCAGATACTACTGGATTAGAAATGTGTTTGAAGAGAAGCAACTGAAACTTCAGAAAGTTCACACAGATGACAATGGGGCAGACATGTTGACGAAGACTTTGCCAAAAGAAAGGTAAGAGGTTTGCCGACGACTGGTCGGCATGACTACACAATGAGAAGTCACGGGGCAGCCTCCCTTATGGGCTGAAGGGGGAGGTTGTTGGGCATTTTCAGTCCACCGGTCGACCGACCGGGATTTCCGGTCGACCGATTTTGCCAGGGAGTAAAGATCAGGATGTCTGAGAATTTCTGATCGACCGCCATTGTAGATCCGGTCGACCGGCAGCCCCGAGGCAGCCATGTTTGACATTTTGTTCTATATCCGAAAATAAATCTTTTACTTGGTTTATTTAATCCCAAAAGTCATGGATTTGGCAGGTTTGGTGGATCTGGTCCCTGGGTTGTCCCTTGACCACCCTAGATGTATAAAACATCTTATTGGGGTCTAAAACCTAAGATCCAAGGTGATTTCAAGGAGGCCATCAAGAGAGGAAGAGAGGGGTTACTGTAGCTCAGGGAAGAAGGTGTTGCAGAAGAAGAAGAAGAAGAGAACGGAAGATCTTCATCACCTGAACATGTTTCTCACTACAGGGAAGATCAGGTTTACAGTAGATTCTGCTGTGATCGAGTAGGAGAGTTCAGTTCTGTTTGAATCCCAGTTATTCTCTTATAGTTCTAACTCAAGTCTTGGCAAAAGACTTTGAGTAAAACATCTATACTTTCTATATTCATAGTGAAGTTTTTCCTCTGGCTTGTCCGTGGTTTTTCCCCTTCGCATTGGAGGGATTTTTCACTTAAATCTTGGTGTTTCATGTGGTTGTATTTCGATTGAATTTTCCGCTGCGTTATTCGGTTAGTCTAGATTTGTTCGTACACATAAGTCGGTGTATTCAAACCCATCATGTTCAGCATTGTTGGACCTTGCATGGCTTTGTATGATATTATCTCTCATTGCCCTGCATATTTGGAGGAGGTCTCAAAGATCTCCTTTTGTATGCGAAAGTCGGCGAAGAGCGTCTAGGGCAATAAGCTTCGAGTACTTGAAAATATCGCATAGAGCGGTGCGACAGTCGGGGCTTCAGGAGTTATGGAATGCGGAGCGGATAACTTGGATTAGGCGGGGAGCCAGGACAAGTGGCGGAGATCAATGCATCCGTACATGTCACAGCCCATGTAGAATTTATGATCTCCTTTCTTTTTTTTTTTTATAAAAAGAGTCATTCGATCGTTGATTGAATTGTACAGGCCTGTTCTTCGGGTGGCTTCCAATGTGACTTAAATTCTTTTTTCTAAAAAAATTTGACCCCACTGTGGCGGATGAAGCACGGTGCGGGCACAGTCATAAATAAACGGGAATACATCACCCAACCTGATTCCACCTGTTATCCCCGATGGAACAGAAATTCTCTGTTCGGTTCAGTCTCTCTGAACTCTGAAGTTTGTTTGTTCCGTCTTACATATTATAAACGATGTCTTCTCTTCACAGCTGAAGGCGACCGGCACAGGCCCCATTCAATTCAGATGTGAATTAACTAAGTACTGGTAAAACAGCTGCCATCTGGATTGCAGATTGGTGGATATATACCATGCGGATTATGCTGGGCAACCAGGCAGAATCAATCAAAGAATAACCGAGAAACCTGTCTTCTTCTCTCCCATGCATGCATTCCTGTGCAGAAACGACCGGCGCTGTCTCATGATCGTCGACATATTCCCAACATCCAAGTTGCTTGCGATCCAAGCGCGCGCGGCCACCACCTTCCACCATATTAAAGCCGAAGAAGGCATGCATATTCTTTTCTCCTCCAACGGACAAGCAGGTTAATAATATATACTGTAAACACTGTGCTGGCTTCTCGTTAGGGTAATTGGGTGCCTCCCCACCCACCTATTTAAACACGCCGTTATATATATATATATCGCCTACATTTGAAGACAGGAGTTGTTCTGGTTCAAGAGTTCCCCACCGGCCAGTCTCTCTCTCTCTCTCTCTCTCTCTGTCTCTCTGTTGGTGTTTCTTTGGAGGGCCACCCATGTCTGCTGCCACCAAAGCCGACAACCCAACCGCTGGATCCGTCGGAGGTTAGCATTTACTTCAAATCCTTCTTCACTTCTTTTGTTTTTTTCCTTCCATCTGTTCTATTGAGCTTGTTGCTACAATCTGTTGTCGAATCATCTAACATACAAAACCTTAGGATAGAAAGGAGAGAGAGAGAGAGAGAGAGCACATTCATATTTGGATTTTTTTACATGTATATCCCTGTTGAGAGATAAATTACATGAGAGTACATCACAGATTCACATTTGGCATATACATTTCTTACGTAGACAGTTATCATCGCTTCCTGTCAAGAAACTGCATGTCAAAACTTCTAAGGAAGGATAACAGAATATTTTATGAATATTTTGATAGAACTTTACTGCATTCAAGAGCATATATATGACAACTAATTCATGTATAGAGGGTATACATATTACATATAAAGTAAGATAATTGTCATGCAGTTTCAGTTTTAATGATGGCTCTCCTAACCTAAGACTAAGAAGGAGGCCTTTTTTATATATTGTCATACTGGTGCAGATATACCCTAGCTACCATTTGCTTATGAAAAAAAGAGGGCGAATATTTTTTGTTAGGAATGAACCTCTAAAAGATACACATATATATATGTAATATCTTTTAATCATTTCCATTCAATATGAAACCATACATCCTTGCATAATTCAAGGTTTGTCGACACGTAGATCCGCATCGTATCAAATTCTCTTTGATCTGGTGCGAGTCAAGTTGGCTCGGGTCCACTCAGACTGATTCAGTCGAGTTGCATGTTCAAAATAAATTTGATAATATAATTTAATACTATTTGTCCACGAAATGCATAAGATTTATGACTATTATTGCATAATTACTCTAAGTTTTTATTTAAAAACATATTAATTTTTAAATATTTTATTATTATTTAAATAATTCAGAGCTAATTGATGTGAGATATTACCGACTCGTGACTTAGAACTCTCTAGATATATATGACACGAGTTTGACCATATCGCACCGAGTTGATACAGTACATCAGACCATGTTTTATTTGTAGTTGATTATATTTATACGTGTGTTTGTCATATGGATAGCAGATGAAGGGGTTGCTGCCAGAGGGAAGGCTCTTCTGCCCGTGAACTTCATCCATGCATGGAAGCTGGAGAGCTTGTTCTCCTCCGCCCCCACGGCCACGGGTGGCGGCAGCTGGCACCACTCCACCATGTTTGAGGCGGGAGGCCACCGCTGGTATATATATATATATTTAAGCTGCTATACCTCTTCCACATATAATTATGTTCACCAACCCAGGCTAGCTCCTTTGATTGATTAATTAATGTTATCTTATCGTACATTTTACGATAAGAGTTTGACTCTTGACTCTTTCTACCAATGAGTGCAATTATGAAAACAATATTGAGCATAATCTTTCACACACTTTTGGGATGACAGATGGAGTTGTGTGTACCGTGTACTTAATTTAAGTAACACTTGCTACAATGCCCTAATAATTAATTATACCTTAGGGCGATGCATGAAGTTTTTTTTTTTTGAAAATTTTGTGAGGTGAGATCCACCCCTCTCTAACTTGTAGTAAATGACATGCCCCCCTAACTTGTGTTACACGGTAAAAAAAAATAAAATAAAATAAAAAAAGAAGTGTGAACAATAAATTGAAATGACTATTCACATTTTTTTTAATTTTTTAGACTCTTGGATGGGAACTTGCCATGTACGTCAAGTTAGAGAGGGGTGAGTCCCATCTCTCAAAATTCTCAAATAAAAAAAACTGGGTGCATCACCCTAAGGTGTATCAAAGGCGATGCAACAAATGTTACTACTCTGAAGTTACCACGTACTCGAGGAAACTTTGAAAAGAGCACACTAGAGATGCCTTTAGAAAGCTATCTGCCGGGCGTCTAAACCTTTTGCAATTATAATACACACTTCCAACATGTCTAAATGTGGTCATGACTATTAATCTTTATATATATATGTACGTATGCAGGAAACTGGTCTTACATCCAATGTGTCTAGAACCAGAGGACGACAAGAGACATTGGTCTCTCTTCCTAAGACTCGAGGATGCTACTGTTCTACCATCTCATGTCGCTGTTGAGACAGCCTTAGAATCATCTATCCTCAATGCAAGTGGCAACAAGAGTGACAAGAGGAAAGGTATATAACTCATGTTAGCTTCATTAATTTATAGACATGAGCTTAATTCCTAATTATGATCATGCCGTATTAATTAATTACACACACACACACAGATATATATATATATATATATATATATTCCGTGCATTGTAGCTAAGGTCACCCATCTAATTCCTTAATGTATATTAATTATCCAATATTGCTACCCTGCTGCAATCTTAATTATATCTCTCTATATTATCCATAAGTTGATCGATCTACGATATCACTTTCCATCATTTTAATTGGTTATTAATTGTTCCGAGTTTCTTGGATCCTAAATGTGTGCCATGCATGCATGCAGTTGTCTACCAATTTCGAAAGGGCAAAATTGCTGAAGAGGAAAGCCCACTTCTCATCTCTCTTCAAACTCTAAAATGCCCCTCCTCAGGCTTCCTCATCGTGGAAGTCATTAATGTCTTTGTTCATGCGGAGGAGGTTGGATCTTCATTCGAGCAGGAGAAAAAGAAAATTGAGTATACTTGGAAGATTGATGGATTCTCAAAGTTGGCAAATAAAGAATACAAGTCTGGGCCTTTTCTAATTGAGGGCAATATATGGTATGTATTAATCCTTCCAACCTAAACAAAAGACCAAAAAATTAGAATAACAGATGGGTTTAATTAATTTCAAGTGGATTGAAGAGTACTACTGTACTTCATTAAGAAAAGATGAGATTCTTAAGTTGGTCTATATATTGGTACTAATTAACATCCTTTATCATGTTGTTATTCTTGTGCTTTCACCCCAATTTTGTAGGAATCTTGTCCTCTTTCCCAAGGGAAAACACCAGGACACATTTGTCTCTCTATACTTGGAGCTAGATAATGCCAGCAAGCTCCCATCTTCTGACAAAGTATATGCAGACTTTGGCTTTGCTCTCGTGAATCAGAGCCATGGAATTGACCTTGAGAGGCGAAGTAAATGCTCTTATCTTAATTAGGTCAACGAAGTTGGGTTAAAGCTATAAATAATTTGTATGTTAATTTGGTGATTATATATATATGCATGCTAATCATATTGTTCCTTTTGTCCTTTGCTTCCAGCCAACCACCATTTCAATTCGAAGTCACCGGACTGGGGATACCCGAAGTTCTTGTCTTTGGCTGAGCTCTATGACCCATCAAAGGGATTCCTTGTGAAAGACACCTGTAAAGTGAAGGTGGTCTTTTATGCATGCAAGTGATGCTAAAATAAATTAATTAATGTACAATATATATATATATATACACATCTGAATATAAGAATGTGCGTACGTACGCATATATATTATACACCTGCAAGTGAAGGTGGTCTTCAGAGCGTACGTACGCATATATATATATATATATATATATATATACATCTGAGTATAAGAATGTGCGTTGTCTATTAATTAACGTGAAATGAGATTAATCTTTGCACCCATTTTATATATATACACCAAATCCTAGGAAGTTCTGATATATATTATATTATATTATAACTAAGACTGACCTGAGTTCTCCTCCAATGCATGCTTTTTTTTTCTTTCATCTGAATGATGATATTACAGTTCTGAAAAATGGACTTAATGGACACTCTGGGTACGTTACCGGGGCCAAACCTATCAAGAGTTGCATTTGGTATGCCGTACGTTGTCCATGTCTTCAACGTATCCCTATGAAGTTGAAGGACCTTTACGAGCAATGATCCCCTGAAATATTCATTCCACCATATGACTCGCATGTCAGGTGTGAATATCTTTCGGAATATTTGCTTAACCAGATAATTTGATTAAACACTTTCCTCCTTCTTCAGATTGGTTTGGTGGGTCTAAGAGCCCTCTGCAATATGTATGCCCTCAATTCGGGAAAGCCATTTTTAAATATTTATTCATGTTTTGTCAATGTCAGATCTCATTCTAAGTATATGTTATTGGGATGTGTATCTGAAGCGGAAGCCATCCTACGGAAGGAAGACGACGAGGAAGACGATCCACGCTCACGGACACCGGGAACGGAGCGACGGAACCCACGTTCTCCCTCTGGTTTCCTCTCTCTATCTCAGTGTATGTGTGTGTGCAACCTAATGGGGAGTTACACACTTATGTAGAGAGGAGGGACCAGTCCCTATTGGGCTTAAATAAGATTCCACCTATAACAGGATCCTAATGGACTCTCAATGGGTTCAGCCCAATAACGTATCCTTTTAACTGGACTTAATGGTGTGCTTAATTGTGTCATGGCCCAATCACAAGTGAACCACAATATTAGGATAATACCCAACATTCTCCCACTTGGTCCATCTTGTCTTAAACATACCAAATCTTCATTTCAAAAACATACATATAATATAGACATATATATAGTTTTGAAAAAGACTCTTGAAGATTTGATATATTGGGCCTACACCTGAAGGGAAAAACACGATACATGCGCGCATGATTAAAAATAAAATCATACACCATTCCAGCTAATAGAATCTGAAGGAGTTCAAGTATAGTAAATCAAATGACATGAGTCATGGCGAGAAATTCATTTTAATCACACACCACCTTCCATGTACCATAATGCCACCAACTTATTACAACTGAACACTGAAACTGAATTAATAGATAAACTCAAACTTAATGTTTATCTGCTGGTCACCACTTAAGTATAAATTCTGCCGACCATAATCCATAACCAACATGCATATACAACAAATGAAATGGGTAGAAAATAATAGAAGAATCATGATATAAATGTGATCACAAATAACTATAAGTGTCATAACATATCAAGAGAACTAACAAGACTCATCTTAATCACGTGACTACAAAAAGTGCTAGCAGGTAGTCCCTTAGTGAGCGGGTCAACAATCATAAGATTTGTCTCAATATATTCCACAGACACTTCATGATTCTTCACTCTATCTTTAAGAGCAAAATACTTAATATCCAAGGCTCTACCACCCTTGGATGCCTTAATATTCTTAGAGAAGAAGACCACAGCGGAATTGTCACAGTAAATCTTGATAGGTCTTGAGATGAAATCAATAAATAGTAGACCTGTGAGCAAGTTCCGCAACTGAATGGCCTGTCCACTAGCCTCAAAATAAGCAATGAACTCAGCTGCCATAGTGGAGGTCACTGTAATACTCTGTTTCTCACTGCACCAAGTAATGGCTCCCCCTGCCAAGAGGAAGATGTAGCCTGTAGTAGATTTCCTCGTGTCAAGGCAACCACCAAAATCAGCATCAGAATATATAATGACCTCCAACTGATCTGACCTCCTGTATGTGAGCATGTAATCCATAGTCCCTTTCAAATAACGCATGACTTTCTTACCACCCTTCCAATGATCTAAACCTGGGTTGCTTTGGTACATGCTAAGCATACCCACAGCAAAAGTAATATCTCGACATGTACAAGTCTGAAGGTACATCAGGCTCCGAACTGCTGAAGCATAGGGAATGAGCTCCATCTGCTTCCTTTCTAAGTCATTCTTAGGACACTACAAATCACTGAATTTATCTTCTTTTACAACGGATACTTTATCGGATGCACAGAATTGCATGTTGAACCATTCCAAAATCTTTGAGATGTAAGCTTTCTGAGAAAGACCAAGTGTACCTGAAGGTCTATCTCTGGTGATCTCAATGCCTAAGACATAACATGCATCACCCATATCTTTCATCTCAAAGTTCTTAGAAAGAAAAGCCTTAGTTTCATGTAACAAACCAAGATCACTACTGACAAGTAAGATGTCATCCACATACAAAAGTAAGATAATGAATTTATTCCCACTAACCTTTAGGTATAAATATTCATCAATGATGTTTTCCTTAAACCCAAAAGATAATATGATTTCACTAAACTTTATGAACCATTGACGGGAGGTTTGCTTAAGTCCATAAATGGATTTATTTAATTTGCATACCAAGTGTTCTTTTCCCTTAGCATGAAACCCCTGAGGTTGCTCCATATACACTTCTTTATCTAGGTACCCATTGAGAAATGTCATTTTCACATCTATTTGGTGTAACTCTAAATCAAAATGAGCTACCAAGGCCATGACTAACCTGAATGAGAGCTTCTTAGAGACTGGAGAGAAGGTCTCATCATAGTCAATGCCCTCCCTCTGAGTGAAATCTTTAGCCACTAATCTGGCCTTATGTCTCTCAACTTTACCTTTAGAGTCCACTTTAGTTTTGAATACCCATTTGCATCCAACAAGTTTAGACCCTTTAGGCAAGTCAACGAGATCCCAGACTTGATTTTTAGCCATTGAGTCAAGCTCTTCCTTCATGGCTTCAAACCAATAGGTGGACTTTTCACTCTTCATGACTTGCGAAAACGTCACTGGATCATCAATGTCACCCCTGTCTACATTATTATCCTGTAGGTATACCAAAAACTCATCAGATAAGGTAATGTTTCTTGAGGATGTCGGAGTCAGTGGGAGTGGAGCATCTCGAGAGATTTCTTTTGAGGAGTTACAGGATCAGATTGAAATACTTGTAACAACTGACAACTTTGTTCTCATATTCATTTCTCAGAATGATCTTCAAGGGGAACAAGAAGTTGTAGTTGATCCATCTCAAGTGGCTCCAGAGCCAGTCGATGCTACAATTGTTGACCAACCACCTCCTTAGGTGGATCAGGGGCCAGCACTTGTCTTTGTGGGGGGAGGCCTTAAAGATAGCTGTACATATTTTGAATAAGGTTCCTACTAAAGCTACTCCTAAGACTCCTTATGAGTTGTGGAGTGGTAGAAAACCTTCAGTGAGCTATATGCGCACTTGGGGATGTCCAGCTGAGGCCAGACCATATAACCCACAAGAAAAGACTTTTGATCTTTCCGGATAACCAATGAAGAATCCATTAGTTGTCCTAGGATCAAAAGCCTTTTCTTGTGGGTTATATGGTCTGGCCTCAGCTGGACATCCCCAAGTGCGCATATAGCTCACTGAAGGTTTCCTACCACTCCACAACTCATAAGGAGTCTTAGGAGTAGCTTTAATAGGAATCTTATTCAAAATATGTACAACTGTCTTTAAGGCCTCCCCCCACAAAGATAAAGGAAGGGTAGAATGACTTAACATTGTTTTGACCATTTCTTTAAGCATTCGGTTCTTTCTTTCTGTAACCCCATTCTGATAAGAGCTGCCAGGAGTAGTGTACTGAGGTACAATACCCTCTTCTTTAAAGAACATAGTTAATGGTCCAGGCCTTTGTCCCATCTCTGTATACCTACCATAATACTCACCACCCCTATCAGATCTGACTACCTTAATAGATTTTCCTGATTATTTCTCTACCTCATTCTTAAAATCTTTAAAGGTATTGAAAACATCTGTCTTTTCAAGTAGATAGAGATACATATATCTAGAGTAGTCATCAATGAATGTGACAAAGTATCATTCACCAGTTAGATAGGATGAAAAGGGACCACCGATATCAGTGTGAATTATTTCCAGAAGTTCAGAACTTCTAGTGGCATCTTTATTAGGCGTGTGTGTTTGCTTTCCCTTCATGCAATCAACACAAGTCTCAAAGTTAGTTTAATCTAGAGTGTGAAACATCCCTTCTCCCACTAACCTCTTAAACCTCTTAATGGAGATATGCCCTAATCTCCTATGCCACAACATGGATGAATTTTCATTAACTCTACCACGCTTGTGACCAATAGAAACTGAAGTATGCAGGGTATTAAAGGATTGTTCATTCACATTACTAAGACACAATTTATATAAACCATCAGATATAGAACCAGTATCAATAACAACAGAATCCTTCATTAATTCAACTACAGAGTTTCCAAAACTAATATGAAAACCTTCTGAAGTAGGTTTTGATACTGAAACTAAATTTCTACTAAAAGAAGGTACATAAAAAGTGTCTTTCAAATCTAGAACATCTCCAGAACTCAAAATAAGCCTATAAGTTCCTACAGCATTCACTTGTGAGCATGTCCTATTTCCTGAAAAGATGTACTACTCACCCTTATTGATAATGTTTTTGAATAGGAATCCCTGCATAAAAATAGCAACATGCACAGTAGAACTTGAGTCAATCCACCATGTATTATTAGGAACATTTACTAAATGAGACTCATAGTAAACATAAGATGAGAGATTACTTTTCTTTTCAAACTATCCCTTGAATTTCAAGCACTCTTTCTTAATGTGTCCAGCTGGTTCATGACAGAACAAACATTTCTTTTCTTTTTCTTTTTCTTTTCATTTCTTTTGCTTTGCCCTTTTTTTCTTGCTGTGCTTCTTCTTGCCCTTCTTCTGAACACTCTTGTATTTTCCTGAACTTCCACTTCATTTATGAGAGGAAAAATTAACAACTTGATTTCTCTCCCCTCTCAACCTCTCCTCCTCCTGAACACACATGGTCATCAATTCATTTGGTGACCATTTAGCCTGATGTGTGTTGTATGAGATCTTAAAAGTCTCATACTCATTTGGAAGAGAGTTGAGAATAAAGTGGATAAGGAATGTATCTGAAATGGTAACCTCCATTGTATTAAGCCGAAATGTAATATCTCTCATCATCATAATATGTTCTCTAATGCTACCACTGCCAGTGTATTTTATTGAGGAAAGCTTAGTCATTAAGCTGCTAGCCTTTGTTTTATCAGAACTGATGAATTGTTCCTCAATAGCCTTTAAAAATCCACTAGCTATGACTTACTCAGGGATAGATCCCTTAATGTTTTGACCTACATGTCCTTGTAAGAACAATAGGCACAAACGGTTAGATCTTTCCCATTTCTCAAAGTGAGTCTTCTATTCCTGTGTACTTTCTGCTATAAGAGGAGTTCTTCACGCAAAGATAAATCTAAATTCATGCACCCTAAAGTAAATAGTACCCTTTTTTTCCATTCAGTGAAATTAGTGCCATTCAGATAAGGGACAGTTCCAGTGAATGATGCAAACAAAGGAGAAGTACCTGTAGATAACCAAATGCTCACATATATAAAAAATATGAAATGGTAGTAAATATGAGGCATAAAAATGAATGCTAAGTAATTCTAACAATTGAAATAAATTACTTTAGCAAGTTGTCAGGTTACATCATTATAATCTCTCATTTGGGTGAGAATTATAACATGCTAATAGACAAGCTCCCCACAAAATAACTTAAATGATAGAACTAAAACTTATATGCACTTTGATGTCAAGAGAGAGCACCTTTGGGTACAAAACTCTCAAGAGTCGCCGTGCACATAAATTGTATTCTATCCCGTTCATGACATGAGAATAGAACACTCCTTTGGGAGTTAAATTCTATATTCAAGTCATGAACACAAAGTTCGATATCATTTTAATTCCTTAATAAGAATACTTTATTATTCTCCATGCATAAGGCCACTTTGGTGGTCAACTTACACCCTTTGAAAGCTAAAATATCCTCCCCCAATTAAAAATGATAACAAATAAATTATAATGCTCATAAATGACACTATTTATAACTTAAGAGTGTAAAATTTTATCATTTCTCGTAGTTAGTGCCACTTTGGTGGTCTACCTAACCACTTAAAAATCAAAAATTTCACACAAAATTGCATAATAGTATCAAATAACATTTAATAAGAGCAAAAAGGTCATAAACACAATAATTATTGCAATCTGAAATGGAGATATTAATGCATGAATAATTACTGTAGAGAGTTCAAAATATCACAAAAATATCTCCTAAAATTACTGCAACAATTATTAGTCCATTAACAAGCTTTAATCATGCCTAAACTAAATTAAAAGAGATAAAAACACAAGTTTTGAGCATGCTGTTACATAAATATCCCTTTCTGTTTGTAGAAATAACCACTGAATTGTAAACATACCCACAGAAATTACTTCTGTATCCAAACTGTTCACAAAATAGACCCTATATCCTTTAAAATGTATTAATGGGCTCAAAATATACCCAGAATGAATGGGCCCAAGATCCAGAACTTAATGGATCCTATAGAAAACTCATTAACAGAATTTAAAGAATAAGACTATAATTAAATGAATCGGAATAAATAGTTTTATACTTAAAGGATACACTTAAGTAATAACGGATATGGATATTTAAAAGGAATGTATTTTAATTGGATTCGAATACGTAAACGGATCCGGATTCGAGTTCCAAATAACATCCATATGGATCTCAGACCCAAAAATCGAACCCAGAACCGTTTAATAACTTAAACCCGGATCCGAAAAAGATCCACAATCCAAACCCAAAACTTAAAACCAAATGTATGAATAAGAGACCCAAAATCGGATCCACAAACCTTATTGGATCCTAATTTGAATCTCAAACTTAATTACTAATTTAATGGGGGTAAAAGGGTCAAAGACCCTTCATCTTCTCTATGCCCTGTGAGACCCCCCATCTCCTAACCCTAACCGGCAGGAGAACGCCGCCGCCGCCATGGGGAAAAGGGGAAGGGGAGTGGCCGGCCGGCCCCCGTCGGACACCCGCCGGCCGGAGACGACACCGGCGACGTCATCCGGCGGGGTCCAGTAGGTGCCCGGAAGCGGGCGCAGGCCCCCTGCACATGCTCGCGGCGCCCCTGCGGGAGTTGGCCGCCGCGGCGGTGTCCGGCGGCATGGAACAGCTGGGGCGGTGGCCCTCCGGCGACCGCCGGCCTCCCCACTAGCTGAAGACGCTGGTGGCGTCATCTGGTGGGGAGGTGGCTGCTGTAACGACCCGAGAATCCGATTACCGGGAGGACCCGATAACCCGAGACTCGCACCGCCGCCCACGAGCCGGGAGGGCTCGGAAGGGCTAAAAGGAGTGTGGAGGCACAAAGAAATAGGAAATAAAGCAGGACAACCAACAACAACAAGCTGAAAGAAAGAACAACTACAGCTACAACAGCGTCCAGTCCAACAGAAAGTACAGTCTAAAGCAGTAAAACGTACCACATGCCAAGTGAACACTCGGCCCGGCAAGCTGGCAACTGAGAACCTCCGCTCCGCACCCTCGAACCTCGAGGAAGAACCGCCACACCTGAAAAGCAGGGAATGAGTCTCCAAAACAGAGACTCAGCAGGGATCCCGCGGAACCCCAACCGGAAACAACGGCGGTAGCGGACAGGAGAGCTACGACTACAGCAGGAACAGCGAACCGGTGGCCGGTCAAAACTTGGCACTACAGCTACTCCTACTGCCAGAAGGCAGACCTCGATCACACAGTCGAAGCTACCGAACCACGCTAGTACCACCTACCGAAGTAAGAACACACGGCAACCACGCCGTAGAGGCCTGTCCCCCGGACAGCCGACCTGGACACGCTGTCCAAGGTGTAACCCCGACCATCCGATCGCGGGTACCGCACCACAAGACGGAACCTCGGTAAAGCCACTAGCGCTAGACTCACGGCGCAAGAACCGACACACGCGCCAAGATGAAACAACAGAACTCACCGGTCAACACGACCAAAAACCCGAAGGTCAAAGACACAGAAACTGACAGTCTGTCACTCCGTACTCGACAGGAGTACCACCCACTAGAAGCACAGCCGGTAGCGTCCCCTGACGTCTTACACCGCACCGCAGGTGAACCGCCTGACGTGGTAGGTCCTACCCGAGACGCGAACACCGTACAAGTAACCACAAACAAGTAACTAGCTGGGGTCACGCCCGTCGACGTGGGTCCAACCGCCCCCAACCACGTGTGCACACACAGACCTTGCGTCACTAGGTCTGGTCCTCTGACCGGTTTTCCCCCGTAGCCGGACTCTGGCTACCGACGAGGGGCCTACGGTAACCGGTCCACAAACCGTCTCGAAAGGTGGGTGCCCGTACACCACTCCCAGGTGAGACCAGCACCTCGTACTGGTGGGCTACGACTAGTGGAGGGTCACTGAAGGAGTAGACTCTCAAGTCAACGGAAAACAACGTCCGAATCCGACGACGTACGGGGACAACCCCGCGTACTGGCCCCGTCGCACGGTGACCACAGTCGGAGAAGAAACAGGACTCACAGTCCACGGCCACGCACGCACCGTGCACTAGAGTCGAGAAAACTCAAGTGGCGCTAAGCCACTGGACTCTGGACAGTCCTCTAAACGCACTACAGTCAACGGTCCTTGAGTCACAAGACTCGGGGTCAAGACCGTTGCACGCAACAGCACAAGGCCATCAATCTAGTCCAATCTCTAGGTCTAAAACCACGGTAGCACGAGTACCGAGACAGCACACGAGTCGCCAAGGCCACTCCCTCGGGAAGGGAACGCAAGGGACTAAGGCCACTCACAAGGGCCACACGGAAAAACACAGAAGCACGATTCCCAGGGCAGCACATAGGCCGCCACGACGATTTCCCATCTTGAAACAAGCGGGAAACCTCCAGCCCCAGGCCGGACAACTGGACTCGCAGTCCAAGGCCAAGCACATGGCCCACACGGGAATCGCCTTCCGAAGGAACCCACGATATGCGGGGGAGACCCCACCGCACACACACCGACACACGGTGACTCGATCAAGCGTAACACAAGAGCCCGGAACACGTGGGGTCACCCGGACCCACCACACCTATGGGCACGCTAATCGAGGAAACACGGTCCCTCCCGACACCCCAGAAACGCGGACACAGAACCCACGGGGTACCCGGGACACTCACAAGGCCAAAGGTCGACCACTGGGTCACAACCGGGTCGAATGGAGACCAACACAATGCGAACGGACGCTAAAAGGTCACCCGGACCCTTAAGCGCATGGGCACGCAAAACGAGGTAAACGGAACCTCCAGACACCCCAAAACACGGTCACGAAACTCCACTGGGTGTCCAAGGCACACACGGCCTAAGGGGAGAACGATCAGCCGCAGACCGCCCGCCCCGGGCAGCCCGGCTGGTCCCTCCAAGAACGCGTTGTAGGTCCGCAGCGCGTTCAAGCAGAACGCGCTATGCACCTATAGCGCGACACGACAGATCGCGCTATATCCCTATAGCGCGACTGCACAGATCGCGCTAGGATCACCTAGCGCGACAAGGCAGAATGCGCTAGGGACCCCTAGCGCGACAGGGCATGTAACGACCCGAGAATCCGATTACCGGGAAGGCCCGATAACCCGAGACTCGTACCGCCACCCACGAGTCCGAAGACTCGGAAGGGTTAAAAGGATGGTGTGGAAACTACATAAGCATCACAGATAATTGCAGAAATTAAACAGGAAATAAATTAACAATTTACAGGGTCCACAATAAAGAACAGTAATAATAGCAGTCCACGACTAGTACAGTGACAAGAAAGAAAAGTACAGCTACACGGGGCATCCCCCGGCTCTGACCTCTGGCACTACCTCTGGGCACCCGCACCACGCTGCGCTCCTGACGCGCTCCCCGAAGGTGGCGCCTCACCTGAAACACGGTGAAAACATACAGGGAATGAGTCTCAGAACAAGACTCAGTAGGGATCACTCGAACCCTACCTCGAAAAACGAGAAACCACTACTCTAGCGGTAGGGAAGTACCTCGGAAAGGAAAGCCCTGTACTCTACAGAACTAGACCCTACGGCACGCCAACCGACACACGTGCCACGGTACGAGAAGACCGAAACTCAACGGTCGAACCGTCAAAACCCGAAGGTCGGAAACACACGACTGACAGTCTGACACTCCGTACTCGACAGGAGTACCACCCACTAGAAGCACAGCCGGTAGCGTCCCCTGACGTCTTACACCGCACCGCAGGTGAACCGCCTGACGTGGTAGGTCCTACCCGAGGCGCAAACACCGTACAAGTAACCACAACAAGTGACTAGCTGGGGTCACGCCCGTCGACGTGGGTCCAACCGCCCCCAACCACGTGTGCACACACAGACCACGCGTCCTAGGTCTGGCCCTCTGACCGGTTTTCCCCCGCAGCCGGACTCTGGCTACGACGAGGGGCCTACGGTAACCGGTCCACAAACCGTCTCGAAAGGTGGGTGCCCGTACACCACTCCCAGGTGAGACCAGCACCTCGTACTGGTGGGCTACGACTAGTGGAGGGTCACTGAAGGAGTAGACTCTCGATTCAACGGAAAACAACGTCCGAAACCGACAACGTGTGGGAATCACCCCACGCACCAGCTCCGTCAAACGGGGCCACGGTCGGAGAAAAACGGACGCACCGCCCACGGCCAAACTCATGACCAAGGCAAACGGAACCTCCGGACACCAAAGACACGGTCACGGAACTCCACGGGGTGCCAGGGACGCACACACGGCCCAAGGGGAACACCCAACAACGAACCAAATCGCGCTAGGGATACCTAGCGCGACAGGGCATGTCGCGCTAGGGTCCCCTAGCGCAACAAGGGTTGTCGCGCTATGGCCCCATAGCGCGACACGGACCATCGCGCTAGGGAACCCTAGCGCGACAGGGACCATCGCGCTAGGTCCTCCTAGCGCGACAATGATGATCGCGCTAGGGCCCCATAGCGCGACACGAACCGCCAAACTGTTCATCTTCTCCGATGAACGCGCTCGGTCGGGGCAGCGCGACCTCCAAGAACGCGCTACTGGAGTATAGCGCGTTCTCAGTCCGCGGCCGAAAACGGTAAGAACGCCCAAAAACCCAACCACGCCCCCATACCTCCATAGGAGAGGGGGAAAACAAAGGGGAAGACCCCTGGGGACCCCTAACATGATTCTAGGCCCTCAAAACACGAATCCATGCATTGAATCCATAGATCGGGCGAGCTCTCCCCAAATCATGGAAAAACCCAAAAACGCTAAAATGATCCCCTCTCGGCCTCCCCGCGGCCTATAAATCACGGAAAAGAACGGCATGAGGCTAAGGAACGTCACCCTACCTCAATGGAGCAAATGCTCCGCCGGATCGATCACGAATCACGAAGAATGCTCGAAGCTTCACGAACTCCCCACGCTTCCCACGCTCGCCGCACGCCCACGAGATCGCCTCACCGTCGCCCACGCGTCCGCGCCGTCGCCCCGCCGCCGTCCGTAGCCGGAGAGGGGTTCGCCGCGTCCGAATGGGAGAGAGGGAGAGAAAGGAGGCTCACGGTCGCGAGAGAGAGGGAGAGGAAGAAGAAAGAGAAAAGGGAAAAAGAAAAGAAAAAGGATTAGGATTTATAGAAAATCCGAATTTTCGGAAAAATACCGAAAAATAGAAAAATATATTTCTGGAATCCTCGGAACGCACCGATCGCAACGGTACCACTCGTACCTGGGTGAACGGCCCAGTTAACCCGCAGCGAGCGTCCGAAGGAAAAGCCGAAACACACGCCGGGAATCGGAAAACACACGCGGAAAAGCCGCGGAACGCCTCCGGGCCTCCGAAACGACTCCGGATCACGCCGATCCGAACACGAAAGATGTCCAAAATGAAATTTCGGACACAACAGAGCCGGACGCTCCGAAAACCAGATCCGGGACCCACGAAGAAGGATCCGAAAGGTCCGGGATATTACAGCCCTCCCCCCTTAAGGAATTTCGTCCTCGAAATTGAGAACAACCAAAGGGGAAAGAAGAGGAAGACTCACTCAAACAGATACGGGAACTGCTGACGCATCTCATCCTCACGTTCCCACGAAGCCTCACCACCAGAGTGTCGTTGCCACACGACCTTCACCAAGGGAATGACCTTGTTCCGCAGGCGCTGCTCTCGCCTATCCTCCACGCGGATCGGAAACTCTGGGAGAGAAAGATCTGGAGTCACCTCAGGCCAAACAGAAAACTCGAGCACATGAGAGTCATCGGGCATATACTTCCGCAACATCGAGACGTGGAACACGTCATGCACCGACGCCAACTCAGGAGGTAACTGCAACCGGTAAGCAACCTCACCGATGCGCTCCACAATCGCGAAAGGACCAATGTAGCGGGGACTCAGCTTCCCACGCCGTCCAAAACGCATCACCCCCTTCATCGGAGAAACTCTCAAGAACACATGATCGCCCACGGCGAACTCGAGGGGTTGCCTCCTACGGTCAGCATAGCTCTTCTGCCGACTCTGGGCCGCCAACATGTTCTGACGAACCAGGTGCACAACGCCCACACATTGCTGCACCAACTCCGGTCCCGTCAAAACACGCTCACCCACCTCAAACCAATCAAGTGGAGTCCGACAAGGACGCCCATACAATGCCTCATAAGGAGCCATGCCGATGCTCGAATGATAGCTGTTGTTATAGGCAAACTCCACCAACGGTAGGTGATGAATCCAACTCCCCTGCCACTCCAGGCAGCAGGATCTCAGCATGTCCTCCAAAGTCTGAATGGTCCTCTCAGACTGACCATCTGACTGAGGATGATATGCCGAGCTAAATGCCAACTCCGTGCCAAGAGCTCGCTGGAAACTCCTCCAGAATCCAGAAGTGAAGCGCGGATCCCGATCCGACACGATCGAAATGGGAACCCCATGCAACGGAACGATCCGCTCCACATAAAGACGAGCCAACTTAGGCACGCTCCAGCTGACCTTGACCGGTAGCAACCGCGTCACCTTCGTCAGCCGATCCACCAGTAACCAAATACTGTCCTGCCCACTCGGGGTCCTTGGCAACCCCACCACAAAATCTGTGGTCACATGGTCCCACTTCCAAGCAGGAACATCCAAGGGCTGGAGAGTACCTCCTGGTCGCTGATGCTCCGCCTTCACCTGCTGACAGATCAGGCACCTGGCCACAAATTCGGCGACATCTCTCTTCATGCCAGGCCACCAAAACTGCCTCCGCAAGTTCCGATACATCTTCGTCGCACCCGGGTGTACAGTGTACCTGCTCCCATGAGCCTCGCGTAACACCGCACGATGAACCTGCTCCTCCGCTGGGACGTACAACCTGCCACAAAACCTCGCAGCACCGTCCTCGCCGAGCTCTACGTCAGCCATAGCCAAAATCCGGGGCAACTCAGGGTCCGCATGCTGAGCCTCTGTCACCTGACGACGGATAGCAGGAGTGACAGTCAGACTCGCAAGCACTGCCAACCCTCGCTCCTGGGGAATCTTGAGCCTGAAGGATACTTCGGGCACCTGTTCCCAGAGCCTCCACTTCCTCAGCATCAAGGTACTGACCGCCACCTTCCGACTCAAGGCATCGGCGACGACATTCATCCTGCCCGGCTGATAAGACAGGGTGAAGTCATAGTCCTTCATGAACTCCATCCAACGCCTTTGTCTGCGGTTCAGATCTCTCTGCGAGAACACATACCTAAAACTCTGATGGTCAGTGAACACCTCGAACTTCTCACCGTACAGATAATGCCTCCAGATCTTCAGCGCGAAGATCACCGCCGCCAACTCAAGATCATGGGTAGGGTAGTTCTCCTCATGGGACTTTAGCTGCCGAGATGCATAAGCCACCACTCTACCATGCTGCATCAGAACAGCACCCAATCCAACGCCGGAAGCATCTGTACGCACCACAAAACCTCCCGATCCAGAAGGCAAAACCAACACCGGAGCCGAGGTGAGCAACCTCTTCAGTTCACTGAAGCTCTGCTCACACTCCTCGGACCAAACGAAAGGCACATCCTTCCGCGTGAGCCTCGTCATCGGGGTCGCAATGCGGGAAAAATCCTGGATAAACCGGCGATAATACCCCGCAAGCCCCAAGAAACTCCGGATCTCCGTCACCGTCCTCGGCCTCGGCCACTGCATCACAGCCTCGACCTTGGCGGGATCCACAGAAATGCCATCACCAGAAATCACGTGCCCCAGAAAGTGCACCTCGCTGAGCCAAAACTCGCACTTGCTGAGCTTCGCATACAACTGGTGATCTCGCAGCGTCTGCAGCACCACACCCAAATGGTATGCGTGCTCCTCAGTAGACTGCGAATAAACAAGGATGTCATCCACGAAGATGACCACGAATTGGTCCAAATACGGATGGAACACCCTCTGCATCAAGTCCATGAAGGCTGCCGGGGCATTGGTGAGCCCAAACGGCATCACCAAGAACTCATAATGCCCGTACCTCGTACTGAATGCAGTCTTCTCCACATCGGACTCGCGAATTCTCAGCTGATAGTAACCGGACCGCAAATCAATCCGCGAGAACACTCGCGCAGACTGAAGTTGGTCGAACAAATCATCAATCCGCGGCAACGGATACTTGTTCTTAATGGTCACTTCATTCAGCTGCCGGTAGTCAATGCATAGCCGCAGACTACCGTCCTTCTTCTTCACGAACAACACGGGCGCACCCCAAGGGGAAAAGCTCGGACGAATGTACCCCTTGGCCAACAGTTCCTGCAACTGCGCCCTCAACTCCCTCAGCTCAGCGGGGGCCATACGGTAGGGAGCCTTCGCCAAAGGTCCCGTACCAGGTACAACCTCGATCACGAAATCGATCTCCCGCTGGGGAGGTAATCCAGGCAACTCCTCAGGAAAAACATCGGGAAACTCGCACACCACCGCAATGTTCTCGACATCCGGCTCCATCCGGTCAGACACAACCACAGACGCGAGAAAACCCTGACAACCTGAATCAAGCAATCGACGGGCTCGAATAGCAGAGATAAGGAATCGAGAAGAGGTGGAACGGATACCTTGGAAATAGAAGGTCCTCTTGC
Organism: Amorphophallus konjac; assembly: GCA_022559845.1. Lineage (NCBI taxonomy): Eukaryota > Viridiplantae > Streptophyta > Magnoliopsida > Alismatales > Araceae > Amorphophallus > Amorphophallus konjac. The sequence continues at coordinate 311,833,323 of CM040119.1, read as the reverse complement.
TCGGATGCTGGAAGTAGACCCTCTTCATCCCACAATCCACCACCGCTCCATGAGTCTCGAGCCAATCCATGCCTAGAATCACGTCGTAATCCCGAAGCTGCAACGCATACAACCTGCCTGGCATACTCCGCCCATCGATCCACACCGGAACCTGGTCGAAGCAATACGGAGTGACCATAAAATCACCCGAAGGCAACTCCACTGCCAAATCACAGGACAACTGGGTCACCGGCTCCTCGACGCTCGACGCAAAATCCTCCGAAATAAACGAATGAGACGCGCCAGAATCAAATAAAACCCGAGCCGCACAACCCAAAATCTGAACGGTACCTTCCACGAGCTGCGACGCCACTGCCTCTGCCCTGGTCAAGTGCGTGATCTGGCCACGAGCTCTCTGCCTGCCTCCCACACTAGCTGACCTGGGTAGCGGCGGATACTGTCCCTGCTGCTGCTGCTGCTGCCTCTGCTGCTGGGGAACCTGCTGCTGCTGAGGAAACTGCTGCTGCGGCGGTCTCTGAGGACAGTCACGCGCCATGTGCCCTGGCTGGTCACACCGAAAACAGATGATCGGCGCCGTGCACTGCCTGCCTGGGTGGGTCCCACCACACCGTGGACAAGATCCTCGTGATCCACCCCCTGATCCCTGACGCTGAAAAGGAATCGGCTGCTGTACACTGCCCGATGAAGCTTGTCCCTGATCCTTGGGCTTCTTACGGAAACCCTTCTTCAAGAACTTCTTGACCTTCGAGCTAAAAGACGCAGATCCTGTCACTGAAGCTGCCGATGCCGGTACTCCTGAACCACCCGACGCATGCTGGAAGAAACCCTGCTGCTGGGTAGCCGACTGCTGGCTGCGACCAGACAAAGACTGCTGGTGCGGACACCCGAGCAGTTGATCGGCACGACACACCGAGCCACCGGTACCGCACACGGAGCACGACACGAGCCACCTCAGCGTCCATCTGACTCGGAGACAGCCTGGAGACTCCGCCTTGAGCCTCCCCATTTATTATATTTAGCTAGACTTTATGTGTGTGTAATTTGTATTTATTTCGTTGCATTCGGTTTGCCATTTTGAGTGTAATAGGGACTTACGAGCATTTCGGACCCCGTGGGCCCCACGGGCCCCCCGGGCCCCACCACATTGGGCCACCTCAGCCTAGGGTCCCACGTGGGGTCAGTCAACATGCCACATGGGGCATCTAGAAGTTTGAATGGTCAATTGTCCACATGGGGGACAAGGGACCAAAATAGTCAACATTTCCAACCAACACCCACCTACCATGTCAAGCTTGTTCCCCCCCTAGTCAATAGGCTGTCCCCCCCTTATTTTTTTAATTGTATTTTTGTGGAATGGTCACAAGCCATCCCAACCCTCCATCTCACACCCCTAGATCCAACGGTGGAGGATGGATTAGATGGGTGACCTATATATGCTTGTATTTTCCCATTTTGAGGAATTAATGCCATTTTTAATCAAAGAAATTGTTGGAGCTCCAGCTTGGTGCGACCCTCTCTCCCCCCTTGCAGCTGTGAAGGTTGTCTCTGGAGGTGTGACTCCTCCCCTATCAGTTCCGGTCATCCTCGCCGCCGCCACGAGCCGCCACCGCACCGCCATCGTCTTCATCGGAGTTCTGCCCGCGCAGTATCACAGTAGCTTCCACGAAATTCAGCCATCAACCACGAGCTCTGATTGACCTGGGGATTTTACTGGAGGTTCCATAGGTGTCAAGGATATACCAAAAAAATTGGTTTGTCATTCAGATCCCGTTCCATATTTTTAGATTTTCGTCCACTCTTCCCTTTCAGTTCTGCCAGCAGTCTGTCCAGATTCATCTCCGCCCTGAGTTTTAGGTCTTAGGTCCACTTTTTGATTTTCTTTGGTTCGCCCAATTTTACTGGATCTTCCTTCCACCAACCCATTCATCCACAATTTTTCTAAATTTCTAGTTCGTCCATTTCATATTTTCCACAAATCGTTCTCAGATCCACCTGAAGTTCTGTCCACCCGTTCCCAGATCCGACCACCAGACACTCCAAAAATCCTATCAAATCACCACCACCTCCAAATCCAATTCTAAAAATTGTCCCAGCTTCGTGGTTTGATTATCTACAACTTTTAAGAAGAGCTTAAAGTCTGAATCCCACTGTAAGTAGGCGGTCAATGGCCGTTTACAGGGAACTGATGTGCTAAACTGAGAGTTCTGGAACTGTGTAGCAGAGAATTGAAAATTAGTTAAGTTCCCGGTCCGCGCAGGTTCATAGGAATCCACTGGCCCTAGGTTGGAGGATTTTGAGTCCTCTTTCCAACGGCGCTGGTTTCGTCACATTCTGGCAATGGGGCTGATCGCAGCAGTTGATTTCGCCGGAGCGCGCGCCTGAAAATAGCAAGCAAAAATCCGTGGGCAGCATTCCACAAGCTTGGAGATCGGAGTTGTTCGGCCACCGATCGGCGTTTCCGGCCGACCGCCTTCCGTGGAGGCGTGCCACCAGGGGTCCCCATCACAGTGGGACCCACTCCTGCAGATTCGGAGGCCAGCGCCACTCGTGGGCCCCACGGGCCCGCAGAACCCGCCGTTCGGAAAGCACGAAAACGCGGAGTTCGGCACCGCCGGGCGACATCAAGATGCTGCCCGTCAACCCAATTCGCGTGATTTCCGGGCCCCGCATGTGACCTTTTACCTCCCTGCGTGGAGTGGGTCAAATTATTGTACTGCTGTAAAATTGTGTTAACCGGGGTCCGTGATTGGCCGGGGTTGTCTTCGCCACGCCGGGTGCGTGGAGGTAAAGGTCTTAACTTCTTGGCGTTACATTGCTTAGCTAGTATACGGTCTTAGGCCGCTGCCGAGAGTGTAGGTTCCTAGCCCGTGTGTCCATGTCACCGCTGTGAGCGTGAGAGTGACCCGTCCCGCGACTCGATCCGAGTCCGGAAGTGAGTCTGACTACCTTGAACTCTGCCGGTTCCTTAACCGCGCACGATCCACGCTTTCCCTCGCATGGGATGCCGAGTGAGCTTGTACTTCTGTTAGCGACGTTTTGCCACTAGGAGCTCGTAGTGTCGGGCTTAGTGTCTCCCTGGTGTGTATTGCTGGTCGCGTCTTCATCTAGAGTCCGAGGGTGGCACTGTATAGTGTCGTCTCCCGTGTCCGTCCCGTACCAGTTTGGTATCAGAGCAAGTCGAGTCTAGGGTAGTCGTTGCATAAGTCATGCATCATGGTCTAAGTCGAGTCTAGGATCATCCTTATTTTCAAAACAACAAAAAAAAATTATGTTTTAAATTGCACTTCATCCCGATAATTCGGTATCTTAAAAGGTGTTGTCCGAACGTTAGGCTACGCCTACCGGGAGGTCGCACACTTGCGGGAGTGATTTTCGGATCGATTAACTCCGTCCCGTACCGGATATTGGTTTAGGTCTAAGTGCATCATCTAGTGTGTGTTTGCATTAGTCGGTTTGTCTTGTCCCTTTGTGTCGGCATGTCCATCGTATAGTCTCCAATTTCCCATGGATTCCTCATCACCCAGGCAATATGGCCGTTGGCCCACCCATGGGCTTGGCAACCATCCTCTCCGCTTCTGTAGGCCTGAAGCCTCAGATTTTTTTGGCTCCAATGACCCGGGCATCTACCTCAAGTGGGAGGCCACCATGGACACCTACTTTGAGTGTTATACTATGTCCGAGGCAGTGCAATTATCTTTCACCAAAGAGCGGCTTCTTCATGAGGCTGCCGAAAAGTGGGATTACATCGAAAGAATGAGAGCGGTTAGGGGGCAATGGCCCATCGAGTCATGGTGGGACATGAAGAGAGAGCTTAGGAAGGTCTACGTGCCCCAACCGGTCACCGCCAACCGGCCCCATCCAATCACTTCCAACCAAGTGGGTTCTAGTCGGAGGCAAAGAGTCCCACACGTAGATGAGCCAAGACCCAATCCTAGGACGGTTGACTACGGGCGAGTCTACCATGATATCCCTATTCCAACCCACTCCGTTGCCGAACTTATGCAAATGATTTTGGACCGGTTGGATGGGGTGGATAGGACACGTACTCCTAGTGATGTACTCCAACCCGAGCCTAAGGAGGTCATCACCGGTAGTCTTAACCCGGCCCCATCAATGGAGTCCCCAAGCCCTCTCCCCATCATAGTGGATCCTCTTCTCCCACCCACGAGAGCCCCATTGCCTACACCCCCTGTCCGTCAGGAGGATAAGGGTAGGGACCCACTTATCAGGGAGCGTAGTGGATCACGACAACAGTGTTATCGCTGCCAGGGGTTTGGCCATTTTGCCGGACAGTGTCCCACTCGGACATCTCTAGCCCTAGGGGATAAAGGGGTTGGAGAAACCTCACCTTCCGATCTTATTTCGGAGCCCTCTCATTTGGAGCCGCCAAAGCCCGAGCCACCCGTGTTTCTAACGGGTACACTTTTCATAGCCGAACCACTTCTTAGATGGCTCAAGAATGGCTTGGCCCCATCTCTCCTCCCATCCATGGACCCTACCCTACCATTAGTGCCGGTCAACTCATTCCATACCACCTTCCGGTCTAGTCACCATGTGGATACATTAGATGATCTTCTTAAAGGATTAGACCGGCAGTTGACATTTACGCACTTGTTAGCCCCACGCTTCGACCGACCTACAGGTCGTAGCTTCACACATCCATCCCTAGGGTCCATCACCTCTGTGTACACTGTGGATCATGTTACCACGGAGGTTCTTCTACTCCTCCCTTTGCCGGCCGAGTCCAACTTCATTTCCCTTTGCCCAATGGAGGAATCTTACTTTCTACCTATGACTGTCGTCCCACCTCTCACAATGAATGAAGGTGATCATTTACACCTCCAAGATTTCCAAATGTGGGACAGTGAATTGTGGAAGCCTAGTCCGAGGGGTCATTCCTTCTATGATCCCTTCGACCCATTCTCTTGTGGACCCCGTGACCCACCATATTTACTCCACCTTTTCGAGAGAGTCCACCATCATACCCCCACCGTCTCATCTCCCTTCACGGATGAAGGTGACCATCAACACCTTCTAGAATTTCACACATGGGACCTTGAAATGAGGGAATCCATATCGAGGGGTCACACATTCTTTGATCCCTTCGATCCCTTTCTTCATGGGCCCTTTGGCCCACAACCTCCATTCTACATCTTTAAGGAAGTCCACTATCACACCCCTCCTACTCGGGCCTGGCAACCTTTACATGGCAATAGGTCCAAACCGTCATTTGGGGGTAATGAGGACTTTGGTTTCCCCGGGCCACCTCAACCACCCAAACCTCCCGGACTTCCCACATCCAAACCCTATGTCCATGGTTGGTGCATCGTAGGATGTCTAGGAGTCCACCATGACATTAACCTCCGGTTATGTCAAATGCATGCATGGCACACATTCGGATGTCCTGGACCACCTTGCATATGATTGGGTTTTACTAACTGTAGGGTTGTTTAGGGTCGTGTGTGCATCCGTGTGTTTCTTTTCTTTTGGTAAGCATGTTAAGAGTTTGCATGACGACATCCGTCGTCACATTGAGGCCAGTAATGCACGGTATAAGGAGTTAGCCGATGCCCACCGACACCACCGAGAGTTCCACGAGGGCGAATATGTCATGATCAGGGTAAGACCTGAACGGTTTCCCTCTGGAACCGTTAAGAAGTTGCAAGCTCGCGGAGCCGGTCCCTTTAGAGTGTTGAAACGCGTTGGATCCAATGCGTATGTTGTGGACCTGCCCGAGGAATATGGTATAAGCTCTACCTTCAATGTATCGGATCTTGTTGCATATAGGGAACCAGCGGTGATCCCTAGTGAGCCTTTTGAGCCATCTCCTCCCCTTGAGAGTGATCCCACACCTGAGTGTCCACTTCCACCTCCAGCCCCTTTTTCACGGCAGCGTGAGCACATAGATCGTATACTGGACGAGCAAGTGACAGTTACCAGGAGTGGATCTTACCCGCGCTACCTAGTGCGATGGAGAGGACGGCTCGCTACTGAGGACACATGGATCACACATGGCGAGTTGCAGCGGATTGATCCGGACCTTTTGGAGCGATACAGGAGCGATGCAGACCCTTACTCGACAGGGTAGAGTTTCTCCCACCCGGGGAGAATTGGTGCGGACACCCGAGCAGTTGATCGGCACGACACACCGAGCCACCGGTACCGCACACGGAGCACGACACGAGCCACCTCAGCGTCCATCTGACTCGGAGACAGCCTGGAGACTCCGCCTTGAGCCTCCCCATTTATTATATTTAGCTAGACTTTATGTGTGTGTAATTTGTATTTATTTCGTTGCATTCGGTTTGCCATTTTGAGTGTAATAGGGACTTACGAGGATTTCGGACCCCGTGGGCCCCACGGGCCCCCCGGGCCCCACCACATTGGGCCACCTCAGCCTAGGGTCCCACGTGGGGTCAGTCAACATGCCACATGGGGCATCTAGAAGTTTGAATGGTCAATTGTCCACATGGGGGACAAGGGACCAAAATAGTCAACATTTCCAACCAACACCCACCTACCATGTCAAGCTTGTTCCCCCCCTAGTCAATAGGCTGTCCCCCCCTTATTTTTTTAATTGTATTTTTGTGGAATGGTCACAAGCCATCCCAACCCTCCATCTCACACCCCTAGATCCAACGGTGGAGGATGGATTAGATGGGTGACCTATATATGCTTGTATTTTCCCATTTTGAGGAATTAATGCCATTTTTAATCAAAGAAATTGTTGGAGCTCCAGCTTGGTGCGACCCTCTCTCCCCCCTTGCAGCTGTGAAGGTTGTCTCTGGAGGTGTGACTCCTCCCCTATCAGTTCCGGTCATCCTCGCCGCCGCCACGAGCCGCCACCGCACCGCCATCGTCTTCATCGGAGTTCTGCCCGCGCAGTATCATAGTAGCTTCCACGAAATTCAGCCATCAACCACGAGCTCTGATTGACCTGGGGATTTTACTGGAGGTTCCATAGGTGTCAAGGATATACCAAAAAAATTGGTTTGTCATTCAGATCCCGTTCCATATTTTTAGATTTTCGTCCACTCTTCCCTTTCAGTTCTGCCAGCAGTCTGTCCAGATTCATCTCCGCCCTGAGTTTTAGATCTTAGGTCCACTTTTTGATTTTCTTTGGTTCGCCCAATTTTACTGGATCTTCCTTCCACCAACCCATTCATCCACAATTTTTCTAAATTTCTAGTTCGTCCATTTCATATTTTCCACAAATCGTTCTCAGATCCACCTGAAGTTCTGTCCACCCGTTCCCAGATCCGACCACCAGACACTCCAAAAATCCTATCAAATCACCACCACCTCCAAATCCAATTATAAAAATTGTCCCAGCTTCATGGTTTGATTATCTACAACTTTTAAGAAGAACTTAAAGTCTGAATCCCACTGTAAGTAGGCGGTCAATGGCCGTTTACAGGGAACTGATGTGCTAAACTGAGAGTTCTGGAACTGTGTAGCAGAGAATTGAAAATTAGTTAAGTTCCCCGTCCGCGCAGGTTCAGAGGAATCCACTGGCCCTAGGTTGGAGGATTTTGAGTCCTCTTTCCAACGGCGCTGGTTTCGTCACATTTTGGGGATGGGGCTGATCGCAGCAGTTGATTTCGCCGGAGCGCGCGCCTGAAAACAGCAAGCAAAAATCCGTGGGCAGCATTCCACAAGCTTGGAGATCGGAGTTGTTCGGCCACCGATCGGCGTTCCCGGCCGACCGCCTTCCGTGGAGGCGTGCCACCAGGGGTCCCCATCACAGTGGGACCCACTCCTGCAGATTCGGAGGCCAGCGCCACTCGTGGGCCCCACGGGCCCGCAGAACCCGCCGTTCGGAAAGCACGAAAACGCGGAGTTCGGCACCGCCGGGCGACATCAAGATGCTGCCCGTCAACCCAATTCGCGTGATTTCCGGGCCCCGCATGTGACCTTTTACCTCCCTGCGTGGAGTGGGTCAAATTATTGTACTGCTGTAAAATTGTGTTAACCGGGGTCCGTGATTGGCCGGGGTTGTCTTCGCCACGCCGGGTGCGTGGAGGTAAAGGTCTGAACTTCTTGGCGTTACATTGCTTAGCTAGTATACGGTCTTAGGCCGCTGCCGAGAGTGTAGGTTCCTAGCCCGTGTGTCCATGTCACCGCTGTGAGCGTGAGAGTGACCCGTCCCGCGACTCGATCCGAGTCCGGAAGTGAGTCTGACTACCTTGAACTCTGCCGGTTCCTTAACCGCGCACGATCCACGCTTTCCCTCGCATGGGACGCCGAGTGAGCTTGTACTTCTGTTAGCGACGTTTTGCCACTAGGAGCTCGTAGTGTCGGGCTTAGTGTCTCCCTGGTGTGTATTGCTGGTCGCGTCTTCATCTAGAGTCCGAGGGTGGCACTGTATAGTGTCGTCTCCCGTGTCCGTCCCGCATCAACTGCCCCTGGCTGATCGGTCCTCGAGTCCTCTGCATATCCATCTCCAAGAAATCGCAACACGAGACGCCGTCTCTAGATCAGTGGCCCCATTCGCGATCAAATGGTGCCTCAGCTCCAGCCTCAAGCCCTGCACAAACTGCGTCATCCTCACCCTCTCATGCTCCATGATATGAGGTGCATACCGACCCAGCTCGACAAATCGGGCTCTGTACTGCAACACGGACATGTCACCCTGCACAAGCTCCAGAAACTCCCGCATCCGCTGCGTAGCAACGACGTCTGGACAGTACGTACGCTCGAAAGCACTGACAAAGTCACCCCACTCAACCTGCTCAAGTGGACGAAGCTGAAAGGACGTCTTCCACTCGGAAGACCACCACCTCCGAGCCGTACCCTGCAACTGGTTGTAGGCCAACACCACTCTGTCCTCGGCAGTACTCTTCGCAGAACTGAACACCCGCTCCATCTCATCAAGCCAATCACGAGCCGCATCAGGGTCTGCCTGGCCGCTAAAGTAAGGTGGATGGAACTGCATGAAGTCCCTCACCGCTCGGCCTGGCCCACCCCTGACAATCGAACCCTCAGCAGCCTCTCCGCCAAACTGCTGAGACATGAGATGGTACATGCCACGGAAGAAATCCTCGGCTCCCGGAGCCCTCGCAGCATCCGCGGCCTCGGTAGCTCCCGGAACTCTGCTATGCTCCTCCTGGTCCCTCTGGACCCCTTGCTGGATCTCCTGACCTCCAGCCGACTGCCCCTGCTGAGAGCGAGAACTCCTCCTCGGCGCCATACTCGCTCCTGAAGCACAAGACAGAAAAATACGAAAACGGCAATGTCAAAATAAACACACGGTGCCCAATGCCAGCGTCATCTGTACATCATCGCTGTGGACTAGTGGACCACTACAATTACCTATGATTCTCATGTAATTCCACAACCGCGCTCTGATACCAGCTGTAACGACCCGAGAATCCGATTACCGGGAAGGCCCGATAACCCGAGACTCGTACCGCCACCCACGAGTCCGAAGACTCGGAAGGGTTAAAAGGATGGTGTGGAAACTACATAAGCATCACAGATAATTGCAGAAATTAAACAGGAAATAAATTAACAATTTACATGGTCCACAATAAAGAACAGTAATAACAGCAGTCCACGACTAGTACAGTGACAAGAAAGAAAAGTACAGCTACACGGGGCATCCCCCGGCTCTGACCTCTGGCACTACCTCTGGGCACCCGCACCACGCTGCGCTCCTGACGCGCTCCCCGAAGGTGGCGCCTCACCTGAAACACGGTGAAAACATACAGGGAATGAGTCTCAGAACAAGACTCAGTAGGGATCACTCGAACCCTACCTCGAAAAACGAGAAACCACTACTCTAGCGGTAGGGAAGTACCTCGGAAAGGAAAGCCCTGTACTCTACAGAACTAGACCCTACGGCACGCCAACCGACACACGTGCCACGGTACGAGAAGACCGAAACTCAACGGTCGAACCGTCAAAACCCGAAGGTCGGAAACACACGACTGACAGTCTGACACTCCGTACTCGACAGGAGTACCACCCACTAGAAGCACAGCCGGTAGCGTCCCCTGACGTCTTACACCGCACCGCAGGTGAACCGCCTGACGTGGTAGGTCCTACCCGAGGCGCAAACACCGTACAAGTAACCACAACAAGTGACTAGCTGGGGTCACGCCCGTCGACGTGGGTCCAACCGCCCCCAACCACGTGTGCACACACAGACCACGCGTCCTAGGTCTGGCCCTCTGACCGGTTTTCCCCCGCAGCCGGACTCTGGCTACGACGAGGGGCCTACGGTAACCGGTCCACAAACCGTCTCGAAAGGTGGGTGCCCGTACACCACTCCCAGGTGAGACCAGCACCTCGTACTGGTGGGCTACGACTAGTGGAGGGTCACTGAAGGAGTAGACTCTCGAGTCAACGGAAAACAACGTCCGAAACCGACAACGTGTGGGAATCACCCCACGCACCAGCTCCGTCAAACGGGGCCACGGTCGGAGAAAAACGGACGCACCGCCCATGGCCAAACTCATGACCAAGGCAAACGGAACCTCCGGACACCAAAGACACGGTCACGGAACTCCACGGGGTGCCCGGGACGCACACACGGCCCAAGGGGAACACCCAACAATGAACCAAATCGCGCTAGGGATACCTAGCGCGACAGGGCATGTCGCGCTAGGGTCCCCTAGCGCAACAAGGGTTGTCGCGCTATGGCCCCATAGCGCGACACGGACCATCGCGCTAGGGAACCCTAGCGCGACAGGGACCATCGCGCTAGGTCCTCCTAGCGCGACAATGATGATCGCGCTAGGGCCCCATAGCGCGACACGAACCGCCAAACTGTTCATCTTCTCCGATGAACGCGCTCGGTCGGGGCAGCGCAACCTCCAAGAACGCGCTACTGGAGTATAGCGCGTTCTCAGTCTGCGGCCGAAAACGGTAAGAACGCCCAAAAACCCAACCACGCCCCCATACCTCCATAGGAGAGGGAGAAAACAAAGGGGAAGACCCCTGGGGACCCCTAACATGATTCTAGGCCCTCAAAACACGAATCCATGCATTGAATCCATAGATCGGGCGAGCTCTCCCCAAATCATGGAAAAACCCAAAAACGCTAAAATGATCCCCTCTCGGCCTCCCCGCGGCCTATAAATCACGGAAAAGAACGGCATGAGGCTAAGGAACGTCACCCTACCTCAATGGAGCAAATGCTCCGCCGGATCGATCACGAATTACGAAGAATGCTCGAAGCTTCACGAACTCCCCACGCTTCCCACGCTCGCCGCACGCCCACGAGATCGCCTCACCGTCGCCCACGCGTCCGCGCCGTCGCCCCGCCGCCGTCCGTAGCCGGAGAGGGGTTCGCCGCGTCCGAATGGGAGAGAGGGAGAGAAAGGAGGCTCACGGTCGCGAGAGAGAGGGAGAGGAAGAAGAAAGAGAAAAGGGAAAAAGAAAAGAAAAAGGATTAGGATTTATAGAAAATCCGAATTTTCGGAAAAATACCGAAAAATAGAAAAATACATTTCTGGAATCCTCGGAACGCACCGATCGCAACGGTACCACTCGTACCCGGGTGAACGGCCCAGTTAACCCGCAGCGAGCGTCCGAAGGAAAAGCCGAAACACACGCCGGGAATCGGAAAACACACGCGGAAAAGCCGCGGAACGCCTCCGGGCCTCCGAAACGACTCCGGATCACGCCGATCCGAACACGAAAGATGTCCAAAACGAAATTTCGGACACAACAGAGCCGGACGCTCCGAAAACCAGATCCGGGACCCACGAAGAAGGATCCGAAAGGTCCGGGATATTACAGGGCAGAACGCGCTAGGACCCCATAGCGCGACAAGAACCGCCTTACTGTTCATCTTCTCCGATGAACACGCCCTATCGGGGCAGCGCGACCTTCAAGAACGCGCTACTGGAGTATAGCGCGTTCTCAGTCCGCACCCGGAAACGGTGGAAACCGCGGGAAAAGCCATGCCACGCCCCGTTCACCCCCAGGTGAAGGGGAAACAAAAGGGGAAACCTTCCCCAAGCCCCTAGGCATGCATCTAAACCCCTGGATCGCCCAAAAACACCATAAAACGGGAGATCCGGCTCACACCCCAAAAACACACATTTTGCCCAAAACACCCCGTTTAGCCCGCTCGGCTCACCACGGCCTACGAAACTCGCGGGAAAGGAAGTACACGGGCTGGGGAACCATCACCCTACCTCCACCGAAGATTACGCGCACCGTGGACGCCGATCCACGAAGAAAACGCCGTTGAAGCCTCGCCGTTCCACGAACTCACGGCCGAGCTTCCACGCGCCTCCACCGCCTCGATCCTCATCCATCCTCGCCCGTGCCTCGCCCGCGCCGTCCCCGCCTCGCCCATGCTCCGCCCCGTCGGCCGCCGGAGAGAGAGGGAGAGAGGAGAGAGCGTGAGAAGAGAGAGGAAGAGAAATGAGAAATGAGAGGGGGGAGAGAGAGAAAAGGCTATTTATAGGAAAATCCGGAAAATCGGAAAAATCCAGAAAAATAGAAAATCACACCCTCGCGATCCTCGGAGCGCACCGATCGCAACGGTACCACTCGCGCCCTGGTGAACGGCCCAGTTCACCCGCAACGAGGTTCCGAAGGGAAAGCCGAAACCCACGCCGGGAATCGAAAAACACACGCGGAAAAAGTCGCGGAACGCCTCCGGGCCTCCAAAACGACTCCGGATCGCGCCGATCCGAACACGAAAGACGTCCGAAACGAAATTTCGGACACAACGGAGCTGGACACTCCGAGAAACCAGATCCGGGACCCACGAAGAAGGATCCGAAAAACCCGGGGCATTACAGCCCTCCCCCCTTAAAGGAATTTCGTCCTCGAAATTCAGCACCTAGCACAAGGTCACAGGGGAAGAACACTGAACCAACTGACACGCTGTCAGGGTCCCAGCACAGAAAACCTCGATTCTCACGAAAACACGGATCCTGAGGAACACAGCCAGACTCACAATCGCAAATAACACCTCGCTCCTCGCGCCGAGCACACAGGCCAGCAGAGCATGCATATACCAAAGGACACAGTCCGACATCACCTCAGACAACGCGAGAATCCACCAAGGCGCCGCAGCCACAATCTCGCTCACCGAGGAAACACAACCCTCGACACGAGCAACAGCTACTGATCCACCCAATGATCAGCAGACAAATCGCACAACAGCTTCGCAACCAGCTGACAGGTCGCACACCCTCCTCAAGGGAGCAACCAAAACAGAGCCTCCACCAGCTCAAGCAGCCATCTCAGCAGACCGCAACCAGCACATCGGCTCAACACCAAGAAACACCCCACACATGGCAAGCCGAAAGCCGGACATAACACTGTGCCAACTCTCGTCAGAAGACAAACTCCGACAAAGCCCAGATCCCATCCGGAAAAGGCACATCACAGAAACGACCACCAAAGGTCTCGCTGGCACACAGCTCTCGCCACGCTCGAGCCCCAACAACCAGCATCTTCTGTCTCTGAAAAGACCATCCACTGGTCACCAACTGCTCGCCAACTCGACCCTCTCGGGAAGCACGACGAAACCAAATGACAGAACATGGCGTCTTCAGTCATCACCTCACGGGACTCAGGCTTATAGGGAACCACCCCATGCTAGTCACCAAACCAGGGATAACCTTGCGACACCAATGTCCTATCAGGGACCACCAAGCCGACGCCAACCTCACAGGAGGCCTCCGCCCTAATGCGTCACTCTTCCATCTGGTCTCATCAAATCCTTCGATCAATCCAAGTGGACACCTGCCAATCCCGATTCCGCCCTTACCACAGAGCCACGGGACACCACCTGGACAGAGCTCACGGGTCCCTAAGCAATAAACATCTCACCGTGGTCGGCTACGAGACTAGCCTTACCAGTCACTCGCAGCTACCAACAGGAACCCACAGCCTGCCAGAGATCGCTTCCTCAAAAGACGATCTCATCCGAGGACACGACTGGGAACACAAGTCGGACACCAAGCCACCGACTCCGACCATCACGTCCTCGACCACCGTCAGGCGACATTCTCAACAACCCCATTCAGGTCCAACACCGACGCCTGACACGGCTTCCAACACAGGAACATGGTACTCATGCGGCGCACTAGCCAGCACTTTTCCCCAACACTCCATCCTGCCAGTGCCAACAACCATAATACCACGAGCAACGGCACGGCAACAACACGTTTCACACCGAGGAACCCATCCTCCGATGCTCAACGCAAACTCAGGAATCCGCCGGTAGCAACCAACGCTACGATCCTGAACCAGTGGGTTATGGGCCCACCACGCTTCCGCTGCGCACTCAAATCCGCGCGCACAGCCGAGAAAGCAAACACCGCCCAACCAGCACTCGTCCTTTAGGAATAGCGCCAGCACCCTCACACGACAAGGGAATGGGCACAACTTCTCACAGGCAACCACCCTGCCAAGACAAGGAGCACGTCTCGCACGGACTTCATGGCACACAAGGCCAACCAATCCGAACACAATGCAAGACGACGAACCTTAGCCCAACACAATCTCTCCAACCAAAGGAGAAACCAGCGCACTTCCGACTAACGGAAGAACTCCACGCTCGACCTGACCTCAAACCTCGCGCACGCTGGAAACAGCACCATCCAGCACCAAGGAAAACCATCGCTTCCATCAGGTCAGCTCCTCCGACACACTCGACGAGTACGTCGGACCACAATCACAGCATCTCTCGATGCATCACCGCTGCAATTCCTCGAACTGCAACACGGCATGCCAAGAGCCGCAACACGAGCCGTAACAATGACCGCCAACGCTCATCCCCGAGTCCCGAACTCGCCATGGAGCCTTCACATCTCAAGCCAATTCCAGAGCGAACACAACCCATCCACTGACATAAGCGCAGGAGCAAAGACTTAACGGGACATCTCTGCCAAATCCCGCCTCGAAATCAGTAGAACAATCGGGACCGACACGTCATTTCTGACGCCACAGAGCGCGACAAGATCATCAGGCTCGACGAAACAACAGCTCACCGAGAAGATCCTCCGCTCACCCGAGCACACTTCTCGATCAGAACACCTCAGGGGCTGGACAAACCTCAAGCTGGAGTGACCAAAAACCGACAGCAGCTCCCTCAGAGCACGCTCACGGCCACTTAACCAAGAACAGTCCGCACCAGCCACCTGACCACGCTGCAGGTTCCTCGAACGCAGCACCGCGAACTCACGCCTGCCAGCAACCTCTGCCCAACGCAGCACAACCAGGGCCACCACCGATGAGGGAGAAGACTCTCAACCTCGATCCTTAGACCCCATGCTGGCACGAAAGCCGCGGACAGCAACCACCTTCACAGCGCCGCACAGCGCACTCAAGCTCTCAAGCGAGAAACAAGGCGGAAAACAAGCACAAAACCCTAAGCCAGCTGCCGACTGTACTGGACCTTACGGACTCTGATCACTGCAACATTTCGAATTCCTATGCACGTCCACAACCACCGCTCTAATACCAGCTGTAACGACCCGAGAATCCGATTACCGGGAGGACCCGATAACCCGAGACTCGCACCGCCGCCCACGAGCCGGGAGGGCTCGGAAGGGCTAAAAGGAGTGTGGAGGCACAAAGAAATAGGAAATAAAGCAGGACAACCAACAACAACAAGCTGAAAGAAAGAACAACTACAGCTACAACAGCGTCCAGTCCAACAGAAAGTACAGTCTAAAGCAGTAAAACGTACCACATGCCAAGTGAACACTCGGCCCGGCAAGCTGGCAACTGAGAACCTCCGCTCCGCACCCTCGAACCTCGAGGAAGAACCGCCACACCTGAAAAGCAGGGAATGAGTCTCCAAAACAGAGACTCAGCAGGGATCCCGCGGAACCCCAACCGGAAACAACGGCGGTAGCGGACAGGAGAGCTACGACTACAGCAGGAACAGCGAACCGGTGGCCGGTCAAAACTCGGCACTACAGCTACTCCTACTGCCAGAAGGCAGACCTCGATCACACAGTCGAAGCTACCGAACCACGCTAGTACCACCTACCGAAGTAAGAACACACGGCAACCACGCCGTAGAGGCCTGTCCCCCGGACAGCCGACCTGGACACGCTGTCCAAGGTGCAACCCCGACCATCCGATCGCGGGTACCGCACCACAAGACGGAACCTCGGTAAAGCCACTAGCGCTAGACTCACGGCGCAAGAACCGACACACGCGCCAAGATGAAACAACAGAACTCACCGGTCAACACGACCAAAAACCCGAAGGTCAAAGACACAGAAACTGACAGTCTGTCACTCCGTACTCGACAGGAGTACCACCCACTAGAAGCACAGCCGGTAGCGTCCCCTGACGTCTTACACCGCACCGCAGGTGAACCGCCTGACGTGGTAGGTCCTACCCGAGACGCGAACACCGTACAAGTAACCACAAACAAGTAACTAGCTGGGGTCACGCCCGTCGACGTGGGTCCAACCGCCCCCAACCACGTGTGCACACACAGACCTTGCGTCACTAGGTCTGGTCCTCTGACCGGTTTTCCCCCGTAGCCGGACTCTGGCTACCGACGAGGGGCCTACGGTAACCGGTCCACAAACCGTCTCGAAAGGTGGGTGCCCGTACACCACTCCCAGGTGAGACCAGCACCTCGTACTGGTGGGCTACGACTAGTGGAGGGTCACTGAAGGAGTAGACTCTCAAGTCAACGGAAAACAACGTCCGAATCTGACGACGTACGGGGACAACCCCGCGTACCGGCCCCGTCGCACGGTGACCACAGTCGGAGAAGAAACAGGACTCACAGTCCACGGCCACGCACGCACCGTGCACTAGAGTCGAGAAAACTCAAGTGGCGCTAAGCCACTGGACTCTGGACAGTCCTCTAAACGCACTACAGTCAACGGTCCTTGAGTCACAAGACTCGGGGTCAAGACCGTTGCACGCAACAGCACAAGGCCATCAATCTAGTCCAATCTCTAGGTCTAAAACCACGGTAGCACGAGTACCGAGACAACACACGAGTCGCCAAGGCCACTCCCTCGGGAAGGGAACGCAAGGGACTAAGGCCACTCACAAGGGCCACACGGAAAAACACAGAAGCACGATTCCCAGGGCAGCACACAGGCCGCCACGACGATTTCCCATCTTGAAACAAGCGGGAAACCTCCAGCCCTAGGCCGGACAACTGGACTCGCAGTCCAAGGCCAAGCACATGGCCCACACGGGAATCGCCTTCCGAAGGAACCCACGATATGCGGGGGAGACCCCACCGCACACACACCGACACACGGTGACTCGATCAAGCGTAACACAAGAGCCCGGAACACGTGGGGTCACCCGGACCCACCACACCTATGGGCACGCTAATCGAGGAAACACGGTCCCTCCCGACACCCCAGAAACGCGGACACAGAACCCACGGGGTACTCGGGACACTCACAAGGCCAAAGGTCGACCACTGGGTCACAACCGGGTCGAACGGAGACCAACACAATGCGAACGGACGCTAAAAGGTCACCCGGACCCTTAAGCGCACGGGCACGCAAAACGAGGTAAACGGAACCTCCAGACACCCCAAAACACGGTCACGAAACTCCACTGGGTGTCCAAGGCACACACGGCCTAAGGGGAGAACGATCAGCCGCAGACCGCCCGCCCCGGGCAGCCCGGCTGGTCCCTCCAAGAACGCGCTGTAGGTCCACAGCGCGTTCAAGCAGAACGCGCTATGCACCTATAGCGCGACACGACAGATCGCGCTATATCCCTATAGCGCGACTGCACAGATCGCGCTAGGATCACCTAGCGCGACAAGGCAGAATGCGCTAGGGACCCCTAGCGCGACAGGGCAGAACGCGCTAGGACCCCATAGCGCGACAAGAACCGCCTTACTGTTCATCTTCTCCGATGAACACGCCCTATCGGGGCAGCGCGACCTTCAAGAACGCGCTACTGGAGTATAGCGCGTTCTCAGTCCGCACCCGGAAACGGTGGAAACCGCGGGAAAAGCCATGCCACGCCCCGTTCACCCCCAGGTGAAGGGGAAACAAAAGGGGAAACCTTCCCCAAGCCCCTAGGCATGCATCTAAACCCCCGGATCGCCCAAAAACACCATAAAACGGGAGATCCGGCTCACACCCCAAAAACACACATTTTGCCCAAAACGTCCCGTTTAGCCCGCTCGGCTCACCACGGCCTATGAAACTCGCGGGAAAGGAAGTACACGGGCTGGGGAACCATCACCCTACCTCCACCGAAGATTACGCGCACCGTGGACGCCGATCCACGAAGAAAACGCCGTTGAAGCCTCGCCGTTCCACGAACTCACGGCCGAGCTTCCACGCGCCTCCACCGCCTCGATCCTCATCCATCCTCGCCCGTGCCTCGCCCGCGCCGTCCCCGCCTCGCCCATGCTCCGCCCCGTCGGCCGCCGGAGAGAGAGGGAGAGAGGAGAGAGCGTGAGAAGAGAGAGGAAGAGAAATGAGAAATGAGAGGGGGGAGAGAGAGAAAAGGCTATTTATAGGAAAATCCGAAAATCGAAAAATCCAGAAAAATAGAAAATCACACCCTCGCGATCCTCGGAGCGCACCGATCGCAACGGTACCACTCGCGCCCTGGTGAACGGCCCAGTTCACCCGCAACGAGGTTCCGAAGGGAAAGCCGAAACCCACGCCGGGAATCGAAAAACACACGCGGAAAAAGTCGCGGAACGCCTCCGGGCCTCCAAAACGACTCCGGATCGCGCCGATCCGAACACGAAAGACGTCCGAAACGAAATTTCGGACACAACGGAGCTGGACACTCCGAGAAACCAGATCCGGGACCCACGAAGAAGGATCCGAAAAACCCGGGGCATTACAGCTGCCGAGATCCCTCTGCGTCTGAAACCCCTTTTTAAACACTGACTCAGCGGCGGGGGGAGCGGCGTGGAGCAGGTCCCCGACGACCATAGGCCTCCCCACGATCTGAAAACGGTGCCAGTAGCGTCGTTCGGTGAGGAGGTGGCCCCGGGACCTCTCGAAGACTGCAAAGCCATGTAAGAACACAAAACCGCCCCTCCGACAACCGTGTGGGTTGGTGCGCGAGGTCGTTCGGAGAACGACGAACGGAGTCCGAGAGATCGGAACTCGGGCTCTGATACCACATGTTGGGGATGTGTACTTGAAGCGGAAGCCATCCCACGAGAAGGAAGACGACGAGGAAGACGATCCACGCTCACGGACACCGGGAAGGGAGCGACGGAACCCACGTTCTCCCTCTGGTTTCCTCTCTCTATCTCACTATATGTGTGTGTGTAACCTAATGGGGAGTTGCACACTTATGTAGAGAGGAGGGACCAGTCCCTATTGGGCTTAAATAGGATCCCGCCCATAACAGGATCCTAATGGGCTCTCAATGGGTTCAACCCAATAACGTATCCTTTTAACTGGACTTAATGGTGTGCTTAATTGTGTGTGGCCCAATCACAAGTGAACCACAATATTAGGATAAGACCCAACATATATTTGTACACTTTGATCGAAACATCTTAAATAATGGGTTATCTACTTTCAGTATGTTGCGTGTGCTTCAACAATTACATTTATATTTGGTAGAACTGAGTTATATAGTAGAAGAAAGAGAAAATATATAGCTTTAGAAAGAAGAGCAATGCCAAAATACATAGTTTGAGAAAGAAGAGAGCGAGTCTCCATTGGTGAGCTGAGCTTCAATGCCGAGTTTCTGAGTTATGGTTGACAACTGTGGACGGTACTTCCAAGCAATCGTTCGCTGAGCACGGTGCTTGGGCTCTTGAGCTTGTTCCCTTAAGCTTTGAGGCCTTTTTGGATGAGCTTCATTACGCAACCGTGGCTTCGAAGGACTAAGGAGTCTCATGTACGAAATTGAATATAGCCGGTGTCGAGCCACACCTCTGAAGGATGAGAAAACAGAGATGGGAGTTATGGATGAAGGCCTTACTGTCTCTCTAATAGGCCTTCAAGTGCTGGTGTTCGATCGGTCTCGCATAGGCCTTGACTATAGAAGAGTGTGGGGGGCGAGGGACATTGAACATGAAATCCGGAGGTGAGGTCAAACGGTGCAACTCTATGTTGGGTTCTTTGAGCTGAGCCTTGAATGATGTAGCTTTTGAAACTCGACTGGAAGATGTAGTCTCAAGGACGGGATAGTCGGGCTACGAGATCATCAGATGGGAGGTTGGGAGCTGGAAGGGAGCTAGAATATGGGGGATCAATGTTTCCTTGCCCCAAGATATATGTAGGCTTTAGCGCTAGGAGGATCCAACGGGATTGGCTCTGAGCGTCTCCCGGAAGGTCGTGCCACCTTCCATAGTTAGTAGCTAGGGGGCATGGGCTTTTTGGCTGGGAGCTAGGTTGGCTGCCTCAAGCTGTAGGGCTGGGGGCGTGAGAGGATTTTATTCAGATTCTCTGCTAGACCGTCTGAAGCAGCTACTGTCTTATTGAGAGGATCTTATCGAGTTTCTTCTGCAAGAAAAAGTTTTTACCGAGGTGAGAGTTCTATGAGAGAATCATTCGATACTTAAATCAGTAAGCCAATGAGAGGAAGGAGGGAGATCTCTCTTGAGTAGGGTGTGGCTGTGGTATGTCGGAGTAACCCGGTGGAGATGGAGGAGAGGGGCTTTTGCCTGAGTGGTATTGTCTTGGAGGTCCTTCCTTTTACATGGGAGGCTAGGCATTGTTGGGCCTTGCATGGCTGTGTATGATATTACCTCTCATTTCCCTGCATACCCTGAGAAGGCTACGGAGATCCCCTTTTGTAGGTGGAAGTCGATGAAGAGCGTACTAGGCGATAAACTTCGAGTACTTGAGAATACTGTACGAAGTGACACGATAGTCGAGACTGCAGGAGTTACGAGATGCAGAGTGGACCACGGCATTACGGATATATTGACGCTAACCCATATTAGGCGGGGAGCCAGGACAAGTGGCGGAGATCAGTGCATACGTACACGTCACAGCCCATGTACAATTTTATGATCTCCTTTTTTTGTTAAAAAAATAGAGTCATTCGATCGTTGATTGAATTGTACGGACCTGTTCTTCGGGTGGCATCCAATGTGACTTAAATTCTTCTTTTTTTTTTTTCTAAAAAAAGTTGACCCCACTGTGGCCGATGAAGCACGGTGCGGGCACAGGCGGTGGTGCAGCGTGTATTACTCATAAATGAACGGGAATACGTCACCCAACCTGATTCCACCTGGTATCCCCGATGGAACAGAAATTCTCTGTTCGGTTCAGTCTCTCTGAACTCTGAAGTGGCCAGACCATGCCCGTTTGTTTGTTCCGTCTGATATATTATAAACGATGTCTTCTCTTCACAGCTGAAGGCGCGCGACCGGCTCAGGCCCCATTCAATTCAGATGTGAATTAACAAAGTACTGGTAAAACGGCTGCCATCTACAATGGTTTTTCATATATAAATGGATAGAGTACAATGGTTACCACAGTTCCCACACTAAGTGGGTATCTTCAGAACAGCACCACCGTAACAACCTGGATGGAATAATCACGGGAAACGAATCAACTACACATATACATTGCGCTAATAGTTATTACGGTTTCTGCGTTCGTGGATGATCACTGATACATGTACCATGCGGATTCTTCTGGGCAACCGGGAAGAATCAAGCAAAGAATAACTGAGAAATATGTCTTGTTCTCTCTACGGATGTCAACTGATCGGATACGGTTCGGATAGTGGATTATCCGTTTCTGTATCCGATAAGAATTATTATATCTGTTTGCTGTTCGTTAAGAATTCGAAAAATAATATATCCGAAACCATTTTTAGTATCCGAAAATATGTGATTAACGAGCGGTTAGTGGATAGTTACATGTAATAAGAGTACATAAATTATGAAAATTTAATATAAAAATAGCTCAATTAGAATAAAATCAATGTTATCAGAATCAGACCGGACCGGTCAGTCGGACCGGTCCGACAGTGAACTGGTCAAGGAACCGGTCCGATTAAGGCCGGTCCGGTCTAATATTAAAATCAGGGTAGCACATGCAGTCTCAATGGAGCATCCACAGCCTCAGGAGAGCATCCTTGGTAACAGGGGAGCATACAGTCCGGGTTCAAGGTAATTTGATGTCAACGATCAGGGAGAGCACATGCAGTCTCCGGGGATCATCCACGGCCTCAGGAGAGCATTTGACAAGGGAGCATACATGACTAGAGGTTCAGGGTAAAGCATATGTCAACCCTTTTAGGAGAGCACATGCAGTCTCCGGCGCCCATCCACGACCTCATGAGAGCATTTGATGTCTCAGGGGAGCATACATGATCATGGTTCAGGGTAAAGTATATGTCAACCCTTTAGGAGAACACATGCAGTCTCATAAGAGCATCCACGACCTTAGAAGAACATCCTTGGTGTCAGGAGATCATGCAGTTCGAGTTCAAGATAATTTGATGTCAACTATTTGGGGAAACACATGCAATCTCCGGAGACCATCGATCCATAGCCCTAGGAAAGTATTTGATGTCTTAGAGGAGCATGCATGACTAGAGTTCAGGACAAAACATATGTCAACCCTTTAGATGAAATTTAATCTCCACTGTTAAATTTAGATCTAAGAGATAATATTAATAATATATATATTATAATATTTAATGATAACGGACGGATACGAGTTCAGAATGAGGTGTATCCATTTCCGTATCCGTTATGAAATCGGATATATCTGTATCCGTTAAGTTATCGAAAATAAAAATATCCACTTGTTGTTCGTTAAGTTAACGAAACGGACGATTAACAGGTTATTCATGTACAGAAATGACCGACGCTACCTCATGATCGACATAAAATCTCGATGTTATAGTACATTCAAAGACAGTTCCATCGGCCGCAAAACTTTCTTACCCACCATTAATCAAGGAAATTCTTCTAATTCCTTTTCAAGTAGTGAAAATGCAATCAACGGCAACAACATGTATATATCAGAACTATACGTACAGACAGGGGCCTGATCATGAGATTTTAACTTCCGCTACTTTTTGAATGTTTGATCGTCTCAAGGTTGATTTCATTGATGACAAGTTAGTGAAGTAGACAGCTGCCAATATCACTAAAATCAAAGATTCTCAAAAGATCAAACAGAAAAAAAAGGGAGCATTGGAAGAGGTCGTAACTAATAAAGTAAAAGCATGTAATATGATTCTACCCCCACCAATGCACGAACTGAATACCACCATTCGAGAAGAAGAAGAATCGTCATTTGGCGTTCCCGAGAGCGCCCGCCCGCCCGCCAGCCGTGTGAATACACAGAGTTCTGTTGCATGGCCAAGAAATAGGACGTGATTAATAGTGGTTCTTCGACTCTTCGGGTCATGTTTGGTATCGGGTTACACCGGGGTTATCCCCAGTTGAACCCGATTCTACGTTTGTTTCGACTAAAAATCTCGCGGATATCTCGGGTTAAAGAGAATGAGCATAACCCCGAAATCGGGGATATCACGAGGATAACTCATCCCCACGAAAAAGTGGGGATGCATTATCCCCGTCTCCCATCCCCATTTTTGCCCACCGCCGCCTCGCATTCGCCCCCCTTCGCACCCTTCCCCTTCCTCCACCCTTCTCACCCTTTGCCCTAGGTCCGGACGGAACCCACCGTCGCCCGACCCGATCCTCGTCTCCTTCCTGCTCCAACGGCCGACCATCCCCGTTTCTACCCCGTGCATTCACCCTCCTCCACCCTTCGCCCTAGCTTGTCTCCTTCCCCGGTGGCCGACTCTACATTGAGGCCCAACGGTGGGCTACCATGCTCGTCTCCTTCCCCGATGGCACGAGGGTACATCGAGGCCCAACGGTGGGCTACCCTGCTCGTCTCCTTCCCCGGTGGCATGAGGGTACATCGAGGCCCAACGGTGGGCTACCACGCTCGTCTCCTTCCCCGTTTTGCCCTTCATCACACCTGGCGAGACGACCCTGCTACTTCGCTGGGGCTTCCGGTCGGTGAGCTCTGGTGGCCGACTCCCCGTCTCATCTTCTCCGGTTGCTATTGTTACATTTGGGCCCATCGCTGGGGCTTCCGGCCGATGAGCTGTCACGTCCCGATGCGGAATATCGGGACGTACAGTCAGAAACGAGCTGGCAAGAGAGAGAACTAATCTAAAATAATACACAAGTGCTACAAGATGGAAATACTAAATGATCATTAACCAACCACAACTGATACAATAACCTCAAATTCAACTTAATACAACTGGAATAACAACCACTAAAACTCAATAACATAACTGAAACTAAATGCTCTCCAAAACACAACTAAAAGTAAGATAACACACTGCTAACACACTAGAACTGATACACTCATGACATCACTCCTGCCCTCCCCCATCGGTATGCGCATCACCTGAATAGCCTGGAAAGGGGGGAAACAACAACTATGAGCTGACGCTCAGTAGGAAATAACAGGCAAATATATATGATTAACAATTTAATTACAATTTGATATGCCATGCTAATAAAAGAAATAATTGACGATATAATGAAACAACGTAGTAAACAGATCTTGCAAGGTCAAGAAATATACAATTGATAATGATTAACAAGGATAACAGATACAAGAATTTACAACAGGAGATATAACAAGAGATAGTAGTAGAGAATTGGCCAACAAGCAAGTAATATCAATTCCATCACGATCAAGTAACAAGTAACAAGTAACAAGTAACAAGAGATTTTTGTCATAGACGCAAACACGCAAGCAAGTACTTCGGTGCAATGCCCCACCATGTCATTAACATCCCATGGGCTCACTAACTTTCGGGCGCTCTCCCCAGGACCAGACCGGCCCCTTATGATGCGATGGCATTGATTTATTTGGTCCAAAGCCCCATCCGTCTAGATATTCAGTCAATTTTAATGGCCAATTTAATCAGAGAAATTACTGTCATAAGTTCAGATTTAAAGGACTAAACTTGTCCTTAGATTCAAGAGTACAAAACACGGTCAAACTCATCTCCAAGAGATGTGCGGTTGTACAGAAACCGTGCAAGGGTATGTACGGCTAACACCGGGCCGTGCATACAGAAACTGGGCTGAAACTCAGCCTGCGAGGTCAAGAAAGAACGGCTGACAGTGGGCCGCTCTAAGACATGAAAGGTGTAATATGGGCCGCTCATGTCCAGAAGACATTAAAGCCCATGAACAAGATATACGGTCCATACTGGGCCGTATAAGGATATGTGGTCATAATCGGGCCGCCGAAGAGGATATGCGGTCACCTATTAACCGCGCATGCCTCTCGTCGTCCAATTTGATCCAAGACTCAAATCAGCGAATTAAACACATAAACCAATGTTTGATAGTTCATTAGGTTCATATCAGGGATATAAGAAAGTTCCAAGATGATGGTAAGACCGCCGGATAGAGTTTCCGGGGGTAAAACCAAGACTAGCACGCTAATCGGCTAATGACTTTAAAAGTCGGAAAGTTAAACACGCTGTTCTACTGTAGTACAACAGCTAAACAGCAAGCTAATGACCATATTAATCCTAATTCCAAGCCAAATTAACAAGGATTAAATTTTCATTTAAGTCAAGATGCCAAAAAGAATGATTCAAGGTGATAAGCTAGTGAACAAGATCGCGTAAGTCGCGTATGCACGAATAACAAGCAATTAACAGAAATTTAATTGCATAATTAATAATTTAAAATGTGGGTTTCTATTTTACTAATTACCATTAATGACATGAAAATAAATCAATTAGAACATGTATTAAGTCACTCTCTGAGGGGATAAACGGTTCTAGATGGACCTTACAACCTGCTGGACTCACAGGGCTGATCGGGGCTCAAAAGGGAAAGCCAGGGAGTTGGGCGGTTCTGTCAGGGCCGCCCATCTGGGTTGGGCGGTTCTGGGCTGGCCGCCCATCTCCCATGATATGTGGTTGCTGATGAACCGTCCAAGTTGTGTGGTTGCTCCGGGACCTTATATCTAGATATGTGGTTAGTTTGGAACCGTTCATCCTGAGATGTGTGGTTCCTGAAAGACCGTTTATCTATGGTTATACCAGAGTCAAAAATGGTCAAAGTTTAGGCTTGAGTTGTGCGGTCTATCGTAAGACCGTCCATCTCTGGGTCGTCTCCGGTCATCCCTGCCGCGTCCGATGAACGTCGGGAAGTGAGGGTTTGCTAGGGTTGCACTAAAACGCTAATAACTAATGGAAATGGACTCCAATAAGGGGCTTTTGGTACCGTTGGAAAGCTAACAGAGAATACTATCTAACAGTAAGGCCAATTTCAAATTATCTAACTGAAATCGAGATTTATTAAGGTAAGAACATGGGAAACCCTAATTCTGACATGCTGTGACTAAAACGTAAAATTCTCTCAACATAAAGAACAACATTTGGGGCTTCTTATGTCAAAAGAAAGCCACTCCGATGCTGAATCCAACCATATATGATATGGTTCATGTGGATCAGGATTAATACTTCGAAATCAGAAATCAACTCGGAAGAACACATCAAAAACTAGGTCTAAACATGCTGTTACTATGAACATAAATTCTCTAAACATGCTTCATGAATTTTAGGGCTTTCTACGTTAAATGAAAGCTAAAAACATGCTGATTACATCATATAAGTTAATTAGAGTTTGTCCTATTAAACCTACCTCAATCGACGGTTGAAATAAGATGATAGATAAGAAGAACGAACTTGCTAACCCTTCACAAAAACCTCGATAGCTCTCTAGACACCTGATAAAAATTGGGGCTTTCAGTCCCGCTGGATAGATCTCGTCGAGAGAAATAAAATGATGTATTCAAGTTTGAATTTTGGTTGAGAATTCCTACCTCAATTGAAGAAACAAGGAAGGAAGAAGGAAGCCGACGGGCTACCGACACACCTTCAGTAATCGCCAGATATGTCCCCAGATCTGACTCCTCTGCAAACACAGCTGCTACCAAACGAAACTAGGGTCAAAGAGGTTTCTATCTATAACTCACACATCTTCTGGAGAGTTCTGAGCTGGGAGAATTCGACGGGGAAAGTGACGTGTTAGAAACGGCGTCGAAAAGGTTGACTCAACCAAACTCGGCCGGCTGCGCCTTCTAGGGTTAGGGTTTCGAGAAATAGATAGAGGGCTTTTGATCCTCTGATCATGACCGTTCATTTGCCTCTGGTTTGAGCTCATTTGATCGAGTATTAAGCCTTAATTTCGCATTTTAATCCAAGGTTAGGTAAGGGTCAAAAAGTGTGCACTTTTGGACTAAATCTCTAATTAGATCTAACCACAGATTTTTAATGGCTTAATGCCAGAAGACAAAGTTGCTAACTACGTCGACCTTAACCTGTTTACCATTTTTATGGATTTTTATAAGGTAGTCGGATTTTCACTTATTCTATTTCTAAGGAATTAAATATTAATAATCCGAAATTCAATTATTAAACCATTAGAAATTCAATTCTCAATTAATAAAATCTTAATAAATATATAAGATTCAATTAAATAATTCGGGGTATTACACCCTCCCCTACTTAAAGAATTTGGTCCTCCAAATTCACTGCACTAAACTCGAGAGTAGGGAATGAGATCGCTCA
The DNA here is from genome assembly GCA_022559845.1 of Amorphophallus konjac. Classification (NCBI taxonomy): domain Eukaryota; kingdom Viridiplantae; phylum Streptophyta; class Magnoliopsida; order Alismatales; family Araceae; genus Amorphophallus; species Amorphophallus konjac. The sequence continues at coordinate 311,805,825 of CM040119.1, read as the reverse complement.
CCTAGAATAAGTCGGGATACCGTTTTCGCATAATCTCTTCAGACTCCCATGTAGCTTCTTCGGTCCCACGCCGACTCCACTGAATCTTGACCATCGGTATAGAACGATTCCGGAGTTGCTGTTGCTTCCGGTCCAGAATCTTGATATGTCTTTCCTCATAAGTCAAATCTTCCTTCAGTTCAAAATCCACTTGCTGAATGATATGAGTGGGGTCGTACACATATTTCCGTAACATGGACACATGGAAAACATTGTGCACGCCAGACAACTGAGGCGGTAAAGCCAGTCTGTAAGCAACTTCTCCCACTCTATCCAGAATCTCAAATGGACCAATGTATCTCGGGCTTAGCTTGCCTTGAATACCAAATCTTCGGATCCCTCTCGTCGGAGAGACCTTTAAGAACACATGCTCCCCAACCTGAAATTCCAATGCTCTTCTTCTGTTGTCGGCATAGCTCTTCTGTCTCGACTGGGCTACTTGTAACCGGTCTTGAATAATACGAATGTTCTGTGATGATTCTGAAACAAGATCCGGTCCAAGCCACTGTTTCTCACCTACCTCATCCCAACATAACGGGGAACGACAACTCCTACCATACAATGCTTCGAAAAGAGCCATCTGTATACTGGATTGGTAACTATTGTTGTAGGTGAATTCAATCAATGCCAGGTGATCACTCCAACTGCCTCCAAAATCAATCATGCATGCTCGCAGCATATCTTCCACTATCTGGTTGGTTCTTTCCATCTGTCCATCTGTCTGCGGATGAAAAGAAGTACTGAAATTCAGACGAGTACCCAAAGACTCTTGCAGTCCCTTCCAGAAATGTGAAGTAAATCTAGGGTCTCTATCAGACACAATGCTGACTGGAATACCATGGAGTCTTACCACTTCCTTTAAATACAAAGCAGCTAATACATCAACTGTCCATTTGGACTTAATTGGTAAGAAATGAGCCGACTTTGTCAATCGATCGACAATCACCCATATCGCATCAAATCCACCACGAGTCCTAGGTAGACCCATGATGAAATCCATGCCAATACTTTTCCACTTCCATTGGGGTATGTCGAGTGGTTTCAGTTTCCCTGCCGGTCTGAAATGTTCGGCCTTAACTTGTTGACATACCAAACATCTACTCACAAAATCTACAACTTCTCTTTTCATACTCAGCCACCAAAAGGATCTTTTCAAATCTCGGTACATCTTAGTGCCTCCGGGATGAATGGTGTATCTGGATCTATGGGCTTTGTCAAGAATCTTGTTCTTTATTATAGCTTCATCAGGGACACAAGTTCTGCCTTTAAATAATAATCTACCATCATCAGCCAACATGAAGTCAGGTCTGCTGCTCAAGCTTCCCTTGATCTCTACCAACTCGGGATCATTATCTTGCAAGGACTTGATCTCCATCAATAATTCAGGTTTAAGTTGAATCTGAGCAATCAAGACCCGATCATTGTCAATATTAAGATCCAGACTAGATAATTGTTCCAGTAATCTCCATTCTTGTAACATGAGACTTGACAATCTTACTACAGGCTTCCGACTTAGGGCATCTGCCACAACATTACCTTTGCTCGGATGATACTCAATCGAGAAGTCGAAGTCCTTCAAGTACTCCAACCATCTCCGCTGCCTCATGTTGAGTTCCTTATGAGAAAATAAGTATTTCAGACTCTTATGATCTGAAAACACTGTGAAGGTTTCTCCATACAAGTAGTGCCTCCAAATCTTCAAAGCAAATACGACTGCAGCAAGTTCCAAATCATGAACAGGATAATTCTCTTCGTGCTTCCTCAACTGCCTAGAAGAATAGGCAATCACCTTCCCATGCTGCATAAGCACACAGCCTAAGCCAATACCTGATGCATCAGTATATACGACAAATCCTCCTTCACCAGAAGGTAAAGCCAATACAGGTGCAGTAGTCAAACACTCCTTCAGAGTCTGAAAGCTTCGCTGACAATCTTCGGACCAATCAAACTTGTTCTCCTTGCGAGTTAACCTTGTCATCGGTACCGCAATCTTAGAGAAATCCTGGATAAATCTTCGGTAATAACCTGCCAGGCCTAGAAAACTTCTAACTTCCGTCACACTGGTAGGCTGCTCCCAATTCTTCGCTGCCTCTACCTTCGAAGGATCAACAGAAATCCCTTCTTTGGTAATGATATGTCCGAGAAAGGACACCTCTTGCAGCCAGAATTCACACTTACTAAACTTGGCATATAGCTGATGATCTCTCAATAATTGTAATGCCATCCTCAGATGTTCAGCATGCTCAACTTCATTCTTGGAATAGATCAAGATGTCATCAATAAATACCACGACCCATTGGTCAAGATAGGGCCGAAATACATTGTTCATCAACTGCATGAAAGCTGCTGGAGCATTCGTTAGACCAAAAGGCATAACGACAAATTCAAAATGACCATACCTGCTGCGGAAAGCTGATTTATAGATATCCTCTTCCTTAATCCGTAACTGGTGATATCCAGATCGAAGATCGATCTTAGAGAAATACTAAGCTCCCTCTATCTGGTCAAATAACTCGTCAATCCTCGGCAATGGATATTTGTTCTTGACAGTCAACTGGTTCAATTACCGATAATCGATGCATAACCTCATCGAACCATCTTTCTTCCGGACGAATAACACAGGGGCTCCCCACGGAGAAGTACTAGGACGAATGAAGCCCTTCTCGAGTAATTCCATCAACTGCTGCTTCAACTCCCTCAATTCCGCAGGAGACATACGATAAGGAGTCTTGGAAATAGGAGATGTGCCCGGAAAGAGATCAATAGAAAAGATAACTTCCCGCTCAGGCGGAAGTCCTGGTAGTTCCTCTGGAAAGACATCAGGAAAATCTTGGACAGCAGGAAGTTCCTTGATCTCAATCTGCTGCTCAGGGGTTGCACAGACAAAGGCTAAAAAAGCCTCGCATCCTCGCCTCATCAGCTTATCAGCTCGAAGAGCCGAAATAAGTGATACAGAGTTGTGGTGCTTAACTCCCATAAAAGAAAGCCTTGGGTGCCTAGTAAAAGACACAGAGCCAGAACTACAATGAACATTGGCCTCATATCTAGCCAACCAATCTGCTCCTAGGATTATGTCATAATCCTTCATGTCCATGCAAATCAAATATGCTGGAAAGTTCTGCTCACCAATCAAAACCTTACTAGAAGGATAGAAATGTTGGATTGCTGATCTAGTACCAATAGGGGTTGATATCTCTAACGGAGAATCCATCAAAACAGGTTCCACAACTAAGGACTTAGAAAATCTTGGAGAAATAAATGAATGCGTGGCACCAGTATCAAAAAGAACAAATGCTGACTTGTCGAGTATAATAAGAGTACCTTTGACGAGTCCACCGTCCTCGGCTGTTTCCACTTCTTCTGCATACAGAGCTTGGAGCTTGCCTTATGGTTTCTTGAAGACTTGAGGTTTCGCCAGTGTAGCTTGCTCCGATATCAAAGGACAGTTGGGGATACGGTGCTCTTTGCTTCCACATCGTAAACAGGCGCCCAACTTGCGCCAGCATTCCTCCATCTTGTGACCCGGACGATCACAATACTTGCACACGCCCTTGAATGGAACAATAGGCCCAGACTTCTTATCTTTGTGCTTCGGCATCTTGCCTTTCCACGATCCGGACCCGCTCCACGAACCAGGTCCACTAACGGGCCTCTTCTTAATATACCCGGGTTTGACATTCCCGGAACCCGTAGGTAGTTCCTTCTTGGTGCCTTTCCACGGATTCTCTCCGTCATTTCTAAAGTATCCTCCAGAACTTGAGCCTTTCTCACCATCTCGGAATAAGTGGAAATCTCCATCGGTGCCAACTGATTAATATAATGTAGCTTCAGCCCATTGAGAAAATGCTTCGCCTTCATCTTCTCGGTGGAAATAAGGTGTGTAGCATAACGAGAAAGCCGTGAAAATTGAGCCTCATACTCCGCCACGGACAGATCTCGCTGTTTTAGGGCCGCGAACTCTGCCGCTTTCTTCTCTTGCACTCTATCAGAAAAATACTTGCTGTTAAAGAATTCCTCGAACTCTTCCCATGTAACTTGTTGATTACCAAGAGTCGCCTTGATAGAATCTCACCAAGTACGTGCATCACGTTCCAGTTGGAAAGTAGACAAAAGGACACGCTCTTAGCTGGTACATTGCCAAACTTCAAATATTCTCCCCATCTCATCTAGCCAGTGCTCGGCTTGGTCGGGGTCGGTCGAACCAGCGAATCTAGGCGGATTCATCCCGCGGAAATTTCGGTATAAATCCCCGGTGCCATGCTGTGCAGCTCCTGCCTGAGCCACCTACTGTAGGGCCTGAGTAAGGCCTTGAACAGTGCGCTGCAGGTTCCTCCATTCAGCGCGATCGGCTGCCATTTACACGAGGAACAGATTACTTAGGTTTAATCAAGATAAATAATTACACGATTAAGAAACGAACTTAACCCAAGTTCTACCCATTCTCACCAGGTTAGGTCCTAGACTTTTACAAGGTTAGAGGTCTAATGCACCTAGACACGACCAAAAACTCGATACCTGGCGGAGATAATTGGTCCGAAGACCACTCGCGCAAGTGTGCGACCTTCCCGATAGGCGTAGCCTAACGTTCGGACAACACCTTTTGATATACCGGGTTATTGGGTTGCAATGCAAGAAAACCTAAAGCTTAGGGAACCTAGGAATGTGAAATCTAGGGCTCTAATACCAACTAAACTGTCACGCCCCGACGCGGAATATCGGGACGTACAGTCAGAAACGAGCTGGCAAGAGAGAGAACTAATCTAAAATAATACACAAGTGCTACAAGATGGAAATACTAAATGATCATTAACCAACCACAACTGATACAATAACCTCAAATTCAACTTAATACAACTGGAATAACAACCACTAAAACTCAATAACATAACTGAAACTAAATGCTCTCCAAAACACAACTAAAAGTAAGATAACACACTGCTAACACACTAGAACTGATACACTCATGACATCACTCCTGCGCTTCCCCATCGGTATGCGCGTCACCTGAATAGCCTGGAAAGGGGGGAAACAACAACTATGAGCTGACGCTCAGTAGGAAATAACAGGCAAATATACATGATTAACAATTTAATTACAATTTGATATGCCATGCTAATAAAAGAAATAATTGATGATATAATGAAACAACGTAGTAAACAGATCTTGCAAGGTCAAGAAATATACAATTGATAATGATTAACAAGGATAACAGATACAAGAATTTACAACAGGAGATATAACAAGAGATAGTAGTAGAGAATTGGCCAACAAGCAAGTAATATCAATTCCATCACGATCAAGTAACAAGTAACAAGTAACAAGTAACAAGAGATTTTTGTCATAGACGCAAACACGCAAGCAAGTACTTCGGTGCAATGCCCCACCATGTCATTAACATCCCATGGGCTCACTAACTTTCGAGCGCTCTCCCCAGGACCAGACCGGCCCCTTATGATGCGATGGCATTGATTTATTTGGTCCAAAGCCCCATCCGTCTAGACATTCAGTCAATTTTAATGGCCAATTTAATCAGAGAAATTACTGTCATAAGTTCAGATTTAAAGGACTAAACTTGTCCTTAGATTCAAGAGTACAAAACACGGTCAAACTCATCTCCAAGAGATGTGCGGTTGTACAGAAACCGTGCAAGGGTATGTACGGCTAACACCGGGCCGTGCATATAGAAACTGGGCTGAAACTCAGCCTGCGAGGTCAAGAAAGAACGGCTGACAGTGAGCCGCTCTAAGGTATGAACGGTGTAATATGGGCTGCTCATGTCCAGAAGACATTAAAGCCCATGAATAAGATATACGGTCCATACTGGGCCGTATAAGGATATGTGGTCATAATCGGGCCGCCGAAGAGGATATGCGGTCACCTATTAACCGCGCATGCCTCTCATCGTCCAATTTGATCCAAGACTCAAATCAGCGAATTAAACACATAAACCAATGTTTGATAGTTCATTAGGTTCATATCAGGGATATAAGAAAGTTCCAAGATGATGGTAAGACCGCCAGATAGAGTTTCCGGGGGTAAAAACCAAGACTAGCACGCTAATCGGCTAACGACTTTAAAAGTCAGAAAGTTAAACACGCTGTTCTACTGTAGTACAGCAGCTAAACAGCAAGCTAATGACCATATTAATCCTAATTCCAAGCCAAATTAACAAGGATTAAATTTTCATTTAAGTCAAGATGCCAAAAAGAATGATTCAAGGTGATAAGCTAGTGAACAAGATCGCGTAAGTCGCGTATGCACGAATAACAAGCAATTAACAGAAATTTAATTGCATAATTAATAATTTAAAATGTGGATTTCTATTTTACTAATTACCATTAATGACATGAAAATAAATCAATTAGAACATGTATTAAGTCACTCTCTGAGGGGATAAACGGTTCTAGATGGACCTTACAACCTGCTGGACTCACAGGGCTGATCGGGGCTCAAAAGGGAAAGCCAGGGAGTTGGGCGGTTCTGTCAGGGCCGCCCAAGGGTTGGGCTGTTCTGCCTGGGCCGCCATCTGGGTTGGGCAGTTCTGGGCTGGCCGCCCATCCCCCAGGATATGTGGTTGCTGATGAACCGTCCAAGTTGTGTGGTTGCTCCGGGACCTTATATCTAGATATGTGGTTAGTTTGGAACCGTTCATCCTGGGATGTGTGGTTCCTGAAAGACCGTTTATCTATGGTTATACCAGAGTCAAAAATGGTCAAAGTTTAGGCTTGAGTTGTGCGGTCTATCGTAAGACCGTCCATCTCTGGGTCGTCTCCGGTCATCCCTGCCGCGTCCGATGAACGCCGGGAAGTGAGGGTTTGCTAGGGTTGCACTAAAACGCTAATAACTAATGGAAATTGACTCCAAATAAGGGGCTTTTGGTACCGTTGGAAAGCTAACAGAGAATAATATCTAACAGTAAGGCCAATTTCAAATTATCTAACTGAAAT